>JBBPCX010000011.1:6451426-6479298 GCA_037974365.1 Hydrocynus forskahlii | reverse complement strand
CATATGTAGTTTTCCAAAGCTTATTTTATATTTATAGAGATATATTTCAGAGATAGTAGAACAATTGAGTTATTACTTTATTTTTTCCACTCAAAGATTGATCAGTAGTCAATGTGGGAATCGATAAGAACAGACTGATTGATACTGACGTTGGTATATTTAGATTCTTAACAGTTTTTATCCCTAGGTCAGCGACCACGTTTATGTTCATTTCTGGACGTTATTTAGATCACTGTCCTACTAGAAGATCCCGCCAAATTTAAGATTCCAAGCTGAGGCATTCAAGTTTGGATTCAAAATCTGCTGGTACTTGATGGAATCTATGATGGCTGACAAGTTGTTCAGAGCCTTTGGAAGACAAACAAACATGCTTTCCAGTGGGGTACTTTGCATGGCTAGCTTTGGCTCAAAACACTACTCTAGTGTTAATTGCAAAAAACTCCTCTGACCATACATGTAGCATTTAGTAGGCACTGGAGTTGGTCCTTGACAGCCAAAAGTTGTCAAAAGGTGTGCTGTGGTTTCAAAACGTTAGCAGAAGATCCTTTAAGTCCTCTTAAGTTGTGAGGTGGCCTCCATGTCCTGTTCCTCAACCCATTCCTGAACAATTATTGCAGTGCATTGTCCTGCTGAAAGAAGCCACTGCCACTAGGGAATACTGCTGCCGTGAATGCATATGACGTTTCGACATATGACGTTTCGAGTTTACGATGCTCACACCGTTAGCTTCGTGCTTACGGACTACATGGACAGATTAGTTTGGTTGCGCGCAGTGGAGGAATACGCAGTAAGTTTTCCTTTTCCTTGTTCGGTGGCTTACTTTTGTTTTTATGATTTTACAACTGTGTCAGGATCGGTAAGTGACTTAGGCTAGGGTGTGTTTCGACTTAAACCAAAATTCGGGTTACATCACTGTTGAAAGAACAGATCTGTGTCAACTTGAGGAACCCCTGTACTTGGTCTGCAAGGAAAAACGTGCTGAAGATCTGAACAACTTTGACAAGAGCCATATTAGGATGACCTAGAGCATTTCACAGCAGGTCTTGTGAGCTGCTCCCTTCATGCCATGCTTAGTACCTACCAAAAGCAGCCCTGGGAAGGACAGGCAGTGAACCGGCCACAGAGTCATTGGCACCTAAGGCTCAGCTCATTAATGTCTCAACCCCACATGAAAGCTCATGTAGAAAAACCTCCTGGAAGAGGTAGTGCTGGCTGTGATAGAAAGTTGTCAGAACACACAGTGCGTCACAGCTTGCTGCGGATGGGGCTGCTACCTACAATGGCTGCATGAGCATCAGAACTGGACAATGGAGTAATGGAGGAAGGTGGTCTGGTTTGATCATGTTTTCTTCTACAGCATGTAGATGGCTGAGTGTGTGTGTGTGGTGTGTACTTACAGAAATTGTACTTTTTTTTAACTTTTACAAAAACATTACTTCTTTTAAGGGCAATAGGCATGTGTGGGACCACTTATTGGCTTATCAGTAATGATAGTTATTGAACTTGTGGTTGAGTTGTCATTAAATTCTGGCAGTAGTTGTTTAAAGATGGCTAGTATGCAGCCTTCTTATGGCAGTACATTGTCTTCCAGCAACTGCATCTGGCTCTGTGCAGTTATTCTATGTGGGCAGCTGGTGCCCTAGTGGTTAGGGAGTTTGCCCTGAGATCAGAGGGTCTTTATGGGTTTATGAGACAGTGGAGCAAGGATGGAAGTGGTGCAAAAATTCTTTCCTGATTTATGCATTAAACCTGTTTAATGTAGCCCATTACAATTTTCATCTCATTGCAACGCTAGGACGTCTTGTGAACTGTGTTTTATTGTAGCCAACAGCAGAATTGACTCAATTACAGGGTCCCCTAATGTCTTTTTTTAATTATACAGGAGACGAAGGGACATCGGAAAGTTCTAGCCTCTGTGGATGTAAACATGAAGAAGTACGTCAGCGCCACTTCGGGACAGTTCAACCTGACGCTCAAACTGAAGCCTCTGTCTGTGAAAGTGGTGGAGGCCACAATGAAGCTCACCCTGACATGCGTTTTCCTCAAAGAGGGCAAAGCCACGTGAGTTATCACTATGCTTTCACCATTTGGTAGCTTCTTTAAGAGGAAAGAGGGGATTAGAATATTTCCGGCAGCGGTGCCATATCACCTGCGTTTACTTCTGTGGAGAAATCTGGACAAGGGATTCCCAAACTGTTCTGAGACCTATTGGATATTTTGTGAAGTGAAATGAGACTTGTCAAAAAGGTCCTTAAAACCTTAAGCTTTCAGTCCACCTTTACTCAATATTACTGATCTTTCAGTCAACAAACTGGATAGTGAACGCCATTAAAAAATAAAACATGTATAGGCCTATGCTGCATGTTACATACCTTGCAATATAGTGAAATTTAAAATAAAATAAAATAAAAACTTTGTTGTCCTGTAGTTGATTAATCCTCCTAATGTTTTTTCTCCTGTATATCCTTATTTGATCCAAAGCTTTCAATTTGATCAGCCCCTTGACTATCTCTTAAACTTGCAGTGATGAGGACATGCAGAGCTTAGCCAGTCTAATGAGCCTCAAGCATTCAGATGTGGGCAACCTGGAGGACTTCAATGACAGCGATGAGGAGGACAGGAGGACAAGCACAGGAGCAAACATCAGCATCACAGCAACAGGTACACATCTCTTTCTCACACACAAATACTCTATAGATTGATCTCTGTTCTTATGTGTTCTTATATCACTGTTGACGTGGTCTTTTGTCTGGATCCTTATTTAAGAAGCCTGAATTTTCATTGTCACTATTTTTGGTTCCTTTGTTCACAGATTTTTGATCACAGCCTTACAGTTGTTTGCAGATATTTCGCAAAGATCCATGCATACAGAGTATACTGCTGTTTTTTGAAACAGGGAAGAAACTTGAAGAAGTTTACCATATAGGGGAAAAAAATCAAACCTAAAATGTAAAATGTCCCCTAACTTCACTATGTTCGCAAATAAGCCGTGGGCATTTCAGTGTACAGAAATGTGTTTTCTGCTCAGAATGTTTTTTGTTTTTTTTTTTCGCTTAAATAAAACAGCTTTAGCTGTACTGTCCAAAAATCTGCCCCTATATGTATTTTACTTTGCTGGGTCTTTAGACACAGATACTAATGACCAAAAATATGATGCATTTAATTAAATCAGCTTGGTTTATTTTAGCAGTTTATACTGTCAGTAATGGTAGCTGATTGTTAATTCAGAAGCGTGTAGGTGCCGGTGTGCCGGAAGGTTTCACAACATAGAGCTCCCAACTCTCTCTCTCTCATTTCTTCCTCTTCATGCTCAGCTCCTCTTCCTCCTGTTACAAGAGTTCATGATCAGGCGTGGAGGCCTGCTGCAGAAGCAGGTAGTTCCCTGTCCTTTCTCTACTTATTTTCTGAATTCATGTCTTACCCTCTGTCATTATCATCCCCATTACACCATCCATGTTCAAATTCATTTCTGCAATAATTTGTATGACCAAACTATACTAAACTTGAGTAGACGACCGATAAATATACAGTTGCATTTTAAGTCTGAAAACTGTTTTATACTTATTTTGAGCATCATTCGCATGCAATTTCAAATGAATATCTTATCCTGTACAATAAGTAATATACTGAAAAGGGATTACAATATGTCCTATTTTGGGATATCCGGGGAACATTTAAGAACCAGCAATTAAAGGGTGTGCGCTCATATCGTATCAGATCAAAAACTCAAAAGTTGCAAATAACATACAGCATACAAGTCACAGTCACACTACAGTGGCGTGAATTTGTAATGTTTGTGATGTTATACATCCATTAGGGTTGGGTGCTATTTAAATTCTCATTACCATATTACCTCATTGGACATGAAAAAGTGAATTCCCATTGTAATTTATTGCATTTCAATGAAAAACATACTATGAATGTATGGAGCTATCTACTGTCAAACAAAAACATGAAGGAAGTAATAAAGCAATACAGCAGTGAAACACATGTATGTATTTTCAGTGTATTGCTCAACATTCATGCATACATTAGTTTTGTTTTGTGTCCTGTTTTAACCTGCCATTACATGTAAAAGTGATACACACCCTTCAGTGATTTGAGCACACGAGTGCCTCTGAAAGCCGTTTTTATTCTATGTTCATCTGAGTCTCTGCTGGTGTTTTTAAACCACCTCTTCCTTTTTTTATTTCCACATTTTCATCCAAAACACATCCTTCACTTCTTTCAATTCCTCATTTCTTTCTTTTGTTTCTCTGTTCACCTCGTCTTCGTCTTTCAGTTCACTCTGAAACGGAATGGACAAGTTCATCAGTCACTGCTCCTAACCTTCCTCCTCCACCTTCTTTGAATCCTTTTCTTCAATCTTTCCCACCTCCCTACATCCAACCATTCCACCCTGCTTTCCCCGCCCAGCACACTCGCGCCTCCCCCTACGCCTTCACTGTGCCAGCTTTCACTCGTGCCCATCCTCCCGCCCTGCCCAAAATCTTCAAGCCAGTGGCAGGCTCAGGTACACACATGCACGCACCCAGCAGATCAATCAGAATCAACATAGTTTTTTTCACCTAGTACAAGATGGACAAGGAATCTGCTGCAGGTCTCATCTGAAATTGCAAAAAGATACATAAAAATATATTAAAATGCTCAAAATAAAGTGAAAAAATAACATAATGTAATTCTTTCTTTCTTATGTAGAAAGAATGTTTTTCCTGGAAAGCTTCCTAGAAAACATTCTCTCTGTAATCGTTCCATGTGTGTAATAATCTGCTCCTCCTTTTGCTTAAGGGTGAGTCCAGACAAGAGGAATTTTATTGTGACTCAGCCTTAAGATGTAATTGAGTTACACAGAGGCCATCTGTGTAATGGTGATTTGTGTTCTGAGGTACTTTCTAGCACATATTCATAAATAAACCATGTCTAAATGTAATGTGGGAATTTGCCCATTCCATTTAGGCCTAAATGTCAGTAGATTAACTTTATAGCTCATGCGTTTAGAGGCATTTGTCTGAACCCCATGGTAACCCATACAGCATTCTGTGAATTTACTCGCGGACCTAGCCATATGTTCCACACTTGTCTTTCTACATTCATTTCCTTTCACCTTCAAACTATTGTGTCCCTATATGTTCCTATTTCAGAGCTTCTTCGCTTACAAATGCAGTGAGATACAGTGAAAATTATTCAAAAAATGAATCCAAGTAAAAAGTTCAGTCCATACAATAGTACTCTCTACTGGTAAGATACTTATGTAAGTGTAAATCTGGTTTCTGTTCTTCTCCTTTCTGCGTTTTCCTTCTTCTACACGCTTAAAGTGCCTGCGTCTGTTCCGCGAAGGCCCTTTGGAGGCCAAGCTGGCTCTATTGCGACGGAGATCAGTTCTTCTGAGGATGCTGTAGCATCACACTCGCGACCCCACTCCTCTACTTTTCCAAGTGCTCCTCCTTTCTCTCTCCCCTCCACCTCCTCATCATCCATCCCTCCACCTACTTCTCCTCCTGATATTGCTCAGACAGGTAATGGGTGTTGAATACTGTTATTTATTGTACGAGTGGACAATAGAGTTATGTTGCCATGATAAATTCAATTACAATATGCTTTGCTGAACACATCACAGTTGCTGTCACTCGATAATTGCATGCTTCATTACTAAACAGTGGTTTAGCCCAAATGCACAGAACCCATGAACAACAGCCAGTACTTTAACACTGTGTTGTTACAAGTAAATGATTTGACATTAGTCTGTTCTGCTAAAGTGTCATTTTGACTTATATCAATTTTGTTTTTCCGTATTTTTGACACTCCTTTTTGCTAGTGCATTGTGTCTGTCCTTCCACCTATATTTTATTGTTATTTATTTGTGTTTGATTGCCCCAGTAATTAGTGTATATGGCAAACTTGCTAAATCCTCATTTTGCCAACTCTGTCTCCTTTCACTGTCATTTTCTACTGCCCACTGTTGTGCTTCTTTTCACATCTCGTCTCTCGATCTCTTTTCCTGTCTTCCTTGGTCTCAGCTACCCAGTCGACTGCCCCAGGGGTCTGGAAACCTTTTGATTTTCCCTCCTTACACCTGCCTTCTTTTGTCACCAACCCTTTTACGTCTAGTCTTAGCTCCTCCCCTCCTGCCTCTGAATCGCCCACTTGCCCCTTAAAACCCTATCGCACTTCTTTGGCTGAGCCAGGCTCCACCCTCACCAGGCCCACCAGTATGCCCTCTTCTTCTGAGACAGGTAATTTAAACTTGACAGTAACAGTGCTGAAGAATTATTTCTCAAAAATTCAAGTTCAGGATAGTTCCATGCTTTACACTTCCATGGCTCACATAATGGTAGCTGGCTGACTTAATAAACAAAATATAGAGTAAAGGTTTTTCAAATAAGGGTTCAAGAAAAGATTCAATGGATGATGCTTTAAATAAATTTGTAAATGAGACGTGTGAGTGCGAAGAACCTTTGTCAGTATAAAGGAACCACAGAGTGAAGGTAATTGGAAGAAACCTACATTTTCCCACATAAGGTTCTTCATACCCTCAGAAGGTTCTTACTGTGGCTCCTGAGTATTACCCCTACTATCAGGAGATCGCAATTTTGATCGCAGGTGATGCCTCATCTATATTGGCCTTACTCTCTCTTACTCAACGCAACTGCAGGTGTCTGTTAGCTGACATAACCGACAGGCAGTTAGCATTCATCTTCAGGTGTGTAGAGTTATCTAGTGACATTGTGTTAGTGGCAGTTTGAAAAGATGTGGTGCTTGGCTTCATGTGAACCGGAGGAAGCATGTTCTAGCCTACACTCTCCCAGTGTTGGTGGTATTTTGTGGGGGAACTAAACACAAGTAAACTGGGGAGCAAATCCAAAAGAAAAATGTTTTTTTTTTTTTGTAAACTGTCATTTACAAAATGGTTCTTTAAGGAACTAAAACAATTCTTTAATGGCAATAACCCCTTGTTACCCTTTTTTTAAGAGTATACTTGGCACAGAATTGTTAATAATTGCTAATAATGACAGCTATTTTACTGTGGAATAGTAGTCCTGCTAGCATTCCTGGGACAGATGCCAAATGATATCTTACAAAGTCTTTCTTGCTCTCTTTTTCTCCCTTCTTTCCTCTGTCTCACTCATACCATCCCTGTCTCTCCATTATGTCCTGCTTTTGTTAGCATGCTGGCAGAGAGAATGGAAGTCTCCTGAAGTGAAGCCTAGCCTGTGTCCTGTTCCAGCCACCTTAGCAGAACCTGTCTGTCACATGCCAGTGCAAAGCACCCAGACACTTCGCAGACCTGCCTCCATTTCATCTCCCCCAGCTTTAGACCCTCCACTTAAAAAGGCCACTCATCATATGTATCCTCCTCCCCACCTGAACACTCATCCGGCTTTGCCTTCTCCCCAAATCTGTTCTCCCACCACTGATGTCTCTTCCCCACCATTGGAAACAATGTTCCCCACTGTAGCTCCTCCACCATCCCTATCACCCCTGACACATCCATCAGAGGCGGCTTCTGTTCCTGCTACCTTTTCTTCTTGTGCCCTTCCACCTTCTGACCCCCAAACGACTGCCCACTCTTTCTCTGCTGCCGTCCCTCCACTGGCTTCTGTTGCTTTATCTATTCCCTCTTCTTCCCTCGCTATTCCTATGCTTTCTGGCTCCCCACCCACTCACCATGCCCCTGTTTCTGCTCAACCTTCATCTGAACACATTTATGGCTCCGCTGCTGCCTCTTCGACTGCTTCTGTCGATCCTGTGGTCACGCCATCCGCCAACTCTCAGACAGGTACAGCGTAAACTTTGAGAGAAACTCTGCTGAAGCTGTTAGCAATGCTAAACCAATGACACACCAATTGACTTCCCATGTTACTTGGTTTAACATGCAAAACATGCAAAGAAAGATGCATTTGCATCTTTGAAGGGCTGTGAAAGACTGGGCCCTCTGAGTTAAAGGAATACTCCTGCATGTTCCTATACCTAACCTGTTTCTTCTGCATCTGTGTACAGTTAATCAGTCTCCAAATTCTGATAGTTTTAAGACTGTACTTAACCCTGTACTTGGACAGGAACAGAAAACCAGCTGACTCAAAACTCGTTTACAGCAGTTGCCATCGAATTCTGTCAGCAAATATTTATGCAAAAGAACACATGTAGAACACATCTAGAACACATGATGTCCAAGTTGGGATTACATTTACAGAAAAAGCTTTACCGTTTCTTCAACGTTTAAAAGATAAAAACATAAAGATACAACTTCATAAGAAGTTTTCCCATGTTAGTCTCAACCTATAAACTGTATTATTATGTATGGAGCACAACACTTGTAGTGTAAAAGTTGTAGTTTCGAAGTTTCTATTTTTAAAGGCTCAGCAGATATTGGCTAAACGATTTGACCAATGTTTCAAATAGATACTTAAGGACATATTTATTGCTTATTGTAAATGTGTTTTATGAATGTTAGTTCATTCATAATCATGTACCAGTAAATGTTAAACAATGTAGATTTCATTGCATTTTCTATATTTTATTAACCTTATGTACCGTTGGTACATCCCTAATGTTTCAGATTTAATATTTCGCTTTATTCACAGAATTCAGACAGAGAATGTATTCACGTAATTATAAGAGAGTAGAATAACTCTTCGTGGTCATAAACGGTACAATACAGATTTGGCAGACAAGGTTGAAGAATGCTGGAGTTTCCCTTTAATAGCACGGGTTATGTGGTTTTGTGATCAGAATGATTTGTGATTTAAACACTATTTAAACACTAAACCACTAAACACTTTTCCTCTCCATTACTCTTGTAACATTTCTCTCTCCTTCTCCTCCTTGTCTTTCCTCTTTTCCATCTCCTCTGGCATATATGTATCAGACCCTTTCCATGGGGTCCAGACGTTGGAATGGAGGCACCAGGTTGTCTCCACTGTGATTAGACCAAATGTACGCAGACCTACAACCCCCCTTATTGTGAATCCCCCTACCTCTCCTTTTTCCCTCTCTCCTCCTTCACTCTCTCCTCCACCTCCTGTGCTCTCTGGATCCCAATTTCTGCCCCAAACTGCCATCACTTCCCCCCTTAGTGGAAATGTTCCCGAACCTCCCCCTGACGAGAGTAAAGGTACACACTGGTGTCCTAAAGCTTTCAGTAAGCTCCAGTCTCATGCCGTGCAATGTATGTTCGCGCTGAACAACTAGTTGGTCTTGTATCTGCACTGTGAATGTGAACTAAAAACTGTTACAGCTGTGGCTTTCGCAAGTACACCCTCTGGAGGGTGCTCAGGTAAATGGATGTCTTATTATTGTTGCTGTGAAACTCTTTAACCAGAACAATGTAGAATCACTTGTCCTATTAATAGTTGTGTATTCAATTATAATTTGCTCTATGTATATTTAAATAATATACAGTGAACAATTTTACATGTGTCTAGAGGTTTACTTAATATGTGGAGTATTTTCTGAACAACAAAAGTTACTAAATGATAAACAATTGACTGTTATAAATAATGTCCTTTTTTTATTGTTCTGGACACATCCAAAAAATGGTTTTCTTTTTGTGGCTTTCTACAAATTCTTTGAAATCTTTGGCAGTTGCAGCATTAACATATTTGAATTGTTTATTCAGTCATATGCTAAAGCTGGAAAATCTGTGTGCTATCATTTGACTGGGGAAAATTTGCCATGTATGTAGAAATTGCACGCGACTACATACATATCTGCATCAAAATAGGTTTGTTTTATTGAAACTTTGGAGTGCTAATGTTTAATGAGTAGTCTTTTGTGGCGCAATAGCTTCTGGGAACACTAGGAATAAGCTGCATAGTGCTTCGGTCAGTTTTACCGCATGTGCTTGGGCATCTTTGCACCTTTCATCTTGTGACAACCATTGTTTGAGGTGTACTAAAGCACCCCTTTAGGAGAGAGATGTGAGAAATTCTTGTCATTTATATTTAAAAACTTCTTTTAAGGGGTGAAAACGTAGCACAGGCAATGTTTGTCAGTGTCAGCGCTGTGTTTTGTATGTGACAGGGTTGCTGTGTCTCAGAAATAAGCCCTTGCTGAGCATCAGAGCTAATGCATGGAAATGCTGGTATCCATGGCATGCAAACTGCAGTGAGCGTGGAATATCCATCATGTCAAGGAGCTTTTGTAGTAGCGGCATTGCACTTAATACGTTTCTTCTAAAAGCACAGGTATGCACAGGTATAGGTTTAATGTTTCAAGCTGCTGGAGACTGACTGTGAATGTATGGATCAGTAAACCTTGCACATTGCTGATAACGCACTGTCCTTAAAAAATTGTGTGTGTGTTTTTTTTTTTTAATGTTTTTCAGAACTGCATCGGTATTTGGGCATACTGACTGAGGAGGAAGGTCCCAGTGCAGTAAATTCTGGTAAGAATTCTTCTGAAAAATTGGCCGATAAATTCACAGAATGTAAAATTCACAGAATGTAAAATTCACAGAATGTAAAATTTTGTGAATGTAAAAAAGTTTGGACTGTTAGAACAGATGCTATTTTTAGGATATTAAGGAGAACGTGGTCATTGTAGTTTCTAACCTAACCTGTTTAATTATCTACAGCAGTTACACCTGCTGGGTAGTATAGTATTTTTAAATTACTTAGCAGACTGAAAGCTGACGTCTAACTCAATATAATGCAAAGATGAACAAAGATGAGTTTTTCCCACGTTCTATAAAGCTCATCCAAAATGGCAACAGTTGTATGTTACTCTATAATAACTAGGTCTTCATTGTGTCATTACTTGCAGGTGAAGAGAATACAGATGCTAACACATCAAACGCTCACAGAGCTGATGACTTAAGATCCTCTCCCCGCAAAGCTGCAGCCATCAACATAGCCAATCAGAACTCAGATGACTCCAAAGACAAGCATCCACAGGTCACCTCTGGTGTAAGAAAACAGGAAGGAGGGCCTCTGTTTGGACTGAAGATTGTGAAGCCAGCACAGGGGTGAGTAACTAAATACTAATAATTCTGTTAAAACTGCATTGAAGTGATTAAAAAAAAACTGCTCAGGTGAGTAAATGCTGCTCAGGTGAGTAAAAATATTAAACACTAATCCTTCCAAAATAATCACCGATAAACTTTGCCTGAAGAGTTTGTTTTCATAGCCTCCAGATTTATTTATTTGTCCAGCATTGCAAATCACTTCTACCTGTTGCTCATTGCAAACATGCAGCAATTAAAAACTGATAAAGGAGTTTTCTACTTGTCATTTGAGAAATAAGAAATAAAAAAAAAGGACAAATGTTCTATAAGACATGATGATAAACAGGTTTCTCATGCATGGAACTTTCAGCAAGATTCAGCAGTGATTTGATTTGCTGTATCTTTTGTTTGCTAATGGGTAAAACTCTTTGGGCCTTTGAGAGAGCAACACTTTTATTTATTTATTTATTCAAGGACAGCTTGGCCCTGTTGTGGTGCCTTTTGTATGTATGCTTCTTTCAAAATTCTGCAGTTATTTAAGTGTCAGTATGTGCTTTGAATTTGTGATTTGTTTATTTGTTTGTTTTTTTATTTGATTGGTTGTGTTTGTTTATGTATTTATTTATCCATATGTCCTGACATTAAACATGAAATGAATTACATGAGAAGTTTTTTGAATTATTCAGTAATTTAGGCAGTGAAGATGAAACGCTAAAAATCACCTTTTGTTTCTGGGGATTTCTGGATGTGTGGGTTTTATTAGTTCGGAGCGATAGTTGTTTCGTGTTGACTTTCGACATTTTCTGTGAATATCACTATTGAAGCAAATAAACAAAGTGAGCTCAAAGACAATAAAATCCCTGCGTTCAGTTTGTTGGAAGAGGGTACATTTTGCTAATACCACATTATACCTGATCGATTCTCACCCTAGTATTTCTCCTTCCCAGACCTGAGAGCATGACCTCTCCTCTGCCATCTATTACCACAGCTCCCACTGTCGCAGAAGGCAAAATTTTTGAGCTGCCTAAGGCTGAGATGCGTGTCGCAGAGATTACTTCTACCGATACAGTCCCTCAGAGTACGCAAACATCTTTCATAGTCACAGAGTCCGTTGCTGATGTCAAATGCACCAAATCGCAAGAGTCCGTGGATGCGCTGTCAGTCACGCTGCAGAATAAACAGGATGAAGTAATTTCTGTGATCCCTGATAAAGAAGAGCCCCCTAAGCTGAAACCTGGGTCCACACAAAATAAAAATATCAAAAACGATGAGAAAGAGCAAGAAATTAACCTGCTTCTTGAGACAGAATTGGCAGTTAGCCCAGAAAAGACTGAAAAGGATGAGGGGTAAGTGTAGCATGATATGGGATGGTTTGATTTGGCTGTTGTTGTTCATATAGATTGGCTAAGCACTAGTTATATTTGTGTGTGGTAGTTGCACCAATTCAGTTATAGCATGCCAACATGCTTTTATATACGTGAGCACATTACTTCATCTGACATTCCCCTTTTTGACCTAAATACTGGTCTCCCTGTCCCTCAGAGCCAAAAGCATGTCTGCTTTTCTACCCTTTTGCCCAAGAATGCCAAATTCTTCTTGGTCGCCATCCACATCAACACATGATACAACTAAAAATCAAGGCAAAGCTTTGCTGGTGGACAGGTCAAATAGTAAAAATGAAGAGGGCAGTATGCTCCCCATGGGCTCCAATAAGTCAAATCCAGAGAACAAAGCTGTGACAGACTCTGTGGATCTGTCAAGAGACACTGATGAAGTACATGTTTCACAGTTTGCTCAGGTGCATGAAACAGAAAGAAGACCAGCTGATATTGAGGCAACTCATGCTAAAGTATCCTTTGTTCCTGATTTCTCATCCGGGCAAGATATTAAACCAGGGGAGAATGACCAGAGGCTTGCAGATGAAAGCCTGTCACAGGAGAAGACGAAAGAACGAAGAATAACTGCAAAGGTGCCAGAGGATGAGGTCTATCAAGACAGACATGACATTGAGCAAATGGGTATACACAGCACTGTTCATGTCTTCCCTTCAACTCATATGCCAAAGTTTGAGCATTCCCAGATATGCACAGCACCATGCATGATAAACCTTCTTCCATCCTGTCCAAGATCTGCACTGATACCTGGCTTACCATCTTTGTTTTTGACCCAACAAACTACGGAATGGCCACCGCTTGAAACCTCAGAGAGTGTTATACCACCTGAAGTTAAAACAGTTAAACTTATTTATAACCTGGGAATACAGTATCATGACATGGATGCAGTAAGAAAAATGGTTTCACTGAGGCCAGCTTGCCCAAGGTCTGTCTGTATTCCTGGTTTTCCCTCTGTGCCATTTTATAAAGAGGACACACCAAACCTGGGTAGCCTTCTTCCAACTTGTCCAAAAGTCTCAAGTGTTTCAGGTTTACCTTCAAGACTACCAGTCACTACTTTAGACAAAGAAATATGGCCTAAAAATGATGTACTCTTGTGGGAAAGAAAGGAGAAGAAAAATGAAGTACAGATTCAGCCCGCATTAACAGAGAATAAAGATATGTCAAAAATAATGATTCTCATGAGACTGTCTTGCTCAGAAACATCTAAGATACCTGGATTTCCATCTGCACCAAGGTCCAGACCACAAGAACATCCAAGTATAGTGAATATGTTACCATCTTGCCCAAGGATTTCAAATATTGCGGGGTTCCCTTCTACTAATCTTCTCAGTAAAAACCAATATGTCCAACATTGGCCCTCTGATATGATGCCATTATTTGTTATCCAAAGGAAAGATTGTGCATTGAAGCTTATTTTTGACCTGGAAAAGTCATACTGTGATATTAGATTAGTGAGTAATATGGTTTCACTGAGACAAACATGCCCAAGAGCTGCCATCATTTCTGGTTTTCCCTCTGCCCCAGATATGGCTGAAGATCTTATGGTGTGTCCCAAAACACCAGAAGAGACGAACAAGCCTATTGATAGAGGCCCAACACTGCACTTTCAGAAAGACTTAAGTATTGTGAATATGTTACCATCTTGTTCAAACATTTCCAAAATTACAGGATTCCCATCCATGATGGTTCTGAGAGCAGACCAAGATATGATTCAACAGTGGATTTCCAACAAGAACGTGTTGATTAAAATGCCAAAGAAGAAAAAAACAAATGTGAATGTTAGTTCACCTCAAATTATGGACACAGTTAAGGAAAACATTGGTTTTGGACAGACTATGGTGGCATTAGTGCCAACATGCCCCAGAAACGCACAAGCTCCTGGCTTCCCATCTGCATCTACACAAAATGAGGAGAACTCACACAGAATGAAAGGAGCCCCGACTTCTTGTCCAAAGGTTTCTTGTATCCTTGGGATGCCATCTGTGTCCAACGCTGACTATGTTTCCTTAAATGAATGGCCAATGAAAACAGAACCATTTTGGGTCAAAGGAATCAGGAAAGATCTGTCCTGTTCCAAACTTTCATGTCCACTTCAGTACAAACTTACAGATGAAAAGGACAGCATAAAGAGCATGGGTTTATTAATGCCATCTTGTCCTAGAAAAGCAACTTTGCCTGGCTTTCCTTCTGCACCTCAACCCATACCAGATAAACCTATGATGTTAAGTATTCAGTCATCCTCTGCAGATGTTTCTGAAATCAGTGGACCTTCATGGTTAGAATCAGATAGCATAACTAGCTTTCCTTTGACAACTGCTACAGTTTCACAGACAAAGGGCAACATTATTCCAGTGCAGTGTGAACATCATGAACATCAAAATCCAACCAGCGAGTTTTCACCCGATCGTTCAGTAGTGAATGGAATGACTCAGGATAGTGCAAGTAAATTGGACACTTGCTTATTGGATGAGACCAAGGAGGGTTTGGGCTTTTGGGCAAGAAGTGAGGAAGGAGAATATGGAATTCTGGAGAAAGGGTAAGTTTAGGATAGCCATGGATATTTTGTGTAACACACAAATTTCTCCCCCTGCAGCCAGTAGACAGTACCTAAAACGTTTCTCATAAACCCTGTGTTCAGGACAGTACACTGCCGAATGTGGCACTCCCTACCTCCAGACATGCCACTGTTACTGACTGCTGGGGAGAGGTGAGTTGTGCTTGTATTATAGGCCGGTGCTTTGTTAACTTTCCTTGCCATAACAAGTGCATTTATAATTCTCCATTTTAGACATTTGACATTAAATGCAGTGCATGGCATTTAGTGTACGTGCACCTGTTCATCACGTCTCAACACTAACCAAAAGGAGCACTTGACAAATTGAAACGGTGAAGTGTGAGAGCATGTCATTGACCCTCTGTGTGTCTTTTTCTGGTGGTTTGTTTTGTTGATGTGTTGATGTTTGGATAGTTGGGTGCTATGTTTTGTACTGGATATCATTGACTGCATTTAATATATACAGTATAACTGAAGTTCTAAATTTATTTTTAGATTATAAAATATCCATGTCTAACATAAAAAGAAAGCTGTAGGGCAGATTCCCTTACCCCATTTTTTACTTCCTTCAGAATTGAAAGTACAGATGCTGAGCTCCCAGATACAGAGGATTTCACTGATGCACACACAGAAAACACTGCTTTTGATGAGTATACATTTGGGGACCTGAGACCAAACCAACTCACACACAGACAGAGGAATGAAAAAGGGACAAAGGAAGATGCAGATCAATCCAAAGGACCATGGAGAGGGTGGATACCGAACATGGTGGATCTCTTTCCAGCATGTCCAAACGTTTCTAAAGTCCCTGGATTCCCTTCAATAGCTTTCTTTAACACTCATCTGACAGAAGGAATTAACTGGCCCACAGAAGCAAGTGCATTATGGCAGAAGCAACTAAGACTAAAACCAGTAGAAACTATTTTGTCTGCACCTTACATGGGAATATCTGAGAATAATTCAAATATAGTTGAAAATATGTTATCTCTGGCTTACTCATGTCCTAGTGAAACACGTGTTCCGGGCTTTCCCTCTGCCAAAAGGTTGGAAGTTTTCGAAACATCATCCATAAGCACATCTTGTCCCAAGATCACCAAAGTGGCAGGTATACCATCAAGATCATTCATTCAAGTTAACACGCCTCATGAAGAGTGGCTGAAGATGGAAATGGACTTGTTTGAGAAGCAGTCAAAAAATGAACTGATCTTTCTCATAAATACACCAATTCAGTATATTGACATTCCAATAAATATGGCCTCTATTGTTCCAACTTGCCCTGAGACAGCACTAATTCCTGGTTTCCCATCTGCATCATATGGAAAAGAAAAAAATGCTAAGGTATGGAGAGAGCCAAGTGTGGAGATTCTTTCTTCAACTTGCCCATTATTTTATCCAGGTCCTGAAGTGACATCAAGCAGGACAGAAGCTTCGAAAGAGCAGCAGTTTGATGTTAATGAATCATACAAAGATAACAAAGACAATATTGAAAGGGTATTGCCTTTGATGCCTCCTGTTTCAGTAGAACCCCAAGCATTAGGCAACTCCACTGCACCACAATTCCTAGATCAGATGGTGCCAAATATGTCAGAGCTTCTTCCATCTTGTCCAATGATTTCTAGAATTCCTGGATTTCCATCTAAACATGAATTTAAGGATTTTCAGTGGGTTGGTGATAAGACATTAATTTTAAGAAAGTCACAAAAGGAAAAAAGAGCAGATTTTATCAACACCGAAAAGAATAGCGAGGATATGAGAAATAGTATGGCTTTATTACAAACTTGCCCTCTTGCAGCACGCATTCCAGGTTTTCCCTCAGCACAACAAATTAACAGTCAGAGCATGCATAGCATTCGTTCCTCCTGTCCAGTGCTCTCTCGTATAGCTGGATGTCAAAGCATATTGATACCCATATCATCTGATTGGCCAATCAACCAAACTATTGTGAGCGCTAAGCAAATTAAGAATCCTCCCTTTATTAAGGATCTAGCCATCGAGAACAAAGCAGGTCTTGAAAGAATGGTGGCTTTAGTGCCATGTTGTCCATCAAAAACCTGCATTCCAGGTTTTCCATCTGTACCAGAACCAAAAATGCAAAACATGATTTCATCTTGCCCTAAAAGATCCAACATTGTGGGATTCCCCTCTAAAAATAACGAAATGCAATTAGACTGGTTAGCAGACATAAATCAAATATGGTTTTGCGAAATAAAACACAGGATAGTTTTTATCAAGGACAAAATATATGAGAACAGGGATTCATGGAAAAGTATGTATGCCTTATCTCCAACTTGTCCACAGTTAGCAGCAATATCAGGATTCCCATCTTACCCAAAGCCAAAAGTTATTCCTAGTATGGTGAATCTACACCCATGTATTCCACAGAGTTCAAAAATCATTGGATTCCCATCAAAAGATGGAATACAAACAAGAGTATGGCTTTTTGAAAAGAAGGCTTTCTGGGAAAAACCATTGAAAACACGATCAGATCTTACACAATGGTCTTTAGACCTTGCATATGCACAAATGGCCCATCACATTATCAAGAGAATGTTTGCTATGGCGCCAGGCTGCCCAAGAGAAGCTCAAATTCCTGGTTTTCCCTCTTTACCTCTAGTAAAAGTGGAGAATTTCTTTTTACAGAAGAAGCCAGATATAGAAAATTTGTTGCATACCTGCCCAAGAATTGCTCTTGCTTCTGGTTTCCCTTCTGTATATTTCGTAGTCTCAGAGGAGACATCATGGCCAATTCTGCAGGAGCCAATATGGGTTAAGCCAGAGAAAGAGACATCAATTCTAACTACCGGCACAGTCAAAGACTGTGAAAAAATGCTATTGATTTTGCCAACGTGTCCTGATGAAGCAAGGATTCCAGGATTTCCATCTGCAACCAGGCTCAAAAAAGCAGACAAGCACATGATTACTGACCTCTTACTTTCTTGCCCAAATAAATCAAGTATTCTTGGAATGCCATCAAGGAAACAAATCACTCAAACAGACACCATGAAGGCTTATTGGCTCCCACTTTGGCAAAAGCCTCTGTGGACAAAGGCAGCTGTCATTCTCAGTGCCTCCCCTAAAACTGAAGACTATACAAACATGTTTGCTTTGGTGCCTTGTTGCCCAAATGAAGCAAAAATTGCTGGGTTCCCGTCCTTATCTGTGATTTGTCATGATTTCTTACAAACCAATCCGAATCCATCAGCGTCCAGTCCGACCCAGGCTCAAATGGACTCAGAATCTGAAACTGTTACCCCTCATATGATAACAGAATGGGATCTAATAGTGGATATCAAAAGATCTGGTAAGCGTGCCGTTAAAGTGTGGTGTGCTTAATGCAGATATTTGTAATGACAGCAGAGTGGAATTATTGCTCTGTCTTTTTTAAAGAGAACCCCCTAGAGACCGAACAGGCTAAAGAAGTGTCAGTATGTAAATGGTGAGTTTATTTGCATCAGTGGCATGTTTTGCTGTGGAGTTGTTGCCAGTAGCAGACTTTTTGGTGGCTGGGTTGAGCTGTACCAATTTGGTCTAAGCCTAAACTTGGATAAATTATATATTAATTTAAGATTTGTTTGTAAAAAAAAAAACTTAATATAAAAACCTAATGCAAAAACAGTCAAGATTATATTGAATCAACCATTTTAGTCATAGTTTCAGGCTGAAAATTATCCACAAGTAGTAATATGAGCACACATGAAACAGCAGGATCTCACATATGCACATACTGTGTTGTAGTCGTAAACTGCATGGATAAGAAGTCAGTGGCAGAAAACATACTGCATACCCTTCATGAGCATGTTGCTTGTGGTGGCAATGCGAATGTGCTGCCTTATAGCCTTGGTGCTAACACAACATTGTGAATCCTATAAATAGCATTGTCTTAGCTGTGGTAAGCAGGTACAAAGTGGATTCTTAGAAAGTGTTTACAACACTGTCTGAAAACTGTCACTGCTGTATAACGACTTGCATGACTCATTCAGCACAAAGCTATTAACTACAAAAATGCTATAAAAATGAATATTTTACTATTGTTCATTTTTAAACAATGACACAATTGAACCTAGATAAAATAATGACGAGCTCTAAACAGCTACATTTAATTTTTGTTATTGCCTACCTTAAGTGATCCGTTCTACCACTCATACAGCTGTTTAGTTTTTGGCAAGTCTTCTGTTGAAATTTGTCCCCAATTCTTGTCATTCTTCTTACAAACCAATGCTAAAAATATAGTATTTATGTAGGGTGAAGGTTGAAAGAGCTTGCTTCAAGAGCTTGTGAACAGTGCGGTTTTAAGAGAACGGACAGAAGCGTTTGGCGTGAGCACAGCTACTGTATTCAAATGTCCCAAGTTGTCCCCCCCCTCAGTGAAAGCCAAGATGAACAGTACCTGAAAGAATATCAAGTTGTGGAGCAGACCATTTCAAGCAATCCCCATGATACTACAGACCTATCAGAGACTGATTTAACCTCTGGATGGGAGGTATTGGAGGCAGAGGATCCTCTTTCTGAAAAAGAGGGATCTTCAGGTCTTGTTCAGACCATAGTTGGTGTCTTTCACAAAGGGTAAGCAAGAAACAGCATGTCAAGTTGACAGAGCAAATCATTTTTGAAATTCTCAGGCTTTTTACATATTCTTTTTTTAATAGATATGTTCCCTAGCGCCATATATATAGATGAGAGGGGTGGTCAGAGAGAAATGTGTTTTCTGAGAAGTGCTTATGTTTATTTGCATGTTATATATGTTTCTGTTATGCACTTATGTTAGATTTTAAAATGTGATTAAAAAGTGCACAGTTTAAGCCAGCCGTCTTATCCGCATTTGTCTGTTCTGCTCTTAGAGTAGCACACTGATGCAAGAAATCTAGTCATTACAATATTTCTGGTCATCATGATATGTTGACACCCCTTCCAAGATTGTAACGCAACATTGAAAATCCCGTAAATAGCACTGTCATAGCTGTGGTAAGCAGGTACAAAGTGGATTCTTAGAAATTGTTTACTACACTGTCCGAAAACTGTCACTGCTGTATAACGACTTGCATGAGTTTCACAAAGCTATTAACACAAGTTTAAAAATGAATATTTTACGATCGTTCATTTTTAAACAATCATACAATCGAACCTAGATAAAGTCCTTGATTAGCTCTAAACTGCTACATTTCATTTTTGTTATTGCCTAACTTTAGTGATCTGTTCTACCACTCATACAGCTGTTTAGTTTTTGGCAAGTCTTCTGTTGAAATTTGTCCCCAAGTCTTGTCTTTTTTCTTACAAACCAATGCTAAAAATATAGTATTTATGTAATGAATGAAAGGGATTCAAATATATAGGAATGGATTAAAACATTTTTTCTCCTAATGCATTTGGTTTGTTTATGTGATTCAGATTTTACCTACATTTCAAAAACACTGGTATTCTGTTTTTGTACTTCTAATAAGTTATCCATTTTTCTTAGTTATGAGACAGTGGCTGCCATGTTGCAGCCCACTGCTTCTGGAGCAACTGATGACCCCTCTTGTTCAGGGGAGTCTGAAAACAGTGTTGCTGTCAAGCCCAGAGAATCTCCTTGTAAACCTGCTGAGGAGCCAGTAGTAAAGAAAACGTTACCCGCATCATCGTCTCAGCCTTACTTCCCTACAAGTGCTGAGCCATACATGCGTCGGTCTGAATCATCCTTGTCCTCCAAAGATGCTGAAAGTTGGTTTACTGAGGAAGGAGAATATAGCCTGATGAAGAAGTGGCCCCCGCTAACAGAAGCTGACCTACACAAGATCACTAAAGAAGAGGGGGACAGCACAGTCCCGGACACTTTAGATCAAGACAGAAGAACAGCCCTCAAAAGACATTGTTTTGATCACAGTAAGACTTGCAAAGACGAACACTTCAGTAAGCCACTTAAGGATGTGTTGGGTGGAGCTGTGTCAACATCAGTTTTGAAAGAGAAGGGGTGAGTGTATTTGAGCTCAAACCCTTGGCTTCTGAAGTGGAAGTATGGCTTAACAATATTTTCTGTTTTTTTTCCAACCTTTTCTTTTGGGGGGGGGTGGGTTGCCATTTGCATGTATTTTTGCAT
The DNA here is from genome assembly GCA_037974365.1 of Hydrocynus forskahlii. NCBI lineage: Eukaryota > Metazoa > Chordata > Actinopteri > Characiformes > Alestidae > Hydrocynus > Hydrocynus forskahlii. The sequence continues at coordinate 6,458,332 of JBBPCX010000011.1, read as the reverse complement.
CACAAAGCTTTTGATCCTGAAGCTTTCTTACATGTCTTTGTCTGAGAGAAATTTAATCCCAAAGGCATTAAAATATGATGCATGGATATTAAGCGTAGTTGATGTTTGTATGCTTTCAGCTCTCAGCATGATGAAGAGATTGATGTTCATCTGAGGTTTAAATTACAAATATAGTAGTGATTTTGTATTTTTATTCCTAAGGACCCAGATTCATTGTGCTCAAGAGGTGTTTGAGTTCCTCCAGCCTGCAAGTAGCAAGTCACTGGGGGAGATCTTCCCTGTCCCATCCCAACAAACACTATCAAAAGCTGGGACTGAAGAAACAGATGCTGTAGCATCTAATCAACCAGTACCCCCACAACGCACTAAGAAGAAAGACACTCTACAAGAACAATCTCAACCTGTAATCACCGGTGACATAGAACCCATCTCTTCTTGCTCCATTCCAATAGTTGTTCCACCTTGTCGCAGCAAGAAAAATAGTAACCTAGCTGAGGAATCCTTGAAAATGAATTCCCAGATTGAGAGTGTCTCTGTTGTATCAAATGTGTCACAGAGCATGGAGGCAGATATTTCTGAATCTATAATCAAGCCTAAGCAGGCTGACAGTGTTGACCGCAAGGATATTATGCCCACACTTTCAGAAAGAAGCCCAGCAATAACAGAGGAAGATTCTGTGGCTAAAAACATTGCAGAAAGTCCTGTTGATTTACCTGTCCCAATGCCTCGAGTGAAAAAACGCCTTAGTGGTTCTTTTGGCGATGATCACCTAGATGCTGCTGTGGAAACCGAGACAAAAAAGCCTACTGATGGGACTGCAGGATCTACCGGTGAGGAGCAGCCACAACTAGTGTCTGTATCCCCCCTGGAACTGATACCACAACCTAGGAAGAGAAAAGAAGAAAAGGGAAAAGAAAATGTCCCGTCTAAAGATATACTCTCACAAACAGGTAGTCAGGGTACTGATGAGTTTATAACAAATAAAGTCCTTTTGACCGAGGATTTCAAAGCTACTGATAGCGAAAGTGAGACACAAAAGGAGAAGAAGAATCAACTGTCCTTTGTCAAAGCAGATCGTTCTAACTCTGAGAGTCTCACAGAAACAACTGTGGATGCCCAGATTGGTGAGGAGCACAAAGGCAAACTACCACCAAGCCAAACTGACAATGAAATCAAAGCTGCTCAAGAGGCCTCAAGCCAAGTCAAACTGACAGACCTTCTGGCCCCAAAGCCACGCATGAGGAAACAAACCAGTGGTTCTTTTAATGCTAACGTTCCATCTATATCAGCCTCTTCTCCCAGTCAATCAGGAGCAGCTGACAGAGAGATTCTGCAGGAGAACCATGACTTGAATTTACCTGTACCATTGCCACGTGTGAAGAAGCGCCTTAGCGGCTCTTTTACGGAAGAAGTCGCTGTTTGTGATAAAGAGCAAAAAGACACATCTCTGGTTTTGGATGAAGGAGAAAAAGACATAGACCCCCCAGTTCCAGTTCCTCGTTCAAAGAAGAACCTCACTTTAAAAGATGATAGTCCTACTGGAGATGCTCAGGTTTCCTCTCTGGTGGATCCGGTTGAAAGCATAACTCCTGGCTCCTCAGGAAATGAGTCTTTGTTGCTTTGTTCACAAATGTTCTCAAAAGACAGTCCACCTGTGTTTTTGCAAAATCATAAAGAATCCTTTGACAACCACTTAGATACTAAGAAAAAGGTTATAGTCTACCCAGACATTTCCTCCACTTCTCATGAAGACAGCACTCAGGCGTTTGAAGAGGCTGTCGGACACACTACTGGAGAGGCTGCCAAAAGTGCGACTTTGAGTGAGACTAACACAATCATTGTTGCTCAAAATAGTGGTGATATAAAAGACAAAGAAGAGAGATCCTATCAGAAAAAACAGGATATAGAAATAAACAAGAAGGAAGAAGGAGAGGAAAAGGTTCCTTTGGACTCTGTTACTTTAGATGAGTCTGCTGTTGCGTTAGATTTAATAAGGTGAGTTATGAAGGACAGTGTTTTGTAGTCACTGGTGTGGGTGAAGACTATGATTAATTGATTTACCTGTCACACTTTTCCATTGTTTCAGTTCGTTGAAAGTATCTGTAATATTCCCTATCTGTAATAATTTTCCCTGAGATGAAAGTGGTTGATGTTCTTACATTATTGCATATTTGCCATAGTTCATTGTTTCAGCTTTTCAAACAAAATGTAATATACGATGCAGATGACCTGCGGATGACCAAACCCAAAATACAGTTTGTAAATGATCACTTTACTTATCAAAGGTAGAAAGTTATCCAGCATTAACTGGCACTGTGTGAAAAAAGTAATCACCCCCTTAATTACTCAATAAACCAATCGAAGAGTCTTGAATCATACCCTGTTGAGATGATGTTTGGATGCCGTTTCTGATAAACGTGGTACAGCCAATTATTATGTTTTGATGAGGTTACTTTTTCACATGGGTGCTATTCATATGGCAAATCTCTCTTCCTTCAGTACTTAAATTTTATATAAAAATTCATTTAAAAACTGTATTTTGCATGTCCTGAGATCCTCCTTAATTTTGTTTTTTACCAGTTGCACATGTGAATGCAACAATAAGCACTAAAACAATGTGACATCACAGTGCATAAAATTCTGTTTTTTGTCTCTTTTTTTAATGTTTGTGTTTCCTAGACAAGAGGCTGCTGAGGATTCTTCAGGTCTACCTCTTCCTGTGCCTCGTGTGAAGAAACGTTTAAGTGGCTCTTTTCCAGGCCCCACAGAATCTGCCACAGATGAATCATCCCATCAACAGTCTACTCGGAATGTCACTGAACCACCTGTGCCTCTTCAGAGCAAAAGGAAATCTGAAGCAAAAGACAAAGGCCATTATGGAAGCTCTCCAAAAAATACTGCCTCAGTCAGTGAAACAGAGGTACATAATATGTATTTGGCACTGGATTTCTTAAGCACATATTAAACATTTTGAATATCAGTCCTGAAAAATGATCGATTGTCTATTTGTCTTCTTTGATACCAGTCAGTAAACCTTGTGGATTCAAGCCAGTCTCTTCTAGAGTGGTGCCAGAAGGTCACAGAAGGTTGTAAAGGGGTGAAAATTACTAACTTCAGCACTTCATGGCGAAATGGACTTGCTTTCTGTGCCATCTTACATCATTTCTGCCCTAATAAAGTGTAGGTTTTTTAGTAGCTGAGAAATAATCATGTTTATCGTATATTTATTTTTAAAATAGTATTAAAACGTATTATTGACTGCTCAAACAAATGTGTAACGTTTACAAATTTGTTACTCTTATCCAGGAATTATGAAATGTTGGATCCTTACGACATCAAGAGGAACAACAAAAAGGTAGTCTTACATCTTTTGTCATTACTGATTTTTCCTTTTAGCAGTTACTGCCATTATTTCCTGTAAAAGGTACGTTTCGAACTATTTACACCCAAAGATGAAGCAGAGTTAGATAGCAGTTAAATACTTAATTATTTATACCAGTAATCGGCAAAGCCATTTTGAACTGGTGCTTCTTGGAACACTGAATAATTTCCAAGTATAAGTCTTTTAAATTTAATTTAATCTGCTGGTTTATACAAACTTGTAAATAAGTTTGCTAAAATCTGACTGATCATCATCATGGCTGCCAGGGTTAGGATAGACGGGAGTTTTAGAGAAAGCATTTTGTCCTTGGTGTCTGTGTGTCTGGGCTTCACTAACAAAGAAATGAAGCAAAGAAATGCATCTGCTACTGAGAACCATGCCAGCAGATAAAAAGTTATCTTGTAAATTGAGGAAGGATTTGTATGTTTGTTGTTTGGAAGGCATTACCATCTAAGTGTGCACAGCTAGTTCCTAGTTGCTAATGCAATCTGAGGTTATATGGGAACAATCTGGCTGTTTAAAACGTCTCCTTTTTTTTAAAAAAAACTCTAATTTTGTGTTAGCAAACCTGTTTGGTTCTTTTACTTTCATCATTGTGCTTGGCTAATTGATATTTGAGAGTGGAATACAACTATAGACAATTTGCAAGAACGTGGCAACAAACTGGTACTAAGACTCAATACTTGTGTTTAATTTTGTAATCCAAGACCTCTGTCCCTCCTGTGTGTGCCACTAGGGAGATATTTATTGACAGCTTCCTTTTCACTCCTGTTGACCGATTCTTCACAGGCTTTCGATGGGTTTGCTTCGCTGGGCATCTCCAGACTGATGGAGCCCTCAGACATGGTGCTGCTGGCTGTGCCTGACCGCCTCATTGTCATGACGTACCTCAACCAGATCAGGACGCACTTCACTGGCCAGGAGCTTAGTGTGGTGCAGATAGAAAAGAACAGCAATGAGTCCAGCTATGTTGTTGGGGAGAAGATCCCGGAAGCAGACCCTGATGCTGCTGCTCGCTACTGTGCTGAGAGGCTCCAGGGCAGCTATGTTTCCAAAGAGACCAATGGGAATGCCTCTGACAAAGGGGAAAAGGTGGAAACCGATTCCGATAGGACTGTGGTTCCACCACCTCGGACTAGGCGGACTCAAGGGACAAGTCAAGCTGGAGGCTCAGGAGGAGCCCAAGCACCAGTGGCTCCACCGAGGGCACACTCCTCCTCCATTAAGGGTTTTGCTCATGTCAGGGATGCAGATTTGGTCAAGAAGCGCCGATCCCAGCTCAGAGGGGAGTCTTTTGATGAAGCTGACTTGGCAGAGAAGCGAACAGCAGCAGAGGTACTTCATCAACAGCAGCAGATGACACTTAAGTTACTTGATCAAATTGCTGTGCAGTTCTTTTTAATTAGGCTGCATCTGGGGGCTCCTAATCTCAGAAGTCATGATGTGGAAATGGTTCCAGAGTCATCATGAACATTTTCTGTACATTTCCTAAACAATGAACATATTAGAGGTGTTGAATATAATTTATTACAAAATTACAAAACTGATGACTTGGAATATCATTTGTACTCACATCTGTAGTTGAATGCTTAGACTGGTGGATACCACCACCACACAAAAAGGTTTGCATTTGTTTACATTTACCTTTACGGCATTTAGCTGACGCTTTTATCCAAAGCGACTTCCATTCCCTAACTATGAGGGGCAGTCTCCCTGGAGCAACTTAAGGGTTAAGGGTGGTGGTGTGCTGAAGTTAGGAATCGAACCCAAGACCTCTTGGTCCAGAGGCAAATATCCTTCCCCCTAGACAACCACCACCACCCCATTTGTTTAAAATATGTGCAGAATTGACAGTGCCTGCTCAAAAACATGCAAGGAGGACTGTATCATTTAAATGAGCAAAATTCATTTTGCAGTTCCAATTTTGGACATTTGCTTTAAAAGGAGCAAAACTTGTTAATTAGCAAAAACAGTTGAACGCTGAACAAGACTGGATGTGAATAATAATGAATAATAAGCACATTTTGAGGGCAGTTCATTTCTGGTAAGTTGTTTTTTCGCTGCCTGGTTAAGTTTGAATGCCTAAGACAAAGCCAGTGTTGTTAGTTCATTTTGTCAATATTGCAACTCATGGTTAAAAGTGTTTCAAATGTAAAAAAATTCTAGATTGTCAGAAGCTGGATATTTTTTTCACTTTGCAATTAACTTACTTGTTTGCACACAGAGTGCGTCGGGTCTTGCAGACAGCGGAGCAGGCAAAGGACAAGCGGGATCACGTAAGCACACATTTAGATCATATCATTTAACATCACAGTTCATTGCACCTAACAGTCTGAGATCTTAAGTCTGGAGGTAGCAATAATGAATTCTCAAAACTAATGTTGCATGTGGCATGACGTATTCATCGCCATTTTATCAGCTTCACTGAATGTATGGATGCCCTTTGTTTGTAGTTTAGACACAAAGTTAGTGATAGCTCACCTGATGCTGCACAGTTTGTGTCAGTCATCCTCTAATCAGTGGTCGGTTTCTGACCACAGGACACTGTTGACAGGATATTGTTTGTTGGTGGACTATTCTCTGTCTAGTAGGGATGCTGAAGTGTTGAAAAAGTCTGGTCCTCTAGTGGTCCTCCTGTCCACTTATATATATTTTATTTAGCAGTTTGGCAACTTCCATTAAATGCTGTTTTTACCTTTCATAATTTTTTTGTACCTTTGTATTTTTTTTTCCTCAGCAGAAAACGTAGAATGTGGAGAAGAAGGAACAGGAAAAGAAGCCCAGGTCAGTTTATCAGAGTTTTTGCAGAGAATTAACAAAACAAGATGTCTGTACTGCATCTCATCTGGTCAAGGCACTTTTATTTATACAGTGATTTATACAACTTGAAGAACTCTTTATAGAACTAATGACTTATAAAATTAAAAGGCTGTTAAACAATAAACCAGAAAGCAACATCATTAAAAAGGTTTTTTTTTTATCTGTTGAGTTACATTTAATTTTTTTTTACCAAATTGCTGTAATGGTCCTTATTGCTTTGACTAATGTTTCAGCACTCTACAGGCAAATGGATTTCTGTTTGCTCTGGATTTCTTGATATAAATAAATGTATCTGTCGCATTAACAAATGAAGGGGATTTAAATGGTAAACTATTCACATATTATTTAATGACAGTGATTCTTGTTGTTTGTTCTGTGTGTGCGTGCGTCTGTTTGTGCGTGTGTGTGTGTGTGTGTGCATGTGCGCATGTGTGTGCGCGCATCTATGCATGTGTGCGTGCGTGTGTGTGGTCATGTGTGTGTGCATGTGTATGTGTGTGTGTGTGTGTGTGTGTGTATATATGTGTGTGTATGTGTGTGTGTATGTGTGCGCATGTGTGTATGTGTGTGTGTATGTGTGCGTGTGTGTGTGTGTGTATGTGTGCGCGTATGTGTGTATGTGTGTGTGTGTGTGTGTGTGTATGTGTGTGTGTGTATGTGTGTGTGCGTATGTGTGTGTGTGTGTGTGTGTGTATGTGTGTGTG
>JBBPCX010000011.1:6424795-6442891 GCA_037974365.1 Hydrocynus forskahlii | reverse complement strand
TATATATATAGTAAGTTACACCTACAAGCTGTCTGGGCTGGGTGGTGATTCAGGTTTTTTTGTAATTAAAACTCGTTCTCGAACGCCACGTCATCTGATGTCACTGCCGCACCTGCGCAGCCATCTTGTTCTCTTCTTCTCTCCGAGGGGCAGGAAGAGAGAAGAAAAGGGGCAAAGTCTTGACTTTACTGTTCGGCAGAGTAATGTCAGTGAAGTGAGGGTCTGTACACAGACAGAGACTGTGGGACGCGGTCAGGACGGCTGTGTGAGAGTGAAAAGAGAAGAGAGAAAAGACCGAGCAGCAGCAGCATTCCGCCTCGCCCCTGAGTCTGTCCGGGTCCAGACGGCCGAGTCATCGTCTCCTCTCCGCGCAGAGAGAAGAGGAAGGAGCTGAGCGGAAAACACACTCTCCGGCCTACACACGCACCATGAATCCCGAATAGTGAGTATACACTCCCTTTCAGCGCCCGGACCTTCGGTACGCGTTGTTTTTCCCTCGGTGTGGGCCGCGGCGTCGAGGGAGGACGAGCTTTGTCGGCTGGCTAAGCTAACGCTAGCCCCCGTCAGCTGGAGCTGTTAGCCAAGCTAAGCTAACTAAACCAATATTTGCTCTCTTTGGAGCCGTTACACCAAAATAACGTCTCTGTCAGGAATTCTACCAGACTTTAGCAGCTCTTCTCCCTTCCAATACCTGTAGTTTCTCCTTTTTATATGTTTTAGACGCGTTTTCACGCTTTGTTTTTGCTAGTCTTTTTGAGAGTGTCGACATTGTTGGTGTGTCACTGCACCGGATTCTACTGGCTCGATCACTGGGAGCCTGTACTGTCCTTGTTTTTTACTTACTCACTTAAATGGGGGCTTCAAATGAATCCCAAGCGGCCTAAAACGATAATGGTGTTGTGGGTTACGTTTTTAATAGCATGTGTTGGCCTTAGGTTCTCTAGGCTTGACAGTGGCACGACCCTGTAACTACACCTGTGTAGAAAAACCTGATCTAATGGACGAGCCAAGTGTACAGCAGGGCGAGGGGCTTTTAGGCTGTGGTGATACGGTTTCACGTTAAAGTAAGGTGACCCTTATAGTCACACATGAACACAGCACACAGGATGAACACACATGATCTTATGATCATAGGGGCAACTTCCTAACCACCAGGTCACCAGCTGTGTAGTCCTTTGACACAGACACGTCAAACTGTATGATTCTCTGTATGTGCAGAGTACTGATTGCTCCACAGGACGCGTGATGCAACATGTCTAATGTTAGTCACTGGCAGGGGTTGTGAGCTTAGTGATGGAGCACCTGCACAGTTCGTAGGTTGCGACATCTGAGAAGGCTCTCGAACACACGTGGTGGTGTTGTTTATCCCAACAAGGACTCTGTTCTTGTTTATCACTCCATGCACCTGTTTTACTCCATTTGGCAGAGCTTTGTGTGGTGCTGGAAAGTGATTTCAATATGTGGTATGAATCCTATGTAGAAACAGTAAAGGTCCATTTCAGTAGTAATGCAGGACTTAACCAAATGAAGGCCATAGGTTAAAGTTGGCCCACAAGGACACTTTTTGGCTTGCCAGAAGGTCATTCCATGCCCCTTCACTCAGCGAGAGTGCAAAACATTCCTGTGTTTTCACTCAAATACATTTAATCACAAAGCTTATAATTGAATGTTGTAGGATAAAAACTCCGACACCACGTCACACTGTTGTTACAACCCACAGCACAGTTACTACATATGTAGCTACCAGTTAGTGAGCGGAATTGACAGTAACAAGCAGTGGAGGTGATTTTGGGTCTACAGAGGTGAAGAACGTCTCCAAGAAATTTTAAGACAAAATAATCATCTTCATAAGTCAGGAAACTATCATTGTTTTTACAAGAAACAACATTTTAAAAGCACACACGCTCCAAATGTTTTAGTGTGCACTGATTACATGCGAAAACCCAAGATTGACCAGCTTGATTGCAGCTTTGCTTTTATAGCCCATGGCCCACCTCAAACATTATACTTTGGCTCCTCAAGGCAAAGTTTTGCCAGGGCTGCTCAAATGTGAAGTCCAGAAATGGCTGTTTTTTGTTAGTATGTAGAGCATACTAACTTAGTTTGAAAATAAATAATTTTCCAAATCTCTTGAGCTGAAGTCGTAAACTAGTATTCAGTTGGTGTGAAGTAGACCTTTTAGACCCAGATCCTTGAAGTATAAAAGTCTGTCCTTACATACAGTTAACATCTTTGATTGATCCTTTCAGCTTTAGTGGATTTGTGAGTATGTTTAAACTGAATGGCTTGTGTTGAATATGCAGTTGATTTTGCTTTGCAGTGACTACCTGTTTAAGCTGCTCCTCATCGGCGACTCTGGAGTGGGGAAATCATGTCTTCTGTTGAGATTTGCAGTAAGTATTTAGCTGTACCATAGAGAGAGAGACACACATGCATATTGCTAACTGATTTTAGATAAGCATGTGTAGTATTATGCAGTTCATTTCAGTCCCTAGGGCAGACTAGTGTGGACATAGGACTTCAATATGGGGTGCATACTTTAACGCATTAATGTGAAGTTTTTGCTTTGCCACAGTCAAATTGGCCGGTGTAGAAGAACCCAGTGTGCTCTCTCTCACAAACCCATTCAGTATGTATTCTCAAAACAGTGAAACATGTAGACTGGAGATTTGTGACTTCATATTATCAGATATTTTTAGCAAAAAAAAAAATATTAAGACGTTGCCTTGGTCATTTAAACTAGCAGTTTTATTGAGGATTTACTGCATTCCAGAAGAGCAGACCTGGAATGCTAAGCTAAAAAGACTTTTCAGTGTACTTTTAATCCTAAACAAATAAATGGTAAATTTCTTTGTAATGCAAATTCAGGTAGATTTAGTCTCAGTTTTTGTGTTTTAATTTTGTCCTACAAGAAAAATGTATCGGCTTGCATTACCCGAGTACCCGAGTGAAATGTTTAGATCATGGTCTTAATTTACAGCAGAGCAAACATCTCTGTAAATTCTGTCAAATGGTCTGTATCTGACCGACAATTCAAAGGGGAAATATACTCTACCAGTCAGAAGTTTTAGAACACCACAATTTTTGTTTTTTTTTGTATTGAAATTCAAGCGGTTCAATGTCTCATTGTTCATTCTAAGTTCCCATAAGTGTGCGGCACTTATAGGTTGCTTTGCTTTCACTCTTCTGTCCAGTTCATCCTAAAGCAGCTACATCGGGTTTAAGTCTGGAGACTTCTGGCCACTTCATGTTTTTCAGCTGACCATCTTGTTCTTTTTTCTGAGGTAGTTCTGACATAGCTTGGACTTATGTTTTGGGTCACTATCTCGCTGTTGGTCGAACCCGACCAACTAGGCACATACCAGAGGTATTGCATGGAGCTACAGAATCATTTCCCACTTCTGGGTAGCCTCACCATTTTTACACCTCTCGCCGTTCAGGACTGTCCTTCGTACCATTTCATGCTATTCATTGGACTTGAATGAACTTTGAATTTCAATAAAAAAAGCTTGAGAACACTAGGGTGTTCCAAAATGACTTAATGCTGCACAAATAATGATACATTGCTGTTTTTTAGGATGACACGTACACAGAGAGCTACATCAGCACCATAGGGGTAGACTTCAAGATCCGCACCATTGAACTGGATGGCAAGACCATTAAGCTTCAGATTGTGAGTGGCTTACTTACATTTTTCATTTATTTAGTGGCTTTTGCTTTTACCCAGCCTTATTTTGCTGCTGAAAAAGATGTATTTTTAGATAATTTCAGGGTTTCAGCTTTGCTGATTATTACAGGCTTTGTCTGGAGATGTCTCAGCTGGTAGCCTTGACTGAAACATGAAATAGTTTCTTTCAACTAAGCAGTAGCAGTTTGTGTAGCCTCTTATGTTTTTGATGTATTCTGTTCAGGCTGAGATGTGTCTGACTCTACTGGCTTTGTTACATGAATCTCTGTTTACAGCTGAATAAATAGAAGGTTTATCCTTTAAAACCAGTAAATGTCTTGTAAGACATTCAGAGTTGTCATTAAGTTGTTTCTTCCCAACATACCTATAGCCTATTGATGGCTATTTCCACATTTTTTGTTTCCTTTTTTTTTTTTTTCTCCAATCTTCTCTCTCTCTCAGTGGGACACTGCTGGACAGGAGAGGTTCCGCACCATCACTTCTAGTTACTACAGGGGGGCCCATGGCATCATTGTGGTCTATGATGTCACAGATCAGGTAATGCATCATAAATACTTACCTCACAAGTTTGATCCAAATGTCATGATCGAGATCTGCTGCTGCTGCTGCCCATGTCATGTTACTTATTTAGTGTGACACTAAGCTCTCTTCATTTACCACTGCAGTCAAGCTTGTTTCTCTCTTCTACTTAATACCTTATTTTTTATGTGTGTTTCATCTAGTTCAGAAGGTTGGTTATGTAACAGTATTTTTTCACTAATGTTAAAGACTGGTGATTAAATATCATAATGTGACAGTTGAAAAGCAGATGAAAGTAGTTACAGGAAGTTAGTTACTGAAAGGTATTCCTTTGTAAGGTAAGAAGCTTAAGTCCACTTCTTATGTAATAACTGACTGGAGAGGTTTTATTCTCATATTTGTTTTTTCTTTCCCACTTCTTCAAAACTGAAACTTTATGAAACCTTTAATGAACAAGTTAATGAAATTGCATTCAGTGTTCTCACAGTATTTTGGACATAGTCTGGATGAAGAAAAGGATTTACCAAAATCATGTTGTTGCACAGCTTACAAACCATACTAGAGCTGGGATGCGGGAGTGCAAGAGTGGGTTGTTGGGCCAACCTTGGGTTTACTAATAGATAATTAATAGAACCCCTTCTCCATAATGCACAGTAACATTCTTATATTGTGACTTATTGCGTATTGTTACAACCCTGCTGCTCAGTGTTGAATTAAAAGACTCAATGAGACTGGTGTGCTCTACAGCCTGTCGGTCTGGAGACCAAAAGAACTGAGCACAGTGCTACCTGGAGGCCGGTTCAGAACATACATTTATTTCCTGCAAGTCATTTAAGTGTTTATGGGGTAGATTAGTGCTTAGATCAAGTCATGCTGTAATTAATTAGCACAGTCTCAGCATTATGTTTTTCATGCAGGAGTCTTATAACAATGTAAAGCAGTGGCTCCAGGAGATTGATCGCTATGCCAGTGAGAATGTCAACAAGCTACTGGTTGGGAATAAGTGTGACCTCACTACCAAGAAAGTAGTGGACTACACAACAGCTAAGGTAAGAATCTAGGATGGTTGATTTGAAAAGCAAAGCATGTAATACAAACAGAAAAGCATAGTTGGTTCAAAAATGTTGAGAGATTGACAGTTTGATGTTCTTTAATCATATTTGTAAATGATAAAGCTAACTTGCCTAAAGCTTTGATAAAGCCTCATGTCATGACAGACAATAGTAGCAAGAGATGTAAGTGATGTTAAAGTAGACGCCTATTCTGGATGGCCTTAGTTTAGATGTATCATTACTAATGCTGGGCAATGATAACATTTCTGAATTGCGTTTAATCACATTGTTTTCACTGTTAATCACAAAATTGAATAATTAATTCAAAAGTAGTGTATTGCGCACCTTTAATTTTAAAGTACTGCTATATTAGCAAAAGTGCAATAACATTTGGTTTGTAAACACTTTAAACAAACAAGGAGCTTTTTAATAGCAGTGTTCCCTTTAACACAGTTGCAGTTCAAATGTTTATAAATCTCAAGGTAAACATTAATGTAATCAAATCAGATATAAAACCAAAGCTACTTGCCACTTGCAGTTTTATCCGGTTTGTTATAGAAAAACAAGTTACCCTCCGAGTCCAGAGCATTATAGCAGATGCAAAACAGGACCAACTCCATATGAAAGTCTATGTATCTGAATGCAGGGTCATTAAAGTCCCTTTTGGTGTAATGATGAGGCATCCCATGACTTTTGTCCATATTATATATGACCCCCGCAAAAACCTGCTGAGGCGTATAGTGCTGCGTGCTGCACGCACCTATGAGCACGAAAAGCAAGGAACTTTCAAAATAAAAGGAATTTGAAAAAACCTGCGCAATAAAATAATTGTTGGTGTAAAGTAAATAATGCGTTAACACGTTAACGTGCCCAGCCCCAATCATTGCCAATCCCACAGGCCACGACTATAAAGATCTGTGGAAGGTTTTTCTTGGAGGTTTTTTTTTGTTTGTTTTTTTGTTTTGTTTTTGTTTTTTTGTTGTGTTTTTTTTAACCAGCAGAAGTGCTTTCGGAAAACACAAATTCACACAAATTACTGGTTTTACACAAAACTTTCCTTTGAGGTTCTTAAGTCACCTTAGACATTTTCAAAGTATTAGTCAGAACACTTTTCTCAGTATCCTTTCATGTATATCAGTAGTTATTTGTATCAGTGATAGCCATAGTTTTATACGCATTTACTTCTGAGCCACCAAAATGTCATTTGGAGCCATAACTGACTACTCTAGTTGTCTTTTATTTAAAACGAATGGTTAATAAAACATGGGTGAATCTCAAGAGTCTTAATGTGTAGGTTCCTTTTGTTTTTGCTTTGCAGGAATTTGCTGACTCTCTTGCCATCCCCTTTCTTGAGACAAGTGCAAAGAACGCCACCAATGTGGAGCAGGCCTTCATGACCATGGCAGCCGAGATCAAGAAGCGCATGGGTCCTGGAGCCACAGCTGGAGGCGACAAGCCCAACCTGAAAATTGAGAGCACTCCAGTTCGACCGTCTGGTGGTGGCTGCTGTTGAAAAGCCTCGCCTCCTACGCACACATGCGCATGCGCACGCGCGTGTACACACACACACACACACACACACACACACACACACACACATGCCCTCTCAGTCCTCTCTCTCTTACACACACATGTACACATCTGGGAGCGTAAGAACAGAAGGCGAGGATGTTCTAACATTGTTACGGGAGTAACCACTGCATTTGGAGCCAAAGCTTGAGTTTTAACTTTATTTTGGCTTCCTGGCAAACGTTTAGTAGCTTCTTTTGTGATGTCCCGGTCACCTCCTTGGTTTTATACTCCTAGTCTCACATCCTCTCTCCCCAAACCTTTTACCTCTCAACCCTGTCCTATTTTTCTAACTTGGCCTATCCCACACTCTACCTACCCCTCTAACTTGGTCTACATCCACAACTCTACCTACCCCTCCTCACCTCCCCAATGGCCAGGATGCAGCACTTGCTTGATCCTTGAAGCCGACATGTCCTGTGAAAAAAGGAGAATAGAAAATCTAATTGTTTTGGGGTAATACACTGTTATCCATAAGCAGAGCAGCCAAGCTGAGAGCTGTAAGAAAGGAGAGAAAGATACATGAGAATCATGTTTTGTCAGCGTTTCTCCCCATTCTTGCATACCCAGGTCTGGCATGTAAACGACACTGAGATGTTTGTTTTGGTTGTGTAGTGAGTGGGGGCATGGTTGAGTCCTTCTGTAGAGTCACATTGAATGGAGAGCAAAAACATTGGCAATATTCTATATTTCATACATCTGATTAATTATTATTAGTGATTTTAATATTTTTTCCAGTAGATTTTTTTTTCTTATCACGAATGCTTGTACAAACGCTTATTGGTTACTGCTGTCAATTGAAGGTGTTTGGTGGGAGGGGATGGAACGTGTTTTATCATTATAGCTTTTTGAGGTATAGGGTGTGGATTGGTTGGTAAAGCTACTGTTCCCTCTGTTACCTCTTTTAGACCCTCCCCCTTATATGTGCAATGCATTCAGAAGCAGGGCAAATGTGATCACGTCCAAACTGGAACAGAAAACCTCAGTATCTCTAACTCGACATTTTCTTTCCGTGTTGAAAAGGAAAGCGAGTGGTTGTCTTTTGTCATTAGACTGTACATTAAAGATTGGTGCAATAAGGCAGGGGTTTGTAAGGTTGTGAATGCAAGCTGTTTCTGGACTGGTTAGTCTTGCAGTCTGGTGTTTCAGAGCTTCAGGTTTTCTCCTCTTTCATGTCTTCAAGTTTAGGGTATGATGGTTTTCAGAGACTCCATTCAGTGCGAGCCCCATGCTGTCTCGTTTTGTCAGTTTTACTGTAGCTTTAGGTATTCTTGTTGTCTTAAGATCTGACGTGGTATCAAAGAGATGGACTTCCATTCAAATCTGTATAGTTCTTGCCTTTGTTCTGTTTACGCTCTGTTTTTGGGACGGTCCATTATGCATCACAAACATGCGTGATTTAAAAGTATGTTTGTGTTTTATACATGTAAGATATATGTGATGGGATTCAACAAGTACTCATGAGGGTGTGTCCTAGTTTTTGGAAGTGGGTAAGAGTGCTGCTTGTGTGAGAGTGCTGTGGGGGATGTTGGGACTGACTGGTCTTGGATCAGAGACCGGATATGACCTCCCATATCTTCTGAAAATAAAAATGCAACACTGACAGTTAAAGCTCGTTTTGCCTCAGACTTGAAACAAACCTCTCAGAAACCCACAGGACCTTTTCTTCTCTTCCAGGAACGTTACTTGGCCTTGTGAGGACTCCACAACAGTACAAATTTCTGAATGTTGCCTTTGGTGGGATGAGGGCTTTATACAGCTCACAGAGATCAGCTCAGAGCCCCTCTGCCCCCTTTCCATTGTGGTTCAAACTCTAGAGGAACTCCGAACTCTGAACTCCACCCCTGCTGGATGCAGTTTTCAGTGCAGGGCCCTCTAGCAGTTGTGTGACCTCAAAGTCCTACTGCTCCCTGGTGGACTGAAGGCAGTGTTTTCTTGTATCAATTTCGATAAATAGGATGTGGATCTAGAAGAACATAGATACTGTTTGTAGAATTAACTGTTGAAAAGTGTTGACCTGTCTCAGATAGTTGCACCAATGTCTGTCGTATCGTAACATTAGATGACTAATAACTGAGCCATTTAAACTAGTTTTACCGCCACTTCCGCCAGTGCTAATGTAACCTCAGAGAATTCTGGTTTTGGGAGACTTCCGCCATGATTTTGTCACAGTAGATTTGTTGGCATGGGGTTGGAGGGAGCAGTAGCAGGTTGGTGGGGTGTGATGGGAATTGTGGGGGGTTACTGTGTTTAGGAACATTCCTTTTATCTCAAGCAAGCTGTTTTGATCACAATTTCATGTTTGCAAAAAAAAAGGAAATGACTGTCTCACATCAGACTACCTGCACACCATCTCGCACTAAAACCCAGTGCACCCCATTTTGAACATGTTCTGATTGCGCTTTCATTTTTCCCAGAGGCTTTTGCTGTTCTACTGATTTTAATCTATAAATTGAACTGTTATGTTGTGATGCTGTGTCTGATTACTGGATGCGGGGCTAGGGGCTTTATTGTAAAGGGGTGGGACATGAAGTGGGGAGGGCAAATTTTGAATGTGATGGAGCCTTGCTGCGTGCTTTTTTTTTTTTTTTTTTTTTTTTTTTTGTTTGTTTCACTTTTTACTTTTTAACTTCTTTCTCGTCTCTCTACATCATTTGCACATCTCTGTGTTGCTTTGGGTAAGGCAGGATGAAGGCATGGTCGATGGTTTATAGCGAGCGCCAGGCCGGTAGTTCTTTCCCTCTCCCTCTGCTTGTTCACTCTGGTGCTCTTTCATAGCTCAGTTTGATCATGTTTTTTTTTTCTTCTTTCTGTACATATTATAAATATATATATATAATAAAAACGATCAATGTCCATCTTAGGAGTGGTGCTTTTTTTTTTTTTTTTACACACTGGTCGGTCAAATTCGAGTGAACATGAGCTACATTTAATAGTGACAGTTATATGCACAAGTTTAAACACCCCTCGTCATGTTAGATGTTCATCTTCAGTTAGATGCAAATCTTCAGAAACTTTTTCTGCAAATGTTAGTGCACAAGCTCTATTTATTTAAATTCATTTGACCAAGAGGTGCCTAAACTGTTGCATGCAACAGCGTGGCAGCTATGGCTGTGAGAAACAACAGTTGTAGTCTAAATGCAATAAGCCAGTTTATTGGAGACCCTTACTCTATAGATGCAGTTACAGACTGTCCATCCACGTGGTCCCCAACAACCTAGCAGTGACGCCACCATGCCTGATGCGCACACACACCTGCACCTGTGGCTGAGAATGATAGCCTACAGAAGCGGACCTGTGGTCCTAAACTGGCCAGTCTTGTGCTGTTGAAGCGTACAATCATGGCCATTCGTTTTCACAAAGTTTGCTGCTTTGCTAGTTTTAGATCTTTTCGATCTGTCAGATGGTTCTATGGTGTACCGAAGTATAATTGCAAGCATTTCCTAAGTCTCAATTTTATTGACAATTACATCACGTTTATATAAGGAGTCAGTATTTGCAGTGTTGGCCCTTCTTTTTGAAGACCTCTGCAATTTGCCCTGTCAATCAACTTCTGGGCCAAATGATGGCTGATGGCAAACCATTCTTGCATAATCATTGTGTGGAGTTTGTCAGAATATGTGGGAATTGAGGTTGTTCCCTGAGTTATCACACTTACCTTATGGCACGGTGCTCCATCATGCTGAAAAAGGCATTGTTCTGCACCAAACTCTTCTTGGATGGTGGGGATAAGTTGCTCTCAGAGGATGTTTTGGTACCATTCTTAATTCATGGCTGTGTTCTTAGGTGAAATTGTGAGTGAGTCCACTCCCTTGGATGAGAAGCAACCCCACACATGAAAGGTCTCAGGATGCTTTACTGTTGGCCTGACACAGCACTGATGGTAGCGCTCACCGTTTCTTCTCCAGATGATCAGGCTCCAACCTGAAAGGGGCTTCATCAGAGAAAATGACTTTACCCCAGTCCTCAGCAGTCCAATCCCTGTACTTTTGTGCAGATGCACTCGCACCTGCCTGCTGCCATTCCTGAACAAGCCCAGCACTGATGGTGCCCCGCAGCTGAGTCACCTTTAGGAGACTGTGGACTGTGCTGGACTGTGCGCGCCCTGAAGCCTTCTTCACAATTGAACCTCGCTCCTTCAAGTTCATGCTGATCGGATACATGGTTAATTTAGGTACAATCTTACTAGCAGCAATATCCTCACCTGTGGAGCCCTTTTTATGCGAAGCAATGATGACTGCATGTGTTTCCTTGCAGGTAACCCTGGTTAGTAGAGGAAGAACAATTATTTCAAGCACCACCCTCCTTTTAAAGCATCCAGTCCGATATTCTAACTCGGTGAGCATGACAGTGATCTCCAGCACTTGTCCTCCTCAACACTCTCCCCTGAGTTAACGAGAGGATCACTGAAATGATGTCATGAGGTCCTTCAGCAGGGCTGACATGCGGTGCAGATGGGATTTTTGGGATTATCTAAATTCATTTTCATGGCAAAGAGGGACTTTGCATTTAATTTCAATTCATCTGATGACTCCTCATAACATTCTGGAATGTATGCAAATCGTGATCATAAAAACTGCAGCTGTACACTTTGTGAAAACTGATGTTTGTGTCAAAACTTTTGGCCATGACTGTACATGACAATTTCAGTCTGCATAAATTTAGGACAGCTCCTGCTAAATGTGATAATAAAAAAACACACTATACCAATTATATAATTAATTATATAATTGAGCTGTTTTATAATGAAACTGTATTTGCTGGAGCCTAATTTTAACCTGTAAATAGCCTTGCTGTGGTATATCCCGTCCTTTAACAGATCACACACATACGTTGAGGGATGTGTGTAGTAGCAGTGAGGCGATGATGACCTTGAGTTATTTATAGCCAGAAAGAGGAGCTGCAGTCTGCAGGCAAAACTGTACAGCTTCAGTCAGACTCCCCAGAGAGAGAGAGACACACACACATTAAAGGGAGGGGCAAGAGATGGATGGAGAGTTTCTCTCTCTTGACCCTGCCTGCCAGGTCATCAGATGCACTAAAACAGATACAAGAGGATTGAATGGCTTGCTGGCGGTGTTGAAATGTCAATGCTTGCTCCTTTTCATTCTAATGATGATCTGAAGCATTATGACCCAGGGAGAGATCGTATATGAAGGTCACCTTGACATCCACCAAAAAACCGCTGCCATTGGTTTCACTATATGTCTGTAATAGAGTTGCTTGTTTCTGTCATCCCACTCGCACCTACTCATGCCTTGAGATTGTGGTTGCTATGAACACAAATTTCTTCCACATCACTCAGCCAAGTGAGATGGACAATCATCTCTGATTTTAAATGCGGCAACTGTCCAAAATTATCCTGGAGCACCCCTGTTCACACACTTCAGCTCAGAAAGGGCCTTTAATTAGCTGATTACTTGGACCAGTTGGGTTTTACCAAGGAAAACATTCTGACGTAAAATTTGCAGGGCACAGCTTCTCCAGGACCAGGGTTAGAAAGCACTATTGTAAATGTTTCTAAGCACTCTTCTTGTCTGCACTGTTCTCACGCAAACCAGTTTCATTTAATCTCTGTTTTATTTCATCAACTTTATTTACATAATCCTCAACACAGCGCACAGTAGTTTTCTCTCCACGTTTTTTGAGCACGATTCTCACGGTGCAGTGCAGCACAGTACCATTCGTCTGCACCAGTGGTTCTCAATCTGTCCTTGGAACTCCACGCTCATTACATTTTTGGGTTTTCCTTACTCTTAACACACCTGACCCAACATACGACGGGTGTGTTAACCCCTACAAACTGGAGTTTGTCTTAGGGATGCGCAATGTTATCTGAATCACATCAGTATCATCACAGTACTGTTTTAAAAAATCATAATATTACCACTGGACACTGGAAAATGATTTCAAACCAATATCTGATGATCTAAATGTGTTGCTGGGATACTGCGCTAAATGATCTGCTTTTTATTCATGTAAACCTGTAGAAGTAAATGTATTTTTTCCCCCATAATGTTATTCCAGGTAGATGTACTCTCATTTCCACTTCTGTATCTACACTGGTACATACATCCAGGAAAAATAACAGATTATGGCATTGGCCTCCAATTCCCATATCAGTGCGCCCTTCGTTTTAACCAGCAATAATGGTATAATTCAATATGAATTATTTATCACTCCTAGCTCGTTGAAAGAAGTAGAGAAAGTCTGCTACAGAAGTGTGTATTCTAAACGTTCAATCAATACCACAATGAATATCATAAGTAGAAAAGGACACGATGGAAAAAGGTGGAAGTGCAGACTCAAATCTGTTGATACAGAATGTCAATCGAATGTAAAGGTAATTCATTATGTAATTAATATGTAATTAGACAATTACACTTGGACATTATAGCAAAATCAAAGTAATGGCTTCTTGGGTTAATTAATTAGGTTAGTGAGTTAAATCAGGTGTGCTAGATGAAGGAAAACACAGAAATGTGAAGTACGGGCTCTCAAGGCTGAGATTAGGAACTGCTCCGTTCCATCCATCCCAAATTCAGTCCTGCAGTCCTTCTCTTTCACACGGTAGCACAGTCATTCTGTCGAGCGTGCAGGGTGGGCTCTCTCAGTCGACGGGCCCTTGGAAGATGAGTTTGACGTGGCCATTCTCTCCAGTCAGCCATGTGCCGCAGAAGGGGCAGGCAGCGTGGAAGGCGTGTGTTCCGTGTGGGAGTGGGATCTGGCTCCAGCCCTGCACCGTTTTTTCCGAGCACACATGGCCGCAAGGGCAGAAGGCATGGGTGGGGGGTCCTGCATCTAGATACAACCCCCCCTCGCAGCCCAGCCACAGGGGCACATAGGGCCCCACCCTACGGCACATGGGGCACTCGCGGTCCCCCGTGCTGGCCGGGGCGGTTCCTCCGGCTCCAGCCCCACCCCCGGCTGCCGAAGAGCCCGCACCCTTGTCCTTGCGGAAGCCCCAGTTGTGGTAGCCGTGGACGTGGCCACAGTTCATGTAGACCCAGGGCTGCTTCTTGTCGACGGTGGCACGCTGGGCCAGGCTGGGGAAGGCCAGCGTGTTGAAGCCAACAGGACACTGAGGCCGTGCGGCATTGAGCTCCTGCCGCAGAGACTCCAGCTGTTTCAGGGTGGGCGTCCGGCGCAGGCCGGCAGGGGTCCGCCACAGTAGGGTGGCCCCGCACAGATCGATCAAAGAGCCGTCCTGCAGCATGTTCGACTCGTTCTCCACCTGCAGAAGTGGGAAGACCACACACCGTTTAGTGTTTTAAACTGCTGCCAGGCTTAAGGTGAAGCAAAATTTTACTCATGGAAGGAACAAAACCTTTTTGATCATGAGCTACATTTGAGGAAAGAGGGACAAAGCAGCAGATCGTATTTCCACAAACGCTAAAATTACTGTTTAGCGAAGACATGTTTGGTGTCCAAAGGCTTCTTTAGTTTTGCACTGAAGCATAAAGGCTAATGTAGCTAACAAGTAATGTAAACGCTTACCCGACCAATTAGCACTGTGCAAAAAGCAAGCTTATAAAGTGTAAAGTACCATTTCGTCATATATGAACACACCACTGCACACAGTGTGCCCAGCACGTAATTCTTCCCGTTTTTAACCCATTCACCAAGTAAAGCAGTGGGCAGCTAGGAACCTAGCGCCTGGGGAGCAGTGTGTGGGGGATGCTCCCTTGCTCAAGGGTACATCAGGGGTGTCCCTAGCAGTCTTGTCACACACTTGCCTCAAAAGGCATCTTGTTGAGGAGTAGATCAAGTGGTTTCTGATAAAATATGGCTTGCTGTTATCTATAAAAAATGGACAATGAATGTTGCAAATGTAAAGAATTTAACATTACTTGTTAACAGCATTAGGCTCATATCTCCAGTAAGAAACAAAAAAAGCAAACTTCAAACACCAAACCTGTCTAAGCTGATTGATTAAAAAAAAAAAATAAATGTGAAAATGGGATTTTCATAGTATTTGTGGAAAATGGCGGTTTGCTTCATTTCCTCCCCCACCTTTTTTTTCTATTTGAAAACCTGCTGAAAGATTATGAGTCTGTATAATGATTAAAGTTCAAACATAAAGTAATAATACAAGCTCACCAGCTTGCCTCTCTGTTGAGCGGAGCGTGTCTCTCGGAGGGCAAAGACATTTCCACACACTGAGATCTCCCTCCACACCCCAGGAGCCGGTTCAGACACAAACTCGCCCGCGGGGTGCATCACTAGAACCCCGTTGGTGGTCAGCCCGTCCATCAGGCCGTCTGAGGTCCGCCATTTGGCTGCCCGCTCCTAGGACACGAATCCAAGATTTGGTTTTGGTTGCTACACTAATAATTCCACACTTGGAAAGCATGCGTATTTACCATTCATGGAAGAATTACACTGATCCCGAGTCAGGTTTTAAAAGTACATGAGGAACATTTTCATTTATAAAAAAGTCATCAAATGACAGAATTTAAACATGTAGTTTGGTCATTGCAGTGCACATTACAGTAGTATTACATAACATATAGTGACTAACAGGGATTAAATGATCAGAATTCATAGCCGGATGATGCAGGCACTGCACTTTAAAGACACTGGCTCTATGACACCTAACGCCTACTACCTGGAGCGGCACCATGTACATGCTTTTTATTTATAATTATATTTAAGTTCTTATGGATGTACAGTATCCTTATCTTTCGCCCTTCTTTCTCCGTGGTTCTCTCTCTTTCTCCACCTCCACAGAATGGCAGTGGGCAGAGGGAGTCGGTTGCGTGCCAAGGACATTAGAGTGTGTCAGGACTCGTGCTGTGGTAAGTCATAACACGCCTCACTGATTGCTACAAAACTATTACCATCCTTCATCTGGCCTTCCATGTGCTCACGCTACGTTTACCTGGCTTTGATATTCCGATCTGAAACAATTTACCCAGTGCTCTGACCCAAGGAGTCTGCCATGTAGAATTAAAACTGACTAGCAACCAACAGCTAGCGGAAATGAAAAGCACGGTACTGCTTTATCTCGACTTCGATCCGATCCCTCTCAACAGTCAACTCAAATAACCTTCGGTTGAAATTAATGTGCTGATCGATCAGTGCTGTCCTGGAAAATCTAAATGCCGTCTTGGCGGAGAGCGAGCCACGCTGCCTTTAAAACCTCTCCTCTGTCTCAGCTCCAAAGGCTCCTTTCAAAATATGTCCTCCGCCAGCAATGTTTTTTTTCCTCAGTGAGTGCGCCTCAGACGTGGGACCAAAAAGTTTGTCTTTAGTGCAATTCCTTTTTGAAGTTTGGGTTCTAAAAGCTCTGAGGAGACACCAGTTTTGCAAACTTATTAAAATGCGGTAGCAATATTTCTTTCACCAAGAAAGTTCAACCGGTTCAACGAGTAGACTGCAACTTAATAATACTTCTTTGTGAACCAGCATACTTTGGTTACATTTAAGTTGCTAACATCTGTACACGTCAAAGTATTCATTAACTTAAAAATGACAAGTTACAATGAACTGACTGAAATGAAAAACTGAAGCTTACCATTATTTGAATTGAAAACAACAGCTGACTAGGATTAAACACTGCTCTACCCGCTCACAGCCTGCCTCATTTTGGTGGGTCCCCTTTGAAAAGCTTATTTGTTTGTATGTCTGATTCATTGAAAATACTTTCTCCCCATGCCATTCGCTACCGATTACCAGCGGCAACACTGCGCTATAAATCCTAACATATGGCCTCCCCCAAAGCATGTGAAGGGCAGCACGTTTTCAAATGCCGCACATGCACAGATGCAGCTTAACTGACTGAGCTGTCACACTGCTCATCCCTCTTCATGTGACAAAGAAGTATCAGTACGAGGCCATGTAATAAAGTAAAGTGTCCATTTTTGTCTTACGTGAACACACCACAGCACAGTGTGAACGGCACAAAATTCTTCCTCTGCATTTAACCCATTTTACCCATTCACCAAGTGAAGCAGCAGGCAGCTAGGAACACAGCGCCCGGGGAGCAGTGTGTGGGGATGGTACCTTGCTCAAACACACTTCTTGTGTGACTTGCCTTTGCCTGTAGCCATAGCGCTCGGCGTCTCATGCGTGTTCGTAAAAGCAGCAGACAAAAATGGCGGAGCTTCCACTAATCTAGTGGGTGGGGGCTCAACAGATGAGGGGTGGTTCTATGCACATTTCCTTATTCTGATGTCAGAATAAGGGAGCCATCCAAACGACTCATAGAAGCATGTGATTCCTGACACCAAAATCTTTCAATTGATTCACAGAAAACGGATGGATGTTTTTTTTCACACTTGGAGTGTTCATAGACCCAAATGGAAATACAACTAAGGATTGTTGCTTTCTGATAAAATTATTCCTCATTTCGTTGAGGCTGTTAAAGCTGAAAGAGTAGGTTCTTGAAGAAATTCACCATAAGAGATTAGTATGATCCCACGATAAGTTAGACAGACCTTCTAAAATAGTTAAGCATCCAACACTCTGGTGAAGGCGACGTTAAATCTGGGAACTCAAACCTGTTTTTAGAGATATGTCAGTAAACGAGGAGAGGAACACAGAATGCTGTTACTTCTGCTACTGATCACTAAGTAAGTTTACACAGCTACGTAGCACATTTACCTAAGCATATAAGTTATTCAAGGTAACTTGTAGGTGAACGTTTTATACAATATAGAAGTGGAATTCTTGTTTGGAAAGGAAGCACACATTCAGACTTCTCTATGTGAGGATGTGGTGTTATTCACACAATTTGTTTGGAAACAGTTTTGTTTGGAAAACAGTTTTTAAAAAGAAAAAGATTGGTCATCACTAGTTGGGTAATACATACACTATATGGGTGAAAGTATGTGGCCACACCCCTCCTAATTAAGTGTTTTAGCCATACCCATTGATAACTGTCAGGTCTGGGCCGCCTTGGTCACGCCCTCAGTGGCCTCCGTCACCAGAGTACTAGAAGATAAGTCCCGTCCCGTCCCGTCAGAAATGACATCAGGATATGTTTAGGTCTGAGCCTGGTGCTCTTCTCGCTCGTCAGCTGTCTTACGCGCGTCTCCAAGTCTATCTGGTGTAAGTTTTATGAGTTCGAGTTTGTGATTGGTGGTTTGTGTCGAGCCCCACTTGTGTGTGTGAAAGAAAAGCCGGTGTTGTGCCGAATTCAGCCCCCCTGTCTACAGAAGCCCCCCCCTGCGCGGGCACACGCATTATAAGACGTTCGGCGTAAGACCACAATTACAGGCGCAGTTACTTACTTTAAGACGTTTTTACTCATTCACATATTTAGTA
>JBBPCX010000011.1:6392553-6409887 GCA_037974365.1 Hydrocynus forskahlii | reverse complement strand
GTGTGTGTGTGTGTGTGTGTGTGTGTGTGTGTGTATGTGTAGCTGACTGAGGCAAACCCAGCCAAGGGCTTGTGTGTGCTGATTCAGAAGTCCACTTCTCTCTGACTACTGTTCTTCTTCAGATGTAAGTGGACACTTGTGGAACGGAGGTGTGATACACTGATGAGTGGTCAGGCGTAGGTGGTGAGGGAAAGGTAATGAAAATGATTGAAACAGACCCCTGACCTTGTCTGACACACCACTAGACAGAGTGACGGCAACCTTAAAGATAACTCTTAGTGTTTCTAACAAACAAAATCTGAATCTGTCAGAAATCGATACACAGTATCAATTATAATGACAAAAAATGATCATCAAGCGAATACATTCTTTTCAAACTTCGAATGACATTTCACATGTGTCAGTATCATCCATGCATCCATTATCTGAGGCGCCTGTCCCAGCCAGGCTTTAGGGGGTGCTGAAGCCTATCCCAGCACTGGTTAGGGTTGCAAGTCCATCACAGAGCAGATACAAAGACTCACATAGTTGTGTCAGTATCAGTTAATGTAATTTTATACACTTATACACTTATACTCAAACGACTAATATGCGATTTAGAATGTTTTCAACAACTAAACTGGTGGAGAAAATGTCTGTTAACAGCGGGATCCATCGCAAACGTAAAATACACATTTGGCTTGTTGGAAACATAAGGGACATACACACTCAAAAATCAGTTAAAAAACACAATTATTATAAACCATATTTATACATACAGTGAAATGAAATGTTGTGTTTAGAAAGCTGAAGTGTGCCATGCAAAACAAGACAAGATACGTCTCAGCAAGAAAATGTACCAAAATGTAACACTGCTTTTTTTTAACACATTTAGCTCTAAATGTGTGAAAATTGTGTGAACATTGCGCTAATAGTCCAGTACCTCCACATCCCAGTCCATGTTTCTCTTGTGTCCTGCCATACATGTCTTGTCTAGTGTCTGTTCCAGGTTTGCTCCAGTCCATGTTTTATCCTTAATCTGATCTCTGACTGACTGACAGGGGAGGTGACCTTGTCTTCCAGAGCCTGTTTCTCCTCACCTGCTGTCCCTCGCCTCCTCAGCCAGCCTGTTTTAAGCCTTGCCAGGATCAACACTTCTTGACAATTTATCATGTCTAACATAAAGACAGTATTTTGGTTTTTTTTCTTTTTGCTACCTGTGTTTTGTGACTTCTCACTTCATTAAACATTCACTTTTGTCCAGTGAGTTTGTTTTTGGGTCCCCAGTTCCTACTAGGCCTTACTGGCCATAGCACAGTGTGACAGAACCGGTGGTTAATTTTCCCCTTCAAGCTTGCTGAGGTGTCCAAGGACATTGTGTCAGCATCAGTTTGAAAAGATGTGGTGGTGCCTCACGTGACTTAGAGAGAGCACATGCTGGCCTTCACCCACCCAGTGGGGGTCCTAGCTAGTGTGTGGAATAGGACTTCACTAAACTGGGGAGATGATTGGAAAAAAAACCCCAGACAAAACAATAAATGCTGTGTAAAAATAACTACTCTTTATAGAACAGCCTGGATTCTTTGTGGCATTGATTTAGAAAATTATTGGAAACATTCCTTTTTGGTCCATGCTGTTCTGAAAGCATCACTCTGTTTCCTCACATCTTTTTGGCCCACATTCATACTGTGAACCTCCCGTTCCACCCTCAAGATTGTTCACTTGTACTGAGATCTGGACACTGTGCAGACAACTCTGACAAACTGAAGTCACTTTCATATTCGTGGACTTGAGATGACACGTGCCAGGATACATCATACGGCCAGAAGTGTCCTTTTAAAAATAAAAGTACATGGTCTGCAGAAGGGGCTTAATGTGCACTAAAAAACTTTCCTCCACACTTTTACCATTTTACCATGCTGTTTGCATCAAACTACTCTATTTAGATGAAAGTACTGGGATGGCTGATCATTACACCAATAGGGACTTTAACGATAGTTGGACTTTAATATGGCGTTGGTCCCGCCATTCTGGAGTTTCTGTGGGAATTTGTGCCCATTCATTCTATAGAGCATTTGTGAGGTCAGGCACTGATGTTGGATGAGAAGGCCGGGCTCACAATGTCCGTTCCAGTTCAAGGTGTTGGATGGGGTTGAGGCAGGCCAGTCAAGTTCTTCCACACCGCAACTCATTCAGCCATGTCTTGATGGAGCTTGCTTTGTGCACTGGGGCGCAGTCATGCTGGAATAGAACAGGTTCTTCCCCAAACTGTGTCCACAAAGTTGGAAGCATGCCATTGTATAAATTGTCTTGGTTTGGTGGAGCATTAAGACTGCCCTTCACTGGAAGTAAGGGGCCTAGCTCAAACCCTGAAAAAACAGGTGTGTCCAAATACTTTTGTCATACAGTATACTTTTCTTCTGTGTGTTGCAGAAAGTAATTTTTTTCCTTATGTTTGGGGCCTGTCGACCCCTCTCATTAGCAGAGTGGTATCATTCACCGGACTGCCAGTTATTGGATGCTCTTGTTCAGTGCACCTTCTTTGTTCAGTTTGAAAATCGCAGATGCACCACAGCTGGTACCAACTGCCTTAGAACAAGTAGAACATTTTTTAGAATGAGTTTTGAGAGTTAAATTTAAAATGATTTTTTTAAGATTATTTTTGTTTGACTCTTTTACTATTTGCATAACTTTTACATGCTGTTACAGAGGACAGCATTCTTTTATGTAAGAAAAAATAAAAATAAAAAAATAATTATTGTTATTATTTATTTTTTATTATTAACCATACCAGCAAATACAACAACAGTAATAATAATAATAATAATAATAATAATAATAATAATAATAATAATAACAATAATAATACTTTTTATTTATTGTATAACATTTTTGAATAGCACAGGAGGTGATCTGGTAATATAACTATTATTTATACCACCAAAATAAATATTGTCAACAAAAATAATACAAATAAAATAAGATTATGTTATGATATTTTTCTTCTACTTCTTCTTCTTATTATTATTATTTATAATAATAATAATAATAATAATAATAATAATAATAATACAAATAGTGACCGTGAGTGTTCTTCTTTATCTAATTATAAAATATTTCCTAACTTCTGATCACCCTTCTGATCTCCTGTCTCTTTAATACCGCGGCGGCAGGCTTTCAAAACTGGCGCACGGTGGTGATGTCACTGAATGGCGCCGCTGTGTTGTGTTCTCAGTGGTGTCTGGTGGGCTCCGCTCCTGTCTCAGCTCTCAGCTTCACAGAGGGACACCGGTTCAGAACGCTCGGCCTGGGGGAAGGTCCGACACCTGTCCCCCCGCCATGCCCGAGGACGATGACCTGGAGCGGGCGGCTCCCCCGGCTCCTCCTGACGGGCTGTGCTGGATGTCCGTCCTGTCCTGCCTGCTGCTCGCCTGCTCGTACGTGGGGAGTTTATACGTCTGGAAGAGTGACTTACCGAGGTACTCTCACTCTTCCACTCCTCATTCTGTTCCTCACACTCACCCACAGACCCTCACCCCCCACACGGCTACACCAGCCAGCCTCTCCAAAACTAAGTTCTTCATAAACAGCCCATTAGGAACATCTCCTACCTCCTTTTTTACTGACTGGACTGCTTGCAAGTTGGTCTTAAGGAGAATTTCTCCAGACATTCTACATTTCTGGAGAATTAAAACGTTAAAATAGGCAAACCAACAAACGTGAAGTGCTCTGTCCTTGAGAAACCGAGCCGGGCCCTGTGGTGCTGATGGGAACCAGACATCCAAAAGGTCTGATGCCTTTAAAAAGCTTTAGCACAGAAAGTTCAAGTTCAAGATCAAAGATTTATTGCCATGTGTACAGAGTACAGTGTGCAAGGTAAAATGAAATTCTTACTTGAATGCTTCTTCACAGCCTAGACACTTAACATAGATATAGACATATAACGTGTGCCCCATTCGCAGTACAACAAGTCAAATACAAGTTAACAGTTAGTAGCAGAGTGTTGTTGAGACAGGATATGAGGCAAGAAATGTAAGGAGAGCAGCAACACTGCACATCATGACACGGTTTGTCTTCCTGAGACAGCGCGGGTTGTAAATGTCCGTGAGTGCTGGGAGTGATGTCCTGATGATTATCTGGGCAGTTTTAACCACCCTCTCCAGAGCCCTTCTGTCCTGAGCTGTGCAGCTGCCGTTCCAGGGTGTGATGCACCCTGTGAGGATGGACTCCACAGCACACCTGTAGAAGCTGGAGAGGACTCTGGAGGACACCTGAGCTTTCCTCAGACACCTGGGGAAGTAGAGGCGTTGATGGGCTTTTTTAATGACCGCTGCTATGTGCTCAGTCCACTTGAATGCTAATTGTAATGAGTCCAAACTGTCTGGTAAAGTGTCCTTAATGTGTCCCAGCACCAACCTTAATTACACTTAATTACAATGCCACAGGTCGGTAATCATTAAGGCAGTTAACTTTGTTTTTCTTTGGGACAGGAACAATGGTGGTGTCCTTAATGCAGCTGGGGACAGTCGAGCTGTCACGTGAGGAATTGAATATTTCTGTGAAGACAGCAGCCAGTTGCTCGCTGCACATTTTTAAAACGCGTCCTGAAATTCCATCAGGACCGTCGGCTTGGCGAATGTTGACTCTGCTGAAAGTGGCTTTCACCTTCTCCACCGAGACAGTGAACAACGCGTCATTCTGCGCTGCGGGAACTCGTGCTGGTGTAGTTTTGTTTACAAACAAAACGGGCATAAAATGCGTTCAGTGCGTCCGGTAGAGACGCACCGGCAGCAGTGAATGCGGGCGGTTGCGGATTATAGTCCGTCAGAGTCCGAATTCCCTGCCACATCTGGCACGCGTCTTGCGTGGAGTTAAACTGCGAATCCACTATCCTGCTGTGTTCACGTTTTGCAGAGATGATGGCCTTTCTGAGATCATACCTGTACTTCTACCTCCATAAAGACATGGTTGGATGAGTTCGGAGTGGGAGAACTTGATTGGTTGCACAGAACCCTGACCTCAACCCCATCCAGCACTTTTGGGATGAACTGAAACAGAGATTGCGAGCCAGGCCTTCTCATCCAACATCAGTGCCTGAACTCATAAATGCTCTACAGAATGAATGGGCACAAATTCCCACAGAGACTCCAAAATCTTGTGGAAAGCCTTTCAAGAAGAGTGGAAGCTGTAATAGCAGCAAAGGGGTACCAACTCATATTGAAGTCTATGTACCCCTAATGTAATGTCATTAAAGTCCCTATTGGTGTAATGGTCAGGGGCCCCAAAACTTTTGTCCATATAGGATGCTTTTAAAAAATGTATTTGTGGCATGGATACAAATCACCAGTATCAGCCAGTATAGTTCTTAAATCTGAGTATGTTTCTCTACAATCGTTTCAAACATCATTTCACATCAAACCACTCCAGATTACTTTAACTAGATCGGCATAAATATGACTTAATCATCAACAGATTTTCACTAGAGTAGATAAAAAGTCATAAGAGCAGATAAGTATAAAAAATATTGGTCATCTATTTATTGCGGAAATGATCTATTATTGCATATTTGTGAGTGAAAAAAGTATGTAAACCTCTGGGTTTAGCAGTTGAAATTAGAATGAGCTGTTTTCTGATTATATACAGGTGTGAACGTTTTAAGAAACAGGATCTGTCAAAGTCAGATCAACAGCAAAGTGTTCAGTTCCAGTTTGGGCTGCACAAGTGGGTCTCAAAAGAAACTGGAAGCAAAGGTTTCTTTTGCCACTGGATCATTTTCCCTCAATAAATAAATGTCTAGTGTAACTGAGTGTATTTACAAAGTTGCTTCATCTTTTTTCACATTGTGGTTTTGTATCTTATTCAAAGCTCGTCTGACTTGAGTTTTCTTGATCCATACCTGAAGCTGAGGTCTTGAAGGTTGGGTGGGACAGGTGACAGATAAGGAATGGTATATCCATCCAACCAAATTCCAACAAAATAAATGTTAAATTCCAGAATAAACTGATTGGTTGATAACCGAAAGGCACTCTGAACATGAAGGCATCTGATAACGAGCTTCATTTGTGTCCTGTTTGGGAGTCATCAAACAAGACACATTTCATCCACGTATGTTTTGGTGATCAGATCACATTTGAATTTTACTTGATCACATGAAAATCCAGGTGTGTTTGGATTATGATCAGATGCATTAGACCACATCTGCAGGTGTTCTAAATGGAATTCATTTTCTTTATCCAAATATGCTTTTGCAAACAGAGCTGCCTCTGTTTGTTACTGAATAGCTGGTGAGAAGTAACGAGGAAACACAAGATGAAAGCGAAAAAGCGGCGCATGTAAATGGAAGCAATGCACATTTTCCATCTGGTCGTTCTGGGAGTGTATTTTAGTGAAGGGTGTAAATGGGATCTGGGCAAATCAAAAATATATTTCAGATATGAACCTCATATTTATGGATGTGTAAACAGCTTCGAGGGGTCTTGTGTTAGTGCAACCATATATTACAGCTTATACACTTATACACTAGTATTTACTGTCCCAAATTGGCTTAATTGTGTATGTGTGTGCGCGTTTGTGTTTTCCAAGGGATCATCCTTCGGTAATAAAGCGGCGCTTCACTAGTGTGCTGATTGTGTCAGGTCTGTCTCCAGTCTTTGTGTGGGCATGGAGGGAGTTCACAGGCATCCAGGTGAGATCCATACTTCTCCATAACTTGTAGTCCACTGCAGAGCTTCTGCACGTGTAAATTTAAAATTTCAGAACTTCTGCATAGGGTTTTCTTAGCTTGCTGAACTTTCAGACTGTCTGCAATAAGTATGATCCACTACAGCCTGTCCCAGTGTTCCTCAGTTAATGTTCACCTAATGCATTAAAACATGTGTTTACTACGCTTTGTAAGAACTGCTGATCTTAGCAAATGAAGTTTAAATGTCAGACTACTTTACATGAAAATCGTTCTTGTGCTGGTAGACTGCAGGAAAGATGAAAACCAAAGTCTACATCAACTAGGCTACATTTCATAGATTATTATTGATTTTGTTTGCGTAGAAGTAACGGTATCCAACCTGCATAGCGCAGTTTTGTAGGAATTTGGGCCCACTCTTTTTTTGCAGAATTTCTTTAATTCAGATATACTGGTAGGTTATTGTGAATTGACTTCTTGTTTTAGGCTCTGCTACCAGCATCTCTATTGGGTTGAAGTTGGGCCACTCCATAACATCAATTTTGTTTCTTGCTACATATTCTGATTGTTTCAGATTTAGATTATATACAGATGAATGGACTCTCCTTAAGCATTCAGATACAGGACAGAATTCATGGTTCCCTCAGTAAAAAAGTTGTCTTCACATCATCTCACCACCACCACCACCACCAGTTTGAATGAACTGTTCATAGGACATTATCTCAAAGGCTTAAGTATTGTCCTGGTGCTTTTCAAATAGTAAACAAGAACTGAACATCAGTTCTGGCCTGTTTTGGTTAGCAATGTTTTCTGCCTCGCTGCTCTTCCATCAAGTCCACTTTTGCCCAGTTGCTTTCTTACCATGGAACCATGAACACTGAGCTTTGATTGGGGTAGAAAGACCTGCACTTCCCTGGATGTCCTTCTGAAACCTTTGGTGGCTTCTTGGATGATTTGTTATCATGGACTTCTGGAAATTTTGGCACTTGCCATTCCTAGGAAGGTTCACTTATGTCTTTATAGTTCTTAAATTGGAATTGGCTCTCGTTGTGATTCACCAATCTCCTAGAGCTTTAAAAATGGTTTTGAAACTAGTCTGAAATATTTCAGCTTTTTGTTTTGGGGGGGGGGGAGGGCGAGGGGCGTTTCCTTCTTTGAATATCATTCAGTTAAATTCGGTCAGTTTGTTGCCCTGTTTTTTTCACATTGATTTGCAGGTTGGATAATGTTACACTTCAAATCATTTTTAATATGTTTAATGTATTCATATTTTACAGTAAAAATGCCATTTTCTTGCTGCTAATTTGACATTCTTTCCTGCTACAGACTGGACCCTCTTTACTAGCTCTCATGGGAATCCGGTTTGAAGGCTTCATTCCTGCCATCATCCTGCCTCTTCTACTTACCATGGTAGGGAAGCTTTACCCCTTTTTTAAACTTCATTGCGAACATAGCCACTTCTTCTGGTTTGCCAATAAGCATCTTGTAAACTTTTTTTTTTTTTGAGGAATGTGCCTTTAGGGATCCTTTTGTAATTGGATAAGCCAGCTGTTCCAACACACTTGAAAACACTTCAGCTGATAATTAAGTGTTTTTTGAGCAGAGTGAGCTGTGTATAGTGCACTAGAACAACTGGACTGGGATTTCAAAGCCTGTTAGTTTAATGTGTATAACTGCAGTATATAATATAGCAATGTGAAGCATTTGCATAAGACATATAATAGCCTGCAGTTTTTTTTCATATTCACAGTCATCATCTCATAATCTGTGACCACTGGGCTGTTTTTCAAACATACTAGTAGTGCCTTAGAAGTAGTGAAACTCACCCTTTGCCTTGCCATCACAGGTACTTTTTCTGGGCCCTCTTATCCAGCTAGCTATGGACTGTCCCTGGGGCTTCAT
The DNA here is from genome assembly GCA_037974365.1 of Hydrocynus forskahlii. Classification (NCBI taxonomy): domain Eukaryota; kingdom Metazoa; phylum Chordata; class Actinopteri; order Characiformes; family Alestidae; genus Hydrocynus; species Hydrocynus forskahlii. The sequence goes on along the minus strand of JBBPCX010000011.1, from coordinate 6,401,327 downwards.
CGATGGAATTAAAGTGGCTGTTGGTGAGGAACTCTTTCTGTACTTACAAAGTTTTTGTGTGTGTTTCCATGTCAAGTTTTAACACATACATTTGGCTGTGGTAGTACAGCACTGGGCAGGTGAGCTTGTAAACTTGTTCATTGTTTATATTTGCTCTTGTCTGCAGATCCCAGGTTCTGGGCGCTGTGTGTGAGCGACATGCGCTGGCTGAGGAACCAGGTTGTGGCCCCTCTGACTGAGGAGCTGGTGTTCCGAGCTTGCATGCTGCCCATGCTGGTGCCCTGTGCTGGCCCCTCTACGGCCATCTTCACATGCCCGCTCTTCTTTGGCGTGGGTGAGTGTACGCTGTCATAACTCTGCGAATGTTAGTTATAGAATGTCGGTCCTGTCTTTTGGCTAAAAATAGTTGCTAGTTAATAGTTACTGTTTTTTCTCTCCGTGTGCATGTTTGACTCCAGCACATTTTCACCATGTGATTGAGCTGCTGCGTTTCAGACAGGGCACCATCTCAGGGATTTTTCTCTCCGCAGGTAAATGACTCCTCAGATAAAGAATGTTTGCCTCCAGATTAACTGCTAGTTCCAAGCCTGATTATAGTGTGTTTTTCTTGCAGTATTCCAGTTCTCCTACACTGCAGTGTTTGGTGCTTATACTGCCTTTATATTTCTCAGAACAGGTGCGTCTGTGTTTGACACTCTTGTTACTGAATCTTCTACATGAGTAGGCTGCAGTCTACAATTATACAGTGATTTTTTTTTTCCATTAACTAATGATGAAACAAGACTAACTGGACAGTCAGTTACTTATAGTGCTGCAAAATATATATGTGTAAAAACGCTGCGATTCATGCAGTTCAATTATTGTATAGATATATCCAGCCCTAAGCAGCCGAATGTTTGTTTTTGGAATTGTTGGAAGTGAAATTGTTTCTTTCAGAGTTCAGCATCATGGGGTATAGGGCCAAAACAACACTTTTCCCACACCTGCATTGTACTTTCTCGTGTGGTGTAAGCATATGAGTAGTGTGTTGAATCCGTTATGCTTTAGATCCTGCAATTCGTTTTTTGATTTGATTATGTGAAAAATGTAATCGAATATATTTTAGATGACAGGGGTATGCTTATCTTCCTTTGCAAGGATCCGTAGGCTTTTGTAACAAGATTATTGCTGTGTATGATGATGATGTTAATAAATGGACCTCCCTTTCTGTTTTATCTTGTCCCTCCACAGGTCATCTAGTAGGCCCTGTTCTCTGTCACTCTTTTTGTAATTATATGGGTTTCCCGGCTGTGAGTACAGCGCTGGAACATCCGCATCGCTTCACCGTTCTGTCCTTCTACGTGCTGGGAGTGCTTCTCTTCCTCATCCTTCTCTTCCCCATGACAAACCCGCTCTTCTATGGCTGGCCCACGCCCGTCTGCACCCTGACCTCCACACTGGGCTCTCTCTGCTCTTGATCCCTTTCACCCTCCGCCCTCTCCACTTCCCACCCTGGCCTCCATCCATTTCTTTATTCTGCTCTTCTTCAGGACCTGCGCTCTGTTATGCTCGGGAGGCCACTCTCTGCTCTGTAGTGGGTTCAACAGGGAGAACCGGTGCCCTGTGGAGAACAGGTAGGAGGACTCGGTGCTGGTGTGGATTCGGCGGATGAAGTCCACGTACTTGATGTCTTTAGCTTGCAGTAGCCATGGCACATCCACAACTCAGCCGAACCCATCAGAATTACCGCCAACATCGAGCGAGTACATCGTCAAATGAAGTTGATGAGTCAAACTTTCAGTTTGACGAAGACGGGTATTTATACGTTGCTGCATGTTCACCACGTTTATATGACTTTGTATTTGGGTATCAAGTTTTATGGTTCCACTAGGAAGACTTACACACTGTATTTTGCATTTGCCACAGGAGATGGACGACAACTTTTGTTCGTTTTGTTTTCTTGGCTCTAATTATCTAATTAAGCTGCTTTGTCCAGCGCTTTGACTTGAAGAACAGGGTCCGGATCTGCCCTGAAGTTCACTGTATCCTTTAGATCTAAGAAACAATCCACGGGACTTGGGCCAATAAGAGCTGGTTCATCCAATTTTAACTTGTTAAAAACGGCTGAATCGTCATCATTAGGACGTTTATTTTTTTAAGGTATTTGTGGTTGAAGCATAAAATTGAGTTACATACAGAGTAGCACCCTTAGAGCAAAGCCTTATGCCGAAATGTCCGTATAATAGACCTCATTTCATATGAAAACTAGATTTACTGTGCACAGACTAAATCAAATCTATCTTGTATGTGTGTGTTACTCCATATAGTCAGCCAGTTACAGAATATACCAGCTTTTATGGATGGTAGCATACCATGCAAATGTGTCATTTGGTGTATAGAATGACATCGACACCAGAGATTTCTATTTTATGCATAACCAGAGAAATAGCTTTTACACATACATACCAAGCATGTTATTACTATAACAACCCAAAGTGGTCTACACTAGGATTTGATCGGGATACTCAGGCCATTGCTTTTACATGAATAAAATGTCATTGCTTTTTCATAGTTTAATTAATTCAAGAACACTGCGTCACATTACTGATGTGCACTTTGGTGCCTGAAATGTTAATCAGTGCTGACATTTGCGTATGACGTGTTGGGCGAGCCTCTGAAAGAGATCGCGTGTGTGACTATCCATCTTGTTCGTCTCTGTGCAGCTCTTAAGCCTCTTTGTAAAGTTTGTGTTGTGCACGCCTGAAAGTAGTGGAAACTTGTGTGCCGAGGTTTTCATTATGAAGAGTTGGAGAAAACTGACCACTACGTTGCATGCTGCTACACTGGGCTCTGGAGCAGAGTACAGAAACTGAGACCGCTTGGTTGATACCGGCATGACATTTCTCTGATGCAGTTACTTTAATCTGTGTTTTTATTTTGTGTAACACATTGCATACGCCTTGTAGGTCAGCGCAGTTTGAGGCGAAGCACATTTGTGGATATTATGGGTGTAATATTTCGGCATCTTATTTAGGCATCTTTTGCAATGCTGTTTATTTTATCTGCATTCTTAAAAATATTGCTCAGCTAAAACTGCATAATCTGTTCTCTTCAAAAAGAACCACAACAGGATATTTCTTTAAAGATGCCATTTGGGATAGGACTTTCATTTCTGTTGTTGCAGGAAATGGTTCCCTCTTTGAACTACTCATGCTTCGCTAACGATCTGACATCGGCTCGTTTTCAGAGATTTTTCCCAAAAACGACTAGTTTATATAGGTGCTATAAGTGTTAGGCTAGTAATGCTGTGAGGTGTGTTGTTCTTGCCGTTGTGTGTAATGGGTGAAAAAAAACATTTAGTCAAAGTGAACTTCTAGCAATAAAATGAGGTGGGGACCAAATCAGGGATTTGCATGTTGTTGCAGCTTAACATTGATCCTTCCCATTTACAAAATAGTTATCAAACAAGGGCAGCGAGTGACAGTTAGTGCTAAAGCACTGGTGGGGATGGCTATTGCCTGAAATACTGAATGACTGAAATTAGCTGGCCTGTTGTAATTGTGCCATAGTGTATTTGATCGACTAGTTAACCTGTGCTTGATAAGTTAAAGCTTGACCTAATATTCTTTTAAGGACCAACCTGTTTACATGTGGAGAAGGTTGCTTGCCAATGCTGCTTTGGATTCCATTTGTCTGCTGCGTAATTAATCACTAATGACTCTTGACTCTCGGGTCAGAGGCTGCTGCTTTGTACTGCTGGGCTTCTTACATGTTTCCGTCACCAGAGGGAGCCAGAGCACCATGTTGTGTGCGTCCTTTTCTGTTTGTTTTTCGAGGACGATTGTGAACACTCATTAACTCCAGGTGTGGTAGCCCTGAGTTTCCTGACAGAGGCAGACAGCATTTGAAGCATTTTGCTGCCCGCATTGATGCAGTCCTAAGCTGTCTGACTGGTGCTTTAACCCCTCAAAGGAATAGTTCAAAATCAAATATATATAACTCGTACTTAAGATGCAGACCATCAGCCAAAACATGCTTGGAGTTCACATTTTGCATCTTCTCCATTTGTACCAAACAAACACTAGAAGTCATTAGTCACCCAGATTGTTTCCATAAAAGTAGACCACCAAAACTTCATTTAACCCACTCAAATATATTTGCATGCAGTGAAAGCAATGTTCAGCTGCACAGCTTAGGTTTTGTTCATTTTTATGGCTTCCAGTCAGTCATGCTTAAACCACATCTACTGGTCTATGCCACCGTGATGCAGAGCTGGCTGCAGTTAGAACAAGTTTAAAGGATTTCTTATGATCTGTTTATGGAAAACATTTGGGTGACAGACTGACTGTTAGCAAAGTTACCCTTGTAGCTTAATTTCTAAACCAAAGAAGCAAACGTTGGACTCCAAACGACAATTCTTCGCAATTTTACGATCAAGGAAAAATGATCTTATTGCAGATCATTTGACCTTCTTTAAGGATTATTTCTTGAAACCAGTAAGATTACTTCTTATCAAGAGAAGTAATCATTAAGATTACTTCTCTTGATAAAATTACATAAAATAAGTAAAAACAAAAAAAAAGTCTGAAAATAGGATGATAATTCACACAAGCCTCTCAATGGCAAATATTATATGCATTGCATATTATATGTATTTGCAGTGTGGTCATAATATTCAGCGACTACTATGAATTGTTCAGTAACTACTGTGAAACTACGATATAAGTCATGTAGTTATGAGAGAGGAAAGACAGTAGTGACCTGCTGATGGGTCTTTTAGCGTTTAACTGGTTAAATCTGTCTGGAAATCAGGGTGTTTTTTAAATTAAGGCCAGTTCTGCAACATGGACTGATATCATGATAACTGGTAACTCTGTAGGGCTGGAAAACTTCTTGGATGGGGCTGTGCAGTCTGGAATTGGAGCTTTACTCCTGCGCTCCTGGCAGACATCCATTTTGTCTGTTCAGTTTTCAGCAAAGTAAGAAAGATGGCTGCTCCTTAGTGGAGAAGCAGGCTGTCACCCCATGATTGATTACCTGTGGAACAAAAGTATGTTTCAGGAGCCTCCACGTGCTGAATATGCATCAGGCAGAGTGCGCTTTGGAGTATTCACCGACTCTCAATGCACTCCGAAACCCCAAAAACTTTTACGATTTTGTTTACTTGTTGCTCTAAAGGTTTGATTTAATAGTTTCATATGGGAACTGTAGTCACTTGGACTATTTAACCTGAAAGTTACTCTGGAAAGTGAAGTTACTCTACCTTTTTATTTCCCCTCCGCAAACGGGAAAAACCTATTTCCTTAGATTCATTTCCACCACTCCTTTGCGCGCTGAGTGTGTTCATGTTTTTCTTTTTATTTTCTCTGGGTTTTTTTTAAAGAAATGATTTGCAAGCCAAACGTTTGCATCCGCCGTGTGCTCAATCAAAGATGCTCTGAATCCACCCTCAACGTACAAACAGGAGGAGCAATAGACCTTAGAATCTATTTTTGCAAATGGAAAAAAAAAAATTGTAGCAATTGTATTATTTAACAGAATTGAACCGTAAGCATGTTTTGAATTGTGGAATATTAGCTCTACAGATGTACTGTTTTATGACTAGACTGGTTGTAATTATCAGTTGTTCAGATGTTTATACTAAGGACTATATTTTATAATCAAATCTATTTTGGGCTTACATGTATAGATGTACATGCAACAGGCTGTTTTTGACTAAGGCCATGTGCAGTGCGGTTTGCTGCAACTCACCGAAGGACAAATATTTTATGACAATCGTTTTGGGGTCTTTCAAATCACTCTGCAAAAAGTGTTTGCAAATAAACAGAATTTTCTAAAACAATTATTCGGTGTCTTAATTTGGCTACTTGTCTGAGAATTATTCAGTGAGGACTGTCAGGATAATTCACCTAACAAGAATAAATTAAAGTTGTACATAACTGGTTTGTGATTTGCAAGATTATTCTGCATTTTCATTCAATGGCTGCTGCTCTCTCACAGTAAGACAAAGAGACTCCAGTTTATGCCACAGAATATATATTTTTTTGATTTAGGATTTATATAAAGTCTTCTGCAAATGTTTGAAAACCCTGGACCAAATAACATGTTTTAATTGTTTTTCTAAGCCAACATAAATTAACATGTACTCTTCAAGCCACACTCAAATATGGCATTTGTTAGTGCACAAATACTAAAACATAACTAACATTTCTAAAACATAAAACAACATAAAATTTGCCATAACTTTAGCCCAGGCCACAGTATATAGTGTCCCCCCATATGCGGAATGCAGCGAAAAAACAGTAGTTGTTGATTATTCAAATGTGCAGAAGGCTATTCTCTGAAGAGGACATGTACTTGATCAAGGCATCAGGGCACCCAAACTTTTGCCTATGACTGCATTTAGTCTTTTTAAAAGATTCAGAGAGTGGGAATTGTTTTTAAAGGATGTATAATTAATAGTTATTGTTGCTGCTAATGACTCGATCATTAATATAATTGCGAGAATCAGTAATACGAATGATGAGTGCTCTATTGTCAGTCTAAAATGTGAAAGTTCATCAGACCACTAGGTGGAGATGTGTGTTTTCCTGACAATAAATCAGTGCAGATACTGTTATCTCTCCATCATGTTGCGGAGGTAACATGGGGGGGGGGTTGTGATAAATGAACACAGCCAACTACTTGAGTATTACATGACTACTTTTATAACTTATTGGGAATTTGGGGAAAGAAATAACTTTTCGGCACTGTATTCCCTTCGGATCAGTACCCAGGTTCACCTGCTCGAGCAATTTACATAAAGTCCATAATGAGCAATGTCCTTGCCCACCGGCTATTGATGTGTGAGTCTCCCTGGGGTGCAGGGTATTTGAATTCAAACCTTTATTTATTTCACCAGTCAACAGTGCTGCTTCTTCAACTGGAAATGCGTGTGTATGTGTGCATGTGTGTGCATAGGCATGAGGTGAATCCAGGACTCTTGCAGTTTTTTAAAGCACTGCAGCAATGAGTATTGATTAGAAAAACACACCACACTGTCACAGCACTTAAGGCTTGAGAAACATTTGGCAGAACAGGGCTTCTGGGACATTCCATTTCTTCTGAAACCTTCTACTTTCAGTCTGACTTACCTTTGCTGACTTCATTAAGGAATACATTTCACCCCTTCATTACTCCATGTATGGATCCACACTCACAGTAATGCACTGCATTGATGGACTGCGTCACTCCTTTGAGGCGCTGTGGTCCATACCTTTCTTCAGTCGCTGCCCATCATTTACGGTTTCTTTCAAATGCCTGAGATACTTTAAAGCCCAAGATAATAGCGTCATGAAAACGAAACAGCTCAACAGCTTGTTATTCATGCTATCATGAAGATGAATGCATGGACAAGAGGCTTCTCCAGCGCAATCAATCACAGCCTCTTTAACAGAGTTCTTTAGATCAAGAAAATGAGTCTGTGAATGTGTTGCCTTGATGATGAGTGAAGATGTTGGCTCTCAAGTTTCATCATGTTTGATTTAGCCCCACACCACTGCAGAGGCCCAGCACGAACCTGGGACATCAACTGTCCCTAAACTCTATTGATTTGTTGGCTGAGGGCAATCTTTGCAGCTGATGAGGACTTGATCCTTGAAGCGAAGCTCAACTTTATCGACGGTGGGGGATGGATGAACTCTCCAAGGCTGCCACAGTCTCCTCCTTTCATCTTTTCTCCTGTCATTTTTTCTTGCTTTGAAGTCGTGGTTTCTTCTCTACCTTTGAAGACCTTTCCCCTGGCTTACTTCCAAAATAGACAAAAACTACACTGTAGCTAGAAAAGGTAAAGCGTAAATGTGCATTAAAGCCTGAATTTCTAGATGAATGAAAGACCCCCTGCACTCCAAATTAGTCTGAATTATAGCAGTGCTGTCTGGGGATATAAAGGTATAAAAATGTATTAATAAACTGTTGTACTGTTAAAAAAAAAGTTATTAGTTGGGTTATATGCCCTCTCTGATGCTACGATATGAAAAGTAATGAATACCCAAATTTCTGTATTCTGCCATCTGTTAACTTGTATCTCAGAACTTGCATAATTAACTTCCATAATTAGATTCTGTGAATGAGCTTAATGTTTGACGGCACAAATATACTAAAATATTTCTGTCATCCTTTTTTTCCCTACATTTGAAGTTGCTCTTTCCATCGGGTTTCATGATGAACAAACCAATAGAAATGCTCCAAAGGAGCGTAAATGCTTTATATTTACGAACTTTAGAAGTAAAGAATGTTTTACCATAGCATTACCATTAAGAAAGTCAGAAGGTGATCGGAAATACACATGCACAGATGTTGGTGGTGTTTGGTAAAGGAAAAATGATCTCTCTGACTGGTCCTCAGGGATCCTCAGAAGGTCCAGATGTTTGCTGTATCCCTATGTTTTGTGAAAAAAGTCTGGACCATCCATGTTTGAGAAATATTGTCCTAGACCATTTTTTGCTTCGTTTCTTGGTGCTAAAATGATTAAAAATATAATACAAACTATTACATATTTAACAATGTGTAAGTCAACCTAGATTGTTTTTATTTATTTTTTTATTTTATTTAATGTTGATGGATTACATTTGTGGAAAATTGCACCGTTTTTTTTTCTCTCCACTCTTCTGTCTCATGATTTCACTCAGGCTCCCATCACTCAGCTGTTTTCACCAGCAAGCTGTTTTTGGAGGGAGCTTGATGAATCTCTCCTCTAGCAGCTGCAGAAGGCCTAGGAGTTTTCCGTTAATCACCGGAACAGGAACCGTCCAAAT
>JBBPCX010000011.1:6353994-6392453 GCA_037974365.1 Hydrocynus forskahlii | reverse complement strand
GTGACACCGAGGTTCTTTACAGTTAATGCTGGAGAGGCTGAGGAACCAGCGAGATCAAGCATTAGACCTGACAGTTTCTAGCAGCTTTCAGACCTAGGAGAAGAACCTGAGTTTTATCTGCGTTGAGTAAGAGAAAGTTATGTAACATCCAGTCTTTTATGTCTTTCATGCAGTCCCCAATCGTATTTTATCTAAGTTTATCACCAGGATTGGCAGAGATGTAAAGCTGTGTATTGTCTGTGTAGCAGTGGAAGCTAATCCCATTTTTGAGGATTCCCCATTAACTCTTACAAACTGATAACGGTCGGTCAGTTATGATCTAAACCACGATAAGGTGGTTCTAGTGACTCTGGCAAGGTTTTCTAGTCTGTCTAGTAAAATGCCACACTAAGGTCAAGCAGAACCAACAAAGAGACAAATCCTTTGTCAGCGGACAGTAAAAGATAATTTATTATCTTTACTAAGGCTGTTTCTGTGCTATGATGGGGCTTGAACCCGGATTGAAATGATATATATATACGGTTTTTGTGTAGTAATTAACACAACTGGTGGGCCACGATTTTCTCTAAAATCTTAGACAGAAATGGAAGGTTAGAGATAGGTCAATAATTTGAGAGCTCGCATGGATCGAGGTGCGTTTTTTTTTTTTACAGAGGTTTAAAAACTGCTAATTAAAAGGATTGAGGTGTTTAATATGGATAGGAGTAAGCTTTTAGGAATAGAGTCGAGGGTACAGGTAGAGGATTTTGAAGAGAGAATAACTGCAGAAAGTTCTGTTTGCCGGACTGGGTTAAAAGATGTCAGTTTCTCAACTACAGCTGAGATTTGAGCAGTATCTGTGTCTGCTGAATCGGGCGGCAAATATGGTGAAGTCAAATTTCTAGATTGAATTTCTTGTCTAATTATTTCTACTTTATTGTTGAAAAAGTCAATAAAAACGTCACTAGTAACATTTGCAGGACCCTGTGGTTCTGCACTTTCCTGGTTCCTAGTTAGTTTAGAAATAGTACTAAACAGAAACCTGGGGTTATTTTTATTAGATTCAGTGAGGGATGATAGCTAGGCTGAGCGTGCCGTGGTAAGTGCTCTATTGTAGTCTCTAAGGCTCTCCTTCCAGGCGGTGTGGAGGGATTCCAAATTAGTCAATCAATATTTGTGCTCTAGTCTATGCGCATTTTGCTTTAAAGCACGCGTTTGATCATTGTACCTGGGAGCCAGCTTTTTCTGTCTGACTTTTTTCACATCTTAGAGGTGCGATGTAGTCAAGTGAGGCTTTCAGTTAGGTTATCTGGGTCTGCTGGACAAGATGGAGTACCAAATGGGATTGATATTTCTGGAAGATCCTCAGTAAAACTATGAGCTGTGGCAGACGTAATTGCACGGCTGATACGAAAGTGAGGGGACGTGCTTACATTATGATTAAGATGAAGATCATATGTAATGAGGTAGTGATTTGAAATTACTGTAGACAGAGGAAGAATAGCTATGTTATCCACATTAATGCCAAGAGTCAAGATAAGGTCATGGCAGCAGCCGTGTATGGCAACAGCAGTGAGTAGGCCCTGTTACATGCTGGGTGAAGCCAACTGTATCTAGAATTGAAGTAAACGCAGATTTTAGAGGATCCTGTTCTTTTTCAAAGTGAATATTCAAATCTCCAATAATTATAATTTTGTCGCAGCTAAATTTGCTTTAAAACAGCTGAAATCTTGTAAGAACTCTGCTGGCCTGTAGACAGTAATTAGGGAGAGAGAGATTTTATTTGTTTCTAAATTAGTTAAATTAAGGAACAGAGTTTCAAAGGATGAGAACTTAGACTCAGTTATCTGTTTAATACTTAAGGAACTTCTATATCTGGTTCCTGTTCCTCCCCCCTGTACCGTTTAGTAGGACTGTGTACGTAGTTGTAGCTTGGAGGTGTAGCCTCAGGTCTAATCCAGGCCTCTGTAAGGCATAAGGTTTCAAGATTCTGATCAGTTATTAATTTGTTGACAAGAGCAGTTTTAGGAGCGAGCAATCTTGTGTTTAACAGTCCCAGCTTTAGCTTTAGATCTAAGGTGCTGAGCTTACTGGAAGTATGAGAGAGATTAATCAAATTACTGAAGCATTCTTGAAGCACACTTAAAGTTGGTATTTCCTACTTTTCTGTTCTGTTCGGGGGACAGACGCAGTCTTGCTATTATAAAACTTAGGATGAACCTGGGTGACGACTGAAGGCAGCTTGCAGATGGTCGATTAAGCCAATTTGTCTGCCTTCTGGCCTCGGCACTGGTTTGTGGAGGAGACAATGCTGGAAGAGATGAGAGCAGCATCCTCCTGCAAGGGGTGGATACCGTCCCGGGCTAAGAGGCCAGGCTTGCCCTCGAACATGGACCGATTGTCAATAAATCCCACACTGTTTTCCGAGCACCACTCGGACATCCAGCAATTCAGTGCCCTAAGCCTGCTCCAAGCCTCAGGGCCACACTATATTGGGATGGGGCCAGAGCATATTACTGCACCGGGCATAGTCTGGGCTAATTTGCACACCTCTTTAACACTAGCTTAGTGACCTCTGACTGCCGCAGACGAATATCATTAACCCCTACATGAAACAATATCCTCTCATACATCTGACTAGCTAGCAGCTTCAAGTTCCCTGCAATGTCCGGTATGCACCTATAGGAGTCCCTAAAGGAGTAGGAGTAATTTCACGCGTCGAAGAACTGAATCATCTATAACCAGAGCACTTTGAACAGGCTTCTCAGCTGGCGCTTCGCGGAGCGGGGCAAACCTGTTTGACTCGTGAACGGGAGCAGGAGAGTGGTGCTCGCGTGGGGAAGCTCTTCGACTTTTCCGCCGAATCGTCTCCCAATTTCCCTGCTGGAGGGGCTCTACAGCCGGAGTCGGGGGCTAGCTATCTTTCTGTAAGGCACCCGGACTGGCTAGCAGCACACCTGACTCTCGTCTCTTATCCCCCTTCGCACGAGTAAACTTCACGCTAGTGACGGAGAGAGGGGCTGAACTAAACATGCCGCACTCCGTGCTGAGAAAGCGCTTACCATTGATCAGACCAGTCATTTCTCGTCTGTGGGCTGATGACGTTGTAGACCAATGAAAATAGTTAAATAATCGTCAAAAACGTTAAGTTAACTCACTAGTAAGTTATAGGTAGTGACTAAAACAGAGCGCAAACACACCAGAGCACGTTAAGACGCTGAGCAGCCTTACTAGTAGGAGTGACATGTTTTCTTGTGGACTACAAAGCACAGTTTGGATAAGAGCATCTGCCAAACGCTGTAAATGTAAAAGGCCGTGTTATGGACTAGTGAACTGTCCAGGGTGTTCCTCTCTGTCCTATAACTGCTGGGATAGGTTGGTCTGTTCAACTTCTACAATATTAAAGTGAGTTGGCGGTGGTGAAGAACCACTCAACTTCTAAGGGCAAAGGTTTTGTGGGTTATGCTTGACATTTAAAGTAGTTCACATTTAGGCAAAGATGCCCTTTTACTGACCAATTTGTGGATAAAATATGTGGTTCACTGTCTTTAATCAATGTTGATGTGTTTTGAATGTCTGGTTCTCATTACATTCATGCTGACATGCCATATCTCATACACAGGCCGGTAACACAAATATCTCCAGGTTTTAGTTCCACAAGGTTAATCATGTCTAATCTTTTCAAATTGGATCTGCTTGCCCTCGATTTGACAGCCTCTGGTCGCAAGCAGGTAGGGCCAACTGTTATTAACCTCTACAGGCCCTAAGAACACTGATAGCCACACGCAATGTTCAGATTTTAAAGCCTTTTGTGAATCATAAGCGTGTACTGGAGAATATTGCAAATTGGAGCCTCAAGCATGTTATTAATCTCTGTACAATGGGACTTGGGACATGGTCTCTGGGCTGTGGAACAATTAAGGAAAAGTTTTGGTCCAGAAGGTGAAGCGTGTTATCCAGTGTGTGAGGGCAAAATATTTTTTAAACAATCACAGCAGGTTTACTCTGTTTAAATTTCTTATATTATTTAATTGCAGACTTCTACATTGTTTCCTTGGCTCTCAGCACTCTGATACCCCTGAAACTGAAACCAGATCAACAGAAATTTCAAGGTGACCATGTTCCCAGCATAGATTTTGTTTCCACAGTAAAATCAGGCAGCGGGTATTCCGTTTCAGAGAGAAGTTTAATAAATTGAGGCAGAGTTCATCGCCTTCTTCCTTTATATGAAGCAACCAAATTCACTTCGCTCAATACAGAAACATCTGCAAAACGCATGGCAGTTTAAATGGCTGATTCTAGCTCTGGATACATTCCAAACGGGTCCAAAATGGTTTTCTTTGGAACAAAGCCATAATAGAGCCACTTTTGTTTAGGAAACTTTCAACGAATGGTTCTTTATAGAATTGCTTTTGTGTATGAGATGTGTAAGTTAAAACTTTTTAAATTTTAGAGATTCTCAGTGTGAAGTTTTATAACAATTAAGGTTTTTTTTCGTACCGTCATACATCCCATCCAAGAACTATGCAGAAACCTAAGAGAGTCCCTAAGCCAAATGAGAGTCCCACGGCCACAGAAGAATAATTTGACAGATGTTGCTAATAATGAATGAATTTAATTTACAAAATATTGTAAATTAATAATGTTAACGGCTCGTTCATTCTTAGTCACATTAGCACTCAGTAAACTATCCTAAACTGTCCCCTGGAACTGTAACCCAGAATTTCTCAAGAGAACGTGTACAATAAACAGAACCGAGTTAATATTGCGCTAATACTGAGGACAGCAGCAGTCTTATGATGGAACCTCAGAAGTCTATTTGAATAAATAATCCAACACTGGAGATTTTACTATTCTCTTAGCTTGGAATAAAAACATACCATGGCTGCAGTTTACTGACAATAGTATAAGATTGGGACCCCCTGTGCTCCCATGTCTACTTCTCTCTTTCTCTCGTTAGTTATCCATATCCTCAAGGGCAAATCTTGTTTATATTACTTTTTTTTCGTCCTTTTTCTCTCCAGCGCCAGTACACTTTACTGAAACACAAACAATTCTCCAAATTCCACGCTGTTGTCAGAGCTCCGCAATGTCCCCACAATCTGTGACCCCTCGGGAGAGCTTTATTTGGGGATAGTGTTAGGCCCTTCATATCAGGTTCTTTACTGCACGTTAGCCTCCATATTTTTCCCTTTTAAGGATGTATGGGCGTCTGGTGGTCCTTGGGGATGTGACCTCCAGCCTGAAGTTCTAAGTCAAGCTTAACCATTTGCCTTTCTGGCTTGGAGCTTTTTGGTCTATCACTTTTGTCAGTCATATGACATGTTGCATTCTGGATTGGACAAGCAACCGTTATAGTGAGGAAAATAGATATAGAAGGATGATTTGCCGTTCTCAGGCGTCTCTGTAACTGAGAATGTGGATGACTAAGTGGCCCTTAACCCTTATCCCGGAAAACTCACGTATCGCACAAAACTGTCTCGATAACTGTGTGAGTCATAACCATACTGACTTTAAAATTGGTCATAGACTGACTGCATTGTTTTTCAATGGCTAATATTTTATAAGAGATGTTTGAGGCTGAAGAACCTAAAGAGCTTAAAGTAAAGGTTCTGAACTAAGGCTTTACTAGTCTGGTATGTCCAACCAATAACCATCTTTTATGAGTGTATTGCATAGATGTAGACCACCACTTAGCCCTAACACTGGATATATGGAGCAGGCTAAGCACATACTCTCTCTTGGGCCTCTTCAGTGGAGCCTTCAACAATAATTCAAGTGCTAATGGAGGTTACCACATCAGTCTTATCCGTTGCACTCATTCCATATATCTGACTCTATGTGCGTTTCTCAGTAACAGCTGATGCCTTAATGTAATCTATTGTGCCATTAGTTACACAGATATTAATATGTGTATAAACATAAAGTGGTTAAATTGCTCTGCTGGATGTGCTGGAATGCAACAGCTGCATCTCAAAGCCCATCGTGATGTCTTCTGTTTTTGTTTTGCGAACTTTACAATGAGTTTACAATTGCTGTGATGAAACTTTTGTTATAAATTGAGTTGAGTGTGCTGTTCATGGACGCCGAATTGAGTGTGTTCGTAGATGCCGAGTGTCTTCAGGTTGCTTTCTTTATGAGTAGGGAGACAGAGTGCTGTTGTTGTTTTGGTATTTATGGTGTGCCGGAGGATTCTCAGCTGGAGAAATGGAAGAACTAAAAATAGTAAGCAATGAGAAAATGAGGCTCTCTCACTCGCACACACACGCATAGACCCTCTCAAAAACAAACACGTTGTTGCCCCCGCCACCCTCCAAGGCTGACTGCTCCTTCCGCGACGTGACCCCTCCACTTCCTGCCATATTTTTGGGGATTCCAAGAGGGAGCGTGAGAAGAATTTGGGCTGAAATGATACGAGTCCGAGGGCACAGAGTGGCCGTCAGCTCACTTGCTAAAGCTAAGAATTGGTTTTACACAAATTCAGCCTGTTCTCTTACAGCTTGATCTAATAACCTGAACTCAATCAAGCTCAGTTCAGTGGTCTTGCCTCATTGTTTCGTCCTCCAACAGCCTCATCAGTCCGCCTACAAAGTGTGTCTGGGAAGGTTCCACATCCTTTCCTTTCAATTCTTTTTGTTCTCATTATTCCCACCCTTATAATAATGTCATTTGTGCTTCACATGTCAAATATAAAGAGTAATCTTCGAAACTGCCTCCACATGTAACAAAAAGAAAATCACTTCTCCTTTGGGGATCAATTTTCTCTTCCTGTTTGGCAGAAGTCTTTTTTTTTTCTCTCCCTCTGAGGCTTCCTTAACTCTCACTTTTTTATGCCACATGAATAGTAATACCTGATCAGGAATTTAGTGTGCGCAGATCAGAAATCTAATTAGAATGTGTTAATGGGATTCTCCTCTTGGCCAGTATTTAGAAATGCAGTGAACTGCCTCATTTTCACTAGTTCCTCGCTGCTTGACATTTGGCTAATAGTTTCCATGTGTGTGAATGAGGAGGTCTCACTGGCTGTATGATGCCAGCAGATATCAGCTCAGAAATGAACCAATATGCTCTTGCACTCTTAAAAATAAGGCTTTCTAAATGGGTTTTGGTCTGGACATGTAGTGTTGATAAAACCATTAACCATTAATATTCCAACTGAACATGTACATTCTTAGTTTAAAAGGGTTCTTTACACTCGCTCTCATTTCCAAAAAAATCCCCAAAAAGTTTCTTTAAGGAACCATCCAAGCAAGGATTCTTTAGGAATGAAAAGTCATTCTACTATGATATGTCTCCAAACAACCCTTTTTTGAACCTTTATTTTTAAGCGTGTGTTATAGAAACCGGCTGGATTCAGACATTGCTTTTTGTAACACCACAGTTCTTTGACATCCGGTGTGGGAACGAAAGTCTTCCAAACAAGAGAAGAAAGAAATCACACAAGCTAAAAAAAAAAAAGAAAAAAAAAAGAAATCACACAAGCTGTTGCTCTCCAGGCTGGATGAATTAAGGAAAGCAGAATGGCCGGGAGGGATGAGGGTAAGTGGTCAAGCGCCTGGCAAACAACCCCCACACTGGACATCAAAAGTGGACTTACTCTGCTCCGTGATACCCCCGGTGGAGTCTGGTACCACAGGCAGGCGGTGAATGCAGCCAAGCAGAACAGAGCATCCAGCAGAACTCAGCATGGGTTGATATGATAATGAGGGCAAGTTGGGGGTTTGCAGCTCCACTTTTTAACTGTGGGTGGTGAAATTAGAGAAGGTACTGTCTGTTCTGTAGCTGCTTTCAGTGCTGATATATGAGAACTCCTTGGTAGAAATATATTGGAAAAAGTGATGCTCTGAATTGACTTCTTTCAAGTGTGTTCACTAGATCCATATGAATAAAATACATGAAAATAATGCATTTTACCCATAATTAAACTTAAAGAGAATTCCACTAGTTGCTGTACAGAAACTTACCAAGATACAGTGGTTTGTTACAGCGATGGTGTTAGGAACCAGAGTTTGTAATGTCTGCACAAATGTAGCCATTTTATTTCATTACTAGTGAGCTTATACATGTCTTCTGCATTTTAGATGAGATGTTGAATGGTTAATAAAAAATAGTGGTAAATTTTGCTTTATAATATCCTGTACCTCTCAGTCTGGATTAAAAGTGTCTCAGGCATCAGGGAGCATTTTCATAACCATTTTGTATAATAACTTCTTCAGATGTCTGGTTCCTACCAGTACAATTGTAAACAACTCTTTTTCAGTGAGTTTCTCTAGAACGTTCAGTGTAACATGGAAATGGAAATGCTGTAATCACTATGCACTATGCACAAACTTTTAAAGGTTTGTTCATATGTTGATTCTATGGAAATTCAACCCTAAAAGCACCAGGTCACCCCATATTCAAGATATATTTCTGAACACAGTCTGCACTTATTTTTATTTTTCTACATTAAATATGCCCCAAAAAGACTGTGTGTTCAGTTTTTGGAAAGATAGACAGAGTGCAGCCTTATGATCTTAGACCTTGCGTAGGCTGGTAGTGGAACAGTATCCCAGACTATGAACCGATTTTGGAACTGGTACCTTCTACTCAGAATGAAATGCAGCATACTGTAGTAAATCAATGCTTGGTGGAACAAAGCATGGTATCTCTAAACTTTGCTGGAGAAGGAAAAAAACATTCAAGTTAAGTTCGTAAAAAGTACACTTTCATAAAAAGTACACTTTAATTTAAATCTATTTTATATCATTTAAAATGGACTAGTGGTTAGGGAGTTTGCCCTGAGATCAGAAGGTCATGAGTTGGAATCCCAGGACTGCTAGTGGCACCACTGAGGTACTCTTTAGCAGAGTACCACCCCCACACACTGTTCCCTGGGCACCCCTCATTGGGAGCAGCCCAGTGCTTCACTTGGTGAATGGGTAAAATACAGAGAAAGAATTTTACCTGCATGCTGTGCTGTGGTGTGTTCACACGTGACTATAATGCAAAAATGGAGAAGGTTTTGTTGCAACAGCAACAAAGAGTAAGGAGGAAGCTGTTTTGCTGCATTGTGGGCTAGCAGGATTTTTCTAACAGGATGTGTTGTTGGATGTATAATATTGGGAAGTGCACTGCAGTATATGAAAGTGGATGTAATGAATTCATTAATCTTTTAGACAGTGCATCTGAAATTGCGAGGTTTCTGGGTCTGGTTGTGCTGCGGATGTGATCGAGTGTGCAGAGGTCTGTGGGTGGTTGAGGGGAAGGCGGGCTGTGGGAGGAAATAGCTAGGCAGCAGTTTCACTGCACTCTGTCATCACACAGATTTGTGGTTTCACCACACTGCCCCATTTTGTACAGCATGTTTTTTGAGGCATTTAAACCGGCCCATTACCACCACAGCATCTCAGCCATAAACCAAAAGAATAAACGCTGTCATCGCCACCACCACACCGTAGCCGTGGACGGAATGACAAGCACTATCGCGAGCTAATAACGTCTAATGTTTCCTGGCACTTTTTTGGTTTGTACTTCAACAGTAATGCTACAGCTGGTCACTGAGATTTCAATCTCTGAAAGAAGAGAAATCCTTATATTCTGAAGTGCTGATTCTAAACTTCCAGTGCATACCACATTTATGTAGAGCGTGTTTCATACAAACACATCCAACAATGTTTTTCCCATTGTTTGACATTGAAACCAACTGAAAAAGGCCAGAATAGACTCGAAACCTGTAAACACAGAACGCAATCAAATTTAAATGTACTTAACTGGACAATGAACTGCTGCAACGAAGTCATTACTAGGCATTTCAGATTATCCAAGTATTTAATTGCGATCAGTTGCATTTGTTTGTGTAGTTAAGTGTGATTAACCACATTTGTCTTAATTGCTTCAATTAGACCCAAAGGAGAGTTTTTTTTGTCAAAAATTACTGCATTTTGTCATCGCTACAAGAGTGATCAGAATAAGCTTCTTCAGATATTTATAGCTTTTAGTAATTCAACACACTCCCTGTACATGAAATAGGGTGAACTTCGAAAATAAAGGGATGTTCAGTTTCCATTACAGAAATCCAGTGAGAGCAACAATATCTGCCTGTTCTAGCCCAGGAGTGTATCGACACTTTTGGAGGAAATATTTTATTTCCATTTGAGTTGTTTTTTATTTTTAATTGGCTGCAAAATACCAGTGTCAAAATTTCACAACTAATAGGCCAATGGAAATGGCCTAAAGTAACTTAGAAAAAAACATTTCCTTACATTGAAAGTTGGGAATGTTTTTCCCACTCCTTTTTTCTTGTATCACTGTAGCTCCTTGCTCTTGTATCACTACATTTTGTTTCAGAGACAGCTGTAGTTTAGAATTTTGCTGTGGCTTTTGTTAGTTTGCTGCTCATTTATGTATTCTTTGTTCTCCTGTGAAGACTGTCCAGCCCAGGGTGTTTCCTATTGCTACTATTACTGATATAACTGATAAAACAGTTTTAACCTGCCTTAGATGTGTTTTCTACATTTAAATGGTAGCTTCAATCTGCTTTAAACGTTTCTACACAAACATAGCTCGATCTTATCATGTATCAAAGCTATACAGGTTGTCGCTGCTAGCTACCATCTGTGTAAAGAATGAAGCTTAAATGCAAATAAATATCACATCACTTATCCTGTGTTTAAATCAGGGGAAACCATTGTACTTCTAATCTTCTTATTTATCCACATCTTGAACTATGCACTCATATTCTTATCAGTGTAGTTTCAGTCATGCATTAATTTGTTTTGCATTGCTGTCAACTTAAAGATGTCTTAAAATGCAATACTAAAGTAACTGTCAGTTTCTACCTGCTACCTAGTTAAACAACAGCGCCCAGCCTGAGAGGATGATAGAGGATATGTGTTTCCTCTACAACTTATAGAGCTTCCTTTCCAGCCTAAATGGAGTAGGAAGAGAGATTGCTCCACTCTATGTTCTGACACACACCCGTAACAGGATAATGTTGCTCTAAATCAACATGATGAATGATGATGATGAAACTGAATTGAGCATGGAGATGGATAGCTCTGCTGCAAACTGGAAAATAAAGAGGGGGTTTAGAGGGGACATGTGACAGATCTTCGGCTGATCAACACATTTGCTACATCGCCTTTGTTATTGTTGATCATATATTGTTTTTTGATTTTTTTTTTATATGCTACACCAGTGATATACAGCCACTAAACTAAACCTGTGTATGAAGATGGATGATGGACAACCCTTCTGAAGAGCACTGCGATGCAAGCTGAACGTGTTTACCCTTTTACACAGCTGATTAAAAAATCACGAAAGCTCTGAGCGTTAAAAATAACTAAACAAATACGGAAGACATCATTTTTATTTTCACTTAAGAAAGACTGAATGTTTTGCTTTACCATCAGATTTTAAAAGGCCGTCCTGTCTTTGTCTGTCCCTTTGTTTGAGAAGAAAGAAGTAAAAACTGGGAAGTAACTAGCTAGTAAACAATATTTGATACCAGTTTAAATATCTTGTGGTTTTGAAGGCAGAAATTCAAACATTTTCAGACAATTGTGAGAGGATACTGTCACTGTGCTAAAACTGTGTGAATAAAGATGGACAATGAGGAGTAGGCAATACAAGAGGTGATGTCTCTCTGACTGTGAGCAGTAATGTTTAGCAGCTAGCCTAATAGCCAACTACCTTTTACTATTTGACTGCTGTCCATCTACACTTCCATATGCAGAATACTGGTTTGACAGATGCATTGTACCACCATTCATTCACCTTCGATCAGAACATATTTTGCTCTTTTAACTTATAAAGTGGCATCTGGCAGGCACATTTATCCAGAGAGATTAGTTACAGGGACCGTCCCCCTGGAGCAACTGAGGGTTAGGTGTCTTGCTCAAGGACACAATTGTAGAAAGTGGGGGTTTGAACCTGCAGCTTTGTGGTCATGGGGTTCACAGGCTGCTACCATTATTATTCAGCTCTTAGCACACACATCCTTTTGTTTAGAATGGAGATGTCAAACAGCTGTCGTCTCACAATTATTTGTATTTCTATACATCTTCAAATTACCACTGTAATTTATTTTAAAATCAACATCTCTATGAGTAGGACAACCATTCCATGCCATTCCGTGTCTTTTAAATTCCTGCACAAGCACCTCATTCTACTTTATGAGGTACTGATTAGTGATCACCTGAATAATGACAAAAAGTATAAAAAACACTGCTGTAATCAACACTCTCCTCTCTCCTCTCGCAGTGTGACCAGTCAGATGGAAAAACACTACTACAAGTACGTCAAAAGTAATTATTGCCATTTTGTTAAAGAGTGAACAAGAGATTTGTTTTCTTTGAATTATTCAAGTTCTGTAAACATTTCTCTTATTTTGTTGTTTAGTCATTTCCTTCAAAATTATGCTTTAAAGAACAATTTTTTATTTGGAAATAATGAGACATATCGTCAGAAATTCTTAAAAACTAAGGCAAAACTGTTCAGTTCAGTACTTGCACCTATAAAAGATTGAACCTAAAACCTAAACATTTTTGCAGTGGTCTTTTATTTTTTAACGAAGCTTTATGACTGAAAACTGTGTTTTTAAAATAGTTTGTCATTCAGGTCTTTTTGTACCTACAGAGTCAATCATTCTTGGGTGAGTATATAATGGTATATAATTGAGCAGAGCTGATCTTGACTGAGCAAAATTGAGTGTTTTTATCACCCCGATGGGCGGGGGCGGTTCTATTTGGTTGACGGAGCGCAATGGCAGGTTTATTGACATGGATGGGGGAGGTTGGTGTTTTTCTTCTCTTTTTGTGTCTAGAAAGAAACATTGACAACTACTTTGATACCAGAGAACATGGTGTAGGGCCAGCCAGCTCTGCAGAAACAAAACCCCTCAGAATTGTTTTTCAAACAGAATCAAAGCAGTCGGGCCACATTTTGCTTTAACTTTTAATTTATGTGCTATAAATAATTCTTTCATTTGTAGAAACATGACTCAGGAACCCATATTGTTTCCAGTCTACCTTTCAGGCCTTCTGTAAACACAATCATTGCTTAAAGCAAAAGTCAATCCTTTCAAACAGATGTTGCAGAATCTGGGCTTTTAAAAAATCAGTTAGTTTAACACAGGTGAAACAACGCCAGTCTTTGACATACTTTTTTTTTGGTTATGTGAATTGTTGAATGTCTAGAAGCCAGGGGATTGGCAGTTACTTTAAACAGTTTTATGTGTGGATTACAAAGGATTACAGTCCTCCATGAGGAGCGGTTCACTTGTTTCTTTTGGATGTAAAAAGAGCACAGCTGATTCCTCTCAACTTTAATGATGAGTCGGGTGAAGCAGTGTGGACCGCACCCCTTTCAAACAGCATGATTGTTACTGTTAGCACAGTGTGCAGAGGATGCTGGTTATACAGTATGGTCTAACACAAGGTCTCAGCCTTTAACACGCTTCAGCAGTGGGGAGTGGAGAGGCAGACTTTGCCTTGGCCTTGAGTACAAGTAGCTCCTAACAGCTCAGATAGCAAGTCCTGCCAATAGAGCAGTTATGATGAGTCAGTCCAATATGAATTCCCCTGCACGTAGAACTAAACAAATAACACAGAGCTAAAAGCGTTCTTTGGACTGATGAAGGACCAAACTATTCAAGTGATTAGCCTCATAGCTAAAGTGCTAAACCAAAAAAGCAAAACTTGGACTCCAAACATATATTTGGCTAATTAAGCACATCAGGGGTAAATGGGAAATTGTATAAATGGGATTTTTTTTGCCAAGCCGTTTTCTTTAACGTAGCTAGGTCCTTCCATCTTCCTGCACGTCTTTTAAATACTCTTCTCACTTTTTCTCAGATAGCAGCTCAGATTGGCATGACCTGCCAACAGAGCAGTTTTGAACAAAGTGCAAAAGCATTGTTTGGAGTGATGAAGGACCAAAATCTGTTTTTAAATGTCTGCCCTGTCTTTGTCCTTTAGTTTGAGGTCTTCCTGGAGAAGTAAGATATAAACAAAACTGGAAATAATTGGCTAATAGTATTTGATACCAATTTAAATATCTTGTGGCTTAGAGACAGAAATTTAAAACATAATGCGGGGAAAACATTTTCATCTGTTATTTACTAATTTTAAATAAAATAATCGTTTTGCTTTTGGCAAGGCACCTTTTCCCACTTTGCCCTATAATAACACAATGATAACAGAGCCGACAGATGAATTTCCTGTTTATTATGCCCATTAGCTTTTGACTACATTCATTAAGTTTTCGAATGACTCAGTATATTTCAGGGAGAGTGGCTGAAGTATGTTTTTATAATGGGTTTGTTGATGTTAATGACCTCAGATGGTGGTGAAGTACCAAAATCTCATTATTTTTGGAAACCTTTTTTAACAGTTCCTCTTTTTATGCTTTCGCTTGCTGCAGTGGTGAAGTTTTGTTGTGTTCACAGCAAGTCATACTGTATTCTAAACCTCAGTCTGTGCCACCTGTGTGAAGAGCTGAATGTTGTTTAAGAGGGCTAATGTTTGGCCACATCAGGGGTAAATTAACCACATCAGGGGTAAATGGGAAATTGTGTAAATGAGATTTTTGTTGGTCAAGCTGTTTGCTGTTTTTTTTGTTTGTTTTTTAACTAAGCTAGGTCATGCACATCTTTTATTGAGTAAATACTCTTTTTCTCTATGGTCCATAATGAAAAAATGAAAAAAGTTTGGGGTCTTAGAGGAGTCTCGACTTACTCTGACTGTTCATAACTACGCTTCCTCCAGCACACAGCCTAATAAATGGCCTCCCTCTGTCCAGTGAAACAGACTAACGAGTCTGCATGGGGTTTGCCCACACACTGTGTGAATTAAAAGCCAGAGCAAAGCCCAGAGATCTGTAAACACTCCTCCCATGGGTATGTGAAGTTCATGTATGTGTGTGTGTGTGTGTGTGTGTGTGCGTGCGTGCATGCGAGCGTGTGTGTGCTTGAGACAGGGAGCTTGTTAATATGAAAAGTTGAAAATAACTGGGCCTACATATATTTTAATGTGAGTGTTACAGGGATGGGGCAGAAGGAGAGGATCATTGTATCTCTGTGTTGTTGAATGTGCGTGAGTATGTGTTGATGGGATATTTAGACCTCCCACACAGTCACATGTGAGTGTGCGTGTGTGTGAGGGGTGTCTGTTGTCCAGTGGGTTTACCCCTCACTTCTCTTCTCATGCAAGGCAAGGTAAATAAACAGGCCAGAGGAGGATAGGTTGAAGACAGGGACACCCCTGTGTGTATGGGACATGGTCATGGCCACACATGATTATAGTACTCTGACCAGCAGAAAGGTTCATGTCCAAGACATATCATGTCCAATTTCGCTGCATGTAACAGTGTAGTGACAAATAAAGGCTTATCATCATATTATCACTGAAAATCTCTCGTCTCAGAAAGGACCATTTCATATTGGACTTTGATGTAGGCCTTTTAAAGTAACTTTGAGCCATTTTGATTGGTCCACTTCAAGACATGCTCACAATGTAATGTGTGGACAGCTAGTGCTTTTAAATGGTGTCAAACAGCGATAAAAAAGGAGATATGGGGATTTAACACACTTTTAAGAATAACAGCTCCTAATTGGTCCTTGGTTTGGACATGCAGTCGTACATTACTTCAAATAACCTTTTTTTTTAAGTTTGACTCAGATTCAATATTGGTCGGCAGAATATTTAATGACATGCAGGTCAAGAATTGATCTTTAGTGTCAGTGTTTGAGTGGGTTCTGGTAATATTCAGCAGGAAGCAGGAGTGTTGAGATTGAATAGGGAAAATAAAATTGGAAAAATGCTTGTCTTCGATACCTTCTCTGGAACATTATTACAGAAACCACAGGTGTGAACTGCAGGGAGGATGGGGTAGAGACATTTTCTCCCAAATGTTCAAAGTGGGTAATTTGTTTTTAAAATGAGCTGCACTGCAGTTGGGCTCTGCGGGAATCTCTCTGTTGTGCTACTTCTGTCAGTTTTCACATCTCACAGTCTGGCTGGGTGAGTTGACCCATCCGCTCACCTTTGCTCAAATACAGCCTCAAGATCACTTCAGACCAAAAGCCAAAAGTTCCATTATGGTTAAAAAATAATCCCTTTTTCAGCTTCTCTGCTGCATTTTTAGAATACGGTTATCACAGACAACACACACACACACCAGTCAGCCGCAACAGCAAAACCTCTGACAGGTGAAGTGACTAACATTAATATTATCTCAGTGCAATGGCGCCTGTCAAGGTTTGGGATATATTAGACAGCAAATAAACAGTTCTTGAAGCTGTTGTGTTGAAAGCAGTTAAACTGGGCAAGTATAAGGATCTGAGTGACTCTGACAAGAGGAAAACGAGGCTAGATGACTGGGTGAGAGCATCTCCAAAACGGCAGATCTTGTGGCCGATTCCTGGTATGCAGTGGTCAGTACCTACCAAAAGTGGTGCTGGGAAGGTCTGGCCTGATCCCATAATTATTGTAAAAACATTTTTTTTCATTTATTAAAAGCAGATGTTTCACATTCATGAATAAGGAATGCACACAGTTACTGGCAGAAAAGATACTATGCAGAAAACTGTTTTTCACAGTTTCACAGTTTCAAATTCTTCATCCATCTATCTTTCTATCTGTCTGTCTATCCATCCATTCATCCATTTACATAAACGTTCTTTGCAAAGCACAGAAAGGTATTCAAAAACAATCAAAGAGAGGCTCAAAAGAAATTAATCAGTTGGCCACTATTTGCATATGTGTTGTTTATGATGTAGATGTGAAGTTATAATGGTGTCTGCTGCTGCATCCTCATAGTGCTTCACTTATTGAGCAGCAGGCCATTGTCTCAAGATGAATGTCCTTTCATTTCTATACTGTGTGTAATATCGTGGCATTCTGACATTTCTCTTCTAGCTCCTTGCTTTTGTTCATGCTAATGTTGAGTCACCGAACAGCTGCGTGCGAGACGTGACCCTTTTCAGTCTTTTTTCTCTTTTGTTTGCTTGTCATCTTTTGTTTATGACACCTGAGACCTCAGGAGATGAAAAAAAGCTCTGTTTTATCTAACTTATATGATGTTTTTGGATCACACTGTCATTTGGCAGCTTAATGCATTATGCAGGCACAGACTGTGAAGGCAGGTAAGTAGAATCTGACCTTTTCATTGTGTCAGAAACTTAAATCGCGATGTGACTCAGAACTATGTAGCTAGAGTCAAAACTGCTACCTATTTAAAGATTCAGATCAAAGTAGTTCGCATTTAAGATAAATATAGAGATTCTTCAGCATACATCTGAATACATCTGAAAAATACAGACAGCATTATCAAATTGGTTCTATTGACTAGTAGTGGAAGAATAAGTCCATATTGTATGAGAAACCGAACTTTGAACGTTATCTTTCAGCTATAAGACTGGTACCAATGATTCATGTGCTGTGAAAGCTCATTCCTATATGGTTTAAGTATTTCTCACTCATAGTTCATTGAAACTTTAAGTTCGATTTCTTTTTGCGTTGGAATAGGAGACATTTTTATTTTTGTCTGAATTTGGTGAAATGTTATTGTGACATGTACAGCTAGTCCTCAAAAATACTCTTTACCTTGTTTCCAGGTCCGAACAAACAGAACCACAGAAGTGTTGGCACAACATGTAATTATATGTAATTTATAATGTAACTAAGACTATTAAATGAGTGATTACATTGCAGTTACATTGTAATAATATAGCAAACTAGCAGCAATAGCTCCAGACCTGTAAGGGTTCAAGAACAGTCATTTTGGGTGAACTTATTAAATACGCTAATTCCTATTTGATCCCAAATGATGTGTACTTGGCAGGAAGATGACAACAAAATGATACAAACAAGAAGCTAGAGATATAAACTCATTACTGCGCAAGTGTCTAATAAATGAAAGTGTTTCTTTAGTTCTTGGCCACTTTGCTCTTTACCCAGCCTATGAGAACTAAGACTTGAATGTTAATCGAGCTCACGTGTTAACACTTTGTATAACAAACATTATTGTTCAGAGAGAGAATGCTGATATACAAAACTGCATTCAAAACTGCCTTTACACGCGTGAAGGAACAAATTCACGAACTGTAATGAATAGAAATGTGCTGCCATCAGGGAAGTGTTAGTGATCTCCCAAATTCCATAACTAGTGTTAGCCTTTTTGTACTGTAACCGATGACTTGAGTTTAACTTTAGAATCAAGCAAACAGACTTCGTGGAGTGTCATACTTCATATCACATTAGAATGTTCTGCTTGTATAATGTTCAGGATAACAGTGTGGTTGCCCTGGACAAGGGAGTAATAACGCTGTGTCAGCAAGGATTCCAGATTGCTGGAAATTCCTGGCAGCTTCACAAACAGCAGAGTACAACAGGGAACAGATTTATGCTAGGGCTGAGAGGAAAATGAAGGAATTTTGGAATGTATACACTCCTGGAATGGCATCTCTGGACAGCATTGGTTTAAGTGGAAATGTGTAGAAATACACTGTTGACAAAAGGGAGCAAGAATGAAAGAAAAAGAGCAAAAACTGAGTTGAAAGATATCTAGAGAGGGAAAGAAAGTAAAGAGTGAAAGAAGTCGTGGAAGAGAGATTGGATTGCAGTTCAGCTGAAACAATAGCACCATTCACCCACAGTGGGACCACTCGCTTCATCTGCACTCACAGTGTGATATTTAAACCAGCGGCCTACAGGAACATCCAGCTGCTCCACAGAACACCACCCCGGTGATGAGTTGACATGTCTGTCTGCATAGCTCTTCGGCCAGAGGATCTCTCTGTTCTATAGAGCTAGCACCCAGGGGGAAGTTCACTGACAAGATTTAGGGGCACCATGGGTCATTTCTTACAAACTACCGAACACTGAAGCTACAGATTAGTAGGAAATAGCAGGCATGTTTCAGTCTAGACTTGTAAGGGTGTGAGAAGAACTAATGAGACGCCATTGGCTATGGGTTTTAATTAAATTTATGTGTTCTTTAGCGTGGTTTGTTTCCTTTGAGGCTTTGTTTGAAAAAAACACGTCTTTTTCCAGTCCACACCCATTTAGGCAGCTGAGGCTCATCCAGTGGTTTAGTTTAAAACAGTCCTGAAATCCTGTGATGAATAATGATGAAACTATTAGAGTGTTTTCACAAAGTAAAAACTTTGGCTCTCTCAAAAATGGGAGAAGAAATGCTGCAATTACTTGAATTACTTGATTCCAAACAATTGGATTAAGTAGCTTCTAAGGTACTTGATTGAGTAATGTGCATTAAATGAATTCTGGTACACCACATGACAGTCATTTGTGTAAATTCTAATTAGCTGGACTTTTTTCATGTGTAACTTCAGGAAGTTTAGTTTAACTCTACATACTGTTATTGTCACTGGACTACCCGGCTTTTGTAGAATTACACTCAGCCACAGGGTACATGGTAACTCATTTTTACAGCCGACAGGGGATTAACCGAGGAGCATAAGTGAGATAAACATACAAGAGGGTAGACCAGAGGGAAAGAGAACATGAAGAGGATGAGAACACTAGTAAACAATATGCAAACAGAAAAGCCAATAGTATATTTACTAAGTAAATACTCACTATTTTTTTTAAATAAAAACTGCATAACTGACTGTCACAATCAACTACATGCATTTATTAAGTAACATCAGCAAAAGAAAACTGATTGAAACCAACAACAATCTTATCTCATTTATAGAACCTCTGTATAGGACAAAGGTTCCACAGCAAGTAATCTCTTTTGGAGAACTCTAGGTCCAAGATAAAAAGCAGTGCTATGGCAAATTTTACCCAACATGCCACTGAAGATATCAGATACAAAAAGCTACAGCGCATGATGGCACATGAAATTGATCATTTCTTCCGTTGTTTATGAGGACTTATTATTTAGTTGTCGAAAGGCTGATTTTAACATATATTTTTAACATATGTTTTATGTTTAAGAGGTGGTCAGGTTCAAAGTGTAAAAATCGGGTATCTGCTTGATATATTTTAGGGAGAATACAAAAACACAATGTCAAAATTTCACCATGTGCAACAGCCAGGCTGCCACACCAATGTTTAAGACCCGAGTTAGGGATGGCTTGAGTAACTGGAGGATAAGAAAAAGAGCCAATGTAGAGGGCAAGAAGTTGATTAGCTATGAAACCATGAGCTATTACAATGCTAGTTTATTTGTTTCTGCTCCACCAAGAGCCCATTAGCAGAATGGAGGTCTTCAGATGTTGGTGGCAAGAATATGAGAATTCAGCTTTGAATCTTGGGGGGGCTACTTCAGGCTAATGACTGATAAAGTGAGGTTGAGCTGAGCCCCCAGTAGATCTCCCTAAACTCAGACCCATGTGAATTCCTAACAAGGCCAGTGGTGGTGGCTTTGATATTTTTTGAATATCTTATTCACTAATGGATTTGAGGGGTGCAGGAGAGGGGAGGTATGGCATAAATTATAATAGCAAATGCTTTTTATATTTCTCCTGAGGAGAACTTGAGATAAAAAAAAAGTCACAGAAGTGGACAGAGTCATAAAGGAAAGCAAAACTGAAGTTAATAAGAGCTACCAAACTTTTAGGAGAAAGATGTGAAAGAAAAGTTCTTTGTCTTCATGCTCAGACTTGTTAGTTAGTTTATTGAATTTTAGTCCAGTAAACTAAGGCAATAGCTCTTTGAGCATTTTTACTCTATTATCATGAATGGATGCATGATCTGGAGATTGAAGCAAAGCCTGGAAGTGAGGTAGACCTTGCATCTCTTTTCTTGCACGTAATACCATGAGTCCCATTTTATAAGCTGATGCTAAAAAGTTAAAAGGCTGATGTGTTCAGCAACATCAACGTCCACCCAGTTTGCTTTGTGTGTTCTTTTACCTTGTATGGTGTTTAAGAAAGCATCTTAGCTGCATCTGGTCTGTAGCGTATATATATATATATATATATATTTATAGTTGCATGTTATACTGACGTAACATTGTGGATACTTGCCAGTATTCGGCTGAGGGAAATTTCCCCTGATAGGAAGCTGGACATTCTTCAGTGAAGGACTTTCTGCCAGCCAATACACAAGTTAACATTAGAATAAATGCAAACAAACAAGAAAGCACTAAATAATGTCAAGGTGTGTTTTGTTTGTAAGAAGTACTTGAAATTTTGTGAGCTAGTTAGAGGAACACCGGTTCAGATTCCAGATTTCACCTCGATGCCTCCAGCCTTTGCATGGACTTGTGATACTCCATCAGCAGCTCCTGATTTGATCTAATGAAGTATTGATCAAGCTGAACCAGGTGTTTGAAGTATCTGATGAGAGCTACAATGTAATACAGGCCTTCCACAAGGAGAGGTCTGGGAATGATGAAGCAAACACGTAGACATACATAAAATCACTATTTACTGTCTTAATATTGTTTGTATACATAATATTAGCTTTCAAAGCCATATACTGCTCAGCTAAACAGCTTTTAATTATAAACTTTCAGGTGTCTTAGACTTTTGCACAGTACTATTCATGATAGAATAACATTTTCAGAGCAGATTTGCATTCCAGTACAGGACACTTGGATGCTGGCTGGCTGCATAATGAGGGAAACCACAAGAAATGGTTAAACACACATCAGCACTGAGAAAAAAGAACAGAGCTTAAACTAGGTTTCCCTCACTCATGTTTTAATTTTTTGAGCCTAACAATAAATTCACGAGGGGAAGAGCTGGACAGCTGTGAGAATATAAGAGAGGAATGAGAGAGGGAGGATGAGAGAGCCAGTAGGATGGTAGGCAATAATGAAGGAGATGAAACATTGCTAGAAAATATCTATAACAACAAATTAGATATGTCTAGCAGAAATATAGTACATTTTGTTTCCAGTGAAGGAAAAAAGTTTTATCTGCAGCTTGAGCACAGCTTGACGCATCGCCATTTATGTTCCCTGGGTGACATTTTTTCTGCGTGATGTGCAGAGGTAAAAAAAATATCTTGACATTTTCTGGTTCGACAGGTCACTTTGCATTTTTTAAGCCTACAGAAGAATCCAGAATGATCCGCCACTTTTCTATTATAAACAGAGCCTATTGCCTGCATTTCTAATTCTGTCAAAGTATAAATAGATTATGGATGTGTTACTTCATATCCTATTAAATCCTATTCATACATCGTAACAGTATTCCTGTCCATTCTGGTCCACAGTTAACTTCCCTTCCTCCCAGTAGGGCCCACTAATAAGGTTTCTCCCACTAATAAGCTCCACCACTGCATATTACATAATTTATTTATGTACAAATTATAGACACGTTTGGATCAAGTGAACCCTATGTATTGCTTTTTTCCAGCACAGTTACTTAACACCATCTCAATTTTTTATTTCATTTGTATATTTTGATTAAACAGATGTGGATTACGACATCATAGGAGGTAGTTCAGGCTTTGAACGGATTAAATGTTTACATGGAAACACAGCTATGTCAACACTATTTTGGCGGACGTAATCTTGTAACACAATGTGATTGTGTTGGTAATGTGTAGCACTGCAGAGGCAAGGGTCTTTGATAGATCAACTCTCAGTTCAAACGAAGAATGCCATTAGTCTATACAAATAACAGATAATGATGCATGGTTGGATCTTTGGGTAGACGAATGAATGTTGACCCTGGAATCCATCATGGAGTCACCAGTCATAACAAACTCCAGAAGGCCATGGTTCCTGATATGTGACAGGATCTGTCATGTGCCTGGTTCCCACACACTGGGAACCAGGCACATGACATATCTTGAGCGTTAACAGCATGCTAATGGCAGTATAATTCTCACTCAGTGGGCTGTGAAGAAAAATGTAACCAAATAAAGATCGGGCCTTTCCTTTGCTCACGGTTTATGTTTATCTCTTCATAAAAATCTGGCTGTTCTTTGTGGGCTGATGTTCTGTCATGGTCTTTCCATCCATTTTTTTGGGCTGCTTGATCAAATATTTGGCCATGGGACAAAGGATACTGCTGAAGAACTCCAGAGGTTAATGCTGAGGGGGGCCTGAGCTGTGGGAAATGGAGTGGTTTAGTTTATCTCAGTTAAAGTGCTATGACAAACTTGGTTTCATCGTGTAACTTAAAGCCAAACTCATCATGCTCTCTTTGCTCTTTAGAAGCGGCACAATGACACAACATACACCCAGAGACCAACAAGCTCTCTCAGAGTGTAAAAATCTGACTTAAAGACATCCAAGTGATGTTCATTTAACACGTTAGCATGTAAAGCAATGGAATTTACATGAACTCAGCCACCTTACATCAGCACAGCGTAGACAGACATGTCCGCTAATTTGTACCTCTGCTCGGCAGCTACAAATTACTAGTAAAGCATGTGTGTCAAGGCATGAGCATGGGTGGTTAGGGCATGGACTTGGGTGGAGGAATAAACTCTGTCCTTTGAGCAGCTGTAGAAAAGCAGGCATGATATTCTGATAAGAGAGGATACAAGGGAGGTATGATGTAAATTTCATTAGCCAATATTTCTACCTTTTTCCTTTGGTGGGATCTAGGCTCTCAAAAAACGAAAACATGTCAAAGTGGGTGAAGTCATAAACCGATTGGAATTTGTTTAAACAAAACTGGAAGTTAGTAAGAACTCACAGACTTGCAGGAGAAAAATGTGAGAAACTGTCTTCTCAACCATGTGAGAGTTTTCAGTAACACTTCAGTCTAGGGGGACATCATAATATAATAGGCCTATAAAGCTGTATGAAGATAGTAGCATTTGACTTGTTCCTCATTACTACTTTATTATGCAAAGGTTAGGCTGAATTATGTATCTTTTTCGTCCTGTATCTTTTGCATAGAGTTATTGATGTGCTTTGCTGAAGCAGGTTAGATGATGTTAATAATCATAATTCATGCAGTTAACACCCTCTTAGTGCATGCTAACCGGGAGTCTGATCAGAACTGCTAACTTAATTAAAACAAAATCACCATATTGTATATCCAGCGTGGACATGACTGTGGTGTGTGGTACAAAAAGTGCTTTGGAAAATGCTGCATTCACAATAGATGCCGCTTATTAAAGGCTTATCAAGAGCGTTGTAATGTCAACCTTTACTTAATTGTCACGAGGCTTTTAGTTTAGCAAATTAAACTGAAACTATTCATATTTTGTTTATGGAAAAAATGTATAACAAGGAAGCAAAGAGCTCTTGAAGACCTCCACCTTCTCTCCCCAGAAAGTAAAGTATCATGTTATGGGTGATTCTTCTTTGCTTTCGTTTGAGAGGTAGAAGCAGAGGTATGCAAGGTCTGAACTGAGTCTGTAGTTTTTGTTCTCCTGTGTGGAGAAGTCATCTGCAGCTGTGAAACTGGTATTCTTTAGAAGACCAGCAGACACACCCGCTATAATCATTAGACAGGTCACACAGCACTCGGCCTGCCTGTTCTCCGAGCAGAAGATAAGGAGGGGTTAACTGCCACAGACACACAGCATTCTGATCTGAAAGCCAGACACAGAGAGAGAAGAAGAAGTGAGGAAAGAAAGCAGAACAAAAGCAAACACTTGAGAAGGATTGTTGGGCTTGCTGTGTGAGTGAGGTTTAGAAGACCCTGTGTTTATTGTTTTTTTTGTGTGTATGCCTGGGTGTATTTGTCTGTATGAGCTGCGTGAACTCAGTATCAGGTCTGTTTGTTCTCAGAAATCCAGTGTCCCTGAAATGTGCCATTGTGTCTACATTAAAAATTCTCTTTCCGATTCAGACAGTGTTGCTTAGGGACATTATGTAGATTTCTGGCAAATTCTATACTTTTCGAAGACATCATGATATCAGATGTATTACACTGAAATCACTGAAAACACTGAAAATGTACTGGAAAAATGATCGGTCCTCATATCTGTCCTCAGCAATTCCTCCACCTCAGATACAGAAAATTCTGTACGTTTTATCTGTAAACAATTATGATCCACCCTCTGTATCCTCCACTAGAGCCCAGAAATACAAGCATTTTACTTATTTAAGTATCCAGTATTTATCACTGTGGCTTTTTGGCGGCTACCATAAACTAACTTGGTGGCAGTTGGTGGCCTAGCGGTTAGGGAGTTGCCCCTGCAATCAGAAGGTCATGGGTTTGAATCTCAGGACTGCCAGAGGCACCATTCGGGTGCTCTTGAGTGAGGTACCGTTCCCACACACTGCTCCCCGGTGCCCGCTGCTTCACTTGGTGAATTGATTAAATGCAAAGGAAGAATTCTGTTCTGTTCACACTGTGTGCTGTCGTGTGTTCACGTATGACACGTAACGCTTAGCTGTCATGATCTCAAAGATTTAAACTCCTTTCATGTCTAGTTTATGGTTTTTGGTAGCATATGCTGACGCTGAGTAAGGTACATCATAGCTACAACCAAAACATAGCTAATCTTACACTAGCTTGTTTGCTAACTACTACTATAATCACTCTCAGC
Source organism: Hydrocynus forskahlii (assembly GCA_037974365.1). Lineage (NCBI taxonomy): Eukaryota > Metazoa > Chordata > Actinopteri > Characiformes > Alestidae > Hydrocynus > Hydrocynus forskahlii. The sequence continues at coordinate 6,367,056 of JBBPCX010000011.1, read as the reverse complement.
TTTTCTGTACTGTAGCTTCATTATCAAGTTAATACTGTAGCTAACATTATCACAGAGTTTTTAAAAATACATTAGAATGGATCATTAATACTATATTTCTCTCTCTCTCTCTCTCTCTCTCTCTCTGTCTCTCTCGCTCTCTCTCTCTCTCTCTCTCTCTGTCTCTCTCTCTCCCTCCGTCTCTCTCTCTCTCTCTCTCTGAGTCTGTGTCTTCTCTAATCTTGTTTGACTGTTGTACGCTCTGCGGCAGCTGCAAACAGTGAGGTGACATTTAAACTACACAGCATGCAGCAACTGTTTGGAAATACAGAGAGGTCATGGGGAAATGCAAATGCAGAAAAGTTTTGTTTAAACTAGATATACTGCATTGCAGTGCGTAACAAGACTGCCCCAGTAGAGAATAAGTGGCGATCAGTGGGGTCCAAGAAAAATGTGCCAAGTCACCCAAGTAGCAAGAGGCTGAATGATTTGACCACTTTAGCTGGTGAAAGAGGACCACTTAGATTTTGTAAATATTACACTGGGATACATTAAAGACATTAATTTTGAAGATATTCCAAATCATGTTGTAGCTTGTTGCAGCTTGTCTTATGGCTGATATATACTGTATGTCATAATGAATAAGCCTACAAATTTTATTAAGCTTTGCTATTGGGGAGGCTAGTTGCCTAGTGGTTAGGGAGTTGCCCCAGCAATCAGAGGGCTGTGGGTTTGAATCCCAACACTGACAGTGTCACCAATGAGGCACCCTTGAGCAAGGGACTGTCCTCACACACTGCTCCTCGGGCATCCCTTGTTGGTGGCAGCTTACTGCTTCACTTGTTGAATGGGTTAAAATGCTGAGAAAGAATTTCACGCTGTGAGCTATGCTATGGTGTGGTGTGTTCACGTGTGACTGTAAGGTGCCATTTTACTTCATTCTCACAGGCATGCACTGGCTGATGAATTTTCACTTTTGGTTTTCATCATTCTGAGCAACCCAAACATAACTGTAGGAGATTTGAGCAACTTTAGCCAGGTATAAGTATACCAAATGTCAAAGATTTAGCATACGCGGTTCTTCTAACGTGTGAGCTGAATTTGGTGTGCATCAAGAAAATGAGTTAGTGATGAAGGGTGTGAACCTTTACATGAAATGTGAACCTTCACCTCACAAGATACTGGCTAGTGAAGCACTAGATTTTTGGATGGACGTTATTCACTAGGTGACACTACTACACAAATCAGTTGTAATGAGCTAGCACCTAACTTGCAAATGTCCTTATTTTTTACAAAGAGGTTGTTGAGTTCTTACCCAAAAAGTACTTTATGCCTGCCCAACTTCAAGGGGCGCTATGAAGTGTGGTATATGAAGTTGACAATAAAATCGGACAATATATAATCATGATGCAATACAATGACAACCATAATCATACAGAGACTTAATCTGTAAAAAGGCAGATACTTTTTAGAGTGACATGAAGAAGTGAGACAAATCATTACATGACTGGTGAGACAAATCACTAGGTGTTTACAGACAATTGGCAACTGTTAAATGGTAAAATTTAGGCTTGATGTACACTGATGATAATTACACTGATGTCAAATAGATGCTATTCATAAAGAAAACTTAATCAAGATGATAAAAAGATTTTCTATTGATGGTGTAATGATGCAAAATAACAAGTATGATGATGTAATGACATGAAACAACAAATAAGACTTAATAATAAGTCTATAAAAAATGTTGTAAAAAAAGGGAGTCCTTGAAATTAGACAATAGAAAAAGCACTTTCTGTTCCCTAAAGAACCCTTCAGAGATTTTTCCTGGAGCAATATGTCCAAGCCAAGAACCATTCAGGAATCATTATTTTTTTTTAGTTTTCTTATTGTCTTAGCTTTGAGCTAGTGTCCATTGCCATTGTACAGTCCAGAATAAACAAGATAATAAGCATTTTAGGAGAGTTTCTGTATGTCGGCCAAGACACATAAGATGACTAGCGCTGTCTTTGTTGTCTTAACCTCCAGCTGAACATAAGAAAATCTGAAGTGAAAAGTAAATCATTTCTCCTGTCCACTAATGGCTTCAGACAGATCTTAGCAGGGCATATGTCCGCAGTATGTGATTTTCAAGTCTACTGTCTTTGTCTCTCCACTGACTGCTGTACAGTAAATGGATTCACTGAGAGAACTGCACTAGAAAACCTTTGCGTCCCAGAGGCTGAGACTGTTTGTTGTCCATTGTTTAGTGAATGTAAACGCTTGGCAGGAGGTAGGGGTTGGGGAGAGGATTTGTCTTAATACATCTCAGACCTCATTTGCCTTCTAAAATTTCCTTTTTGTATTAAATTCCCTCTTCACTCTGTACCTCTGTTTTCTCAGCTCCCTCTTTGTACCTCCTTTCCTGCTCCATCTACACTCTAAAAAGTTCTTTGCTTAGATGTGTGGTCCTGGGAAAAAAAAAAAAAAAGCTTTAAATACTGTAGAGCCTGTGTGGTATTCGGATGTTCTTTACACTGAAAAAAAAAGTTCTACACAATCATTCTTCTCACTTACAAAAAGTTAGAGAATGGTTCATCGCTTTAGATAACCAAAAGTGGTTCTTCTATGGCATTCCTCCAAAAGTACAGAATCTCTGCTGCAGTTCACAGACTTGTCATCTGGAGTGTTTTTGGATTGCATCATGCAAGTGTATGTGCATGCGGTTTGCTGGAGAATCAGCATGTGTAGGGGGGTGTGATGTTTTTTATTACAGAAGGTATAAATCCTCTTCTGATGTCATGCTAAAGAAGTGGAAAGGGTGGGGCCTAAGGTGATGTGTACAGTAATTGGTTGTGCCCTTTCCTCTCTAAGCAATGTAAAAGAAGCAGCATAGCAGGCCAACATAATGCTGAGAGTTACCACTGTGAAGGAATCTAGCCAAGAAAGGAGTGCCTGCAATTGAAAGCCATCAGACCCCTGTCTGAGAGGCCAAATCATCATTAAATGTACAGTATTAGTGATGTATGCTAATGATAACAGGAAAACACTCATGGGAAATTTGATTATACCAAGTCACTCTGTACACTCTAATCTTGCGATGCAAACAAAGGGCCATAATTGTGCTGAACTGCAATCAGGAATTGAGATAGGTCGCGGGTTTATCCGTGGGAAATGCCTGCATTTTAAAATGCCTAAAAGAGATAAAGTGATAACGATTGTTCATGCTTCACCCAAAGTTCATTACCTATTAATGACTGCAGTGAATGGAGAAAAGCACAGCTTCAGTTTCGCGCAGTAAATATTTCCAACACGTTATCTTTCTGCATTAATGTGGAGCTGACCTTCAGATCGATTTAACAAAGTATTTAGCAAAATAACCTGAAACTTTTTTTTCTACAGAAATGTTCTCTACGCCCTTTCAGTTTTCCTTTGTCAGACATTCATTTTTTAACATTTTTTTAACATTGACATGGGCTGCACATCTCTTACTCTCTTCCTATGTCTCCAGACACAGATTAGAGCTAGCCTGGGTCCAAAAATTCATATCAATAAACGAGACATTGCTGTAATAGTAATATATCAGGGCTATGAATTTTAGATCACTAGGCCTAATCTGGAAGCAAAAACCTCTACATTATCAGATACAGACACTTTCCAAGTCTAAAATGTAGATCTCCACAAGAATGTACACTGTATGGCATGTCGAAGATGACTGTATGTGTGTGTGTGTGTGTGTGTGTGTGTGTGTGCCTGTATATGTGTGTTTATATGTGTGAGTTTTGGCTGCTGCCCATGAGACTGTTTTCCTGCCCTAGCCGCTGGGGTAAAATTGAGGGGGGCACACAATACTTCAACATTCCAGCCCACCCCTCCGGCCCTCCCCAGCCTTTTCTAATCAAACTGGCTCTGTGTTCCTCTAACCAGGCCCAGATATAAGATTGTGATGATTTCAGTGGGACCAAAACCCCCGCTCTATGCTTTTCATTCTTGCACTGTGTGAATGGGTTTCTGTTAAGATCAATGTAGTTTTCCACTCTTTGTCAGTATCACTGTGAAATCTGGGACTAATTACCAACAGACTGTGAGAATCCTACATAGGTTTTCTCTGAAATGTTGTCATTTTGTAGTTGCCATCATGCACACAGTAGAAACTCTAAGCTGGATTTCTCTATGGGAGAAAAGACTGGGGCTTTTGAATATTGCCACTTGCACATTTTTACCTGCTATGTTTTGCTGTACATACATTTTCCCCCAAATGTCACTGAATCCTCTGGTTGTTGTTGAGTTAAAATAAGGATGTTGCAACACCACTTCATGATAAAGTGTTAAATTATGAGACTGGCAGCCTTACCAAATCATCCCAGAGCACCCAATATGGTGCTTAAATAGCACTGACAGTTGCATAATTTGGAGTTGGAGGACCTTGTGGTCTAATATAATGGTGTTAGACTAGTAATGTAATGCAAAAGTTTAATGCTAGACATGAAATGTCAATTCGTTGTGCGAAGTAATGCTCACTTGCTAGTGATAAACAGATTAACAGCTTTACTGTCATTGTGTCAGTACAACGAGATGACGTTTGGGGCTAGCCCACAAAGGCACACAGCAAAGATTTAGAAATATAAAAATTAAAAATATAAAAATTGTATTAAAAATCACAGAAGTCGCAGGTTTAGAATAGAGTTAAATGCAACTAAAAAAACAGCATGTGCATACTTATATACAGCGGAGATAAGGGTTGCAGCAGGAGCGCTATAATAATATACAAGTGGCATGAATGTAGCATCATATATATTTTGACTGCTGAACGATCCAATGACATTTGGGAGGAAACGTGCGAAATGTATCAAGTTTGAAACAGTTTTGTTTACCACAAGGTGTGATAGCCTGTATTTTCTAAATCTGTATTCATAGAGAAAACCATCTTGGATCTAGAGTATCCAATTTGGGCACTACAGGATGACACGCAACTTTTCAAGGTCTCTCCGTACATTTTCTTTTGTAGCAAATGTTTCCACTTTACAGAATACAAGAAGCCCACTCAAGGTGGGACAGCACGCTCACCCTAGCCCTTTTCAGATGTGGCTGCTGCATCCAGATATTATTCGGATCTCATTTTCCCTCACAGTATTGACATTTCTCAATCAGACTGGTGTTTCTACATTTATACAGACTGTGCAGTGTTTAGTGGATCTGATCACAGACGTGATTACGCTTGTCTTTTAAATTTATGAACAACATCCACATAAGGGAAGTAAAAACGGCAAGTAAAAACAGAGATTTTTTTATGTGCAACCAAGGTTACACAGTGGGGTGGATTTTTTCATCAAATAATTGATCTATAATTGAGCTTGTTAACATGTTAGAAAATTTGTCATTTTCGCATCATGTATTGGGTGTAAACGAAGACTCTACAACAGTTACACATTCTAATATTCCTTAGGATATTTCCAAAATTCTGCCTGTCCAAACTCACACCTGTGAAAAAAAAACAAACATTTGGAGCAATATTAGAATATGTGGTTGTGTGTCATACAGCGCTCTACAGGATTCTCTATTAGGTAGACATCCCTTATGTTTTAAATCTGTGTGTTTAAATAAATGCCTTCTAGGACACATATGTTTACAGGGCATAAAGCACTGAGGACTGAAATCCTGCCTAATTCCAATCTCTGGTTTAGAAAGATGCACTTCTCATCCAAGGTTTATCAAAGAACTAGCTGGCTTCAAGGCAGGTTTGAAATTGGTGCCAAAAGCTTTATGCTGCTCTACAAGTTGTTACTCGGCATGTAGCTAAATTCTCAATGTTGAATAAACTCTTAGAGTGTACATTTGTGTCCAGTTATTCTCAAGTGAATACAGCAGGTGTTAATTCATCTCTGGAGGTGTTAATCTAACACTGGGAACTTTGTTGTGTGACCAGGGTGAAAGCACTGTTATGACATTTAAGTAGGTGATGCAGAATCGATGGTATGCACTCGCGACATTTTCCCTGCTTTCGTCACAGCAGGCAGATATGAAGAGTATGCAATATGGGATGTGCATCATATTATTAATGGGATAAACACTTCTGCCTGGACCAAAAGCCTTTAAGGTGCTCTAATCCTTGGAGGAGACTGATGTTACACTCTTGTGTGCCTAAAGTAGTGTGTACACGGTATGATCTCAGCTATGTTACTGTATGTGTGTGTGTATGTGTGTGTGTATGTGTGTGTGTATGTGTGCATATGTATTTTCTAATTTGCCTCGGACAAAGGATTTTTATCCCTAATGTTCTTAAGGAATGAATGACCATAAAAAAAGATTTGCACATGCAGTATGTCGTTCATATTTTCCACTCCTTGGTCTGACATCCTGTTATTTTTTGCTTTATTTTAAAATCCTATTTTCAGCTCTCGAGGATAGTAGAGATGACAAGTTTAGACATGACATGTCTGCTCACTTTAGGATTCAAAAGGATCCATGTACTACAAATTTCTTTTGCGCCTCTTTTGCTTTGTTAACAGGGACATATTATGCAAAACTTGCTTTTTGCATCCTTTGGTATTTCCATTTGGGTCTCTACTGCTCCTATAAACACACCAAAAAAAAACATCCATCCGTTTTCTGTGAGTCAATTGAAAGATTTTGGTGTCAGGAATCATATGCTTCCATGAGCTGTTTGGATGGTTCCCTTATTCTGACATCAGGATGAGGAAATTTGCATAGAACCACCCCTCACCTGTCGAGCCCCCGCCCACTAGATTAGTTGAATATCTGACATTTTTGTCTGCTGGATTTACGAGCACGCATAAAACGCCGTGTTGTGTAGTGTTGTGTTCATCTTGCTCTGGGTCCGACTCGGGGTCGAACATATAGGGCTGGATAGATTTTCTGTCATTTTTACGTGTAGTAAACGCGCAGTGTAAGCATGGGATGGGTGGGGCATGGCCAGCAACAGCTTCTTTGCATAAAAGTGACAGAGCCCTTAAACGGCTCATTTTGAAAGAGACTGAAACTGTCCAGAATAGAGCTGGTGAGATCTCTTTATGTGAAAGTGATTTTGTACAAAGAACTTCATGAACATGTTTTGTAGCCCATAGAGCTATTATAACTTGTTTAAAAAGAGGTATAATATGTCCCCTTTAAAGGAAAAGTTCAGTGTGAAATGTGAAAAACATAATAACGAGAATGAACTTTTGTTGAGTAGCCCACCTTCATTCGCCCCCCGCATTCCCAAACACAGAGCTTTTAGCAGATGCGAACCTCAAGGCTCTACTAGGCTGATAATGGTAGGGCATGGGGCATTACGTAGCTAGTACAGATAAATCACTATTTTTACACCATTAACAAGGCTCAAAGTAGCTTCACACTTCATTTCTAGAATTCTAAGGGCCCTGACATTTAAAACAAGACATTGGGAACTTTGAAAGTGCACTTATCATGCCTTGAATGCATTGCAGTATGTTTTTTTTATTTGTTTTTTTTTGTTTTTTTTAGGTCTATTCAATTTCTTTTTTGCTTCAAAAGTGAAGAGTAGTGTGATTTATCTCCAAAATCTCTCTAAAGAAAGGTTTAAGTCCTTTGAGAAATATCTCCTTAAAGATGCTTAACCACCTAATGGAGTTTTTGCTTTAGAGTCTGCCACTATTATTTGTTAATGCAAGCAAAATGTTTCAGCCTGTATTATCGTCCTTCCCAATTTCTCTGCTCTCTCAGGGGGTGAGAAAAAATACCTCCACATTTGTCACAATGTTTTGAACTCAGGGAGCTGAATAAGCTGTGAATTCTGAAAAGGCTGCTTCAAAACAACCAAACTATTCTGGGTTATGTTTAGACTGAAATGTATGTGGGAGAGAACAGGGCTGGTTGTCACATAGTTAGGTTGTCACTTGTGTATGGTGTCACACTACTAATATCCCTAATAACCAAACTCATAAAGGTTGCAGACACATAATTGTTTGCTCTGTTCTGCACTCAGCAATTCAATTTATCCAGGCATGAACCTCTGAGTTGTACATTTTTTTTAAACATTTTATTATGTACGCATTCCAGCATTATGTTTTTAAAAAGGTAGATCTCCAAGAAAAAAAAGTTAGATCTTGTATTGATGCATTTCTAGGGATTAGCAACTCCAGGTGTTTCTAGCAACTTGTTTTCTTTACTTTGCTGGGGTCTTTAGCATTTTTATTGACAAAGCAACATGTATTGCATATGCCAGAGGTTTTTATTGAGGAAAATAAAAGTAATAAAAATATTTTCTCAGAAAAAAATTAATGCGTGACTATGACAATCCCATTTGCCAGTGCATCATGGAACAAGTTATCACATCCGTGTACATGCCATCATGGAACAGGTTGTCACACGTGTGTGCATGGCATTAATAATTTTAAAAGAGTGAGTGAATAAAAAATGGAATCACATTCACATACATTTTATCATGCCCATATTTTGATGAAAATACAGTTACACACAGTACATGTACTTGTAATGTAGAGATTTGATTTTTGCCTTTTAAATACTTGCAGTCATTTAGACCAGTTTCTGAAAATACATCTTACTCATTGTGGGGGTTATGTTCTAAGAGCACCCGTATATAGTGAAAAAATGTGATGTTGTGATGCGGTAAAAAAAAATGCCTAAAATGCTTATTTTTATAGTGTAAATCATACATATACCCCCAAATATGCTCCCAAAACACTTTAATTTCATCCGGGCCTCACGCCCCCTTGTCCTAGTGCTGGTTGTTTATGTTTGGGCGTGGCACTGAGCAGCGGAGGATCATTCCGTTCAGGTGTCTGATTGCCTTGCTAACCGCTGCACCCAAACATAAACAACCAGCACGAGAACGAGGGGGTGTGATAGATGAGGCCTGGACGTCACAAAAGCAAAATAAAATGCGGAGGATATCTGCAGTTTCCACGTAGGTGCAGGGGTTTCTGCAAACAATTATTAGTTCAGTTCTCAGAAAAAAATCCACGAGGGACTGAAGTTGCAACTGCTGAGCTGCGATTAAGCGGTTTACTGTACTGACAATTTCCAATCCATTAAAATCTACCTGGATCCACTGGATCAAAAGAAGATATCCCTAAGCAGGACTGGGGAAAAATTAAGATACAAAATATTCCAGCCAGCCCTGATCTCCCATGCTGTCTACATAAAAACTGAATCTGCACTATTTAAAGTCAATGCACTTCTTAAGCAGAAAAGCTGCATATGGGGCACCTCAATGAACAGCTGCAGCATCACTTCACAAACATTTGAAATATGAATTTCAGTTCCAGGTAAGCAGTGCTTTCTTGAGTTATAACTATATCTCATTCCGATCTCCACTGGATGTCTTCGATCTGTCATCTCAGCATGCCTGATTACCCTTCCACCTCAAAGAAATAACAGATGTTCATCAGCATCCTGGAAGGTAGAGAAAGTCACTGATTTCAGCAATAAGGGTGAGCGAGTTCAATTGCAACAGAAATAATGGCATAAGAGAGAGCGGCTTAATACCTGGGAGCCTTTTTGAACGAGGGATCATGGAGAAGGAGAGAGAATGTCATTAGCAGACCACTGGTAGACAGCTCTGGGAAAAATAAAGGCATAATGTTAAAGAGATTATGGTGGAGATTCTCCAGGCTGGCCCGATGATGGAGGATGGTTCAAACTGTGTGCTCCTGTGGAATGGTTGTGTGAAGCTGTTAAAGAAAAAGAAGACATTACACAAAAAAGGAATGTGGTGTGTTGTTAGAAGTTAAGGTTATTGCAAGAGAAACAAAGGCATTTTATATTATCTATGTCTCACTTTAGCTCATTGACAGAAGTGGGAAATTCTAAAGGGAATTGTAATTCTTTAAGGTACCTCAGTGTAGAAGAATTCCCTTAAATTTATACCACATTAATGTTTACAATTAGGAGGCAATTTATTAAGATTGGTAAGAGATTATTGCTAGATGTACAATCCAATATTTTGAAAAAAACATATATTTTTGCCACAGTTTTGTCATTGCTCAGCATAAAAACAAACAGTAAATCTGCTTCTAATCTGTTTATGCAGAATGTAAATTGATGCATAGAACTGGACAAACTGCATTTGAATAGGATGGCAAAAACAATAGTAATAATTCTTGACTTCCTGTAGTATCCCATCCTAGACATGTTTTTTGTCCCCAAAGGATCTTTCAGATTGTGTGAAGATGGGGTGCCAGTTAGTTCATTCTTGAGTGTCTTGCTTCTTGTTGGCAATACTAGTGTCTTGCTTCTTGTTGCTTCTTGTTGGCAATACTAGTGTCTTGCTTCTTGTTGCTTCTTGTTGGCAATACAGATAATCTAATACTGTTAGATTATCTGTATGTACGTCTTTGTGTTGTGTGATTCTGCAAAGTAATGGTACATACTGCGTATGTGTGAGTGGGGTGGGGGCCATGTGCGTGTGTGCTGTCTCACTATGTGCCCCATTAAAGACCATTTAGGCCTTTAACATTTCCCTTAAAGTTCACAAGGTGAAATCTATTTTTTTATTATTGCCCAGCAGGGAACAAATAGGCAGGTCAGTGTAGTCTCAGGTTTTACAACTCTGCTGCCAAAAAGCAAGGAGTACACACACACACACCACAAGGCACACCCCACACTCCTCTTTACTGGCCACTATTTTAACTCCTGGTGGGATGGTTATGTATCAGCTTCCTCAGATTCTGCGCAGTATGGCTAGAAAGGGATTTTTAATGAGCTATCATTGATCCAAGTATTTCCTCTCCAGGCTGCTGTTCAGTTACCCCCTGCAACCCCCGCTCCCAGAAGGGTTCATTTGGAAATGGAGCCCTCACTTTTAGTGGTCCCCCGTCTTTGTTTTCTTAGCAAATCTGGACCCCATTTTCAACCTTTGGACTGAAGACAATTCAGCCACTCAGCTAACAGTGCTGTGGTGCCTGTGAATGGTCTTTGTTATATTTGTGCATCCAGCAGTCTTCTACTGTCATGCAGGAAAGTTATATGAAAGAAGACTTGTCCAGTTTTCCATGTCGAATTTTCGGCAAGAAATTCTGGTAGAAACAGCGATTCAACAATGAATAGCTTGACTTGAGGCATACGATGCATCATGTGTTCTCATGCACACACGCACACCCAAGGATTTCCCATGAACTGTGCATTATTGCAGTGTACTGTAGAGACTCTAGTGATTTCTGATTTTCTGTAGAAGTTTCCCCAATAGAGATCAAAACACCACAGCTTTTCCATCACCACATTTTCAAAACTTTCATCTTTTCCTATTATTTCGCGGATGTTTGGCCCTTCGTTAAGACAGGAATACAAAAAGGCACTCATTTTCACACTAACTATAGGTCACTTTATAAAATACTTTTTACAGCATAGGTTTTGATTTCTTCTGGACAGTACATTCACATTATTGACTGAGGGCAGTCACAAATAGTCAACATTACAGATATTATAAAAATTGAAAAACGCGAAACCCAAGAAGGCCTTATGAAGAAATATACATTGGAAACTGTCAGGATGAGAGATGGGTTCTTGGCATGAGCGCTGTCCTTTGTGTTGTTCTCAAGCATACCCTTTGGCTTTTTTAATAAGAGCAGAAAGCTGAGAAAGAACTGTCTGACAGTAATCTAAGTGTAGCTACATTGAGAGCTTGATGGGGGAGGATGGCCGAGTGGGTGGAGGGAAGATGGGGGGTGGTGGCAAAGTCCCAAACCAATTCCATACACATACTTATGAGAACCATAAGGCACACTCTGAGAGAAAAGGAGACTGTTACACCTCCCCCAGTTTTCTAACACACACACTCACACACGCATACACGCAAATCCCTCCCCCATCCCTGCCTCCTCTGAAAACATACAACTCTTTTTTTTGCAACTCTTCCCATCACTCGTACCTCCCCCCTCCCAACCATCCCCACTCCTCCTCTCTGGAAAGTTAGGGAACAGACTGCAACTCAAATCCAGGCACTAAACCTCTACTGCACAGGAAAGAGAGAGGAGGCTGAGAGGGAAAGTGTTGCCAGAAAAGTTTAGATGAAGTACGAATCCATAAATGTGCAACAACTTTTGAATTTGTCAGCCATTCACTGCTAGAGGAGGTGAAAGAGGTGGGAGCTAGGGAGAAGAAGAGTGAGAGAGACAGAAAGAGTCAGAGCTGAGAGAAGAATGGGCTCTCCTGTGTTCTCTGGTGCGACTCTCCTCTCTGCACTGCTGTATCTCTCTAGTGTGTGGACTCAAGAGTTGAGGGACAGAGATGCACTGTGCAATGATGACATCTGTTTGGTGCTCTACTGGCAGCGCAAGATCTTTCTGGATGCCTGGCGCAGCTGCAAGCAGCAGGATGGTAATCTGGTCACTATTAGGAGTCCCGAGGAGGCGAACATGGTGGAGACACTCTTCTCTAATATGGAACTGAGGGAGGACCGGCGTGTACGTTTTTGGATTGGTTTGCAGAGGCAACCCCGCAAGTGCTCCGCTACCCGACCCATGCGAGGCTTCTCTTGGATCACTGGAGAACAGGACACCCAGTACACAAACTGGGAGCAAGAGGAATCCTCAAATACTTGTTCAGTCCCCCGCTGTGTGAGCATAAGTTATACTACTGCTGCACAGGAACGCCAGAACAACTTGAAGTGGAAGGATGGACCTTGCTCAGTTCCTGTGGATGGCTATTTGTGCAGGTATGCTTTCCCTGGTATGTGTCAGGTTATCAGTAGTGAAGGAGGTGGGAATACATTGTATACTACCACGTTTCAGCTGGTCACCGCCTTCTTGACCCATATTCCATTTGGGTCAGTAGCAACTGTACCCTGCCTTACCAAGGATGACCAGACAGTGCTATGTACTCAAAGAGAGGATGGGGTTGTAAGTTGGAACAGAGATCCACCTTTCTGTTCTGATGGCCCAAAGACAAGCTGGTGCCACGAGGACAAGGGTGGATGCCAACACTACTGCGTAGAGGATGGGGACCATTTCTACTGCCAGTGTAATGATGGCTTTGTCCTGGCTCAAGATGGAATGACTTGTGTTCAAATTGATCCCTGCCAAGAATCTCCCTGTGAATTTGAATGCCTGGCAGTGATGGACAGTTATCGCTGTGCCTGTCCCGAGGGCTATATGTTGGCACCAGATG
>JBBPCX010000011.1:6346494-6348994 GCA_037974365.1 Hydrocynus forskahlii | reverse complement strand
CATTTTCTTTTCTTCTCTTCTCTTCTGATATGAAGCCAAAGTCATGCCCTGTTTCTTAAGCACTTGGATTACCCAACCAGGTCATGGAATTCCCAGTGAATACTGATTTGATCCTTTTAGCCTTATTCCCCTCTCTCATCTAGGTCATAGTGGGTCTGAGAGGCTGTTTTTCATATACTGCTACTTCTCTCTTTTGTTATTAACACTACAACCACCTCTCCAGTATGTGTACTTTACCCTTTTACAGCACTATTAACACATCTAGGGATATCCTGTGTTGACCAGAGGGATGAAGGATAATAATAACTATCTAAGCTTTTCTTTCATGTATTGTGGACAGGGTACACATCATAGATGTTGATTTATTTGCTTTCATAAGCTGCTGTGCAGATGTGCAGGTCATGGTACAGTGCTTTCCCACACCAGCGTCTTTAATTTCTCCCAGTGTTTTGACACAAGGCTTGGTTTAGTCATTGCTCTTTATCTGTGAGTCGGTGCAAGCACAAGTGAGATGAATCAGTTAAGGGAGCGTTCTGTCATTATTTCATGATGTCATATAGTTCCTTACGAAGAACGCATACTGGAGGAGTCTTCACCATGCTCCAAAGTAAGCTAAAACTCAGGTTGAAAGTTGAAGACGTATCTGTCCTTGAACAGTTACCGAACCTGCAAAGAAAAACATACAACAGTCTGGCCGTTGTACGTTTGCGCATTCCATTCGAAGATTCGGTGAAATGTTTTCCCGGAAAAATGTAAACCCTAGGATTATACTGGTTTACACTGCAATGTAATAGCCAGATGTGGGTAGTAACTTGTTACATTTACTGTACTTAATTAATCAAGTAAAATGAACTTAAGTCCTTGCAATTGCCGTTGGTATAACTCAATCCATGCTAATTACTTGTTCTGTCTAAAAAACTAAGGTCACCCCCCCTTTTATTTTTTAGTAAAGCGCAAACTGAACAAGACAGTTTATAAGAGAGTATTAAGTGGAGTTATTCCGTGTTCTTTACACATAAAAAGTAATTCTAATTATGATCATGTTTTACATCCATTCAGTACTTATGGTTGGTTGCAATGGAGCAGCTGGTAGCCTAGTGGTTAGGGTGTTCGCCCTGCGATCAGGAAGTCATGGGTTCAATTCCCAAGACAGCTGGGCACCTCTGAGGGCCCCTGAGTAAGGTACCGTCCCCACACACTGCTCCCCTGTTCCTGCCTGCCCCCTGTGAATGGGTTAAATGCAGAGGTTGAAATTTGTGCTGTTCACACTGTGTGCTGTGGTGAGTTCACGTATGACAGAATTTTCACTTCACTTGTATTTTCAACTCAACAGTAATGACAATCAGGCCGACACCAAAGCATTTTATGAAGCAGTTCTCATCATTTTCCTCTGTGTCTGTGTTGAAAATAAGTAGAAAATCAGCGCTTGGCTTCCAAGTAGTGCAACCATTTAAGCACTGGCCCTATCATTAGGAGATTGGACACAACTAAAATTGAGGAAAAAAGTAATTCAGTGCTATAAGCCATCAAATGTAGTTAAGTACATAATATTTACTTTAGCTTAAAAAAGTTAGCCATTGCAGCACTCTATTTAAGTGTTAACTGCTTATACTTTGCTAAATTTCAAAGCTTGCATGCTCTCCACAAAAAAAAAAAATACAAACAATGAACTGTCTTCAAATGGTTTGAGTAAACTAAAAATATTAAGGTTTATAGTTCTGGTACACAAATAATACTTTAGTTGGAGCTGTGTTTGATTCATCTGCATACTCACAAGCCCCATCGCCCTGTCATGGTGCTGTGTTATATTTGCCATGCAAGTGTGTGTTGGGCCTAATAAAGAGAATGGCATGTTCTCCAGCATGCCTCCTGTATGCCTCCTCTTCTTTACGATAAGATAAGATATTATAACCCTTTATTAGTCTCACAGGCGGTAAACTCGCAGATGTCATGGGTTTATTCTTGTACAAAATTTCCAAAGACTCTGGAGAACATAGGGAAGGATATAAACATCAGTTAATTCACCAGTATGACTAATGTCATGAATGACAGGTGATCTATTAACTTGATTCGCTATATTCTCTTTGTTCCTCATGGACATGTCAGTTTAGTTATATGACCTATATAATTTAGAGAGGTCCATTAAGAGAGGTACCAGTAGCCATATTAACTCAGCAAGACAGAAGAGCTACATTGTATTGTCTGTTACGTTTCAGCACTGGCAATATTGTCTGATTGTACACCACTATACTGTTATAAATTTGTTCAAAGAAAAAACACTGACATCAGGCATTTTTTATGTTTAACATAGGGAGATCTTTTAAATATTTAATAGAAATTGAGGCAAATGTCACAAAACATGTATTTATATTGTATAATTGAGGCAGATGTGGCAAAACAATCATATTATTGTAAGGACTGGCACAGAATTAGGAGTGATGGCCCAGCCAGTGGCTCCCAGACAGCCCTCTGCAGATCACAGCTCCAGGCCCCTAGGGCG
>JBBPCX010000011.1:6298350-6327568 GCA_037974365.1 Hydrocynus forskahlii | reverse complement strand
CAAACAACACAACAGTCAATAAACAACAACAAAACCCCTCAGTGAAAACAGTGCATTATGGGAGCACTCCCCCCCCCACACACAGTTCAACTCCATTACAGTATTCTTGGGAATGTGTGCACAGTCCCAATTTTCACTCTATGACAAGCTGTATTATTGCTAAAGAAGTTTTTATTTGTTTGTTTGTTTGTTTCATATTATCATGGTCCAGGGGGTTATTCCATGAAAGTAGTTAAAGAAAGCCAGGCTTACCCGAAAAAGTGAGACTTGAACTGGCGCATCTCCCAATTAAGCCTGAAGTCACTCCACTAATGCAGTTCAGGTTTTTCCAATCGAGGCTAATTCAAGGCAGACTTGCATAGTCTCACTTAGCACGTGCACCCGGGATATCTAAGAAGCCCAGATGAATGGATGGCCGAGACGTAAATGAAATGGCGCAGCACGAAGCCAAAAAGAGAGCAGGATTTTTCTCAGCAGCAGAACAAAAGCTACTTGTTGAGCTTTATGAAGAATATAAAGAGATTATAACAAAGAAAGGCAATACTGCAGCCATTAATAAAGCCAGAGTGGTGGCTTGGCAGAAGATTACAGAAAGGATCAATGCGTAAGTCCTGTCCCTTCTCTCTAGTGACTCCATATGTTCATTTTACTTTATAGTGTAATTCATTATTCTCCATAGAGTACTTTAAGTTGCATTTTGTCTTTCCACGTTATTAATACATTTAAATTAAATTTAGTTGTTAAATACAGCTGAGTTAGACGTGTTTGATCTCCACGGACCCTCTTGCCTATTCATTGACTTGAATATCCTTCCCTATTACATCTCAACAGAAGCAATCTCAGTGGAGAGAAGAACCTGGCAACAAGTGAAAACGACATAGAAAAATATCTTCCAGAGGTAAGTATCAAATGAAAAAATGTCAGTTTGATCACAATAGTTTACAAAATTCAAAAATGTAATTTTGCCACAAAGAAAATGAGCCAGGCCACTGCTACTGGTGGGAGGCCTCCACCTGAGGACCTCACACCAGCAGAGGACCTTGCGCTGAGCACCAATAAAGGTCGGCTTCAGGTGGAAGGAATAGAAGGGGGTCATCCCCCCAGGTGCCTGGGAAAAATATGTAGAAGGTATTGTCCACCTCTTTTCCTCTAGGTGTCCAACCAATAGTGATATCTGATAACTGTTGGTATGCCTGTCTCTGCAGTGAGAGGAGATGTAATACACCTGGCTGATCGCCCAGCCACATCAGTCCATGAGACTCTTGACCCATGTGTAAGAATGTAATGTTTTTTGTTTTAAATAAACGACAGTGTCATGCAATTTTCTGTTGCTTTAGCAACTTTATAATTCCTCATTTTTGCAGTTTGTTGGCCCCAGTGCTTCTAGGGCTGTTGATGGAGAAACAGTGTCAGCAGACGCTGACATTCCAGAGGTACGACCACATATGAAATGCTTTGGATGTGTTTGCAGTCTGAAGAATTCATTAACAATATACTTTACTGCAGGATTTAACCACACCACGGTCCCTTTCAGCAAGGAGTGAAGTGAGTAACTACTACTCATTATTACCAACAATATGTACAATTTATAAGAGGAAGCACAAAGTCATATGACTTTGAACTGAGTTTAATTTTCTTCTCTCTCCTCACAGCTTCGGACAATGCCTGATTAGTACACTTTTCAATAAAGAACATTTTCAATTTTCAGCCTGTGTGGTTTTCCCTTTTTTTTTTTTTAATTCACAATGGTGGAGGCAAGACCATCACCAGTGACTCTGTGAAATAGGAGTCCCTATAAAGGTTCCTCACACTCCTTCAATCTGTTCTCTCTCCAAGAGCAGGAATGTCCTCCCACTGCTCCTCTGCCACTGGTGTGGGTGCCTCTCCTGGCATATGTGTGCAATGTTGTGTAGGACTGCACAGGCAACCACAATATTGCACGCATGGTCTGGCCTTACTCTGATGCGATTCAGGCACCTAAATCTACAGAAAGACATATGTTAGCCTGAAAAGCTGGTCTAAAAGAAATGTGGTGTGTATGAATTATGAACCTCGACTTTAGTTGGCCAAAGGTCATCTCAATTCGTGCCCTTGTTCTGTTGTGGGCAGTGTTAAATGCCGTCTCTGCCTCAGTTTGAGGTTCTGGGTAAGGGGTTAAAATGTAAGGCAGGCAGGCATAACCCCTGTCCCCAAGCAGGACTCCATTGAACTCCCCTGTAGAGGAAAGTACATTCCTACAGTTCAAAACACACCCCCAACATAAAAGTAATGTGTACACAATAGTTTTAAGAACTATTTGCTAGGATGTTAAGATAGCTACATCTCTCATTAGTTTCAATAATACATACTGTACGTGTTCAGTGAAAGTGGTTGCTATAATATTCCCTTGCCTTCTGCAAATTTGTGTGCCAGTGAGGATGCTCGTAAGATTCTGGAATCATGGACAGAGCCTGGCCATTTTACTTCAACGGTAGTAATGAGGCAATTCCTTTCACAGATCATCTAAACACAGAGTGGATTCAGTGATACAGCACACTTTGCCTAGCAGAGCATTCATTCTGTACAAAGTGTTCAGTCCTATTCAGTGCTAAATCCCTCCACCTGACAATGTATAGTTTCTCAAAACCTACATACCTGTATATAGAGGCAATGGAAAGATTTCCTGTTCACATAGTCTGCTTCCATTGGTCCAGCTGGGGCCTGGATCCGTACATGGGTGCAATCTATAGTACCTAGGACATTTGGGAAACCTGAAGGCGAGGTTTAACTTGACACAGACGTATCCATACTCAGTACAGCCTGGAGGTTACTTTGTTCAGAGGTTTTAAACTGTCACATACCTGCTATTGCACAGAAATCCTCTTTGATCCTCTGTGTTGGCTGATGGCCAGGAAAGGTGACAAAGATGTCCAGCAACTGCCTCAGAGCAAGGTATACCCTTCTTATTTCTCTGCATACTGTTGCTTTTCCCAGATGCTCAGCATGACCAACAGTGTAGAGGACTGTCCCACTGGCAAAGAACCACAGTGCAATACAGACAGACTGCACTGTGGTCAGGGCTTGGCTTCGCCATGTGGATTTGCTGAGGTGTGGTTCAAGCAGGACACATAGGTACACTATGCTGGGTCTGCTGATAGTCATCTGGGAAGGCAAGAGGGTTTATTCTATCCCTAAAGACACTTGGAGCTGGTGGTCTGAATGCCCTTTGAATTATTCGTGCACCCTCCTCCACAGGATCTTCTATGAATGGACAAGCCATACTTGTCTTTCTTCTGTATCCTGGCAGGTGTTGGTCTCTGTGCTGCTTAAATAGGCCTGACTTTACTTAACTGATAAATAGGCCTGATCTTAATTTAAATTGTATTATTTTAAATAAAGTGTTTTGTGCTGTAATTGTTATTATTAGTATATATTTTTCATTTGTTGCATTTATTGTTTGACAATTGCAATACAATGAGTATTTAATATTTTAATATAATGAAAATGATGGGTCATAGCGTGGGAATTCTCATGACGGAATGATCTCTCAGGAATCCGTTTCCACACGGCCCACATTCTTTGAGACAAAGCTAGACTAAGCGAGAACATTTACTTCGTCTGGACCAGACTTGTTCTCCTTTGTAAGTTACCACGGTAACACAGCAGGGACTCATTTAAACCATGTTGATGGAACGAAACTCCCACTTAACTAAGTGAGACTTTTCGAAGTAAGCCAGACTTTCCCTTAATCCAGTTTTGTGGAATACCCCCCTGGTCATCAGAGTAATGAAGTTTGGTACCCCATTACTTCCTTTGTTGGTTTCTCCCGTGGGTCCAATTGGTTTCACCTCTCCCCTTTTAAGCCCAGCTCGACCTGGAGCTCACTGTCCATGGGGTGCAGCGATGAGTACAAGATGTCCACTAGAATAAGTGATAGGAATGTGATGGTCACTAGGATACACTGTGGGAAGAAGACAAGCCTGTAAAGGCAGTGTAATGTTCTGGGCAATGTTCTGCTGGGAAACCCTGATGCAGGGTTTATGCAGACATCAATCTGATCCAGGGATTCCTGTAGACATCAATCTGACACATGCCACCTACCCAAACATCGTTGTGGACCAAGTACACCCCTTCATGGTAGTGGTATTCCCTAACAAAAGTGGTCTCTTTCAGCAGGAAAATGGGCCCTGCCATACTGCACACATTGTTCAGGAATGATTTTAACAACATTACAAGCTGTCAGAGCTGTTTTAGGGACTTGATTTTTATTCAGTCGCTTACTAGTCAGCTGGTGTAGGCTACACAGCTACCTTGACAAAATGGTACTATTGTAGCTACAGCGAATGCAAAGTATACTAGCTGTCATTATGACATGTTAATAAAACAGGTTTTTTTTATCTTATGTCTGTGTTTGTTATCAAAATCCAAGAAATTACAGGAAGGGTGTCTTCAATACATGCCCAGATTTAGTCTGTTCATATGAGTATGGTTATCTGCAATTCATGCTAAAAAGAAACACAAAGCATTTAGGAGCTAACCCAGCTTTCTGAGCTAGCACAGCCCCTGATACCAGCGCCAGTGACAAGCTACACTGGACCAGGCATTCAGAAACAGACTGAGCAAATTTACCTGTGACCCCTTAAACTAACTCCTTGACAAAATGCTCTCTGTTGCTGAGTTTGTCACTTACAGAATCGGAGAAAGTATGAAGGGATATTATTCTATTGTTATGGATGCCAGAACCATTATATTGTTTATAACTTAAAAACGTCTAAAAATAATTCGTTTCGTCCCCCCCACTTATCCACCCAGCAATTTGTATGAGTGAAACATGCAAGACGCACCTCTGCCCCCTCCAACACTTTTACAGTAAAAATGTGTGTGATTAATTTTAATTAATTAATCAGAGGGCTTGTAATTAATTAGATTGTTTTTCATCACTTGACACCCCCCAAATAAACTAATCACATCTAAACTTAACAATCTCTCATTTTTATTACTGTCAGTTCAGGCCTACCATGGTGTGTGGTTTGTCTGTGGGGTTTAGCTTGTCTATGGATAGCTATAATCAGTATGAAACATGTTCATTATTTGCAAATGCATTATTAAGTGTAAAACTAGAGTGCATTATGAGTGTTTCTTAGACTGCATCACTGTGATTGTAAAAGTGTAGTAAAATGCTATGAAATTTATAATTTTATGAACAGCTATACTCTCGCAATGCTGTTAAATTCCTTAGCTAATTATCATAAAAAGCAATAGAGTTTGTGTTAGTGTACCCCCCTCCAGAACTGGCCTCCAAAGGGGGCAAGAGGACGTCATCGTCACTCCTGGACACGAGCGGGGCCGTCCAGTGCGACCCACCTCCTGGGACACCGACTGCTGGCTGGGAGGGCGACCCTGGGGGTGGGAGCTAAAACACTCCGGTCAGGCATGATGAAAGTCCTCTTTTAATTCCTGGCTGAGGATGTCCTCGGCTGGGACCCAGCTCCTCTCCTCTGGGCTGTACCCCTCCCAGTCCACCAGACACTGCAGGTGGCCCTGGGTTTCTTACTCTGTAGGTGGGAACCCCTCAACCTCCAATGTTGCGGGGAGCGTCAGCATGACCTCCCCCTCATCCAGCAGGCCCGGCATGGCTGGTCTGAGGAGAGAAACATGAAACAAGGGAAATACAAAAATGAGAACCTAAGTCCTAAGACTCGATCGCCAGTATACCGGCCTCTTCCACGCTCTCCAGTCGGCCTGACTCTTAAACCACTGCACCACTCAGGAGATGGAAGAGTGTGCCCCCTCCCACACCCACTCCGCCCATTGGAACCACTCGTCCACCTGAGGGATGTCCAAGGACTCACCGTCCCAAAGGCAGACGGGGCCTGGCCCCCGTGCACAAAGGGCAGTAGGCCAGTGGTGGAGTGGCGCATACTCCACCCAGCCTAAATACTCTGCCCAGACTATGGCAATATGCCTGGAGGAACCTGCCGAGTTCCTGAATGGAACGTTCAGCCTGACAGAGGACATCTTAAAAAAACGTGATATACACCTGGAACATAAAGTGGGGCGCCGGATTGGACAGAATATGCTATAGTGCAAAAAAACGACTGGAACAGGGTTTCGGCTACGTGTAGGGCTGTGGGCAGGAAACAGAATGGCAAGAATGAACCTCCTTCAAGAACCAGTCCACTGCCATCAAGGTGGTGGTGTACCCTTTGGATTCCAGGAGATCCGTGACAAAGTCCACGGCTATGTGGGGCCACGGTCTCTGCGGAACAAAAGGCGCATTAATTGATGGCATTAGCCACTAATACTTACAGACAAGCGCCTCGGCTGTATTTTGGACCACAGGGTGTCCTGTAGCAAGCGTTGTGTGGGCCCACTCAACCCCCTGGGTCTGAAGTGGCCCAGGCACAAACATCTTACCCATGGGACATGCTTGGGGTTTTGCATGTGAAGTGGCCATGTGCTCAATTTTGGAGTCAAGGTTCCATTGAATAGGAGCAGCTTTTATTGCTGCGGGGATAATCGGCTCTGGCTCAGCGTCAACCACCGCGTCCACTTTCCTGTTCTTGCCGAGGATTTAGACATGTAGCCTGCCAGATATATTCCCGGTTACAATGATCGGTGTGCATGGTGAAGGGGTATCTCACTCCCTCCAACCTGAGACGCCACTCCTCTAATGCTGCTTTGACTGCAAGCAGTTCACGGTTCCTGATGTCATAGTTGCATTCTGCACCGGTCAGCTTCCTTGAGAAGAAAGTGTAGGGAAAAAGTTTCCCTGGGGTCCCATGTCTCTGTGAGAGCCCTGCACTTAGACCAACCACAGAAGAGTTTGGCAGCTTCAGTACTGGGGCTGTAGTGAACAGCTCCTTGATACATTTAAATGATTCACATGCAGGGGATGTGAAGCAGATCCATTTTGGTTTATTTCTGAGAAGGTCCATGAGCTACCACAGAGCTGAAACTCTGGATGAACCTATGTAAAAAAGCGAAACCCAGGAACCTCTGCAATTCTTTCACCATTTGGGGCTCTGGCCACTCAGATACAGCTGTAACCTTCTTTTCATCCATAACCACACCATTCAGAATGATTCGAAAGAAGAGAATGAGAGCTCCCGTACATGGAACTCAGATTTCTTGGCTTCACATACAGCCCATGTGAGAGAATTCAACGAAGGACCCCTCCACATGTGATATGTGTTATGCCATGTTTCTTGAATACATTAAGATGTCATCTAGGTAGACGACCACAAAACGGTTTAGCATGTCCCTGAATACATCATTCATAAATGCCTGGAAAAATGATGGAGCGTTTACCATTCCAAATGGCATTATATGATAATAACAATGACCAGAGGTGGTGCTAAAGGCAGTTTTCTATTCATCACCAGCTCAGATACACACTAGGTTGTACGCACTCCATAGGTTGAGCTTGGTGTGAATGCACGACCCCCAGAGCTGATTGATGGCTGTAGTTGATTGATGACCACCTGGAAAGGGTGGACAAACTCAGTGTAATCTTGGAGACCTGGGTCCAGTCCTGAGCCCACCCTGGGAGCTGCTGGATCACTGCAGATACCTTTTGTGCCAAGGTCATCTGAGGAAACTCTAGCAAATACAGTTCACATGCCATTAGAAACTTTCAACACCCAGAAGAATCCCCTCCATACCTCTCTGTCAGTGAAGCATGGTGTAAGGTCCTTGAACACACTGTGATGAGCTGCGCAGGAAGTAGAGGGGTTGGTATTGGCTGTGGGGGCAGTGCGTTCCGAAGGGTGAGCACTAGGTCTGCGACAAACTGTATGAGTTGATCCACCTGCCTTGGTGGTCAGCGAGCTGCTGGTGCATCAGTGGGCTTTCCTCTCTAGCCAGAGGGATCCCTGCTGCCACCACAGCATAGGTGCTGTCTTCTGTCTTGTCTGCACAAGCAGGAGCAATGTAAACATAGGGGATTTAATGAGAGTACAAAGCACAGCTCAGTGAGAGCAGTAGAACAAACAGAAAAGGTCTTTTGCTCTGGTGCCAAGCTCAACATTCTTTGTCCTCGCTCTGGATGACGTAACAACCGATAAGGGTCTTGTGCAATACTCTTAGACTTTAAGTCTGGGAGAATACAGGAACCGTAGTTCCAAGGTTTACAGCAGCCACATGTTTCACCAATCAGCCTACAGGACCTAGCTGGTCCCTTCTGTGGAAGAAGGGGAGAGAGAGGGTTAATGAGAGCTGAGCTTACTAACAAGAGCTGAAGAGCAGGACTCTACTTCTTCTGCTGGACACGAGGGAAACGAGGGAGGACAGACCATAATGAGGAATGAGGAAGACAGCACACTGAGCTCTGGATCAGCTGTCCCTTAAACGTCCCATGACATGCTGCTTTTGTATGCTCTTATATAGGTCTTAGTGGTCCCCTGATACTGTACCTGAAGTCTCTTTCCGAGATTCAGCCTTGGTGCAGAATTACAGCCACTTTGAGACAGTCCCACAAAGAGATTTCCTTAGGATGTGCGGTTTCTGTGTCTGTATCTTTAAATGATAATGAGGAGGAGAGAGGCGGGGCGAGGAGGAGAGAGGTGGAGCAAGGTGGAGGGTGGGAGAGGGGCCAGCTAGCTCGTAAAAGACAGTTGTATTCATCTGTAGTGAGATTCGGGACATTTACTTGATAGCCAGGCAGTTGATACCTGATGTTATCTATCGTTTCATTTGCGACTGTTAGCTGTTAGATGCAGAGAATGTGTTACAGCCACATTCTAAGGGTAAAAACAAGGTAACCATATACAGCAAAGCAATAAAATTATATAGCGTTAAATTGACTTCCTTGTCCAAGGTTTGTAGCTGAGCCAAGGAGAGTTGGTACTGATCCAGACTTAATTTTCAGCTGTTCAGCAAGACTAGCTCTGTACTGGCCCAAGTTGAGGAAACAGTTGTCGGCAAAATGTTTGGTGCAGACATACAAAACTTTAGGAAGTTGTGTTGGCGCATTTCCAGAGAAAATAAAATTAACCCACTGGTTCTTCAGAGGCTCGCATGACATTTGTGCTCATTTATACATCTAAGCACTGAGCAACTGCATGCTTCACTTGTTTGCAAGCTATGATGTCCCTACAGGCAAAAGTGGTCTCTCACACGATTGCATTGACAGTCGGTGGAGCAAATTTTTTAGGGGAGGGGGGCGAAAGTCTCTGGGCGGGCAAAGCATGAGAAAGGGGCGGTAACCTTTCCAGATTGGGCCATCTGAGCTGTCATTCTCTCAACAGCGGAGCAAGATAATCAAGGCACTCTTTACACCTACCGTCATTTCTAGCCACTGCAGGACCATAGGCAGGCTAAGGGAAAAAATCTCATAAAGTGAAATTTTCATGCCATGGGACCTTTAACTAAGGAGACATGAGGGAGGGGAGAACATGAACAGTATCATCACAATAGGGCAATCTAAACTAAACAAGACTTAAAAGAAAGA
This sequence comes from Hydrocynus forskahlii, assembly GCA_037974365.1. Taxonomy (NCBI): domain Eukaryota; kingdom Metazoa; phylum Chordata; class Actinopteri; order Characiformes; family Alestidae; genus Hydrocynus; species Hydrocynus forskahlii. Next base: position 6,318,138 of record JBBPCX010000011.1, on the reverse strand, counting down.
CAGACTTAACTCAGGTGCTTGAATCAAGTGCATTGCCAGGTGCCACACCTAACATAAACAAACCAACACATAGAGACAGGGGGCGTGACGGGGATTCCCCAGATCAGTACTCCGGTGAGAGATCCCACTGCGAATGTAGCAGTGGTGATGCAGTCGTGACAGGAAGTCCATATTTTAGGGGTTACATGGTAATAAGACCACTGACCCCCTGGCTTGTTTTTCCTACAACCCCCTGGCTTGTTTTTCTCCACAATGGTGGAGTGGGGTCTGTTGGCAGCAAATTTGGTCCCCCCCCAGTGTTGACTGCATGGCTCTGGCCTTGGTTACATAAAATTCAATTCAATTCAATTCAGTTTATTTATATAGCACTTTTTACAACCGTTGTCAAAAAGCAACTTTATAGAATACAGGTCTGAGCCCCTAGTGAGTAAGCCTAAGGTATAGAGGCGAGGAAAACCTCCCTCATGTCGTCGAGGGCATTTTGGCATGGGGGCCCAAGAGATTGCAGGCCAGGGAAGGTCCCATGGTGATCAGTTGGTCTAGACAAATGTGTAGCAGTTTCTCTCAGTCAAAGAAAACAGAGAAGAGAGTTAGTTTTGTTTAAAAATATAGAAATGATTTATGTCTGTAATGAGTGCAAGTTAAGACTGCGATGTACCTTACTAAAGCAGCCAAGCTAGAAGAGGCAGAACCGAGAGGTATGATAGGCATGAGAGTGTGTACACAACCTGAGAGAACGTACTTCAATTCTCTGTGCCCACCACATTCCAGCTCTACAAATTTTTAATCTGGCAGGAAAAATTAATTACAGAAAGACTGACTGAACAAGTAGGTTTTCAGCCTGGACTCGTGTCTGAATCTGGAATGTTATTCGAAATAGCATTCCAGAGCTTGGGGGTTATATATGAGATCACTCTTACCCCTGCTGAATTAGTCAGCACCTTGAGATCTGAGAGAGCATGGAGGTTCATAGTAAGTGAAGAGTTCTCTGAGGTATTCTGGTGTGAGGCCATTCAAGGCTTTATATTTCATTAGTAGAATTTTGTAATCAACACAATCAGTAGCCACTGAAGTCTTGATAATATTGGGGTAATGTTGCTGAATCTTAGCCCAATATCCTGGCTCTAGTGAGGACTCTAGCTGCCACATTCTGGACTAGTTGAAACTTATTGAGATTTTTTTGGAGCAGCCTGACAAGAAGCTGTTACAATAATCAAGTCTAATTTTTCTGCATCGTGGAGACACAGAGCACTTCTTAACTTAGCAATATTTCACAGGTGAAGGAAAGCTAATTTGGTAACACTACTTACATGTGCGATCGGGATCCATAGCAACACCAGGATCCATAATAACACCGAGATTCTTTACAGTTAACATTGGAGAGTGCTGAGGAACCAGGAAGATCAGGCATTAGACCTGACTGTTTGTTTCTAGCAGCTTTCTGACCTAGAAAAAGGACCTCTGTTTTATCTATGTCGAGTAAGAGAAAGTTACGTGACATCCAGTCTTTTATATATTTTATGCAGTCCCCAGGCTTATTTAATTATTATTAAATTATTAAAGTTTATCATCTGGGTTGGCAGAGATATAAAGGTGTAAATCATCTGCATATCAGTGGAAGATATGGATAATCATCCATAATGGTAGTATGTACAAAGTAAATAAAAGAGGTCCTAATACAGAACTTTGTGGGACACCATATTTTACTTTGGTCGGTGCTGAGGATTCCCCATTAACTCTAATAAACTGATACCGGTTGGTCAGGTAAGATCTAAACAAGGATAAGATGGTTCTAGTGACTCCGGCAAGGTTTTCTAGTCTGTCTAGTAAAATAGAGTGGTCAGTCATGTCGCATGCCGCACTAAGGTCAAGCAGAACCAGACAAGAGAGAAATCCTTTGTCAGCGCACAGTAAAAGATTATTTATTATCTTTAATAAGGCTGTTTCTGTGCTATGATGAGGCCTGAACCCAGACAGAAATTTTTCTGTAGTAATGTACATAACTGGTGGGTCACAACTTACTCTAAAATCTAAGATAGAAATGGAAGATTAGAAATAGAAAATCACCAATAATTATAATTGTACTGCAGCATACTGTTAAATTTGCTATAAAAAAGCTGAAATCTTGTAGGATGTCTGTATATGGCCCTGGTGGCCCAAAGACAGTAATTAGGGAAAGAGAGACCTTATTTGTATCTAGATTATTTATGTTAAGGAATAGAGTTTCAAAGGACAAGAACTTAAACTTAGTTATCTGTTTAATAATTAAGCCACTTCTATATCTGGTTCCTGTGCCTCCCCCTCTATCGTTTAGTCTAGGAGTGTGTACGTAGTTGTCGCATGGAGGTTACGTGCATGGAGGTTACATGCATTGCCAACATTTGTGCATAGCTACACACATATTGGGAACATTTAATATAACGCAGGACTGAAACTAATTCTAAGGCACTACTAATCTACTAATCTACTAATAATTTTTACTGAGCACAACTGATATTTTGTGCTTGGGATTTAATGACAATAACTAAATGAAATAAATTATATGTAACAATAATTAAAGTACCCAATAAGACTGCATCAGTAAGCAATCTCTTTCTACCAACATTCTAGCAAGTGATGTAATCCAAAAATTCTAGCAAGTGAAGTAATTTAAACAAAGTAGTGCACAATTTAACACAAGAAAATATAATTCAGCATTTTATAATTCAGCTATTAGATTTTTGCCATCACTTTGCTATTAGATTTCAAGCAGAGAACAATGTAAAAAAAATGTTTATTGATATTGGATATTACAATAATGTGCAAATTGGTTTGCTGACATAGGCGATCGCGAGTGTCGATTTTACATTCAAATCTAAACTGCATGTTAAATCGGCTTAAAGAAATGTATATTTTGCTTACTTTAATACAACTCCTGTATTTTCTAAAATAAAACCAAGTGCAGTTTTACATATGCTGGCCAGATGAACTAAGAAGAAAATGGTGATAGAAAAAATATACAGTACAATACGCAATATTTATCATTTTAAAAACCCTCATGGTATTGCCTTAAGGTCTTGATTCTTTCTCTTGTATTTTTACTTGTGCATACAGTGAGTGATCTTGTTTCATCTTCTTTTCAGTTCTTCTAGATGTGGGAGGTCTCTGAGAAAAACTTAGTGATGCATAATTCATGTTATCACTGTCTTCAGCCGGGGCCTGAATGTGAACAAGGGAGAAACAGAAAGGTAATACATAGATTTACATACAGTAAAATAAGAAAGCTTATTTGACATTCTATCACATGCTCAATGGATGTATTTGTCAATCTATAGATAAATACACAAACAAGTGCATATTACACTGACCTTTAACCTTTAACATGTTTTCCAGGTTACAGACAACTCACCACCTATCAGACAGGTAGTCTACCCCAAAAATGTGACACCAAGATTATTGCTTTATCCAGTGGCCCTAAGGGCCATAAATATTGAAAAAAGGGAAAACTCATCTTTTCTGCCCCAATTGGATTTCTATGTTAGCACAAAGGTAATGCAGGTGCACAGGTAAACATGGACATTTGATGCTTATAAAAGGCATTCAATGCATTTTAAAGGAAGCTTGCAGCAGACATGAACATCTTTCTTTGAATTTGCCATCTACAATTTTATACAATGATTCTCTCAGTGTTCAGGCAAAACATAGAGAGACCTGTACACTTCACACTTTTATACAGTTTTAATGGGTAAGGCTGCCAGTCCTACTCCTGGAGACCTGCCCTATTAGAAAGCTTAGGTCCAATCCAAACCTAACACACATCAAATATTTAGGTTTTTTCCTAATTTGATTAGGTGGGTCCTGAGTTGCCAGAACTAAATCCTGCAGGGTCAGTAGTAGGGATGGGAATCGACAAGAAATGATTGATGTCAATGCCATTATCGATTCTTCTTATCGGTCCGGTTCTTCCTATCGGTCTGATTCCTTGTCGATTCCATTATTGATTCCTAAACTGTATTATAGGATGAGCCTGTTGCCTTAAGAAACTTTGCATTCTGGGTAATTTAGCCTCTAGGGAGGCTGGGAAATATAGTCTTTCGGGGAGTGTTTGGAGTTTTACATGGCTGCTCTGTTTGTGAGTGATTCTCGCCACTATATTATTTTAACTGATCATAATTTTGTGGACAGGATATTTTTTAAACTGATAATAATTTTGTGGACAGGTAATAAGACCTGGTTAAGTACATATTTACATTAAAAAAGGCCATTTTTTAGCTTCAAAAGCAGCTGTTTTATTAATGTCAGAACTCAATCTTGTCCTTTACATGGTAAATATAAACACTTGAACAAGAAATTATGCACTTATCTTCCTTTAAACAATAAATAATATGGTCCAAATATGAAAATATAATTATAAAAATCACTTAGTATTGATAATAAGTGGCACTGTAGTTAAAGTTACCCTCATCTATGGAAACCACGGAGCTTGCACTCGAGTGCTGAGAATCAAACGTGGCATTCTTGAATTTTAATGCAGTGTTAAGACCTCAAATGTTTTAACATGTTGGTAGTGTTTCCACCCTTGCAAGTTAAAACGACACTACACTGGTTACAAACGCAACTGTTGTTTGTTTTGGTAAAATGCAGCCACGCCGCGGACCGCTTTCTCCGCTCCATCATAATTTGAGTCGTGGAGTGCGACATCATCGCACACGACGCAGGAAAATGTCTGAAATAATCATTAGAGGAACCGATAACGTCCGGAGGTAAATGATTCCGGTGCTTCGCAAAATTAGAACCAGTTCTAACTTGGAAGCGGGTTTCGATTCCCACCCCTAGTCAGTAGATCACAAGGAGCAAGGTTGGGAACTCATGGCCTACTGGTAAAATATGCCATGGGTATGTAGTTTAGAAAATTATTCTTGTCTCATAAATGTGCTTTGAATTGCATTACAAATAACCGAATGTACATGAATTTGTTGATATAACCTTTTGAACTTTTTACACTTGCTACTCCTTTTTTGACTACAGCAGAACATGATGCAAAAAAATGAACAAAGCATCCTTTTTCTGCAGTTCTCCATGCAAGACTATAACTATACTTTGCCAACACTAGCACAAAACATACATGCAAGCATCTGGCTGCTTCTCATGCATTAGAATGTAAACAACTATTCATGGGCTCAGTTTGGTTTAACAAGTTTATTTGTTTAAAAAGATGGGATTGCTTCAGATACCCTTAAAGGAACACACTTGTGTGTTTTTCAGCCAAATTTCCATCAGCCACATATATATCAAACCTCTGATTGCCATTTTAATACATGTTTCCATGAGTTTCCATGATGGTGTATCCTGAAAATAAATGTTTGGAATATGTGAGTCTATCATGTAAATTCAAAGGCCTTAGGACGTGAAAGAGATGAGAGAATATTTTACAAAGTTATAACAAACTTTTCTATGTTGGATCACAGTTTATTTGATTTTGCAAATACAGTTAAATTCTCAAATTTCTCTACTGAGTGAGCTGGCACCTAAAGATTAAGGCAAAGACACTGGAGTATTCCTTTAAGAATATCATAACACTTTTTGTGTCATAACTAGGCATTTGCATGGTTCATAAAAAGTCCAAGGCAATAAAAAAGTAAGGAATGATAATAGTAAAAACGGAAAGAAAGACACAAATACAACCCTTGCTTTTACCTGATTCAGTCGAGTGGCATTAGTGTCACCTTCTGAAAATTAAGAACAAAATGTACATGTTTTTGTAATGCTAATAAAATAGCAATGACAAGATGTGTTTCAAAATGTTGATCATATTACTTTAAAGTTTTACTTTTTTGACAATACTTGCATAAAAGTCCTCCCAGAATTACAGTCATGCACACAAATATTATGTTTGAAGATGCCAAAGCAAGAACGGTTGGGTTCCAAAATGAGCCATCTAGATGATTCAGAAGAAATTAATAAATAAACTTCAAGAAAAAATGATGAGTGAAGAAATGTAACTGAAACTATAGAAGTTTAGACGATTATACCGAATGCAATGAGAATATGGAGCTCTTGGAATTAGAGTAATTTAACTAAATTGAGTTTTTAGTAAATTATTTCATTTACCTTTAGTATGAAGTTCAGTTCCATTTCCAAACAGTATATATCCTCCCACAGCCACAGCACAGTAGTAAGTTCCAGCATCAGAGAGGCTGAGGTTCCTCTTGGTGAGTTTGTAGACACAGCTGTGTGTAGTAGAACCAGTCTCAGAGCTTTTCTCACACTGATCACTCCTGTTTCTATGAGTGTAAATGATTCCTGGATGAGATTCTCCTGATCCATGTCTGAACCAGTACACACTGTGTTCTCCTGCAGAGGAATCTGTGAATACTGAACACTGCAGAGTCACAGGGTGTCCTGGATGAACAGCCTCATCCACAGGCTGCTGGAGAACTGTGTACTTTGTCAGTGGTGCACCTAGAAAGAAGAAAATAAAGAATTGTTTTACACACTACTCAACATTGATAAGAAAAAGTTTGAATATTCCTCTTACCTTCAACAATCAGAAAGGTTCCTTCCTGAAAGGTGATTTCATAAAGAAACGTGACAGTACAGAAGTAGGTTGCAGTGTCTGATGGCTCTAAGTTGGAGATGCTCAAATTAAAACTGCCAGCTGATCTTTGTGTTTCAAAACGGCCACTCTTATCAAAGTCATTATGAAATATTCCAGGCTGATACTGATATGATGTAGCGATGACCACGGGTTTCTCATCAAACTTTTGTTTGACCCAAGCAATAGTAGTTTTTCCTTCTTCTGACCCTATGCAGGATAGATAAACACTGTCTCCAACTTTAGCGACCTTCAGACGATCCTGATGAACTACATTACCAGCATAAGAGACTGGAAAACAATTAGGTCACATAATTATATACAGTATTGTCTGAAATGATCAGGTTTAAGTATATAAAAGTGATCAGTAAATAAAAGTGCAAATAAATGTATACTCACACGTTTGTTTCAAAAGAAAAAAAACTAAAAGGTATCTTCTCATTTTCAAAGGCTGAAGGCCGCTTTCTAGAAAAAAATGAATAAAATTTTTAACTGGAAAGAGGATTTTTTTTAGTCCACTCACAGTAACTGTCTTAGTTGTTGACCTTTAGTTAAGTGTGTAGGGAGATGCTGCTGTCTGCCTGGCTGATTGTCAAAAGGGTGGGGGGGTTGTGAAAGAGAGGATGTAACTGTACACCAGGGGGTGATGTGTTAATATGAGTTAAAACATTTTTTTGCTTTGTTTTGGGGTTTTTTTCTCTCCAGCACGTGTTCTGAGTTGAGTTTTTTCCATCCTATTTGCAGTTTGAGGTTAAAAGCTAAAAAATACTTAGAAAAAGATTAAAATGTATCCTGCCCTGTATGCACAAGTGACAATTTCTGTAGTTCCCAGTTCGGTAATGGGCATTATTTTGTCGCTGCTGGATTCATGGTAATGACTACATCACAAGTTTTTGTCAAAACACCCAAAAGAGTTTTTCACTTTGCATGTATGTGAAAGGTTACTCGTGTAGAGTGGGTGCGTGTTGTAAAATCAACAGTCTCAGCAAAATTCACAGGCTTGCCCTACTTGTAGGGTAGGTTAGGTCAGATGATCAAATCTGCCTTAGCAGTGTGACCTTTCACATGCAAAATATGTGTTCTATGTATTCTAAATTTTGGGACAAAGGTTCTGAGAGCGACCTTTTCTACAGTTAGGTTTAACAGGATTTCTGGAAATACACAGAACTATCTGAGGTACAGAGTGAGCCTCTCCATCAGCATCTTTCAACAATTCCCACACAGTGATCAAGAGATCAAACGCCGATTTGTCTCTGATCTGGGGCATTTGTCAACAGTTTCCAAAACCATTCAGTGAGTAGAAACTCGGGAATAAAATCATGTAGTGTGAACTTAGCTTAAACTGAAGACACAAGGAAAGGTGTAGGATCTGGATTAGAATCGTAGAAGGCCACAAAACCAGTTAGACCTATCAAACATCACCCAGCACAAATATGTCTACGCTATGTTATATGGCTTAGCAAGCTAACCAGCATATGTTGCTGCCTAATGTTTCATTATTATTATTATTATTGTTATTTTGTTTATTTATTTATTTATTTTCTTTCTTGGAGCACATATAACCAAAACTAATACTTATACTGGAAATATTTTATATGAAGTAAAGAAGTTTTTGTCTTTAAGTGATTTCTAAACACTTCCAGCATAAAGAGAACAGTAACAGAGCAAAGGCCCCTGAAAGCTGACATGCCCACCCGTATGTCTCCTGGTGTTATTTCATACTGAATTTGTTAAGAGCTCTTTTTATGGTACATTTTTAGTGTTTGGCACCATTATTATAATGATTATTATAAAGTTTTGGATTTTAGAATTTCCGCTTATGGCACACACACGCTTGAGGTTCTGAATTTAAAGAATGGACAAACATATATTAACATTGTATTTGCTTTGTGGCACAGAGTGCCTGTGTGTTCAGTGTTGCTCTGAAATTTATTTCTGAAATTAAAGGGATAATGTGGACACAAGCCAGTCTTAAATTTGCACATTTTACAGTTTTGGGGAGCATTGAAATAGTAATGAAACACACAGCTTTTGTAGTAATATCCATTTCAGAAACACTTCTCAGAGCTTTCTGTAGCACCCATCCATTTCACAAACTAGAGTTATATATTTATGTTATATAAAGGCCTTTTTGGAAATGTTTTCCTTCTCTTGAACATTCTTTTTTTTATCATGGCAGTATGAGCGGGCAGAGAGATAAAAAGACAAACTTCATTGGAAAACACTAAACACAAAACTTTTTCTTGCACTCTGTTCCCTTTCATACTCCCAGACTTACGTTGGTTTTTTTTTTGTGCTTCATGATGAGATTTGTCAGACTTCTGACACACTTCTGAACAGTCAGAGTTTTAAGAGTTTTTAGACACCAGTGCAAAAACCATACAAGAGTTCTTCTCAAGACTCTTCGCAATGGTTTCAGTGTCTCTGAATATGCTGTCATTTCATTCTTCCCTCACAGACATAAAACAAAAGCATATAGATGTATGTTTAAAGTTGTATTTGTATTTTATTCACAGGTCATTTTTTACAGTATAATCAAATTCATGGGTTACAGTTTAGAGAAAATATACAGTATTATTAACCCTGTGAGGAGTACAATCACAAATAAGAGATTAGAATGTTAGAAAACAGAGAATTCTATATTATGATGCAGCAATTAACCCCAGAGATTCTGTTTCAGTTAACAATGAAACTCTGGGATGTTAGTATAGAATTCTAGAAGAACAGAGAGAACAGCACACTCTCAGTAGCATGGCACTGTTTTACAGAACTCACAACATAAAAAGTTTGTTAAGCCTTTATCAGCAATCATTACAACAGCAGCAAAGAAGAGAGAGTAACAATTCATTTTTGCTCATGATATGTGACGCAAGTATACAGCGTAGTTTCTTCACAGTTCTGTGGTCTTCTCTTGTATCTGGAGGATGGCAGTTTATTGACGAACCTCAATGCATCAGTGTTCAACCTTTTATCATGTGCGGCCTGTGGAAAAATACTGCGTTTAATACATTTAACTTGGTGAGTAGGATAAAAGGTGAATGAAACATAAGTCAACTCTAAGAAATAATACTCAGTGGCAAATATAAAAACACCTTTGAGAAATAATGCACAGTGCCAAATAAAACAAATACCTTTAAATCATGTCACAAAAGTGTTTATGTAATGAGAATGTAGCGCACATCTAGGCAGATGTGGGGGGAGGTGCAAATGTGTGGAACTGCATTTACACAAACATTGTCCTGGGCTGAGCCCCACCCCCACCCCAGTTACTCTTATGCTGACCCCAGTCTTGACTTCACTATTTCTAGTATTCCTTTTTAGCTTGAATCGAACATTTCACATATGGCCCACAAAAAAAGAATATTCTGCCTCACTCCAGTGATCATATTTTGCATAAATATGTACGTGCTCCATGAAAGGTGGCCAATCAATAAGTTAATCAAATCAGTTAATTAGACAAGATTTATATGCAGCCAAAAACGTCAGCGGTGAAATCAAGCAAACATCAGCTTTGAGAAAACAACAAAAACGGGTAAGCAGAGGTCAAATGGCGAAAGCTTTTGCTCCATACTGATTTCACAGGAGTGCTATGGAGGAAAAAAAACAAATGAATGTGACTAATTTGATATGTATTATTTGTAAATTAATTATTGTTAAATCTTAATTATTTATTCTTATTAATCATATGTGATATTAGTAAGTCACTTAACAGTAAGTTATTTATCCATCGTATTATTATGCCAGCATTTGTGTATATAGCATAGTGTATTGCATATTGCGGTTTTTCCGTAGATATTTATTTAGATTTATTTAAACATTATATTTGAAAGTGTCTGCACAATCATAAGAGACACTATTTCATCAATAAAGTTGTCTGATTCAGATTTTTCTCTTTTAGACAGTGAAATCTGAGCTTCCTGCAGATACTGAGAATATTTAGCATGCATCAGTGCCTCACTTGATTATTGTTTTTTTCCCCTGTTTTGTCATCTGCGCACCTCTCCTTTGTAAATCACCCACAAAATGCAAATTAAGACTTGAAGAGGGACTGAAAACCACATACATACAGACCTGAAAATTAAATGATTACTGTAAGAACTCACCTGCTGAATGACTGCTGAGTGACACCACATAATGACAGTTAAGATAATTATCAACAACAAAATTACATTTGAGTAGATCCATATGAAACAAATTGTACCGCCAGTTGATGGAGGGTCGCTGTCTGTAACGACAGAAGTATTCATTGTAACGAAGCAGCATTATTCAATTTACATTAATCAAATTTCAGGGTTTGGCATTTTCAGAAATTGTTGCAAACCAGAATATTTTTTTTTACCTGTGATATTCAGTTCAGTCCCATTTCCAAATAATATTGCGCCACACACGGCCACAGCACAGTAGTAAGTTCCAGCATCAGAGAGGCTGAGGTTCCTCTTGGGGAGTTTGTAGACACAGCTGTGTGTAGGAGAACCAGTTTCAGAGCTTTTCTCACACTGATCACTCCTGTTTCCATAAGAGTAAATGATTCCTGGATGAGATTCTCCTGATCCATGTCTGAACCAGTACACACTGTGTTCTCCTGCAGAGGAATCTGTGAGTACTGAACACTGCAGAGTCGCAGAGGCTCCTGGTTGAGCAGCCTCAGACACAGGCTGCTGGAGAACTATGGTCTTTTTTGATGTCGCACCTCAAGGAAGAGAATAATGCATCCTTACTGTGGTGCTATTACATGTTTCACGTTTATGATATGTAAAAGTTCTCTGCATAGATACAGAAATGGCTGAATATTTGTCTTACCTTTTACAATCAGAAGGGTTCCATCCTGAAAGGTGGTTTCATAAAAATATGTGACAGCGCAGTAGTAGGTTGCGGTGTCTGATGGCTCTAAGTTGGAGATGCTCAAATTAAAACTGCCAGCTGCTGATTGTGTTTTAAAGCGGCCACTCTTATTAAAGTCATTCTGAAATTTTCCAGGCTGATACTGATATGATGTAGAAATTACGAAGGGTTTCTCATCAAGCTTTTGTTTGATCCAAGCAATATTAGTTTTTACAGATTCTGACCCTATGCAGGATAGATGAACACTGTCTCCAACTTCAGCAACCTTCAGACGATCCGGACCAGCATACGAGACACCTGAAAAAGAAATCTTGTCCATATAATTACACAGTTTAAACAAGCAATCAAAAATTATATAACAAATCAAAAAATATATAAACAAACAAAACGCTTACCTACTTGAAGTAAGAGAATCGGAACCAGTATATATCTATTCATTTTTCACGGATCAGACTGCACAGGATGGCATTTGAAGAAAAGAATGTTATACACAATTTACAATGAAAGCATATCTTTGTCAAATGTTTTCAACCATGACCGCAGCATTTCTGACAGCATTTCTTAGACTGACAGCGACATGGCTGACAGCATTTCTAAATCATGTTGTTGGCGAACCACATCTCTGCACAGTTCCACATGTCTTAACACCATGGATCCAGCTCATAAAGCTGATTATTAAACTATTATCTGACATACTGAGGCAGACTGTAACTGCGCAGTCCTTGACCTTATTTTATTCAGTGTTTGGTTGTGTAATACACCTCCTCACTGCAAGACTTTTAAAAGCACGCTCATGTATTTGTACAAAATTACTACTGTTACTCACTCAGCTGTGTTTCCAATGGATCTTGTCCTACCAGTCTTAAGCACAAACTCCAGTCCTGAGTGAATCACCAGAACAAGCATGTACACTTTGAGAATCAGCCCTTTATATACATGTGCATAGGCTGGATTAGTACCTCACCCTCACTGCAACTCTAACCAGAGACCGTGAGGGGGTTTCCACTAATAGGGGCTAAAAGGCACTCTTCCCCTAATTGCTGAAAAAGGCAATTTACCTTTACTTACTCTAGTGCTAGCACCCATGTTTTTACTCTAGCTTGTACTCTAGTTGGAGCATAAGTCGACAGGTGACAGGAGATAGAACAAACTGTCACTGATGCACCTGCACTAGTAATGTAGGCAGAACTCTTCAGCCCAATGTGACTGTGTTCAGTTATTATTTATCCACTTAAAAAACCTTTGCAATAAAGTTCCACATTCTTCGTTTTGAGAATAATTTCAGATTTGCATTGACATGTAATTGCAACAGAAATGATCAACGATCAACTAGTTGTTTGCTTTTTCCATTTTTTGTTTGTGCTTTTTCCACTGTATTGTAATATATTAAGATATTAATATTAATAATAATTTATATAAACATCATATTATCATGATTAGAATCAGAAAACTTTATTGGTCCTGAAGAAAATCATTCTGGAATAGTATATTTGTAATGTGTTTTATGACACCGCAATCACACATTCACACAATTTATGACACAATCTTTATTTCTGTTAATGAGTTTTTGATGTCATTAAGTAAGCAGCACTCTACAGTCACTTTGTGCATCCTTACAATTTACCCTTTTTACTTAGTACCCATTTTATAAGGTTTGATGTGTTGATTTAAAGTTGACTACAAGCTACCATAAAAAAATTAGCTATAAGCTTATAGTAGGATAAATATTAATGAATACATGATCATCCACCACTGTCAAGCATTCTTCCTGCACCCAAACGCAAAGCTCTAGGTTGACCTAGTACCTAGTATGAAATTGTTCAGAATAGGCAAAAACAGCCAGTGAGACGTCCTCACCATAATCACAATAGGCATGACTATAAAAACAGATACAAATAACGAGAACCACAGGGCAAGGGTCGGTAGGAAGACCGCTCGGTATGCTAATCGGAGCATAGTCAATACTTTGCACGGACATGTAGAAAACAACTCTCTATTTATATAGGAAGTGATTTATATGGGTTAGTTTTCAGATTGTCTTGATCTAGTACTCAGCGGTCCTTCTCAAACTCTGGAGTGTTTGTAGTGGGCAGTTCGGATGGGGATAGAGACGCTGTTCCAGATCTTGGTCGAGATCCTAAATGCTAGATGTTTGACAAAATATATGTATAAAAGGTGGACAAAAATGATGGGCACCCCGAAGGAAAATTTCAAAACCAAAAAAATGCATCCTAAGTAAAAAAACATGTATCTAGTCCTCCTTTGATGTCTGTGGTCATTTCCTGTTTCCATGGTGTGTGAATAAGAGGTTGCATTCATGCAAAATCTCTTTGTTTTGCATCAACATGAGTGAAACCAATGAACTTAAACAGGACAGAGGTCTGAGGACCTGCACGGATTAGGAAATGTTGTTTTTTTTTCTTTTTAAGTAGCCAGTTGAAATGACCATTAAGCTTTAAGATCAATTTAAAAATGGGAAAGTTGAAAACTACCATTTATTCTATTATTTTGGCTGTATGAGTTATTGTCGTTTTATTTTTATTGGTTGATAAAAATGAATTCTGTAATATTTCCTGATTCAGTGCTATGTGTCATGTAATATCTCAGTATAGCATTTGAAGAAGTGCAGACCTATTTCATCATGCTCCTACCTCCATACTTCACAGTGGGTTTAGTACTATTGGGAATGTGTGCACAACCCCAGTTGTCTCTCCATGCCAATCTGTATTATTGCTAAAGAAGTTTTAGGTTTTTTGTTTCATATTGTCACAGTCCTGTTCACCAGAGTGATGATATTTTGTGTTGTGATATCTATTGCAAGTTTTACAGGTGTGTGATGGCCCGTGTTTTGTCCTTTTAAATTTTTACTCTGGCATTTCTGATGATGACTTATGATGCATAGATTTATTATGCACTGAAAGTAACATATGTTACTAGCATATTCTGCAGTACAGAACAGGGCTTGATATTGAACAGCACACTGACCTACATCAGCGGAATAAAAACGGAGCCATGCAGTCATATGCATGTGTGTATTTGATTCAAATGTATGTCATAGGAAAGTAAGCATGTAAAGTGACCTTTTGTCAGGCATGAACACAACACAGCACGCAGTGTGAACAGTGTGAAATTTTTCACCCACGTGAAGCAATGGGCAGCCGAGTCCCTCAGTGCTACCCTTGGCCATTAGCAGTTCTGAGATTCAAGCCCATGGCCTATCAATCACAGAGGCAACTACCCAACCACCAGGCCACAACCTGCCCTAATACTAGCAATAACAAACAATACCGCATGCCACTCTTTGGAGTTTGATTTGATTTCATTATTTTAGTGTTAGATATAAACTATTGCTTCATAACCCAAAACCCACAAGCTTTAGATTCTTTTGGGAGTTTTAAACTCCCTCAGACTCCTTGTAATACAAACACTGGTTTACTGAATGTTTCTTGCAGGGGTCTGAATGAAATCTGTTTGGGAAACAATACAATTTTAGAGGGCAGAGATGAAAAATTGACCATAGCAATACAGTCAGTCACCCCCGAACAAAGGAAAAGTTGGTGATGTAATTGTCTTGTAGTAGTGGCTTTAGGCTGGCCTAAGGAAGCAAACAGTGTAAGTGAGATATCCCACAAAGATTGCCAGTCGATCAAGGCAAATGTGTTGTGAGTGTCTGTGGTTTCATTGCCCTGGTAAGCAAGATTCACGGCACTACTGACACTGAATGAAGAAAGAGTGACAAAAAGAAAGAGGTAAATATAAGAATAGTATAAAGTGTTCAAACAAAGTGAAGATGTGTGTGTTAGAATGGTGAAACTATCATTTACTGGCTTGTGCACCTTAGAAAACCAAATGGAGTGATGATCTGCTTTCTATCAAAATACCGTCATAAAAGTGTCCCAAGAATCAAAAAAATTATTGTTTACCTTAAGATTTACAAGAAAAGTACTGCTATGATTAATTTGAATGCTCTGTCCTTTTCAGTAAAGCCCTATTGCAGGAAGCACACTGGGTACAGCTCTTTTACGCTGTGTGATTTTGCGGTCATTTTCTGGTATTTTTGCACATGTGTGAAAGTTAGCTGGAACTGAAGAAGGTCCAAATCTCACATATCCGGTAAGATAAAAACCACATCTAGCACAGATGCACATCTGAAATGTCCAATTATAGAGGAAATTACATTACAGATGAACTAAGTCAGCAATGCACATTTGCACAATCAGCTTTCTTTTCATGTGTCACAGTTTGGGCTCACTCTTCAATCACTTCTTTTCAGTCAGTCTGTTTATTCTCATCTTCTTTGTTTCATTACCCTTCTCAGTTCTACCTCATAAATGTATAGGAAGAATCTGAAAAAAATGCTGAACCTTGGATTAATTTTCCTTCTTTGTTCAATTGGTAAGTTATATTATGTGGATTTAACGGTATTGGAACAATTATATCAGATTTTCTTTTCTTTTTAACCATTTCTTTTGTGCTTTTTTTCTTCAGATCTGGTCAAAATGCAAAACAGCTTACAGCAATATAATGCTCTGGTGTTTGTTAAGGAAGGAGAACATGTTACAATTACTTGCCATTATCAAAGTGAGATGGCCATGCACTTCTCCTGGTACAAGCACAAACTCGGCCAGAAGCCTAAACTCATCTCCACTATATACAAGTATGATGACGAAGCCAGATTATATCATGAATTCAAGAGCGGTGCTCGGTTTAACATGACAAATGGGAAAGGTATAACTCATCTGACGATAACAAAGGTAAAACTGTCTGACTCTGCCACCTATTACTGTGGAAGTGCACATTCCAACATAGTGGAGTTTGGAGAAGGCACAGAGCTGGTGGTAAAAGGTAACGTCATATGTTTTCTTGTATTTATAATGCTTAATTCACATCATTTCTACCTTTAGTTTTCCTTGCAATGTCTGTTAAATTCCTACACAAGCACCTCGTTTTACTTTGAGGAACTGATTAGTGATCACCTGAATCAAATCTTACTTGATGAGGAAAAGTGTAAAAAAACACTGCTGTAATCAACACTCTCCTCTTGCAATGTACAAGAGATTTGTTTTCTTTGAATTATTTAAGTTCTGTAAACACTGCATCATTTCTGTAATTTTGATGTTTTGTCATGTCCTATAAAAGAACCAGGAATTAAGAACTAGGAATTAAGAACTTGAAATTATGAGAAATATTGTCAGCAAAAACTAAGGCAAAGCTGTTCAGTTCAATACCTGCACCTATAAAAACTTGAGAAACAGAACATTTTTGCATCATGACATAATTTTGACATTTATTTAGCTTCACAGTTCCGTAGACTGTCTGTACTTCAACAGCCCAGACTACAGCTACTTCATCCAGGAGATTCTGTGACTCTGGAGTGTACAGTGTTTACTAAGAGCTGCTCAGGAGAGCACAGTGTGTACTGGTTCAGACATGGATCAGGAGAATCTCATCCAGGAATCATTTACACTCGTGGAAACAGGAGTGATCAGTGTGGGAAAAGTTCTGAAACTGGTTCTCCTACACACAGCTGTATCTACAGACTCACCAAGAGGAACCTCAGCCTCTCTGATGCTGGAACTTACTACTGTGCTGTGGCCGCGTGTGGAGAGATCGTCTTTGGGAATGGGACCAAACTGACTATGAACATCCAAGGTAAGCTCCAAAAGAAATGTAATATATGTGTATAAAATTCTACAAATAATCAACTTTCTTTCTGTTACGCTCTTTCAGGTGTGAGTTGTTCCAGACACATACACATTTTGGTTCTTCTTTCCATAATAAGAATGTCAGTTCTCTTGTTTAGTATCACTGTGATGATCATATACTGTTGTACAAGATATAATTCACTTTCACTTTCTTGAAACATTCCTTGCCATACCTTCTTCCCAAAAGAACCCCTCCTTCAGTGCTTGCAATGTTTAAACAAAATCCTTTTTAGTCGCTGTTACAATTTTATAAATGTTCATAACTGGATGCGGTTAATATCATAATAAAACTGGCACAAATGTAAACAGCAGCTTCCTGTGTTCTTTGCATGTTTGTCTTTTCCTAAGCATTGAATTCAGTAATATTGGAGGTCATTACTTTATTATTTCCTTCAAAAAGCTATCTCAAGTCAGTGGAACCAGGGAAATTCTAACGCAGTACGACAGTTTATAACACAGTGTGTTTGCTTCTATCTTATTTTTGTTACAATAATCTTTAAAGCAGAATTTTCATAATTCCAACAGATAAGAATTTTGATTGTTTGGTTCAAATTTATTTAATTTGAAGTTTGATCAAGAAAAAATATGTAAAGACAGCAAAAAACAAAAACCTAAAAAGCATACAGCTACATATGTATGTATGTATTTATATATACATAATCTAATTAATTGTTAGATTAATCTAATTATCTGAACAATTAATCTAAATTAATCCCACACATTTTTTGCTGTAAAAGTATTTTTAAATGTTAATTAATTTATGCATATGTGTGAATGAATAACATAACACTTTCAAGGTCTCTTAACTTTTTTTGCATTATTCATAGGCAGTAATGGTCACAGCAATCAAAAATATGACTTAATATGCAGAGGGAAAAAATCGAAAATGCTTCAGCAAGAACAATGGAGTCTCACTTGTGTCACTCACTTTTGTTGCCAGTGGTTTGGACAATTTTTTTTTAAACTGTTCACATGCAGTAATGGTCGCAATCAAAAATTGCTGAGGGAAAAAAATATGCAGATTTTTTAAAAATGCTTCAGCAATAGCAATGAAAGAACTAAGTCAGTTTAAGTGGTGCAGATTAGAGGTCTGTGTCTCAGCCGTGGTCCGGGGGGGGGGGGCAGTCTCAATTTAGGTACGCATTTGCGCTGTGAAGACTGAACACTGCCGAGCATTTGCGTACCACTTATGTTAACTCCTGTATATATATTCAGAGAGAACGTTTTTTTGCACAAACCTACAGTGCATTTCCACTGGGTACAATACTATGGGCCTAAGATCAGAAAGGCTTAGGAAACACCTTTAGAGAGAATAATTTTTCAGCAAAATGTTTTTTTCCTATTGTACACACACAGCCCAGGCTACCTGGTTTCTGTTGGATGTTTTTCCCATTAAGAATCACTGTTGTTTATATATAGACATGATGAAGGTGAGCTCAGCAAGGCCAGCCAGCTTCTCTGAAGGGCTGAATATACCAAGTACAATGTCAGCAGTATTGTTGAAACTGAACGTAGCAGAAACACTGCTTTTTAAGATTTTACATTTTTATGTGTAAAGTGTCACATCAGGGATGTCATGAGCATTATGTGACATAAGCAAAAATATTACATAGAGATCATACCAAGAGAGGCTCTACCTACTGTAATGTTTACTCAGACTAGTAGTATGTCTGTGAGAACTAGAGAGGTAAGGAATAAGGGGAAGGGGAAGCACAAATGGACAGAATCAGAATCAGAATCATCCTGAGGAAACTGCTTATGCTATGACTGCACAGACAGACAGAAACACAAAGACAAGAACAATATAAAATACACTATGAAGTCAAAGTAAAACTCTCCAGAAATGTCTCTATAAATGCTCTACTAAAGACACCATGCTGTGTAAATGTAGTCAGTAAGAGAGGTGGAAATAAATAATGTAGATAAAAAATTAAATTAGTGCTGAAGTAGTTTACTAGTCAACACAAATAGTGGTTTGGAATTGTTCTCTTTACGGCGTCCCTTGATGCACATAATAGTGAAATAAGTAGTGATACTGCACATAATAAGACTATTGCCCATAAAGATATTGCACACAATGATAATGATTAAGCACACAATAAAACAAAAATGGAACATTTCAGTAGCAATAGGTGAAAGCAACAGGTGATTTGAGTAGCAACAGGTGATTGTGGGTGTGTGAAAGAGGAAGGGGTTATAGAGCCTGATGGCAGGCCGGAGAAAGGATTTTCTGTGCCGTTAAGTGGAGCGCTTTATGCTGGTGAGTCCACGGCTAAAAGTATTTCTCTGTTCGATCGCAACACTGTAGAGTGGGTGATCAGCATTGTCTCTGATAGACTGAAGTTTTCTCCTACCAGCCATAGTTGTCAAGTTCTTCACCCGCCGTTGGACCTGCTTTCTTCATCATTTTGTTAAGTCGCTTGGTGTCTGCCACTTCACTTCACATCCACAACATGGTGTTGCAGACTCGCAAAGACTGGAGCCTACATAGAAAATACAGGCTACTCTGACCCTCTTGTATGTGGCCAGAGAGTTCTCAGACCAGTCCAGCTAACTGTCCATTGTCCATCTGCACACTAAGGTACTTGTTGTCCTGAAAAATCTCCACCCCCCCCCTCACCCCCACCCCCCCAAAAGGCTAGGGGAATACAGGGGATCTTCTGTGAT
>JBBPCX010000011.1:6268553-6289795 GCA_037974365.1 Hydrocynus forskahlii | reverse complement strand
TTTTAATAATTTAATAATAATAATTTATTTCGGTTTTCGGTTTCGGTTTTCGGCCAAGTGTTTCCTCATTTTCGGTTCTCGGTTTCTGTCCAAAAAAATCATTTTGGTGCATCCCTAATATATAGGTATTATCTATCTATCTATAGATATATATATATAAATGTATGTATATATCTTTATCTCCAGCATGACCATCTAGTAATAGTGGTTTGAAAATGGGGAAGAGGAAGAGGCTACATAAACATTCAGAACAAAAATACAAAATAATATAAATATGACTCACTCACTTTGATCCCCCAGTCAGATCATATTAATTGCATATTGTCTGAGTCACTATATGCCCAAAGGGCCCTCATTATCCTTCTCCATCGGTGGAGTCACATTTGTACCCAAGAGACCACATATGTCTCCAAAGTGTCCGCTCCTCTCTGGAGAAATAGAGGCACCATCTGCTAGTAAGGCTACACCCCTCTGAGCAGACGCTGGCAGGACAGGGGGAGGCTGTCAGGATCCTGTTATTGAACTCAGTGATAGCTTTTAAATGTGACTCTTTGGGATCACCTTGTCCTGCCACTGGGCAATATTCTTTTAATTATGATCTCCATTCCTGGCAAGCCCTAATAATCTAATATGTTGTGTTTTGTTGTGCGTATAAATGACAAAAATGCCCAGCAAGGCCTTGTGAGGCACAAGTCACCATGACTAACTGAAATGAAGTCACTAAGCCAGAGTCACTCTTACAAACATGGCTGTGGAGCTTGGCTATAAATGCTTTGGCTTGTCTGTGGAAAAGCATGAGAGGAATTGCAAAGAATTCCTTGTTCTGAAGTTATTTGTCCTTTTTTTGTTGTTGAACTAACATTTAGATAAAGTGTGGTATGCAGACTTAAAATTATAGCCACTTATATCAAATAGTTGTTTGTAGTTCAGTGACAGCTTGATGGCTTTGTACCTTTCATTTGGGGATTTTCAAATGATAGGAAAACATTATTGTTTATGTTTAGAAATAAATAAATGTACTTTTACTGTAACTATGTAGCTGTTCTGTGGGTGAAGCTGTAGAGTGAGCACGTGTAAGCTCGCTTGGCATGCCGTAGAGAGATTAGAGAGAGAGAGGGGGAGAGAGAGAGAAGGAGAGAGAGAGAGATAGAGACAGACAGAGAGAGAGAGAGAGATCTAGCCGCGTGCAGAGGTCAGTATCGTGCACGCGATGTTGACAAGTGATTTGTCTGTGCTGGTCTCTCCGGTTTTATCACCTCCGCGTTCAGACCGTCTCTCTCCTCTCCTACCCACTCCTCGGAGAGCCCCGTGCTGATGACATTTAGGGGCTGAATGTCTCGTCGCGATATGGAGCCTCCGCACCCCGAGAGAGAAAGGATGGAGGCTTGGCTCGACGACAATGTGGACTTCGCTCTCTCCTACTTTGTGCGAAAGGCCAGTCGGTGAGATATGCGCACGACCGGAGCCACCATATACGGTCCAGCTTGTTTCTTGCTTTTTTTTTAAAATATATTCAGAGTAGCCTAGAGACAGGGGGAAGGGAGGGGGAGAGAAGGGGGGGTATGTTCTGTCAGGTCGCCCAACTTATCTGCAGAGACGGAACGGAGGGACAGATCACGCTGCCGCGGGTGGCGCAGCGATTACGGGGCTTATCGCCGCCACGGAGACCAACTGTGCCAACACACGCAACTTTCTCCTCTTCAGCAAGGAGTCTGACCTGCCCCAGGCTTGCACACACTTCGTGTCTCTTTCCTGAGTCGGTCTTAGTTCATACGAGGTGTTTAGACTGCTGTGGGTGGCACTCAGTTGTTCACATCTCATCTCTTTACATTACATTAATTTGGCAGACGCTTGTATCCAAAGCGGCTCCACAGTATGAGGAAGCATTCAAGTTTCAATACAGTGTGAGAACCGGAGGAGACTGCTACAATCTGTAGTAGTGCAAGAAGATAGAAGTGTTTTAGTGAAGTCACCATTTGTCATATGTGAAGACAGCACAGCACACAGTGGGAACCTGGTGATTGTAACACAGCGCCCGGGGAGCAGCGTGTGGGTAGCTCAGTGGTGCCACTAGCAGTCCTTGGATTCAAACACACAACCTTCTGATCGTAGTGACAACTCATTAACCACCAGCCACTAACTGCCCCAAAAAATTAGGAATGCTTCGCGATTTTGCGTGTCATTATGAGAGGAGATGCTCTCTGAACAGATGAATCCAGGTTTTTGAAGCTAGAGAGGGATTCTGCTGCTCTGGCTCAGTGAAATCTCCTCCTCACTGTGGACATTTCACTTGTTGGTACTGCTTTCTTTGAGTGCAGCCACTTTTCTGTGCTTCCTATTCACCCTCCGCCCCAGTGACCTGTAGCCTGTTTCTGTTCTATTGTCAGGACAGACAGACCGACCTGCACAGCCTGCACAACTTGCAGCACCTGCAGGCTAAACAATGAATGCAGTTTTTGAGTGTGTGTTGTTTTGGTGTGTGTGTTGTGTTTAGCAGTGTGTGTTGTATTGGTGTGTGTGTTGTGTTTAGGAGTGTGTGTTGTACCTGCAGGCTAAACAATGAATGCAGTTTTTGTTAAGAAAAAAATTAATTTAGTACCAGGCCAGACACTATTGTTCAATGATCAGGACAATGTGGACAGTACATCAATAAGCTTTTGTGTTCAAGTCATTATATGTTCTTAGACTGCTTTCTTTTAAACCGAGGGACACACTCTTGGTTCATACTGACTTCAGATTGCATTTAACCGTCACATATGGACTGCAGTTACAGTTATGCTCCCAGACCATGAAAAGCAAATGTTGGATCCACACCAAGAATGTATGTACGCCTGATCGGCGATAGTGGATCAAGATGTTTTCTGTACAGAGGGGACCAGTGGTGCTTTTTAGAGTGAGTGCTATTGATTTACTTATGCAGGCAGAGGACACTTAAATTGGAGTCCATGGGTTCCCCTGAAGACTGGCCTCTCTCTTTCTAGCATTACTATTGTCATGGACTCTGCTCATGCAGTCATTTGGTTGTAGGAGAAGCCAGTAACATTTTATTTAGCCAGAATAAGAATGTAATCTGCCAGCAAATTTCACAGCAGTGAGTTTTATAGCCTCTGGGGTTCTTTTTACAGTCGAGCTGCTGATCTCAAAGTTTCATTCAATTTTTTTTTTAAAAGGAAAGGGACTTGAACTTTGGACTTTGAACACTGAATTTTATGAATATCGTCATACATTTATTTCACGGCAAGGCTCCAATAAACAGAGTAAACCCTGATAGCAGCAGTCTAACAGCACTTACAGTCATTTTAAACACTAATTGTTGCCTCCGGTGTTTATGTTCAGCCTGAATATACTAAGTTTAGTTTTTATGAGGCAGGGTTGTACTTATAGACATGCTTAAACTGTCCTGAAACGCAAGGATCTGCTTGCTGGTCAAAGAACGTGTTGACAGTTCATTGTCAAATGAAGAAATGAGGTTCAGATTTTTTAGAAGCAATGACCTACATAATGATATGGTTTAGGGAAACGTAAATGAGTAGCTGCAGAACCACCAAAGCTTTCAAGCCTATGCTGCACTTGTAAAATGAACGCAGCCTCTTAAACCTGTAAGTAGGCAGTTCATCTGTCCCTCTAAACACTGCCTGGGCTTCTTCAGTGTTCTTATTGGTTGTTTGTCTTTTTCAGGGAAATGGTCAACGCCTGGTTTGCTGAGCGTGTCCACACCATCCAGCCCTCCAGAGAGGGGTCTAAAGTTCTCCCAGAGCCCCTCAGCACCCTCCCCCCTGCAGGCCCCACAGAGGCTCCTTCCCACAGCCCAGCTCCATCCACTCCCACCCGCAAAATCTCTGCGTCTGAGTTTGATCGCCCTTTGCGGCCCATTGTGGTGAAAGACGCAGAGGGTTCCCTCACCTTCCTCAGTGACACAGAGAGGGTGCAGATGCCACCTCCGGCCTCCCAGAAACTCAACTCAGGAGAAGGTCCAGACGAAGGTGGGGGTAGAGGGGGGGACCGCTGTGCCCGTCTGCTGGAGCTCGTCCGAGACGTCTCAAGCCACCTGGACCTGACTGCCCTCTGCCACAGGATCTTTTTACACACCCATGAGTTAATCGCAGCAGACCGCTACTCGTTGTTTCTTGTCTGCGAGGACAGCTCCAACAAAAAGTTCTTGGTCAGCCGTCTTTTTGATGTCGCTGAAGGGTCCACTCTCGAGGAGGCCTCCAATAGTGGCATCCGGCTGGAGTGGAACAAAGGTATCGTTGGTCATGTTGCAGCTACTGGCCAGCCACTCAACATCAAGAATGCATATGAGGTGAGGCTGCTGTTTCATCTATTTCTCTATTTCATTTTCACTTCTTGTTTTTTTGCACGTTGTTTTGTCCACTTTGTGGAGGTGATATATGCATGTGCTGCACCCTATGGTGTCATATTCACTTAGATACACAGATACTCACACACATGAATAAATGAATGAATGAATTTCCTTACTTGGAGAGATGTACTCATATGGAAACTGTGGGCTGTTGCTTCTTTCTGGTGTTTTTCATGTACTGTATACTGATTGTGATAGAGCTACAGAAGCATATATAGAGTATAGATGTCAGAACAATGTCTGTTTGGAATATAATTAAAGAGAGAAATGAAGTTTATTTCTGTGATGTTATGGTACAGAAAAATGAAAAGTGAAATGTAGACATTTTAGCACAGTAGCCCAATGTCTCTTGCCTGCTGTTCCAAAGTACAATTTTCAGACAAAACAACAAACTGAATGGTCGTCAAATTTCAACATGCCGTTCTGATACTGATCTTTTCTTTAAGCAATTATATGCCGATATGGTTCCGCTTTAACCATGCATCCCAGTTATTAGACCACCTCTGTGAGAGTGCAGAGTGTTTAAATATTTAGGGATTTGAAGTTTCATATTGTGATTTTGGCTCTTATGTATATCCCTAGTGTTATGCTTAGAGCATTAGCTAGTGCTTGAAAAACCTCCTGAGTAAACACTGGGTGAGTGCAATGGCTTGACAGTGCCAAAAACAGGTCATATCTGTCTTTTATTTTGATATATTATATGTCAGCTGAGCAAGAGCTGCCCCTTTCCCCAATTGCTCTTCCTGGTATGTATTGACAGGCTTTGTTGACCATCACTTTATATTACCACCTGCTCCGCATTAACCTTTGACGCTTGTGAAGTCTTCTTTAGATTTTAGATTCACAGACGTTTCTCAATAAAGCAGTCTTATGAAGTTCGCGAAGACTTTAGAGCAAACACCATATTTATGAATCACTTTATGGACTCATATCTGCAGTCTCAAAGATCTTCTGGGGTCACTTTGTAGAAAATGCACTAGTTTAATAGTTGTGTGCATAATATCGCTATAGATTACATGCCACAGTCTAAAAATAATAAAAGCATGGTCTGCCTTGTGTATAGGTAGCCGAACAGTTCAGCTGCTAGCCGACAGTTGGAATTATGGTAGCTGGTATTTTTAGCCTTTCTTAATTTAGATTAATTGTGGTTCCCCCAACAAGTCTAGGGGGAGAAGAAGGGGAAGAGGAGCGGGAAGGGGGGCGAGAGTGCATGTTGGTCTCATTACTAATGTTAATCAGAGAGTTGTTTTCCTCCGAGGCAGCCTAGCATGGAAGCACACATCATTTTTGTTTTGCAGATGGAAAGTAATGCTATGGATTGACAGGAAAGCTCCAAATATCCCAGAGCATTACAGGACATACCTAAGATATTGTGGTTATGCAATGGGCTGTTTTTACAATTCATGCCAATATGAAAAGGCATAAAATGTGAAAATATCTAGTTCTTTTTTACATAAGCCTTGAAAATAAAGCCTTTAAAGTCCGTAATAAATGTCAGAAGGAGCTGTTTTGGATTTGATACATTCAAGGCTTTGAAACTCTCACTACTCCAAAAGAATTTAACTCTTAGAAGTCAAAGTTATTCTCAGATATAACAAAGTATGGTGTGATTCAATTTGAAATTTCTCCCTCTCTGAATCAAGAGAAATCCTGTTAAAGATGTGGATTCTAAACATTCAGAAGCACATTTGTGTTTGAAAGTAAAAGAGGAGTTATTGTACTATGATTTGAATTTGAATATCGTGTTTTGCATAAAAAAAAACCAATCCATTACATGTTTCTGTCATGTCTTGACACAAGTTGTCGATACAGATCATAAAACAAATGTAATTCATCATGGAACTCGCTATGTAATTAAACATTCAGTTGTAAGTAATTATACTTTACATTGTAAGTTACTACATACAATGTGTTCAGTTATTAAATATATTATGGGTTCAGTGTGTATATGTTCAATTACAGTCTGACTAAAACACCTAGGGTCGGTTTCTTGGACAGGGATTAAGGCTAGTCCTGGATTATGTGGTGCTGTGAATAGAGATTTTCCATTGAAAAGGTAAGGGTAGGCCAAGACTAGGTTTAATGCCTGTCTGGGAAACTGACCCCTAGAGTTTAGAAATTTGCAGCTTTGAGTGAATCAAAAACATTTACATTTTTATTTTTGTATCTGTAGGATCCTCGTTTTAATGCAGAAGTTGACCAGATCACAGGCTACAAGACACAGAGCATCCTATGTATGCCCATAAAAAACCACAGAGATGAGGTAAGAGTTGTAAATAAACAAGCAAAAATGATATATCAGTGTGTGAGGATTTGGGGAGCTTTTGCTGCTTAAATCATGTAATATATCGATTTTTATCATCTTTCCAAAGGTTGTCGGTGTGGCACAAGCGATCAATAAGAGGTGTGGAGAGAACAGCACTTTCACAGAACAAGATGAGAAGGTGAAGAAAAGAATATTGCACCTTTTGTTGTGGGAGTGTCTGAGGAAGAGCCTGCTTTTGGTTGTTCACTCAGTGCTCAAACATTTCTTGGAAGCTCAGGACTCTGGGACTATTACATTATTTGATTTGTCAATCTGTAGATGCCATTTCAACAAAACCAGAATAAATCATGATTTTTTATGCACCAACAGGACTTTTCCTCCTACTTGGCTTTCTCTGGTATTGTTCTACACAATGCACAACTTTATGAGACATCACAGCTTGAAAATAGGCGGAATCAGGTATTCTGTCTTTTACACTCTTGATTAAAAAGCGATAGGCTTTGTCTTGTGTACTCACCTGTTCATCTTCTCTAATGGTTTAGGTGTTGCTGGACCTGGCCAGTCTTATATTCGAAGAACAGCAGTCTTTGGAGGTTCTGCTGAGGAAGATCGCTGCCACCATCTTGTCTTTCATGCAGACTCAGGAATGCACTGTATTCATTGCTGATGGTGAAACATCGGTAAGTTCAAAATGTTTCTTTTGCAGACCCATGAAAGGGACTATGTACCACAACTGCAGATTTGTTCTAGATCATTTTATATATAGAAAAGTTATTAGACTATCACGCAAATAAATGTTAACTGAGGTCATGTAGCGTGTCATTGCTAGAAGGTGTTGTCTATCTGTCCTGTTTATCCGAACTTGTTTCTTATTACGTTTTTGGACCATGGACAGGCATCGGCGTGCTCTTCAAGTTCAACGCTTTCTGAAACTTGTAGCCTTGAGCAAAATACTTGGCTCTCAGCGTTGCAAATGCAGTCCATTGTTACTACATGCAGCAAAATACACAGAATACAGTGCGTCTGATCAAGATAAAAAAAAAAATAAATGCAGGGCTTTATTTTTATAACATAAAACACTACGCATTACAGTAACATGTACAAGTCGGTAGAGGGAAACTGGCAAGGAAAAATACTAAATCTAAAATATTTTTTGGGCGAGGCCTTCTCTTCTTTTATCATCTCAAAGAGCCATTCATTCCAGTGCATTTTTGCACTGTAAAAACCTGAATGGCGGATAAGAAAGTTGTGGGTTCGAGTCCCAAGACTGCTAAGCACCTCTGAGGTTCTCTTGAGCAAGGTACCGTCCCCACACACTGCTCCCCGGGCGCTGTGTTCCTGGCTGCCCGCTGCTTGACTTGGTAAATGGGTTAAATGCAGAGGAAGAATTTCACACTTACATAATACAGATATAGTTTGTAGTTTGAAAAAATGCACCCATATGGAGTTATTTGTTAGTTCCTGAACAATGGTAGTTCCTGAACAACACTGGCAGTGTTGTGGAAAGTGTTTTCAACATTAAATGTTCTTCCCGTAATGTTACATGCAATGATAATGAAATTTTCATCTGAAGTAGAGCATGTGAAGAAAGAATTGTTGTGTTATGTACTGAGAAGTGTTGAGCAATGCTGTTTCCTGAAGAGAGCAAGTGCTAGGTATTTTGGTGTGCCTGGCTGAGTGGGAGAGAGGAAGGCCAATCAGCAGCACATAGACAACACTGCTTTCATTTATAGCAGAACCACAAGCAAAAACAGGCTGAATTGCTCTCTTATTCTACGCTGCCAAAGAAGCAATTACAACGTGCGTACAAACACACCGACACAAACCAGGTGTGGACATCCAAAAACGCTTGAGAAATAGAGATATATGTTTAAGAAGGATCAGCACTTAAGAGGGTGTCATTTATTTCAAATAAGCAGAGAGGACCCTCCGAGCGTACGCTTTTGATGTCAGAGTGCAACTGGTGAACTGCCATATATTAGGCTAAAAGCTTGTAAAAAGGAAGCCCCCCCCCTTTCTAAAAACCTATCATTTTGAGAAGGTGAGTCACTGTACAAAATATCGACAAAAGCAATTTGTCTAATACACTTCAAACCCTTTTTTGGTCCTCTTCACGCAAGGAAAGTGCTCTTCCCTAGGTTCAGCCTTTGCTTGTGTGAATGTTTAAAACAGGTACTCCCACTTATGTATATTCCAAACGTTTTATAGATGAGGTGGGCTCAAGTTACAGTGTAAGTCGAACTGATTTAATGTTTGATATAAAGTACCTGTGACAGTGTTTCCTCCACCATTAAATACCCTGGGCAGCTCAAGGCATCGGGAGGTAACTGGCAGGCTAACGTTTCCTCGCTAGTGCTTGATTTTGCCATATACACACGTTTTTGGCCAAAATCACATTCTCGGTCAATTTTCAAATGCAGATTGAAACGCCGAGACCCATCAGTGTGTGGCAGAGGAGAACTGGCTTGTGCCAGACGAAGAGCATTTACCTGCTCTTCTAGCGTCTTTTAACAATGGGCCATAATCACACAATTTCATGAAAAATGTATGAAAAAAGTTGGTGATATTGTATTTTTGAAATATCTATATATTTCTGAGATAACAGCCACCCCTAGTAAGACCCTTAAAGCATTAATGTTTCAGATATGAATTGAATAAGACACTTATTATGAATAAAATTCCACACAGTCGCACTTCTTAAAAATTAATATGTGTGTAAGATTTTTACAGTGTAATAACGACATTTCTAAATATACATTTATGCAGTGATACTACCCCATCCCTGCAGGCAATGGATGATACCACATACACACAGAAACACTGGTAGCTTCGAAGAATCTACCACCTGGCCTGAAAAAAAAAACAACTATAATTTTCTCCTGTGTAAATCTGTGTAAATTACCACAGATAGATTTTACATGTCAGTGTTGCATACAGAAAAAAGAAGAACAGCACAAGGTTTTACTACCTCACCATGAAATCGGTCAAAACTAGCACTGAGTTAAATTATATTTTTTAGTATAAAATATAATTCTTCCCAGAATTATTTACTGTAAGAGCTGTAAATTACATAGATGGTGCAAACTTGTACTGGACTGAAATCACAAATCTTGTAGTAATCACTTGAATTACAGTATCTTCTTAGATACTGATACTCCAGTTTTCAAGCTGGAGTAGATCTGAGTAGCAAACCTTATACAATTCAACAATTGATGAAGATGTTGGGATTAAAACACCCCGTATTGAAGAATGATTGTGGTATTGCCAGAAGAATGATTTAGAAGCAGGTAACTATGGCTCTGAGAGTCCGTGACTGAAGGGCACACTCTCTGGAAGGCTAAATTGAGGACAGAAGTCTCAACTGTGTGTAGATTTATTATGATTTTATCTGTGCATGTTCCCCTGAAATCCCACTCTGCTTTTAGAGTTATAGATTTCTTTGAGAGCAGTTCTGAGGATCAAACAGAACAGAATAGAACATTTATTAGATTTAACAGTTAGATATTTTTATGATTGTGATTTGCTTTACAAGGATATGTCTAAACATTTATGGAACCATGAAAGTCCAAGTGGCGTTGAGAGCTGTTTTTAGAGTGACATCTGATGAAAGCTGACATTTTCCATCCGATGTGGGAGGTCTGTTTTCCTGTGGTCGCATGCAGTCTTGACCCACTTGCTGAGAGAGATGTGTCTTAGATGTTCTGGAGGCCCTGTGCTGCGAAAAGCCCACTTAGTCCAGTCTAACTGATCTACACTGGCCCCGCGAAGCCTCTGGGGTTTGTCAGCTTGACATGAAGTTTTTGTAGAGTGTTCGCAGCACCATTGTGTAGCTTTAAAAGAGGAAAGCCCAGCTTACATTTAGATGATGAATGCATTCTTCTCATTGGTCAAGGAGTCACAGCGAATGTTTTCAATAAAGGCCAGCGTTTGTTGAAACGGAGACGTTAGAAAATGAGTTAGGGTTCAAAGTTTTTTCCTCTTAAATTGAATCTGGATGGCACCCTGGTTCGTTTTATCCTCCCTTCATGGTCTCTTAAAATTTGGAAAAGGCAGGCTTTTGCGAGCGGAGTACAGGTTTGCAGACAAGTCCCTATAAGGTGGTAACTGTGTGTCCAGGAATGTTGAAATAAACTCCACTTCTGGCAGCGCTGTTGCATAGTATATTAAATTTCTCCTCTGTTTATTGTGGAGAGCCGTTACAGGTTCTTCCGATTCGCCTGCTTGACTAATGCCATTTGGCCACAGCCATGTTCCGAAACGATTTAATTGTTGAGAGCGGGAAATTCTAACCCCTCCAGAAACACACTAACACAAGCACATTAAACTATGTGACTGCTGAGATTCTGTGTTAAATTTACACAGGCAGTCACCGGACACTAATAGCATTAAAAAGCCACAGAAACCACTGGCCTTCCCTTCCTGGAGCCTTCCTTAAGTTTACCTCGGCGAATAGTGCCTGTGATTTAAGTTTGGACTGTTTTGCTTGTGCTCCCAGAATGCCTTCTCCAGTGTGTTCCATATGGAGTACGAGGAGCTAGCTGGATCCATGGAGTTCCCTAACAGGTAAGCATGTATGTTCAGAGACTAAGTTTCTTATTTGTATGTTTTATCATTTCTCAACATGTTCCATTCTGAAGGTCTATCTGAAAAGTCAGGCAGGTGAGTGATGTGTATTTCTCTATTCCCATGCCATATTTATCACAAACAGACAATGCAAGAATGAAAAAAAATGTTCTGTATCCAGACAGAAGGTTAGATTCCTGTTGGAGCACACCTTGGCCTGAACCATGAGCTCCTCTTAAGTGCCTTTGACAGATGCTTAGTCACAATTTGTTTAGGCTAACCTGTCTGGATGGACGGATTTTCTTTCTTTTGGAAATCTTCCAAGGCTTTTCAGAGAGGCATGGAACACGCTCCCAAACTGCATGTGGATGGGGTTTTTTTTTTGTTGGGTTTTTTTTATGTCAGCACTCTATTAAAGCCTCAAGTTCTCTTTTTATGGTTATATTACTCACACATGTGGCTAGTGATCCACCATGTGGAAAAACAGTGCTTAGTAGGATCTTAGTAGGACTTACAGTACAAAAAAAAGCAGAATCCGGAATTGGGGGGAAAACTTTTTTTGCCTCGGGATTATAATTTTTCACCATAATCATTGTTTGTTGATGGAGGCTGCTTAACAGATGGATAAGAGAGATAGAGAGAGAGAGAGAGAGAATCAAAGAAAGAGAGCGAGAGAGACAGAAAGTTGGATTCAAATATTTAGTGGACTCTCACCCTTTCATTGCTCTTATCTTCCATTTTGTGTCATTCCTTTACACAGTGGCTGTTTGCAGTTAAACACATTTTAAACACATTTTATGATGTTTACATACTCATATAAGCCAGATAGGTTCTGTTGTATACATGCAGCCACATAAATTTGAAGTGCGATAATTTGGTTCACTCTGAGGCATCTGCCAAAATAGCAAGATGCTGGATGTTTTGGGGTTTTTTTTTACTTATAATATTAAGTTAGATTACAAGAGTGAGTATCTGTGTTTGCAGAGATAACTAGTAATAAATATAGCTTATTCAAGAGTCATCAGAACCTCTTCAATCATTTGTGTATCAGGAAATAAGACACTGAAGCATTTTTTCGTAGTGAAGGAACATGGAATGGTTTCCAGGCTGCTTCCTTTGAGTTATTGTTTGTTTTAAGGATGTTCCCAATTAAAGGACTAAGCTTATAAAAATGTTTCTTCAGATCATAAGTGTCTTTTTCAGAACTGTGTGTTGCAGACTGGAAAGCTTCAGGGAAACGTGCTCGTTAAGAATTCCAGTAGCATAACAAGAAAGCATACAGCCGGCTGCCTTTGGCTCCTTTAGCATCATGTCAGCATGTTTTTCTTTCATCAGAGCTCATCATATACCAATATGACGAGACAATATGTTGTGAGAAGTTAACTTTATTTGTTAGTACAACAGCATAGTCATTTAATAAAGGGACTAACTTGAAGAGTGCAGAACTGTCCATTCTAACGTGTTTTGTTGTCTATACAAGTTTAATCTAGCGAAGTTTTCTTTTTGACCCCACAGGGATGGTGATGTGAGCAAGATTAATTACATGTACGCCCAATACGTGAAGAATACCATGGAACCACTGAACATTCCTGATGTCACCAAAGACCAGCGATTTCCTTGGACTGTGAGTTTGCACAGAACTGTATCTTTACAAATCTCTCATCCCGCAGGGCAGTCCCATTCTGGGATCAAGAATGTTCACACATGCCCATAGAGTTGTCTGAAATATTTTTGCTCTTGTATTCATATCCATGCTGTGCCAATATTGTCAAAATACTGCTATTTGCTATTTCTGGGTATTTTAACAAAAATAACTGATATTGCTATGATTCAAATATGAAACCAGAGAACATTTAAAATGACTTGAAGTGATTTCATTACAGTATTGACAGTCAGCGAGTGTGGAAGGTATGAATGCCCTGTATACATACAGCTCCGGAAAAAAATAAGAGACCACTGCAATTCATTTTTTAAATCAGCATCTCTATGAGTAGGACAACCATTCCATGCCAGCGTCTGTTAAATTCCTACCCAAGCACCTCATTCTGCTTCATGAGGTACCGATTAGATGATCACCTGAATCAAATCTTACTTAATGAGGAAAAATATAAAAACACTGCTGTAATCGACACTCTCCTCTCGCAATGGGACCAGCTGAATGGCAAAACAGTGCTAGAAGTACGTCAAAGGTAATTATTGGCATTTTGTTTAAGAGATTTGTTTTCTTGGAGAAATGATGCAGAGTTCTGTAAACGCTGCATCATTTCTCTAATTTTGATGTTTTGTCATTTCCTGTAAAATTATGCTTTAAAGAGCAATATTTTTATTTAGTAATTGGGAGAAATATTGTCAGCAGTTCTTAAAAACTCAGGAAGAGCTTGCACTTTTAAAAGATAAAACTTGAGAAACTGAACATTTTTGCAG
Organism: Hydrocynus forskahlii; assembly: GCA_037974365.1. Classification (NCBI taxonomy): domain Eukaryota; kingdom Metazoa; phylum Chordata; class Actinopteri; order Characiformes; family Alestidae; genus Hydrocynus; species Hydrocynus forskahlii. The sequence continues at coordinate 6,276,179 of JBBPCX010000011.1, read as the reverse complement.
TGGTCTCTTATTTTTTCCGGAGCTGCACTTAGTATAATATGAGAATCAATTAAGCTTATAAATTGTAGGTTTTGCAATCAGTTTTTTTGCCATGACAGGCACTGAAAAAGTTCCTCCGAGATCTTTTATTTGTCTTAGCCAAACAAGTCTGTGGCCCTATTCACACCTGGCATAAAATGTGTGAGCTGGTCACAAGTGGATGGCACCAAGTATAACGTGTGAACACGCCCAAGACGCATTGCGGACATATTGAGATTCAATTGCTCAGCCCTCATTTGGAAGTGGTCTGGGCCACACATGGCCATATTCTTTTAACAGTGTGTTCCAAATGTATTCTTGGCCACATCTGTCCACCTAACTTATGTCTTCTGGGTAAATGGAAGTATAGACCCACTTATACATCAATGGCATGATTTCAATATCTTCTGTATCATTTTGAATTCTTCTTCATCTTCTTTTAATTTCGGCGCCAGACTGGGCACTGGAAGGGCATTTTTGCCTCCTGTTGGTTAAAACAACTCATTTGGTCTTTGGAAATGGAAACAATGTTTTCAAATTCAGATTTTATTTTTCACATACACAGTCATACATAGTACAACCTTCAGTGAAATGCCTATTGCTCATCCGTAAGGATTAAAAAGAAAAAGCATTTAAATTAAGTATAAATATGACAAAAATGTACAGAACATGGAGGTGAGATCCAATCACTAGCGGTCACTGGAGATGCATGTGAAGACGCATTTTACTGTCAGGTGTTACCTGACATACCTGGAATTGTCCACGTGTGGTCAGGTCAGGCATGTTAATGCCAGGTGTGAACAAGGACATGTGTTGCATATAACTACAGCTCTGCAAAAACTTTTTAACACATACAATTAATCAAAATCCTGACTCACAACTAAAAATCATATCAAGCCTGAAAATATATCTGTATCCCTTACTAGAGGTGATCTTTTGGTTGTAGACATGTCCAGACATCCATAAAGGGCAGATGCTGCAGGCTTTGAAGCAAAGCGCACAGTCAGCTGTTTGAAGGCTGATTTTAAAAAGTCTATGAGCTGTGCATGTTTGAACTGAAAGTCCTGCAGACATGCCAACCCTTTATAGATAAGACTGAACACCTCTAGTTTAGTTGGTTAAATTTGTCTTTGTGTTAAGAGTGCCAGATGACCTACAAAAGCATAACTTGGCAATAATAGTACACAAATTCATTTGTTTCATTTCAAACTACACATGCCTTATTTACATACTCAATTAGGGAAACAAATGGCAATTCAAACATCCATATATTCAAATTACTACACCCATTTTTTTTAAGCAATGAATGCAAACCAAAAGAAAAAAGTTATTTATACGCAATGGAGAAACAGCGACCCAATTTTACATCAGTAGTAAAAGTGGTAGTACTGATTGAGTGTGTGTTAAGGGAGGCAAGGAACAATAGAGGATAACATGGGGAAAGTGTATGACTGTTATCATGAGAGTGTTCATTTAATTAATGACAGTTTTGTTTTGTTTAGTTTTAGGCATAAATGGACTGGTGCAGAACCAGCTCGTCGCTAATACATGTGTGAGACCCTGACTATTTTTGTCCCTCTATAACTGAATAGATGTGCTTTTCTTCTTCTCAGAGTGAGAGCCCAGACTCTCCGAACTGTCGAGTGAAGAGTTTGTTGTGCACACCAATCAGGAATGGGAAAAAGGATAAAGTTATCGGTATGTCTGATTTTTTTTTACTAAATGTGAATAATTTCATACAATAACAGAATGAGGCTGGTTAATAGTTTATCTAAAATGCATTATACAAGTTGCTTAATAATTACTTGTATAACTTATTTAAACTATATTTGAGTGGTATTACTCAGTAATTAATACAGGATATATCTGCTCTTCTCTATAAACCTCCCAAAAAGTAAAAAATCAGAAATGACCACTGTAGCACTTGCTGAAACATCTTGTTCTCTATTGCTTGAACCTGACTTTGCTCTTCATGCAGATGTTACATCACCAACACCTTCAGTGGTTCACGTCATTTCGCGTGCATTTTTAACTGGTATCGTTGGCTGGCTACACAGACAGTCTATTGTGGTGCTGGTCAGATGAAACTGTTTTCCTCTCCCTCTCACTCTTGACAGAGGAGAGAGTTAGGATGCAGCAATACAGGCCCTTCTATAAAAGCTCGGAATACATTTGAATATTTTAGACAGTCATTTCCATTTGCTTGGAAATCCCATTTCCTTGGGTACAAAGCAATAGGGGTTCTAGCTTGGGTTTTGGGCCTTTTTATTATATTAAGCTCATGTAATTATCTGCTTTTAGATGTGCAGTGAAAGATGGACTGCTGAGAGGAATCACTGTGTTCTTTGTTGTAGGTGACAAACTGAATAGTCAGCCTGGTTGCCGTTTGTAGAGTGTTCTGTTCAGAGAAACCCATAAACAACAAATAAACACTACAGAGAAAGCAATGCTGCCTTTTCTGGGTTACAGTGTGTCCAAGAAATCAGTTTTATACCACATTGTTTAACACGCTTAAACAACCGGATAATTTTCTTTAGCTTGATGTACTATGCATTCTAGCTGAAGAGAGCACTTTTATACCGCCAGCTGTTCTCACAAATCTTTTCCCTGGAAGGTGTTTGCCAGTTGCTCAACAAGATGGATGAAGCCACGGGTGAGGTAAAGGCCTTTAATCGGAATGATGAGCAGTTTCTAGAGGCCTTTGCCATTTTTTGTGGACTGGGCATCCAGAACACTCAGATGTATGAGACTGTGGAGAGGGCCATGGCCAAGCAGGAAGTCACACTTGAGGTTAGTGCAACATATTTGCTTATCTAAACATCATTTTGGGGAAAAAGCAATTTGCAACCCAAAATGCAAATCCAAGGGAGGGACTAAGACGGTTTAAAGGGGTTAAGATAGTGAACAATTCCACAATGACCTAATCTCGCTGGAACCTAAAATGTTTACACCTGGTCACTTCATGTGACAAGGATCTGGTTTGTATCCTGGTATGATTTTAACAATATGCGTTTATACACTATTATTAACAATATATACTTGGTAGTCAAATCTCCAGTCAGGCCGACTGAAATCCAGTTACTTATATGGCAAGTCATTTAAAAATATGCAAAACAGCTCATATACAATAAACCATCGCCTGTGTTACTCTTCATTTGTCTGTTCTGTTCAAAAGAAAAGCACAATTTTGCACAACACCGTTCATGCAATCGATTTTTATGAGAAGAGGGCTGTTAAGAATAATTAACATCCTACGTCATCTTTGTCGTTACCCACTTCCATTAAAATGCAGTGTATGGTAGCAAGGCAGTGAAAAATGACCCAGGTAGAAGTTAACGAAACTGGCACTTCATTTAAGATGATTGTCTCATCCAAAGTAGGCTAGTAAATTAAACTAAGAGGAGAAACTTACATCAGGAGATGAACAGCGAGGACAGCGATGCCTGCATTATGTGGCAGCAGTCTGAAGGGCAGCCTCTTCGTAATAAGTAGATATAGTCATGATACTCAACACGCATGGATTGGCCAGGTCTGAACAGGGTCATAGAAATCACACTGAAGAAAAGTGCTGCACTGAATTTACTGTATTCATGAGCATCCTATCCACTTCAGTACAAAGTAGTATACCGACAAAATTTTGTCTTTCACTGTACTTACTTTTGGCAGTAATTCTGTTAGTATAATATTGTCAGAGGAAGCTAAAACATTCTTAATTTTTAATAGAAGTTAATGCAACAACATTACTTTTATTCCAAGTAATTTTGGACCATTTTTAGTGGTTTCATTTCCATTGACCATTTCAATTGATCATTCTCTGTTGGTTCTTCATCACATGCTCGGATAAAAAAAGTAATACAGTTATTTAAGGAATAGGTTTAATTTCAAACTACACATGCCTTACTTCCCCAGTTAGAGAAACATTTTGAGTACAGATATTCATATATTCAAATCACCACACAAATGTTTTTGTTAAGCAACAAATTCCAGTAATAATACAAACCCGATTTATGTCAAAAGGAGTCACAGGTGTCAAGCACAGCGGTCAAATTTTACAGCGGTAATAAATGTGGTATTCCGAGTGTGTGTTAAAGGCGACAAGGAAAAAAGATTACATGAGGGAAAAAATGACTGTTATTAGGAGAATCTTGACCATTTAGTTTAGTTTAGTTGTAGGCCTTAATGGTGTGGTGCGCTATAGAAATTAAGGCAACAAAATTTTATAGTAATTTGGACCATTTGTATTGGTTTAATTTCTATTGACCATTTCCATTCATCATGAAATGTTCACACAACGCAAAGGGCATCTGTTATTTCCAGATGATGAAAATGAAAAAAAAAAAAAGTTTACTTGAAAACAGTAATGTATTCAACTCATCTGCAGGTGATGTAAATGGAATGAAGTCAATTCGGTATGCTATTTTATTTAGTACAAGTGTTTCATTTTCACACAGATAACTGCATCCTCTGAATCGAACTCTACTCACTGACTCACTCCAGACTAGATTTCTCCCTATTCCTCTGATCTCTCCATTCTGCAGCTGTCACAGTCAGAGGTGCCGCACTGACAGGCACTCTTCTGCAGCTGACAGAATGGTGGTGTGTTAGAGCTTTTCATTCACACCCCTCTCACCTCTCACAGTGTTTCGCCGTGTTTCTGTTTTACTAATGGTCCCTGAAACAGCAGCGTGAAAAAATATGACAAGTTTAGCCTCAAAGGTTGCAGAGCAGTGCAAACTGGGTTACATACGCCTCGACAGTTTGACAGCCTGAGCTTGGCAGGCAGCATGCTGTGCCTCAAAAAGAAAGAGGTGCAGTTGTGTATTGTGTTACATGCTGTGTGCTGAGATAGTGGGAATGTGAATGTGTTACTCCAGATAGAAATTTATGTCCATGGGTGTTGTGTGTGCCTCTGTGTATTTGGGTGTGTGTTCCTTAGGTTCTCTCCTATCACGCCTCCGCTGCGGAGGAGGAGACGCGGGCGCTCCAGGTAACTGCGGTAAATTACAGTTTATTCATTTATCCCCTTTCCTGCCCCTCAATCAGACACAGCTCAGCATTAAGACTTCACAATACAACATTCTGTTCAAAACCACAATGATGTTCATTATTAAACAGAAGGCTCAGTGCTTTCAGATAAGGACGGTGACCTGTAGGACACAAGCTGCTTAGATCCAGTCCTCTTGCACAGTCCTTCTTTGGAGGCCCGTGATTAGTGAGAGTCGCCTAATTAGCCAGTTAAGAGGCCCTTGCCACTCCGCCAGCCTCCACTTGTGCCACGATTTCAAATCAGCACCGAGAGATCAGAATTAAGCTCTCTTTATTTTGACATTGCAAAATATGTCATCTGGAAGCATCTGCAAGTTGAAAATCTAGGCTGAATGGACCGTCGCTAATGCATATCGAGAAGGAAAGAACATCCTTCTTCAAAGGAATTATAATCAAGCTTAAGTGGTTGCCATTAGGCAATTTCTGAAAAAAATGTAAATGTGAATAACAATTATTATTCTGTATTAACCATCTTGGTTTGCAACATCTGCTTACTGTTTAGTTCAACGTCTTTTCTCTTGAGGAAGTAAATACATTTGAGTCAAGGAAGAAGGATTTATTGCAGTGAAAGCCCCTGCTCTCAGTAAGAGAGACAAGCCGAGCACAGCTAAATGCTCATCCTGTGCGCCTCAAACTATGCTGATCACAGCTCATTGATTATTAATGCCTAACAGACAGAGATCCCCAGTGTTAGGGGCTGATAGTCTGTTTATGTAGAGAGAGAGAGAGAGAGAGAGAGAGAGAGAGAGAGAGAGAGAGAGAGAGTGTGTGTGTGTGTGTGTAAAATGAAAGCAAATCTCACATGACTTTATGCTGTGGCTAAATCACAAACCCAGTTCATTGTATTGTGTTAATTTTAAAACCCTTCTGTTATCTTTTGTCAAAAGGCAGCCACGATTCCCTCAGCTCAGTCTCTGAGACTACTAGACTTCACCTTCAGTGACTTTGACCTGTCAGATGCTGAGACCACCCAGGCCGCTATCCGCATGTTCGTGGACCTCAAGCTCGTGCAGAACTTTCAAATGAAGTACAAGGTACATGCTCCATTTGTCCAGCTGGGGACCATTTAGACAAACTGAAAACAAGATAAGTAAACCGACACGGCCAGCCAGGCTGCAACAAAGCCTCAAAACATTACCTATCCATGCTCCACACACAAATGTTTCCTTACAGCTGTTGCTAGGCTGAGTTTGCTTTACAGAATTTTGTCAAATTCCCATCCTAATGACAAATTGAGAGCACAACTCTCCATGTGTTTGTTGTAATATGTAATGTAGCATACATTGTTCATTCCATATTATATCGATGTCGTGATGATATTTGTGTAGTGTGGAAATGCAATGTTATGTAAGGAGTAAAAAAGGAATGCTTGAATTTCTCATTATGTTGAATGGGATTTTAAGTGGGAGTGTTCCATAAAGCCTGTCTAACTTGGCAACAGGTGTTATGAAAGAAGGAGCATGAAAGATGACGGCACAAATCAGTAGTGCATGTCAGGTTCACACTGACCTTGAAGCTGGTCTGGTAGTAGCTAGAAAAAGTGAATTCATGAAGGGTTTTCAGTGCCAGGTGTACTGAACACAAACATCTTTATTATTTTACTAGATGTTAGTGCTGCAGATTACACTGGACTAATGATGCCTGTGCTTGCAAAATCTAAAAAAGATACCATGACTTCCTCCTTTTATTTGGCCTATAGTTTCCATAAGAAGTCCATGGTTTCAACCATCTGACTGTAGTTGCTGTGAAAACCACCGCAGTTCACCGTTTGCTTGGCTCTCCTGAACAAGCTCCTTTTATGGCCCTTGATGCCAGGAGAGACGGCCCGCAGATGGGGCACAAAGACAGGCTTTTATTGATTTCTTCGCCAGTGCTTACTCCAGGCTGTATGAGTGAAAGCAGGCACTCTCTGACCACCCTGGCATAACATTCAGATCAGTCACACACAGTTGACTGACCACCCGCTGAGAGCCACTCTAACGATGCAGTATTTTAGACGTGCCAATTCAAAAACGGCACTTGCTTCTGACACATTGGGGTACTGACATTTAGAGTGAGCTGCATACCTATTCGGCCTGTTTTGTATGCGCTGAATTATTTTTGTTTTGCATGTGTTTGTTCTAACATAGTCCAAAAAACGAGTTTAAAAGGAATAATATGGTACATTTTTTCCTAGCGGTCATTTTAACTCAGTTTTGTTTTAACTAAGTTAATACCACACATATCCAAATCCTTTCAGCTTTGTGGCATAGATACCTATCCATATTTGGTAGAGCATGTCAGATCCTCTTCTTTTTCTACTTGTGGTTGCTCCAGATCAGGGATGGCCACAGCAGATCAGCCGTCTCCATTTCCTTCTGTCCTCTGCATTTTCCTCTCTCACACCAACTGCCTGCATGTCCTCCCTCGCAACATCCATAAATCTCCAACCAAGCCTTCGTCTTTTCCTCTTCCGTCCAGCTCCATCCTCAGCATCCGTCCCCCAATACACTCAGAGTCTCTCCTCAGCATCCTCCTCCCAACACACTCAGAGTCTCTCCTCAGCATCCTCCTCCCAACACA
>JBBPCX010000011.1:6248319-6266271 GCA_037974365.1 Hydrocynus forskahlii | reverse complement strand
AACACACTCAGAGTCTCTCCTCAGCATCCTCCTCCCAACACACTCAGAGTCTCTCCTCAGCACATGTCCAAACCAACCCAGTCTCGCCTCTCTGACTTTTCCTCTAAAAGGTCCAACTCAAGCTGTCCCTCTAATAATCCCGTCCATCCTTGTCACTCCCAATGCAAATCTTAACATTTTTAGCTCTTCCATCTCCAGATCTGCTTCCTGTCTTTTCCTCAGTGCCACTGCCTCTAAACCGTCAAACCACACAACATAACTGGTCTCACTACCATCTTGTACACCTTCCCTTTCACTCCTGCTGGTACCTGCCTGTTACAGATCACTCCTGGCAGTCTTCTCCACCCATTCCACCCAGCCTGCACTCTTTTCTTTACCTCTCTTTCACAATTCCCGTTACTCAAGTATATGAACTCCTCCACCTTCACCAGCTCTACTACCTGCGTCCTCACCTTTCCACTGTCCTCCCTCTCACTCATGCAAAGGTATTCTGAAAGTCCTACTGACCTTCATTCCTCTCCTTTCCAGAGCATATCTCCTTCTCTCTAGGGTCTCCTGAACCTGCTCTTTACTCTCACTACAGATCACAATGTCATCTGCAAACATCATAGTCCACAAGGACACTTTTTTAAATACAGATGTTCAGATTAACTAAACATGTTTCAGTAAAACAACACATCCACTTTCTTTTACTGCTGAGATCTCTTCCAGTCAGGTACCTGTGCTTCATTTTTCACCTTCTTAGCCACAGCTAAATGGCATTGCCATGTCATTTGATGCTGATACTGATGTGCTGAATTTGGCAATTAAATATTGTACAAAATTTGTATTCATACTACAAATATATCAGAAGAATAAGAAATTCTGTAAGAGCCAAACAGTCTCGGAAATGATGGCTTCAGAAAAAAAGCTGCAAGACCGTGGTTGAAAGTTGAATGCCGCTCATACTGAAAAGGATGTGGTTAAGTAGGTTTGATGCCTAAAAAATCGAGGAACTAAAAATAACCAATTTAAACATCCGTGTCTGAAATGGTACTGCACAGTAGTAGCTTACATGTTTGGCCAAACCTCGGTCCCCCTGTCGCCAAAACTTTTTCATTTACACATGTGAATATTACACCCCACAAAACACCTTCATAACTGTGGAAGAATCCAGATTTGGCAGTCTTTCACAATTCATTTCCACAACTGGATATTTTGTCCTGTTTTTAAATGCCTTATCAACTTTCCTTTTCTCAGTTGATCACCATTTTAATTAATCTGTTCTGAACAAGGGCTCTAGCTTTCTGCTAGTAATTGTTCATAGGCACGTTTATCCTAAGTCATTCAGTTGTAAGGGAAAAGCCAGTCAGCTCTGAATTACTGATACATATTGTCCTCTACCCCTGTGTGTTTTGTTGATGTGTCTTTACTGTTGCCTAAATTGCTTTTTTTCAGTCAGTTCATCCTAAATAATAAGTAGTGACTCAGCAGGAAAAATGGCAGTGCTGCTGTTGCACATCAGTGTTATTTTGGGTAGCTTCGTCTCGCTGTTCCGCAGAGATGTGAGTTAACAGACGATTGATAAAGTAAAATAATTAAATTATCAATTTTCCGGGTTTACAATTGAATTCTAAGGGCCAGCTAATTAAATTGACCTTTTTCTGTCAAGGATGTGCAGAGAATCTCTTTCTCTTCCTTTTTAACTGCATGTTTTCAACTGGTTCTTGTTTATTACTTCTTTTCAACTGGTTCTTGTTTATTACTTCTATTACTGTTTTCAGAACCTGTGTCAGTGGATCCTGAGCGTGAAGAAGAACTACAGGAAGAACGTGGCCTACCATAACTGGCGGCATGCCTTCAACACGTCGCAGTGCATGTTTGCTTTACTCAAATCCGGCAGGTTACAGGTCAGTGTAGCAAACAAGCTTTTTTGTCACTAAAGAGTAACTAGGACACCCCTTGGTTGTGCTTGTGGTGTGTATTACAAGCACAAATAGTTTTAAAAGGGAATTGCGTGTGAAGTCATATTAATGGTCAAATAAAATGGCTATATTTGTGGCTATATGTGTGTGAGATAATCTGAGTCCGTTTCTGTGCAACGCAGTATTTCCTCAGTTATTGATTTCTGCAGAAAATGTGCATTTTGGAAAATCTGTGGAATTCCTGCATGACTGAACTTTAGAAGGAAAGAAAAAATCTTTAATAATCAGTCACATTGTAACTCTCTTGTTATTTGTCTTATTAAAGTTTCTAGATGCTAGTCTTATGGGGAATATACAGTACAATCTATATCTGTGTTGATCTTTTGCTTCTGTAGTTGAGCACCCTGTATTTGAAGTGAAGCAATGACAGCGAAGTTGAAAAAGCATGTCTTCTTCTTGGTTGGAAGTCCTTTTTGTAACCTATTAATGTCCATATATCTGAAATGTTATATTTCCTTTTGTCCACGTGTTCTCTGAGTTTCTAATTATGTCCTAATCAACAGAATAACTTAAGTGATTTGGAGATTTTGGCCCTGATGATTGCAACACTGAGTCACGATTTGGACCACAGAGGCGTCAACAACTCATTCATCAAAAGGTTTGTTTTATTATTATTATTGTTGTTGCTATCAAGTCTAAAAAAGAGGAAGAAAAGTTTGCTGTTGTGAGTTGCTTGACTGATACACTACGGGAGCATAAAGTAGGAAGCAGAAATAGCACCTTAAAGAGAGAAGATTCCAACATCTCTAACACTCCATTGTGTGAACAGGAGTGACCATCCTCTGGCCCAGCTCTACTGCCACTCCATTATGGAGCATCACCACTTCGACCAGTGTCTCATGATCCTCAACAGTCCAGTAAGCACCACTTTATTCACTTACAGTGACAAGAAAGTGGCACAGAAAACGTCTGTCTCCTCTTGCTACGTGGAGAACCTTCACGTGAAAATTTGTAGATAACAGGATAAAATGCAATTGCAGGCCCAATATATACAGCATGACTTTTTAGTTGACTTCTATACATTATATACATTGTTTCAGTTCAGTCACTCATCCAGTGAAAAAGTCAGCCAATGTTGTAAACCAGCACACTTTCAGAATCACAGATATCTTTCAGATCCAACACATTTAGTTGGAGGCCAGCAGAATTCGATATTATAATGGGTTTTAAGGAACATTGTAACTGCAGTCTTTCTCCTATCCATCTTCCTGTGGTGTCAGAAACTGTAAAGCTCTTCATTCTACCTTGTCTACGCTATTGCTTTCATTTCCTTTAGGAAAAGAATGTAGTATGTATGCGCCTCTTCTTACAAGACTGATTAGTTCGAGCGCTAATATTTTTCATTGTTTGTTTAGGGCAGTCAGATTCTCAGCGGTCTTTCTCTGGATGAGTACAAAACTACTCTGAAGATGATTGAGAAGGCTATCTTGGCCACTGACTTGGCCGTCTACATGAAGTAGGTACCCAGTATCAGCCACAGTTAAGAGAATAACAGTTATTTTTTCAACTGTGGTTAAATTCAGTCATAATCTTCTTTATTAGAAGTAGTAATTATACAGTGATTATAAAGTAAAACACCTTTTGACATGTTAGGGCCCACTTTACTTGGTTTACCTTGGTTTACTTATTCTCCTCAGAAGTCTTAAATAACAATTTTTGTATGTCATTGCAAATAAAGTTACTATAGGATTTTATAATCTAAGAGATTAAATACACACTCAAAGAAATGATTCACCAACTATTTTTATCTCCATTTATATTTAGTTGTTAAAATCCAGGAACTGAGTTACACTATTTTTTGGCGTAAAATCAACTAGTGTTTAAGAATGTACAAGTCATTATACAATATATGGACAAAAGTATTGGGACGCCCACCAACAGGGATTATAATGGCATCGCATTCAAATACATAAACTTTAATATGGAGCTGGTCCCCTTTTGCAACTATAACAGCCTCCACTCTTCTTGGAGTTTCTGTGGGAATTTGTGTTCATTCATTCCGTAGAGCATTTATGAGGTCAGACGCTGATGTTGGACGAGGAAGACCTGACTCGCAATCTCTGATCCAGTTCATCCCAAAGGTCTTAGACGGTGTTGAGGTCAGGGCTCTGTGCAGCCAGTCAAGTTCTTCCACATTGAACTCATCCAGCCATGTCTTTATGGAGCTTGCTTTGTGCACTGGGGCACAGAAATGGTTCCTCCCCAAACTTCCACAAAGTTGTCTTATGCTGAAGCATTAAGATTACCCTTCATTGGATTCAATAATTAAGAGGTGTGTCCCAATACTTTTGCCCATATAGTGTACTTGAAGTCAGTGTTCTATGACTAAGATACTTTTCTCTTATTGTTATCAAGCAATTGCAGATGTGACTAAACTGTGGATCAAAAAGCAAATGACAGACTTGTTTCTACCTATTTCTGCAGGAGGAGAACAGAGTTCTTTGAGCTGACAAAGAACAGTCAGTTTGTCTGGGAGGACGACTGCCACAGAGACTTGCTGAAGTGAGTGGGTTTGAGACTGTCATTACAGACCTCAGAACCAGCCTTAGATGTCTGTTTTAAAAATACACAAGTGTCTTAATTATCCGTCCTGGTGGCAACATTTCCACACTGCAGGTGCATGCTGATGACTGCGTGTGATATCTCTGCCATTACGAAGCCCTGGCCTGTACAAAAGAGGGTAAGAGTCAAGAACAGTCATTATGACTCTGTAGAAACTAGTTATTGTCCTTATACCAACTTAAAAACTGTCCTATAAGTGGCAGATGGGAGTATTGAGCAAGTGCTTACATTGCTTAATGCTCACATCTGCCACTCAGGCTGTTTTTTAACAAGTACTCCCTTCACACTTGTTTGAAATTCTTTCAGCCTTCTTTAGCACTGACTCCTGTTGTAGCTCATTTGTCCCACAAATCTTGCTCTTCCTCTGTCTGTGCTCTCTGTTCGGCAATTAGCAGGCAGGGTCCATAATTAGAAGTAGGTGAAGGCACAGCTGTGCTCCTGTCAGTTCTATTTATGTCCACACACATGCACACAAACAAACACACACACACACACACACACAGAAACACACACATCTGCTTCAATTTCTTGATTTTGAAGGGCCCATATCCTGCACTTTTATTTTGTGTTTCCCCCAAGCTCTGCTCATGTTGGCCTGGTTTTACAAAGCAAGAACAGACTTAGTTTTCACACAACCATTTTCGTTGTCCTCTAGAAACTGCTTTCAGAAGCTGTACCTTTAAGACTGGTATATGTAAATGAGCTGGCAGTCCTGTATGGCGCCTCTTTGTAAAAGCAGTCTTGCATTAAGCAGTGTCAGTGGGTGGGGCTAAACTGTTGCAAGCTTATCGAAAAGTATTGCTTTTCATGACATCACAAAAACAATCCATTAAAAAGAGGCATTTTTGAGCTCAGTTCCCATGAACAGGGGAATGAACAAGCTTAGTGCTGTGTTTGGTTACAAAACACAAACCTATTTCTGGACAAAAGCAGAGATAACATAAAAGTCTTTTAACGTAAAAGACTAAGCTTCCATTCTGTCTGCTACTATGGAAACTATTCATCTTCTAAACGTGGTTTTAATATGAGGGAGCGGTGACGTGTTTTAAATCAGTGTTAGGATCCTGAATTTGACACTGCTTAGAGACGAATAGCATTTTTCATGCCATGTTGTCCGCTGTTGGATGATCATGAGACTCAGGCCATGGGCTAGTCATGAGACTTGGACTGATCCTCATATTTTTACTGTCATAAACAATACAGCCGCCCGTGCTGAGAAACCAGAAAGGAAAGAGATGAGTAATACTCTAATGGTGTGGTGATAAACTCCTTCCACAAAAGTGCAGGAAGTGCAGAGCTGTCAAGTCAGAGCAGCATTAATAAGAGAGTAACTTTAGTGCAGTGAAAAAAACACTCTGATAGATAGATGGCTGGAATCTCAGTGCTCTGAGAGGAAGGGAAGCACAATTAAGATGAAGGTGGAAATTTCTCAGATGTCGTAAGTCTTGATAATCATCTTTAAACTCTTCTTTTTCTTTTTCTCAGATAGCTGAGCTTGTGGCCACAGAGTTCTTTGAGCAAGGAGACAAAGAAAGGAAAGAGCTGAACATTGAACCTATTGTGAGTTGACTGCCTGCATACTTTCCATAACAGTGTTTGAACAGCGATGCCAAGTCAACAGCATCAGACATGACGTACCGCCTATTAAAAAAGCATCTTTCTCTCTCCGTTAGGATCTAATGAACAGAGAGAAGCGGGATAAGATTCCCAGCATGCAGGTCTCTTTCATCGATGCCATTTGCACACAGTTATATGAGGTAAAACACACTAAAGCCTGTTTACAAGTCCTTAAAGGGAATTCAATTGAGTTGAGAGATTCAGAGTGCGAAACGGTTCATTGTAGAGAAACTTACAAACTGATGTTCATGAAGTGGTGATAAAAACCAGAGGACTACAACACAAACAATAGCAATTTTATTTACTGTTCAAAATGACGAGCGAACCTACATGTCTTCTTTTATGTGTGAAATGTTAATGGTTAAACAGTAAAGTAAGAACGTTTCTCTAGAACAGAGCATTTCACATCAGTCTACTTTGGATGACTGTGTTTGTATACATCATAACCATTTAATTATGATATGCGTTGAAGTATGAAGGGAAATGGAACAATAGGGGTTTGTATGCTAAGTAATACCTGCAGGAATGAAATGAATGCGTATTGAAAATATTATCTGCTCTTCTGCTCCAGACACTGGCCAATTTGTCGGATTCCTGCTCCCCCCTGCTGGAGGGATGTAGGAAGAACAGGCAGAATTGGAAAGTTCTAGCTGAGCAGGGTGAGGAGCCAGGATTGCTGAATGGAGGACTCTAAACTGACAGATGGCCAAGCAAGGCTTGTCCCAGCAATCGCAGGACAGTCTTCCCCTTCCCCAGTGCCCTTCCTTCTCTACCGACGCTTAAGGATTAAGGGGTCTCATTCCAGGTCATGCTGTGTGTTTCTTGCAGACTGTGACCGAATGCAGATGTTCTTTTGGGACTCAACTGAATCACATTGAATCATATACAGGTTGGGCTGGGAACTTTTAGCACTGAATCGGTATGTTCCAGTAAACACAGATCAAAGTGGTAATAATTAATTCTAAGCAAATAACTCAACTTGGTGGTACTTGATGTTGTGAGCCTTTGAAACGAATTGCCCGTCTAGTCACTGAAAATAACCTAAGAAGGATCTAAGGCAGAATTAGTTCAGGAGTTAAACAGTGGGTACAATATAGCAACTGCTTCAGTTCAGCAGCACTGATCACTCTGTACGTAACAACTGTCCGTAAGAGCAGGGTATTACTTGCCTTGACCTTTCCAGGTATTATCAGTGCTTACACTAAGGGACCTGCCGAAAGAGAGCAAGTGCGGAATATAAAGACAGGGGTCTTTGATTTGAATTACTCCAATAGGCTCTATGTGTAGGCATTGATATTTATGACTTTAGTCCAATCTTTGGGTTTTCTGTAGCTCACTCACTGAACGTAAATAGACGTAGATGCACAACGAACGTAATTTATTTCTCACTACAGTGCACCATAGAGCTAAGCTAACATACGCAACTGCAAAGGAACATATCCACTCCTGAAATCCAGAAAAAAAAATGTTTTAATAATTATCACTTTGTGTTTCTATTTCCACCTCTTTTGTATATTTATTAACTTTTATCAAGTTTGTTTTATGTGGTGACAGTTTGGTTTCTTATGTCCAAATGAAAACTCTTGGAGGGAAAATATATATTTAATTATTCACAAGTTTGTGTCCTTGTGTTCCTTTTGTTTATTTTTCAGATATCCTCACTGTTGGGGGAAGACTTCTTTTCTCCAAACCGGCACCTTTTAAGAATCAAAAAAAGAAAGCTTCTTCCAGAGTTTCCATATATGTATACATGAATTGAAGTGAAATATTCTTCGCTTCCCATACCCAAACACTAGTTGTTTTGCTGACAAAGTGAGGTCGGGATAGTTAGATTTACGCAGCTAAAAGAAATGAAGCATATTTACTGTAGACAGCCTTTATTATATATACACAGCTCAGAAAATCATTTTAGTCCCTGTGGTGCTCATTCAGAGCCAATATTCTGTTGCCAAATTGATCAGATCCACCAGTGGCGGCTGGTGCTCAGTGAGTCTGAACAGTTAATTTCGCATGATGAAGCGGTTTTGACCTCACCTTTTACCTTTACAGGAACCAAAGTATAACCATAAGCACACTATTACACCCTAAATCCAATTTATAAATTTAAGACTGAGATGCTTTCCTTTAGTAGATCATTCATGAATGATTTTATACAGGTAACGTGATTTTATGACTTGCCATATGCATGTGACCATACCATTGACAAGGGTGGTGCTTGACACTGAATAACTGTTTCATTACAGAGAACATGTCATTAGCTGATCGGACTGAGTGCAGTACGTGTGAAACTCATTTAGTTCGACAGTCTTTATGAACTTGTATGTTTTATTTTTTGGCACTACTGGCTATTAGATGTCAAAAATGCATATTGTGACATTTAATATTTTTTTTGCAATAACACATGTACAGCTCTGGAAAAAATAGACCAGTTATTTATTTTTAAATCAGCATCTCTATGTATGACAACCGTTCCATGCCAGTGTGTTAAGTTCCTACACAAGCACCTCATTCTGCTTTATGAGGTACTGATTACTGATCACCTGAATCAAATCGTTCCAACCAAGCAGGAGGCACCCCTGATTCCACCTCTGTAATCAGTTGGTCTTGGTTTTCAGTTACTCAGGTGTGGCTTCTTCTTGGTTGGAACGAAAACCTGCACCCACAGCGGCCCTTTCTGGACAGGTTTGAGACCCCTGCTTTAAAGAACATTATTTTTTTAGTTGGAAATTAGGAGAAATATTGTCAGCAGTTCTTAAAAACTAAGGTAAAGCTGTTCAGCGCAATACTTGCACCTAGAAAAGATCAAACCTGAGAAACTGAACATTTTTGCAGTGGTCTCCAGTTTTTTTTTTCCCCAGAGCTGTGTATCTCCCCAACCACTATATGAAAACCAGTAGCTGCTAGTCAGTGCAGCGTGCATGGCAGCCTCTTGTCATGCTGATCAGTCCAGCAGGTGTCTCGTGTCCTTTTCACATGGGAGTGAGGCCAGACTTTGATGTTTATAGAATAAACGATTCAAAGAACATGCCAACTGTTTTTCAATGCAAGCACACTTGAAAACATCACTATCAGACACAAAACATGAAGCAAACACCCTATGTGGAGCAAATATACTAGAGCGAATCAGTGGCACGCACTTTAATCTTTTTGGCGCCAAACAGGTTTTTCTTATTTCGCAAATTACACGTGTGCAAGTGCTTAAATCTAATATTTTACCAAGACACTGGCCAATGTTTAAGTTAGACAAGTACTGTAAAATCCAGTATATATTTAAGTATGTTATTTTAAGCACTTTCATTTGAGGATTTGATCAGGTGTGTACACTCCATTTTTCTCCAAGTCACTGTTGCCACCTATTGATGAACTGCAGTCATTGCATATAGTCGAAATGACAAAATGCCAGACCACCAAGAGCTTTTTCCTGTATCTAAGCAGGACATTTATTTCTTCTTTTTTTCCATTTTCAGGAAGACAGACATAAAAAAACCTCAGCAAATGAGTGGGTTGCTTGAGAACAAAGAAACTTCACAACTATGTACAGAAACGGAAAGTGAGACAGAAACAAAAGTTACATGGAGTTTGTCCTTTTGTAGGCCACCATACTGTTGACTTTGTGGATGGAAGTGGTGAAAGACCGAAGCCGCACCTCCTCTGACTGGTCAATGAGTTGAGGCCCAGATTCCTCCCACTGCTCAGGGACCTCCAGATCCTTATCTGTGTAGATCAGGAGGTCGAACGCACCTGCCACACAGACACATGAAAGAAGGTTGAATGAGGGGGGGAGAAATTGAATTGAGTGAATGGAACATTGCTGCAAAAAAGTGGGTTTATTTAACTTAAACTTTTAAAAAGTGGTAAATTCAAGAAAAATGTAAGTGTTAGCAGCTTGTGTGTGACGCCTCACTGTATTACATTCAGAAAGATTTGTGTCTCATATCAGCAAAGAAACTTTGTTCCATTCCCCCGCAGAGATGAGTAACCGTATGAAGGAAAACATGTGAAACCAGTCATCTACCATGCTTTATGTTAAGATGTACAGCTCTGAATGTGAGGTGACCAGCAATTAGTTTCTTCCCATTTTGTTCAAAATACATATTTACTGATATGTGACATCAGGGAAATGATCTACAATATTTAAATTCAGCACACATTTACCTTGACCGGCAGCATTTCAGAAGGTAAAGATCAAAATGTCTGCAGTATAGAACAGTCTTACAGTAGAAAATAAACATACATGTGTTGTGTCAGCATTTTGCTGTCGGAGATGGCCACAGTATGTGTACTAAATACTTTCTTAGCATGTTTTCCTGATAATGAGTCATCACTGGATGGGAAAAACAAAACTCGCTTTCATGTTCTGTTTTACTGGCTGTGAAGACTTTGAGCCAGCTTGAAGCAGCAACAGCAATTAAAGACCAAGGGGCAGGCTCCATCACATACGTCGCATCAATGCAAAATTATAGCGTATTTAATGTAAGCTGTCCACAAAGCAGACAGATCCATCAAATTTTGTCAATTTAAACCAATATTAAAACACCAAGTCATTTTTTAAAAGAAAGACAAAAAGAGAAAATGTCAGGAACGTCTCATTGTGTACATACCAAAAATGAAATGATTTTCATGCTGTATTTAGTGGTTATTAAACATATAGGTGACTAAGTTATGCATATTATGATCAAATCAGACAATATGATAAAGTATTTCAATGAAATCAAAGGGCGAAAAGTGGATCAGGACATTCCTACTGCTAATAAGAATTTTCTTTAGTTTGTGTTGCACTTTTACAATGAATGCTGTAAATATTTCTAAAATACATCTGCAAAACAGCATTCCAAAACGCTCAGTTAAATGTTTAAAAGGAATTATAATGAATAAAACTGTTTTCTGATCACATCAGTAACGACCAAACAAGTTCAACTGGGCAGCCCTAATTTTCTGTCTAACCTGAGAAAGCGTCTCAATACACTGTTAATCACAGATTCTGTTTTCATACACAGAACCCACTTCATTCCTAATTTTAAGACAATTAAACAGTTTAGTACAACTAATCTAGGAATCTAGATAGCAAGTTAGTGATATTATTTTGTTACACAGAATCGTATTTGTAGTACACTTACAGGCTGTTTCCAATAAAGGCAAGAAGGTGACGGTGGCTGTGATTTGTCTGATGACTGAACGGATTTCTTCCTGAATGGCTTTCATGGACTTCTCCCTGGGAGCACTGGAACATGCAAAACAGCACAATTTGTAAGACCCAGTGTACAAACTGTGGCATTACACATGCAGATACCATATTGCCCGCCTTTTCCCCCATTCAGCTCCAACATTTGCTGCAAGTTCATTTGTTATATGCTGTCTGACTACTTCTTCACAGTGTGAGAGTACCTGCTCTCCTTGGCCGTTTTATCACACTCTATGTCAAACTGCCACCGCTCCAGGACCTCATTGGTCTCGAGGCATGTGATCACCACCACCAGCTTCTGCACAGTACAGTCATACAGCCACTCTGGGGGTAAAATGGACCAAAAAAATATATATTACCAAGAGCTCAAGAGGCAGATGTTTACCGTACTAACTTTAGTTTTAAGGAATAAAATTGGCTAGCATTCATATATAGACGCTCATCCAAGGACTGAATGCAATGGTTTTCATGTGCAATAGTTCTGGTGCATTATTACTGTGCTCCACTCAATGTCTTTTTGCTGGCCATCTGAAGATACCCACTGTGTATACAAAAACATATTTACTGTTGTAACTATGCAAATTTCCCACCCGTAGGACAGATAAGAGATTTTCTTATCCAGAGCATATTTAAAATAAAAAGGAAAACAAAAACCCTCAAAAGGTCTAATGCATTTGACTTCACTTTATAAAGTGGTGTGTGTACATGCCTACCTTTGAGTTGTGTCACAACGTTGGTGAGGTAGTTCTTCAGTTTGGGATCTGTGGTGACCTGAAGACTCATATCATACTGTATTGCTCTGGTAAAAGTCTCTGCGGGATAAATCCCTCGCTGGTACAAGATACTGTTGATCCCAAAGGCTGAAAAGTAAGAGATGGGCAACATAACAGTGTTATCAATATTGTGACAAATAACTTCAGTATACACTAAGATATAACAGGTACTGTCAATACTTCAACGATGCATGTAGGATCATCATAGAAACATATTGTATCTATAAGTCTGTATACAATACTGTATCGTTATAGTCTCCCCTTTGCATTTTTATAATTATATTTTAATTTTTTAAGGTATAGCACAATCAAAGATATATTTATACTTATATATGTTTCATTTTAAGTCAGTTCCCCATTTTTTTTTTACCCTCACGTTTCTCTGTGCTGTGAGTGTGGTGTGTTCTATGTTGCACCTATGGTCCAGGAGGATAATATTTCGTCTCACTGTGTACTATATGTAGATTGCTGGGATGACAAAGCTCTACCTGACTTGAAAGACAGAGGGCCTCTTTAAGATGTAGCAATACAGTTTTGAATGGTGAAAAATAACCTTTTTTTTTGCTCTATAGGCCACCATTTAACCCACCAAGTGAAGCAGTGGCCTGCATCAATGAAGGCGCCCAGGGAGCAGTGCGAGGAGAGGGTAACTTGCTCAAGGGTACCTTAGTGGTGCCACTAGCAGTCATGGGATTTGAACCCACAACCTTCTGATTGCAGGTCCAACTCCTTAACCACCAGACCACCAGCTGCCCCAGTAAACACCTTTAGCACAGGAATAGTTAGCTTCGTTTTAGAGCAGGACAGAAAGTTCAGTCATAACTAGATCTCTGACTTCCAACAAGTGACATCAGATTTCACCATTATACAAGACACGTGGTAACAACCCATGACCCGGCACTAGCTAACTTAACTACACAATAAAGGCAAAAGTATTGGGACACAGCTGTTTTTAGGGTTTGGGCTAAGCAACCAGTACAACAGGACATTTTGGACAACGCCAAGCTTATAACTTTGTGGACACAGTTTGGGGGAAGATCCAGCTCAACATTAAAGTCTATGTATTTGAATGCAGTGTCATTAATGTCCCTGTTGTAATGATCAGGTGTGCCAATACTTTTGCGTCCCACATCGAACTCCAATCATGTCTTTGTGGACCTTGCTTTGTGCACTGGGACACAGTCATGCTGGAATAGAAAAGGGCCTTCTCCAAACTGTGTCCACAAAGTTAGAAGCCTGACGGCGTTGTCCAGAATGTTCTGGTATGCTGAAGCATCAACACTGGCCTTCGCTGGAAGCGAGGGACCTAGCCCATACCCTGAAAAATAGGTGTGTCCCAATACTTTTGTCCATGTGGTGTATGTAGAGTGCTAGTGTGAGAAGGCTAACGTTAGTCACAGTCTGTTTTCAAACTCTCAGAGACGACGCGAGGCGCTTGCTTTATTAATCTAAACTGAAAACGAATAAAAAACGTATTCACTTACAGAAGAACTCGGCCACAAGTTCAGCACTCCCCTTCAGCGTGATTCCCTGCAGTGTCTTGGACATTTTCTCGTGTTTGTGCTGCCGCTCGCTGCTCTTCCTGTTTTACCCGCCGAGCAGTTTGAATTCAGACCCCTTTGAAGTTATGCGCATGCGCACTATCAAAACAACTGACGCAGTTTTCGTCATAGAGTCCAACGTATAGCATGGAGAAGCATCTTCTAAAAAAGAAAAAAAAAACGGTTTTAGTTTGCAGTTTGTCATTAAAAAAGCGAAGCAACGCCAACAAAGTAACATTTTAATAAAATAACTATTATTATAGTGATGTACTTGCATATATCATGATTTTTTTTACCCCTGACCATTACACCAAAAGGGACTTTAATGACAATACAAATACATAGACTTTAATATGGACTTTAATGACAATACAAATACATAGACTTTAACTGCACTCTTCTTGGAATGTTTTAAAGTGTTTCTGTGGGAATTTGTGCCCATTCATTCTGTAGAGCATTTATGAGGTCAGGCACTGATGTTGGACGTAAAGGCCTGGCTCGCAATCTCCGTTTCAGTTCATCCTAGAGGTGTTGGATGGGGTTGAGGTCAGGACTTTGTGCGGGCCAGTCAAGTTCTTCCACACTCAACTAATCCAACCAAGTCTTGATGAAACTTGCTTTGTGCACTGGAGCACAGTCATGCTGGAATAGAAAATGGCCTTCCCCAAAATGTGTCCCCAAAGTTGGAAGTGTGGCATTGTTCAAAATGTCTTGGTCTGCTAAAGCATTAAGATTGTCCTTTGCTGGAAGTAAGGGGTCTAGCCCAAACCTGAAAAACAGGTGTGTCCCAATACTTTTGTCCATATAGTGTATGTTTAAAGATATTAACTCTGAGAGAACTGTGGTAGGCTGGTGCCCCGCACAGGGTGAGTCTTTGCCTCGCACCCATAGACCCCGGGATAGGCTCGGGATAGACGCTAGTAAGGATTAAGCAGTTACAGAAAATTAATGAATGAATCTCTAAGAGACACTGGAACAGAGGGACTGGTTGTTCCATTATGAAAATTCTGAGCCAGAGAAAAAAGGAAAAAGCTACATTCCACTCCATATGGTCCCCAAACGGTGCTCTCAGTATTCCCTATCTGTAGGACTTCAAATCCAGACATTGGATCTTAATTTCCAGTACTTTTAACATTGTAATCTCTGGTAGTTATTGTTATTTTGATGGTACTGATTGTGTCATACCTTACCAGCGATAAAATTCACAAATAAAAACTGAACCGAGGGTTTAGATTCGAAGGCACTGGGTATAAAATGTGGGTGAAGGGATTGTTTGATTTTCTTCTCTGCTGCTTTGATGGTACCAGGCACAACTGTCTTCACAGTAGCCCCCCTTTCTGAGGCCCATGGGTCACTGGGGTCAACACATACTGGCAATGAATTTGGGGGGAATGATACTTATGCTCTTTCTCATGTTTCTTTCTCTTGAATAATTCCAGGATCATCATTTCCTATCCATCTATCCACTCAAATTCAGACTGAGTCATGGGTTGGTCAGCCTGATAAGCATAAAGCAAGACAGTTAATATTCACAGAGTTACTGGTGATCAGTGGTCCTGTCATGATTTCATGTGGGTGCGCACATCTGTCTGTCTGTCTCTCTCTCCCTCTTTCATACACACCATCTCACTCCATTTTGTGAATATTTTCAGTCTGTCTCTCTCTCTCCTTCTCTCATTCTCTCTCCTTCTCTCATTCTCTCTCTCTCTCTCTCTCTCTCTCTCTCAATTTCGTGTCCATTTGCAGATATTCTCTCTCTTTCTTATAGACACATACACACTATCTCTCTCAATTTCTTGCCCACTTGCTCTCTCTCTCTCTCTCTCTCTCTCTCTCAGATAGATCAGGAATACAATGTATCATCTCACCACAAAAATCTCTTTTGATTCTAGACACAGTTAAGTTTTGAAAACTGAAAAAGCACTCGGCTGTGAAACTCTACATGTTGAATGCTTTCACTCAGCCAGTTTGGCTCTTTGCCTGTCAATGAGTGCAGCTTGAGTTTACCACTCAGTGGTCATTGCATCACATTTAGAGCAGGATGTTTACTCGCGCTCCTGCATAAGTTAGCCCCTGAAACACAATCCCGTTCATCCGCGGCCCAAAGTGTTCCACGTCATCTGCCTGCCGTCTGGCTCGACCTTCTTCTTGCCCGTCACAGCCGGACAGCTGGATTTTCGTAAAGAGTCAAGCCATCCAGCAGCTGCCTGCAGCCCCTGTAACCCACACACACTCTCTTTATAGTTTTTGTAGCACTTCCCTGCAGCCTATATGTCACCCAGCTAGCCATAATGGAGCCACTATAAAGTTTCTATAAACGACACCTCGTACCACTGGCTTCTATAAATGAAAATCTGCAGTACCTCAGTTATTTTGCCCAATTTTAACTCTGTGCATAGAGCTTGAGCAAAAGATAAATAGCACAAAATAAAAATAAAACATCTTACAGTAAGATACAGTAAGTGTACAAAAGAGCATGTATAACTGGTTAAATTATGTGTTTTCTAAACTGGCATTGGCAATATGGCAAAAATATATATCATATCATATATGGTTTACTAAGATGGATTACATGAGCTTATAATATAATTTAATACATGATCATACAATTTTGTTTTTACTGCTTGTCGTTATATTCAGACCAGTTAAGTTCTTATAGCATCATTGCAGCATCATTATGTCTCTTACTCACAATTTCCCAGTTTGGAGAAATTTTATACACATGATATTTGGGAGATACATGGGAGCCCTTGTTAATTATGGTTTTAGTGATATTTATGATATAAGCTGAGGTGCTCTTAAAAACGATGTCTTTAAGCAATTACACTGTGGTTCCAAACCCTTGAAGTGGGTTTGTAAGAGTAGGAAAAACATTAAAATATGCAGGTCAAGGGGTATTTCAGGACCGGGTTGGGGAACCATGGTTCTATGAAATTGTGGACATCACTTTTTTGGGGTTTTAACAGCGAATAACAAGTTCAGAAACGTGTAATGTGAGGTATTTAATCACGATAATGGCATTAACCTGTTTTATGTGTACAAATTCTGGACCTTACCAGACCGAAAGTGGCACACGGCCCAGTTTGCTGTTTTACACATTTTGCAAGGTTTTAAATTATTCCTGGGAGGAATCGAGTGACGATGCCATAAAATGCCAATGATTTTTACAAACACATCTGTTGTGTTCTGGGGATCCAGAGTGAGGGGTGTTAAGGGGATTTTTCCCCTTCTCTTGCCACATCTGTGCTTTTCCATCTCTTTGTTAATGAGCTGAAATAATATTTCTCAGCTGGTCTCCTTTAGCTGTACAGCAGGGCCACTTATCAGGACATTTTTGAAGGAAAGGTTTGAGTTTTAAAGAGAAGCTCAGTCAGATAGAACAGACAGTAGTGAAAACAGTTCTGACTCATCAAAACTGGCCCGAGATTTGGTTTTGTTTTGTTTTTTAACGGCTTTCAGTTTTCCACCCTTCTGTAGCAAAACATTCGTTTAGGAGCCTCTCAGGGTTATGGTCTAAAACAGCACTCTCGTCTCTCTTTCTGTGAGCTCAAATATGATCATCTCCATACTGAAATTGTGTGACATTTGTATTCCTGCGTGAGTGTAGTGTTCAGATTCAAACCAGTGTTTATAATCCAGCGTCCAGTGAGGGGTGAGGGAGTCTAGTCAAGGATCCTTCAAACAACCTTATGTATGGTGAAAGAGTGGTAGTGTGTGGCTATAGTGGTATTCATTCATCTGATGTCAGAGGTATATGGCCATGGCGCAGTGATTACTGAGCTTACTTAGTGCACCCAAGCTAGTCATGATCCCGAAAGCGCCGAGCCGTGCTATATATAGCACATCCAATGCTAACAGTGGGCTTTTTCTGCTCAGCAAAACCAATGGGGAGTTAATTGGAGAAAGTGGGCTGTCTCTGACGTGTGCCACGTGCCAAGACAGGGTGACATTTACTACATCAGGGCCAGAACACTTCGAGCTTAAATACACAGCCCTCCGAGTCATTAAAACCTGTCAGTCATGCATGAACCTTTTATGACTGATGAGCTACAGAAGCGAGATATTCGGCAAATGCTGCACACACAAAGCTGACTGTGGGCCTACCGGGCCTGCCTCTGATTCTGGGCATGTGTACTTATAGTTACTTTGATTGGCCCACCAGCTCCAAGCAAGCTTTTTTCTTAGCAACACAACAGGCTTTCTGTTTAACTGGAGGTGGAGAAAAAGGGAGGAAGGGGGAGAAAATCAATTCCTCCCTCAGGGGTTTACAGGGTCTCAACGCACCACTGGAGCTTACCAGAGCCCTCCAAAGA
>JBBPCX010000011.1:6220819-6243319 GCA_037974365.1 Hydrocynus forskahlii | reverse complement strand
ATTTCATGTAGTTGCATACGCCCTCCAGTTCCAGGTTCATTAGCAAATTGTGCTACAGTCATGCAGTCATTATCTTTCGTTCTAAATATTGCACTGAATATATTGTTGAATATATGATTTGTGTGTCAAATCATGAGCCCTGAACTGTCTATTGTACCAAATCGTGAGTTGGCTAGATCATTACAACCCGGTAAAGAGACCTTCCCGTGCTACAAGGAATATTCTTAAACATATTAATATATAGCACTTTTAGCACTGCTGAATCCGGGTCCTGGCCTTGTGTGTGTGGAGTTTGCATGTTCTCCTTGTGGTGGCGTGGGGTTCCTTTGGGGTCTCTGGTTTCTCCCACAGTCCAAAGACATGCATGTCTGGTGAATTGGGGATTCTAAATTGGCCGTAGGTGTGAGTGTGAGAGTGAATGGTGTGTGTGCCCTGCGGTGGGCCGGCGCCCCTGCCTCGCACCCGTAGATCCCTGGATAGGCTCTTGGTACCCGTGACACTGGTATGGATTAAACTAGTATGGATCAGGTGAAGGTTTTATGATGAGTCTGTACAGTCACAAAACCTTGCATGTCTAAGAGAGGAGGAAAAATGTCTTTATTTGTAAAATACATTAATACAGGGGCGTCGGAAGGATTTTTAATGTGAGGGGGACGCATCGGTCTACATGTGGGGGGTGGGGTTTGGGCATGGGGGGGCGGGGTTTGGGTGAGTGTGTGGATGGGTTGCTGCGTGCATGCGTCACTTGCATGCGGTGAGCTGGAGGCAAACGGATTTCCAGTGGTATGTGTATTCTCCTATCGATTTAGTGGAATGGATTCTTTCGCAAAAGATTCAAGATTCGAGATTCAACACCACTGGGCGAACTAATATTTTATGTTAAATGTGGGGTGGGTCCAAACGAATAATTATTAAATGTGAGGGGGACATGTCCCCTTCAGATTGAATGGCGGTGACGCCCATGCATTAATATAACAAGATTTCAATATTATTATTATTATATTATAATATTGAAGCATTTCTGTTGACTTATTACACGTTTACATGATAAAAATGTTAGCTGGCCTTCTCAAATGATATGAAAGCTGAAAAAAGTTACAAAGTTTTGATCTGCCAGTGACAGCGTGTCTCTTTATAAAATCTAAAATCCAAGCAGTTTGATCTAACACCATTGTACTCCAGTTTTCCCACTGACTTAGAGGACACATTTCTTATAACAAACAGGAATGTGCTTGCAGCACTGAAATATATTGTCATATTCCCATGTGTGTCTGCACTTATTTTCTATGTATGGAGAAAATTTCAAGAATGTAATGTCAAATACTGTTTTCTTCGAGACATCTCCTGCTTTGCTCCAGCTTGCCTCTTAGTATAATGTGTCTGAAGGGAGATTAGGAGACAGATCTTATCTAACGTCATACCACCATGGAGGCAGTGTTTAATGCTGGAATGAAAAGTCATCCTCTTCTGTTTCTGACATCTAATATCCAACTAGTGCCTCAGGAAATTGTGCTATAGGCCCATTACAGCTGATCTGGTTTGGTCTCGACCCAAATAAGAATTTAAGGATGGGGGGGGGAAGTGAAGTGGAACATGTAACAGCATTCTACCTGTCCAGCACTTTGAAAAGGCCTGACAAGAAGGTTCTATCAAAGAGTAGCGTGTGTGACCAGATTAGCACGTGCAAACAAAATCTTTTCTTTGAGCTTCTGAAAAGAGAGTCCACCTTGCCCAGACATGTTGGACATCCAGCCTGTTGCAGGGAAATTGTTCAGGGAAAGTACAATATAATATCATTGCCTACTTAGATTACAGCAAAAGAAACAATACGACTTGATGTTACCACAAAGCACATTGTTATTCAAGCATAATTTAAAACGATTTTTAAGGGTTGTGTGCTTGCTTGGTACACTGATCCCACTTAATACCCCCCCCCAGACCATTACTGCCTCAGAGCCTCTTCTTTCAATGCCCTTGATGCTTTTTGTTTAGTTAATTTTCACACACTTTCTGAAAATACATAAACACAGTTCAGAAGTCTTAGGAAGCCAAGACAGTTTTAAAAGATCTCAGTAGTAAGTGTGTTCTTAACAAATGATAACATAATACACATACATGAACATGGGCAAAATAAAGTGTGACAGGATTTTTTCATTTTTAAAAAAGGTTGTTGATATTTTGCTCAAAAGAATAATACAGAAAGCCATCACTTAGAAAGGTAATGGACTTGTGTCCAAGCCTTAGTAATGCATAGGAACAGGTTAATTAACAATTGTGATAATTAAGTCATGGCAATCTCGGTCGCACACCTTGCTGAGTTGTGGGCACCCGTTCCCCACGTAGTATGGGCATTGCATTATTTGTATTAAGAAAAATGGTTGCTTACATTCATATGTATTTATTCTATAACTTTTAGTAATTTTAATTCTGATGCAATAAAACCTATACCTGGTCCTGCAGTGTTCTCCTACTGCTCCAGCAATGGGGATGAAATATGTAAATAAAGCTCCAGAAAAAAAATGAGACCACTGCAATTAATTTTTACATCAGCATCTCTATGACTATGGCAACTATTCCATGCCAGTGTCTGTTAAATTCCTACACAAGCACCTCATTCTGCTTTATGAGGTACTGATTAGTGATCACCTGAATCACATCTTATTTAATGAGGAAAAGTTTAAATAACCACTGCTGTAATCGACACTCTCCTCTCGCAATGTGACCAGCTGGATGGCAAAACATTACTAGAAATTCGTCAAAGGTCATTATTGCGATTTTGTTTAAGAGTGAACAAGAGATTTGTTTTCTCTGAATTATTCAAGTTCTGTAAACACTGCAACATTTCTCTTATTTTTATGTTATGTCATTTCCTTTAAAATCGTGCTTTAAAGAACAATATTTTTATTTGGAAATTGGGAGAAACATTGTCAGCAGTTCTTAAAAACTAAGGCAAAGCCATTCAGTTCAATACTTGCACCTATAAAAGATAAAACCTGAGAAACGGAACGTTTTTGCAGCGCTCTTTATTTCCAGAGCTGTATGTGCACTGAATCACCCCACAGTGTGATGCACAGCACTGGTAAAAGTTGCTCACTTGTGTTCCTTCCTTTAAGGGCATGACGGTTCAGGGGAAGCTGGTCTCAGGTCAGCGCAGAAGGGCCATCTTCTGCTTGGAACATTTTGGAGCAGCAGGAGCGGCCGGCAGGAATGTGTGGAGAGGCCATCTGGCAGGCAGTGGGTTACTGTCTGAGTCAGGGAACAGGAGTAGCGTGCCAAGTGTCTTATATTACTACCTATACGCTCTCATTCTCCTACTGCAAGTGCAGGTTACAAATGTGACATATACGAGAAGACTGAGGGCTAATCCCATCTGCAAATGAAATATAATGCGATACCTTAATCTGTTCCAAAATATAACTAAAACATATTCAATATAATCTAAATATATTCGATTTCTCTATGAGATGTCAACAATTTGTCAAAGGGAAAAATAGACGTGTTGGATCCAAGATGCATTACCTCATCCTGCTGTAGGTGGGGCAGAGGAAGGGGATGGTTTTGAATGATTTCATTGTTTTAGCGCGGATAGGGAAAATACTTAGGATGCAACACATCCAAATCAGTGGGCAGTGGACTGTAAGCTCTAAAAGAATGAAAAATCTGCACAATTTTTGTTCAAGTTTGTAAGTTTGCACTTATATATCTTCGCGCACATGAATGATCAAATTAGGTTTGGGATTTTTAAGAAAAAACATCTAGCCAATTACACCAGTGAATAGATATTAACTGACTGTTCTCTTTGCCACTTTGGACAGGAAATGAGAAATCTGGGCCTGTTTGGTCGCGGTTAGAAAAGCTGTGCTCTGTGTTAAGGGTTTCAGTTACTTATCACCTGTGGCCTGATATGCACATACAGACCAGCTGCACCGTATTACACCTTAATCCTGATCATAGTGTACTTTAGCTGAAAGCATGGAAAATGTCAAGACCCTCCTGAGTTACTGAGAGAAAGGTAAAGAAAGCACGCCACACACACATACAGTGCACTGAAACGCTGGCGAAGAAACCAGCGGCTGTGGCCCTCTGGAATAAATAAACAGAGGGACTGCGATAAAACAGAGTGAATGTGTGCCTTCTCATTTATACTGGCCAGAGCTCTATGACTGAAAGGGTGAAAAAGTTCAGTATGAACTGAGCCGGTATAATTCAACATGGTTTGAGCCACACAGTAAATCTGAATGAGGGAAGGCTGGGTCTGCGAGTGGAAGGCTAGAAATGGCACATTAACCTGTCACTAGAAGGAGAGGGGGTATTTAGAGGTTTGGAATAGCCATATTTCTAACTTTTATTCCATTTTAAAGCCAAACTGATCCAATTTTGAAAAAGTGGCATAGATGCTATGGGTCTGAATTTCTGTAAAGTGTCTCATACGTGAACACACCACACCACGGCACACAGGGTGAACAGCACAAAATCGTTTTCTGCATTTAATCCATTCACAAAGAGAAGCAGCAGGCAGCCAGGAACACAGCACCTGGGGAGCAGTTTGTGGGGACGTTACCTTGCTCAAGGGTACTTGAGTGGTGCCACTAGCAGTCCTGGGATTCGAACCCGTATCTTTCAGATCACAGGGACAACTCCCTAACCAACAGACCACCAGCTGCCCCAAAAAGCTTGCATTAGGCGTTTCATTTCTTCCGACAGAGCTAGCCGGGCAAAAGCACCATGGCCTTTAGATCATCTTTATCAACTGCACAATAATCTTAGACAAAATAAACAAACTGTAAGCAAACTGTTTAGCTTGTGGTTAAACATGACTTAAAACGAGGCTGCTAGTATTAATATCATTAGCTGTATTCAGATGGCAAGCTTCCAGCTTTCGCTTTAGACTGTTCAGCCTTTGTTACATAAATCCTCTGTAATTAGCCCTTGTCACAGTCATCTAAATGTCATTTATCATTCGCTAATGCAGTAGTAATGCTAATGTAGGCTAGTTTGCTTCCTGTCATTTCAGATGACTCAAATCAACTGTCTGAAAGTACAAGTTTTAAACACACAGGTTTTCCCTTGATGTCATGTAAACACTGTCAAATGTTTCAAATGGCACAATTCAGACTTCAGTCCCAACACACTGATCAGCCATATCATTAAAACCACCTGCTTACTATTGTGTAGGACCCCTTGTACTCCCAAAGCAGCTCCTACCCATCGAGACATGGACTCCACTAGATCTCTGATGGAGTGCTGTAATATCTGGCACTGCAGCAGATTTCTAAGCCCTGTAAATTGTGAGGTGGGTCCTCCATGGATTGGACTTCCTTGTCCAGAACATCACACAGAAGCTCCATCAGACTGAACTTAGAGGTCAAAGAATTTCAGTGAATACTGCTGCCATGAGGGGGTGTACTTGGTCTGCAAAAAAATCTGCTCCTGGCAAGTGACGCACAGGCACCTTGCGGTCCTTCCTTTGGACCGCTTGTGACAGGTACTGGACACTGCATACCAGGAACACCCCACAAGACCTGCTGTTTTGGAGACGGTCTGAGCCAGTTTTCTAGCCATCACAACTTGGCCCTTGTCAAAGTCACTCAAATCCTTCAGCTTACCCCATTTTTCCCTGTTTTCAACACATTCAAGTACTTTCTGTTGTCTTGCGGCCAGATTTATCCGACCAACAGGTGACATCGTAAAGAACATAAGCGGGTAGTGCGGTAGTAAGTCATGGACTAAATTAAATTGACAATTTTGGAAAAGAGCTGCCACTTCACAAATGTGTCTGTCTTTTTTGTGTAGGCAGAGAGACAGACTAAAGAAAGAGCAAGAGGATGATTTATAATTGAAACTCTGCACAGCACTGCACACCCTGGAGAAGAAATGACATGTTTGACATGTATTGTTTGATATAAAAAGCTCTGAGGTGGGGTAGATCTAGTGTTATCAGTGAAAACACTTAGGGAATGTTGAAGTAGTATAACATGGACTATTTTGGGCTTCGGTGCAGAAGCGAATTAATGAGTCCTCAAAATAAACATGACTAAAAATGCCCTTTAGTCACTTGCTCTCAAGACATTCCACTCTACCCACTAGCTTCTAACTTTAACCTAAAGGTATACATTAAACTGCGTATTTGGATTGCAATAATGTCATACTGTTATTTGTCATGTTTAAAATTCTGAGACGCCACTGGCTAAAATACCAAATTCCCAAGAACAAATGATATTGCGTTATAACAAGGTGGAGATAAATACACATCAGAGGTGTCATGGGTGTACAATTGTCTCAGAATCCATATGTAGGGCCCAATTAAGAATGGGCCGCCCTCCAACATGGCCCAACCATGACTTCACCTTCCATACACTCCCCACCACTGGACGGCCCACAGTCACCCATTTAAGGTAGGAGGCTACGCTATATGGACAAAAGTATTGGGACGCCTGACCATTACACCAACAGGTACTTTAATGACTTTAACAGGGAGCTGGCCCCCTTTGCAGCCATGACAGCTTCCACTCTTCTTGAAAGGCTTTCCAAAAAAATTTGGAGTTTTTGTGGGAATTCGTGTTCATTAATTCTGTACAGCATTTATGAGGTCAGGCACCGATGTTGGATGAGAAGGCCTGGCTCACAATCTCCGTTACAGTTCATCCCAAAGGTGTTGGATGGGGTTGAGGTCAGGGCTCTGTGTGGGCCAGTCAAGTTCTTCCACACCGAACTCCTCCAGCCATGTCTTTATGGAGCTTGCTTTGTGCACTGGGGTACAGACATGCTGGAACAGAAAAAGTTCTTCCCCAAACTGGGTCCACAAAGTTGGAAGCATGGCGTTGTCAAGAACGTCTTGGTATGCTGAAGCATAAAGATTGCCCTTCACTTGAAGGAAGGCGTCTAGCCTAAACCCTGTCAAACAGGTGTGTCCCAATACTTTTGTCCTTACAGTGTAGCTGCGTGTAGACAAGCTTACCTTTTTTAGGCTTGAGAGGGGACTCCATCCTGCTCATTAGGGCAGGACAGTGGGCAATAGAAATAAGCTATTTAAAACCTTTGTCTGGTTCAGGGAGGAGTACTGCAGCTAAGATAAGCTGCAAAGCTCCATTATCCATTCTGTAAATGTGTCTGTCCCTCGTGTCTCTCAGAGTGACTGGCTAAAAAAAAAGCGACAGTGGGCGATTTAGGGTAGAAACTTAAAGTATAGCACATCCTCCTCGAGAAATTACCAGTTATTTCTATACAGGACTGCAGTTACGTGGGAGAACACAAGAAACAGCCCAGAGTAACCACGTCAGAAAGAAATGAATTTTCATAGAGTTTCTTTACACCACAACGCGTATTTTGTACTTTTCAGAGGTGATTCTTAATCGTAGCAGTCCACTCAGAGTCGACTCAGAGTCCTCCTTTGCTCTGCTGACGGTAACACGAGGAGAAACCGAGAAGAACCTGATTCCCAAGCGCTTCTGCTCCACCTCCTCGAGCTGACAGAGCTCGAGCCATGGCAGCAGCACACGCGGTGCGCAAAAACGACAGCACACACGCTTCCATCAGTAACTTTTGACTGTTTTCTTGGTGCAGTAGACTAAAAGCGAATGGTCTAAGCGGTTGGACAGGAGCTCCGAGGCGACCATGTTCGTCCTGGGAGTTTTGACCGGGTTCTGTCTCTGCAGTCTGGGGAGCTGCACGTACGGGAGATGGGCGAACAACTTTCGCTCCAGTTCTGCAAGTCGCGACAACGAAGTGGACAAAACCACCTCAAAACCGCATATCATCTTCATCATGGTCGACGACCAAGGCTTCCGAGACGTGGGCTACCATGGGTCCGAAATAAAGACCCCCACACTGGACTGGCTCGCTGCAACAGGGGTGAAGCTGGAGAACTACTACGTGCAGCCTCTGTGCAGCCCCTCCAGGAGTCAGCTCATGACTGGCAGGTGAGACTGTTCTGCCCAGATACAGTGTGCACTCGCTATACACATACTCGTATACATAAATGTATTAGGGGGGGGTGTAATGCATGCAGATATTGTGAAATCGCAATGCAAACATGTGATGAGTAATCATTCTATTAATTCTATCCTGTGGATTAATCATACCGATGGTGCAATACTAATCATTCTGTAAGCATCCACACTATACTGTTACATACATTATACAGTTGTCTATTTATTATGTTGTCTGTTATCTATTGTCTTTGTCGTAACTTGCACTGTTTGTTGCACCATGGTCCAAGGAGAAAAGTGTCATATCACACTATGTACGTGCACACAGCTGCTGATGACAACAAAGTAACCTTGAACCTTGAATTATGATGTTTGAGGTTACTGGTCTGTTTATAGCTTTAGACCAGTCCCAATCAACAATCCAGTCCAACACACTCATCTTCTGCTGTAGTTTCGTTGGAGCAACGTACCACAGCAGGATACAGTCGTGATTTTTCTTCATTCAAATTTCATTCTAAATATTGGGAGAATTTTGAATTGTGAACTCAGTATCATGAACTGAATCCTGGAATGTGTTGTTATCTATGTTATATATATGTGTGTATCTTTATGTAAAGGGGTAATAATTACAATCCGTGATTCAATTAATGATACGTGCAGATGAGTGTTGCAGTTGAAACACTGGCTGTGCATAATAAGACCCTTCTTTTGCTACACATGGCACCTACAAAAGTGCCCATAAAACAGATCAAACTGTGTGACACTGTCTGTGTATCCATATCAAGAACAAACAAATTTTATCTGTGTCATAGACAACTCTGGATGTGATGGCTAACAATCTTAGAGAGTCATAAAGAGTCTTTACTTTAGTCGTACATCAAAACAGTGTCCTGTAAATCACTGTATATCTCACAAATCTTAGTCACGGCTTCATTAAAAACACCATTAGGGCAGCATCATTGAGTTAATTCTTTGAAGCCCACCGCTGGCGTTTCCTGTGGTGAGACATCTGGCCCACCCCTCAGGAGACAGGAAGCTTGCTGGGCACCTCTTTAGACAGGCAGCCAAGCAAAGGAAAAAGTGGCCCCATGATCATCACCTGAACAGACTTCAAGACAAGTATTGTCATCAGTTTAGAAAGCACTTCTAACTTCAACAACATTTTTAGCTTCTTTGATAAAATAAAAGACGTACACCGCCGGCTACTAGAGAGTGGACTTGGGGTTTCTGACGCATTTCGATAAGCTTTGTAAATCTAAAAACAATAAAAGGACCCACTCACCCATTCATCACATTCAAGGTAAAAATGTTGGACCTTCTTTGGATGCCTGTCAGTAGAAAATAGATCTGCATGGAGGATCTCAAAGTTCCTCAGCCTCAGTGTGGTGTTGGTCATCTCAACGGGCATGTTGTTCTGTAGTAGTCAAAAACTCAACACATTTTGCGCTGCTACTTGAGTTAAACAGAGGTTAATTTGTATAGTATGCCTATAAGCCCCCTAGCTTTTATTCCTCAGTCTCATTGCGGCAAACCTTCTTGATTAGTGTTACGGTAGCTACCAGATTGTCACTGTCAGAACAAAACAAGACAGGAGCAAGAGAATCATGACATTTTTACATTCTCTGAAGACCAAGTGATGCTTCCAAATGATGTATAAAGGACAAAAATTGGTTTTGTCCTGTCAGTGACAGAAAGTGCTTATAGAATCGAGTGCAACTTCACATAGTTCTTTAGTTTAGCTAGAATGGCTTGTAAAAAATGCTAAACATTCATGTTTATTGAGCGACCTTTGAGTAGCCCTCAGCAGTGGGAGAGAGTATATGCTCTGGGGGGCTTTCACTCAACAGCCACTACAATCAGTTTTTAAAGGCCAGAAGTAGGAATGTGGGATATGTGTTCGCAAAATGCCACTGTGTTGGCTAGACGGGGTTTGCCTCTTTTGTTGGTAAAAGTGCTGGAGTGTGAAGGACAGGCCATGTCACAAATTAGTCGATCGTGGGCGAAAAATTAGTCATTCCAACCTTTCACAGATAGACATGGAATTCCTTCCCTCAAATCCAGAAAACAAAAGGTGCCAAGTTGTAAGCCAATAAGAGCTTTGCACATCTTTTTTCTGCTGTGATGACATATTGATATATAAAGCTGTGTTGTGTTCACCTTGTGCAAATGTTACAGCCAGCAAGAGAAGCCGGTTGTCTCTTCGAGGTATTTATCATAGAAGTGATGGAAGGGAGAAAAATCAAACTTATCCTTACTCCCCATACAGGTGATGGTGTTTAGAGTTCATGTTTTGTGTCTTTAATATAGTGATGAAGTTACAAGGCTAACAGTTCTAACAAACACCAGACAAAACACATCAGTCAGGAGTCACTCAATCCCTTCTGAAAGCATATCACCAAAACCTAACCACTGAAACTGCATCCAACTCTTCATTATGGTGGCATAGACTTGTGGATGTGGTGTGACCTACTGTGAGCCATAAAACTGAAGAAAACCTCACCATACAACTGAATGCTACACGCTGCCTTATTAGACAACAGGGCTTGTTTTCACAAACCGTCTTAGGAACATAAGTGTTAATCAAGAGTCAGCATTTGTGACAGTGACAGTTGGAAATCTGATCCAAGATCAGTCCTTAGAACTGCCATATGAAGACCAGCCCTGTTTGTTGTCTGGAATGGCTGCCTGAAGTGATGAAGCTCTGTTCATTGTTATAGTTCACCGTAAGTCACACTGTGACCCTAGCCATATTGACAAGTCTGCGCCGGCTCAGTGAAGAGCTGGATCGGTTTTGAGCGGGTAGAGAGTGAGCTTTAGTTTTTGCGATGTAGTTTCACAAATTTTTCAGCAAAATTTGGAAACCCAGCATGCCTTTGCTAAATGACTACATCTGGGTAGTGGAAAATGGTGCGACCGTTCCTTTAATTTAGGTCTACATTTGACAGTCTGGTTCATGAGATAAATCAGAAAAACTCAGAATTGCTGAAATTGCTAATTATGCATCTTGTCCTGCAGTGTAGATCATTCGTACAGATTATAGATAAGTCTCTGTTTGGCCTTGTTTGAACCCTGCCTTCACAGAATCCAGCTGAAGGCTATATTAGTTAATGTGGCACATGTGTAGTTTTGCATGACACCTTCTACATATGACTGTCTAGCTTTCTGAGATACTTTGCAGAACAAAAGAATGCATAATGGGTGGTGACACCTCAATGGAAAATGCTCAGTGAAACATATTATAGGAGTGTCAGGTCCTGCCTTAATTAGGGGGGTGAAAGAAGGATGCGTGAGACAAAGGAAGTGCAGTCTGTAGGTAAGGTCTGAAACTGCAAGACCTGAAAGAACTGAAAGTCCACAAATTACAGGGAAAGGCAGAGCGAACAAGTTTTAATGTTGTAGGGTCTGAATGTGATTAGCTTTAGAGTGGAGTCAAATGTGTTTATTTGGAACAGATGTAGGAGGGACACTCAAGCAGGGGTAGAACCTACGCTGGCAGGGCTTCCAGTAGGGATTGGTCTGGGAATGGTAGAACCTAGTGGCTTTGGTGGTCAGAAAACATATGTGTTATGGGATATTTTGATTGCAGACAAGCAGGGTGTTTTAGTTTAATTGTGTGTGAGAAAAGTTGGAAATGAACTACAGTGGTTATGTCTTCAAACCAGTACGATGGAGTGGTTTGATATGAAGGCAAGATTCTGACAGTCTCTCCTCGAATCTGATGGAGAGTAACCAGATTCTACCTGTTTGTATGTGTGTTTAACAACAGATCTAGCAATGATAAAAGTTATGCTCTTTAGCCCTGGCATGACATTTTCCATACTCATTTCTGACAAATATTCCTGGCCTTTAAGTGTTATATGCAACAAACAATCCTTCAGTTCATCAGTTTTAATGTAGTTTGGTAACAGTGGACTATAGTTGCCGAGCAATGGTACAATCAAATATAATTTTATTAACATTTGACGGTTTTAATAACATAATTAATGAAGAATTCAGTTGATATGTGCATATGTGTGAGTATACTGAATGTTTTACAGCCATTTTAAATGTGTATCAGCCAGTCAGATGTTAGAATGAAAACTGTTTACCTAAAGGTTAAGGATCGCTTAAGTTAACCTTTTTTTTTTCCTAGTCATCTTTTTGAGGGTTTAATAGTAATATTCATTCATGCTAAATCTTTTTCACCTGTTCTCTCCACCTTCCAACTCTCCATCTTCTCACGGTCTTGCACATGGAGAGCAGGGTGTTGTGGAATTCCACATCCACAAGCACATACCATGCATTGCTGAGATCTTTGTGTGGATGACCGACTTATGCAAAGGACCCGTGAAGTAAAGGGCCATAGCATTCCTACTGCGAAGGTCTAAGGTGAAGTGCGGAGACATGCAAGACACTCATGGAAACAAAGAGCGGTCACACAATAATGACACTAAGCTGAAGTTTCCTGCAGTGCATGTGCTACGGCATTCGTTCATGCAGTGAATATTTTCATATTTGAAGATCAGTGGTAATAGGCCAAGAAAACGAAGAGGTGATGAAAATGAAAATGATGAGGAAAAATATGCATTTTGTGCTGGAATGCGTAGAGTATGTCAAATGCTGGCCAAAAAAATGTCATTGTAAAAATAGCCAGGTCAGAGTCTAAAAGCAGTAGTTGCGTGGTTAGTTTAAATTGCTTGTGAAAGCGACAACATTTTTATGTATTTGTGTGCTATTACTGGACAGTGTACATTCGAACAAGACCTGAACCTCAATAGCAATTAAAAGCTGTTGGATGCTTAAACAATGCCAGTTCTTAAATTAGCTGTGGAAAAATGACAGGGTGCAGCTGAACATGAGCTAGGGCAGCTATTAATATTTTAGTCTATTGTCGTTTAAGTTTAGCAGCTTTTTTACTACTCTTTCTCTTTGAACAGCATGTTTTCTACACCTCAGCCTTCATGTGCTGTCTCATCAGTGGCAGTGCTCAACGGTGGATCTGGTTGAATCTGTAATTGTCAAATTTGAGTGGTTGGGGGGTGGGGGGGAGGTTTTCCTCTGACTGATTTTTGTTTTCTGCACACATCCAGTCTGTTGCTGTAGAATCAGTTTAACAAAACCCCTACCACCATATGGGAAGATTTCTTACAGACCACAGTGCACACCAGAGCAGGAACCTCATCTCTTCATTCTACTCTGAAAGCCTCTCCAAGACACATGTTATTCTTGTTCAGTTCTCTCAAACAAAGTCATGTATCCTTAATAGAGGTTCCTAAGTGGTTCTTGGCTCAGACAGACATTTCAAGGAGGAAAAAAAAAACCTTTCACATTATGCGGATGTTCTTTAAACTTTAAAACGCTTCACAATCCTCATTTACTAAAAACCCATTGAAATGTTGCTTAGGGAATCAAAAGTGGAGTCTTTTGTGGCATCACTCTAAAGAATACTTTTTGGCACATTCATTTTCATGAAGGGAAGTCTGTATCTGCTTTTCCATGAGTTAAAATTAATCTTGTTTGATGAACATGAAGCCAGTAAGCTCTTAATCCTTACCGAAGAAACATTTTCAGTTTGTGCTGAAATCTTCCTGTGTGCTTAGAATGCGGCTTACTTGTGGACAGTTTTTGGGGCAAGTATTACACCACCCAGGTGTCCTGGCAAAACTGTTGCTATAGCAGCCAAAGTTTAGATACATCTGCAGGTTAACAGCATAGTATGTCCCTACATGTTTCCGCAGCGAAGAGTCCCGAAAACCTCTGCAGATGTTTGGGCCTACAGTCGCATACAAGAACACATTTTTTTCCCCCCACACAGTCTCACCATAGGCCTCGTTTCACAGGTTGAGATTTTCCCGCCATACAAGGCCAGATATATAAAATGATTTTAATATGGTTTTTAATTATTTGACGAATGAGTTATGTTCACGGTAATCCCATGCTTTTTCTCTGAAAGCTTAGAGAACAAGCTGTACCATGCAGTGCCCACATCTTCTTTCCAAGGCTTGCAGTATCTATAAATTACCGGACTTGCAGGATGATAGCCAGCACAGCTGCTCTGCTTTGTGTGGACCGAAAATGAACACATTTATATGTTTGTGTGTGTATGTCGCTTGGTGGGATTGAATAGTGTCAAGTGTAAGAACAACATGCCTTTAATGGAGAAGCAAGAGGCCTCGATGCTATATTTAAGCTTGCCGGTGTGTTAAATATCCCGTGTATGTGTGTGGATGAGTGTGTTTGTGCACCTGCATGGACTGTGGAATATTGTGGGCGCACTTTGGTCATGTTTTTTAGCAGCTTGCATGTTGCCGCACACCAATTTCTACGAGAACAAATAGCGCTCTTGTAGCTCTCTCAGGCTGATGAGGGACGGCCTGTTCACACAGAGTCTCGAGAGAGGAGGGGGTCAGGGAAGTGGAGGGAGAGCGAGGGATGAGCGTAGGGTAAGGGAAGGAGAGAGAGTGCGCCAGATTGTGTATGAGTGAGAGAGAGAGAGAGAGAGAGAGAGAGAGAGGGAGGGAGGGATGACAGGAGGGGAAGGAGACTGAACGAAGGTAGTCTAGTTGTCTGGGCGTTCCAAAACGCAGACAACTATGAAGTCAGTGGCACCAATACCTGCTGACCTGTTTCCAAAAGAAAGTGGTAAAATTGCTGTAATTTTGAGTCTGGTTATATTGTTAGCTTCAGGTACCAGCAGAATAAAACATTGCTTTTCTGAAAGACATTTAAAGGAACACTGAATTTTCAACTTCTAAAGGTTTTATACTGATCTAAACTTTTATTTGTTGTTTGTGCTGTTTACTACTGAATCATTTTAAATTCCTTCTTACCTAAAGCATTACATTTCATTACAATTCATTCACACTTTGTAGTTCAGACTATGACTTATCACAAACGCGGCCAGGGGTGTGGTTTTGGCTGAAGCTGGAGCCTGCAACCTCAACCCCTACACTCACCGCCCAGTGGAAACTACAGTGTTGAGTGATGCAGCCCTGTCTGCAGTCTTTGTACTGTTCAGGAAGGTCCTTCATATTTGAACTCAGCACCCTGCTCAGTTACCACTGATACCACATCCTGTAGGGTATTGGTTTTGGTCTCGCTGAATCAACGATGACAACTTCAAAGCGCAGACACCGTCATCATACACAACTGTCTGTAAGCGCCGAGTTGCCTTTGGAATCAGGTTTATTATTTGGAGACTGCCTGATGCCAAGGTGTCTGTTACAATGAATCCTGTTTTATCTGTACCAGTTCATTTCTTCCAAACATCCTACACTCCACTGTACAGTCTCTCTGTTCACCTGCTTAAAGCAATTAATGTTATTCGCA
The DNA here is from genome assembly GCA_037974365.1 of Hydrocynus forskahlii. Taxonomy (NCBI): domain Eukaryota; kingdom Metazoa; phylum Chordata; class Actinopteri; order Characiformes; family Alestidae; genus Hydrocynus; species Hydrocynus forskahlii. The sequence continues at coordinate 6,228,083 of JBBPCX010000011.1, read as the reverse complement.
TGACTTCATTTAAAAGTGGAGGTTCGGTTAAGCATCATACATGACGGATGTTTCTTCATGTCATTGTTTGGTCTCCTAACTGTGTGATAAGGTGGAATTTAATCAAAGGTCTAAGTGCATATGCATTGCAACTCCATCCAGACAAAACAAGTCTACAGATTTTAATGAGACGAGCTCAATCATTTCAACATTTCAGCAGAATTCTTCGCACAAGAAGAAGGTCTCAAATGGCCTGTTTGCCAGAGAAATACAGTGAATTCTGCAGTAAGAAGAGCTGGAACTAAGGCAGTATGATAGGATTCACTGATCAAGTAAAATCAGACAAGGTTTTGTGTAAAATGTAAATTGAAGAGTCATTATAAATGCAGATTTTTGCAGTGTGTAGTTATAAATACAGGGTAAATGTAATGGATCACTTTAGTTCTTTTCTAGGCTTTCAAGCTGAGAACAGCTAGGATGTACAAAAGGACTAAGTTTCGAGGGAAATGAAGAGTAGTTCATTCTTGTCACAGGAGCTAGTCAGCTGCAAGTGTTGCAATGTGTTGTGTAAACACAAAAATCCATGTTCTTCATGGATGGATTATTTAAATTGTTTTTGCATGGACTGTACTTCATTTTGATTAACTTAATTCCACTCTTACCAAATTGTTTTGGCTCGAGTGATAAAGGTCAAAGTAGTTTGTCTAAACGAATCCAGAGGCGCTTCTACACATTCAGAGCAACAGTGAGCATTAAAAAACTGCTCGATTGCAGATGTAATATTTGATGCCTGAAGCTCTGTATGATAACATTATTCAGGATGGACATAGGACTCAGTGGGACTCAATGTGATACACTGAGGAAATAAATCTGCAATGCTCAAAAGGACATTCAACATTTAAGTGCTTTTTGGAAGATGCAGGGCAAGAAACATTGTTATTAGATCCACATCATGTTGAGCAACATTTTTGGAGGCAGTGACTTTTGACTTAACACTGATAAATGATGTAAACAATATCAAGAAAACTGATGAAAGTGTCCTGGGAAACTGCAGTAAAATCACTTTTAAACATGAGTATCATGTTTTGTTTTGTTTTTTTCAGGTCGTATTGTCTTTTTGTTTCTCAAAAGGCTTTCTCTCCATGACTCCCACTGGTTGTCTGCAGGGTCATATTCATTGGATCCACCTTTCCCATCAGTCAGTTTTGTTCTGAGGCTATTGCAGACGTTACCGGGCAGTTCTTGGTTTGCTATTTGTGTCCAATTACGTGGGCACCTTTGTACGTAAATGAATCACTTCCAGCTCTTGCATATGTCAGGAATGTGTACATTAAGGTCACAAAAGCAAAAGGGCAGGACTTAGGCCTTTATCTTTTCAACCCTTCCCCCAGTTGCCAGAGAAACACTGCAAACACCGTTGACTCAAACCTTGTCAAATTCAATATGGAATTTGCTAGATGTCACCAGAAATGACTGAGGCTTGAAGTAAAAGAGTCATGTTTGTCCGTTATCTGGTGATGCCAAGTTAATTGTGAACTTTTGCATGCTTTGTGGGTCAACACTGACACTTGTTTATCTTCCATAATTGTAACCTGATCAGAGGGGAGAGAAACATGCAAAATAATGAAGCAAGACTAAAACAAAGGGGAAAGAGAAAGAGAGGGATAAGGGAGGAGTGTGTTTGTGTTGGCGTATGTATTTGTTAATGCATGTCTTTTTGTAATTTCTTGTTCCTGCCGGTTTACTAGACACATGCTGAACAGAGTCTGTGTGTGATTTACTTTTTCCTGCATTTAACAAAGTACGTAGCTGACGTTTAGTGTCTATACACATGCAATATGTGTTTGTGTTTATGTGGGAGCGGATGCACATGGGTGTTTTGTATCATAAAATAAGTCATTAGGAGTCCAAGCTTGCAGGTACTGTACATCTTTAGAAACACCGAAATAAAAAAATAAAAAGGATGTTAATGGGGAAAACCATTTGATTGCTTGAGGCGATCAAATAGTAGGCTGCGGATCATACTGACAACAGGCTTTCTGTCTTAAAAAAAGTTTAGTTTAGTGATCATCAAAAAAAGATCTTTGACTGTAAAGAATCTGTCTTGACATCAAATTTCATGGAATTTGAACAAACAATTTCTCTGATAAAGACCAACTGATTCTTAAAAATAATGTCTCAACTAGCTAGGTGAAATGCTTAAAATTACTCAGCATACTGCAAAATGAACATCAGAGGTACCATGCGAGCACAGGAAGCAGCAGTGTTTGACATTTAGTCAACTCTTGTGGTTATATTTCTTATTGAAATTCATATTGTTGCATATAAACCATAACGTCCTTTAACTTCTTTTGTTTCTGCCGCAGGTACCAAATCCACACTGGACTCCAACACTCTATCATCCGACCCACCCAGCCCAACTGCCTCCCCTTAGAGAATATCACCCTCCCCCAAAAGTTGAGGAGCGCCGGATATTCTACTCATATGGTGGGCAAGTGGCATCTTGGTTTCTACAAACGTAGCTGCATGCCCACACAGCGCGGATTCGATACCTTCTTCGGCTCTCTGCTGGGGAGCGGTGACTACTACAACCATTACAAATGTGACAGCCCAGGAATGTGTGGCTATGACCTGCATGAAGGTGAGGAAGCTGCCTGGGAGCAAGACCGCGGCATCTATTCCACTCACATGTACACTCAGAAAGCTGTGAGTATTTTAGCCAAGCACAACCCCAAGCAGCCTATCTTCCTGTACCTGGCGTTCCAGGCAGTACACTCACCCCTCCAGGTTCCCGCTCGTTATGTGGAACGCTATAAATCTATCCCAAATCTGCACCGACGCAAATATGCTGCCATGGTCAGCTGCTTGGATGAAGCTATGCGCAACATTACACTTGCACTTAAACGATATGGTTACTACGAGAACATGGTCATGGTGTACTCTTCCGACAATGGAGGTCAGCCAATGGCAGGAGGCAGCAACTGGCCACTAAGGGGTAGTAAGGGAACATACTGGGAGGGAGGAATAAGGGCAGTTGGGTTTGTGCATAGTCCCCTACTGACAAAGAAGGGCACTCGCTGCAAGGCCCTGATGCACATTACTGATTGGTACCCAACACTGGTAACACTTGCCGAAGGTACCCTGGATGAGAACCAGAGTCTTGATGGCTATGACGTTTGGGAGTCCATCAGTGAAGGGCGTCCCTCTCCACGACAAGACATTCTCCACAATATAGACCCCATCTACACCAAGGCCAAGAACGGCTCATGGAAGGCAGGCTATGGAATCTGGAACACAGCAGTCCAGGCAGCTCTTCGTGTCGGAGACTGGAAGCTCCTGACAGGTGTTCCGGGTTACAGTGACTGGATTCCTCCACAGACCTTCTCCACCCTGCTGTTAGTTAATCGCTGGCACAACGAGCGAGTGCGCTGGGATCGAGGAAAATCTGTCTGGCTCTTCAACATCACAGCAGACCCCTTTGAGCGTGTGGACCTCTCAAGGCGCTACCCACACATAGTGAAAAAGATGCTATTCAGGCTCCTGCAGTACAGCAGAACGGCCGTGCCTTGCCGCTACCCACCCAAGGACTATCGATCTAATCCTCAGTACAACGGAGGGGTCTGGGGACCTTGGTACTCAGATGAAGATGAAGAGGAAGAAAATGACAATGTTCTTTCCAATTATTTAGGCAGGAGGAGACGTAAGAAGACGGTGAAACGGAGAGGGAAATTCAAAAGGAAAGTCTAAGGAAAGCCTCTGTTGTTGACTTTATTTCTCCAAAGACTTTCAAAACCTTATAATCTCAGGGTCCGGCAGACATAGTCGATCTGCTCACAATGTCATTTTCACTGACTGATATTTAGATAGACTTACCTCTAGTTTGATGTGTAAGCAACCCTAATCAGCAGTTGCTGTTGTGCATCTCATTGTGAGAAAGAAACCCACTTGAAAAACTGCTGTTTCCAGCTTAGACTTTGGACAATGTTTGGTCAGAGCTTTAGAAGAATATTTATTTTTGTATACTTTATTGCATGCCAGCCTTCTTTGTCCCTGAAATTGGTTTCTGATATGATACGATTAAAAGTAATTCATCCCACATTTAAAACCAAATACGATAGACAATGTAAAGATAAAATGTATGGTGGTACAACTTGTATTCTGTGACCTCAGTCCTTAGAATTTTGAAATACTGTGTTTGTCCTTCGTTTGTCCATCTGTTTAGTGTGGTCTAGTACCAGTTACACTTGAATGAAAAACAGTAAAACACAAATGTGAACTCCTCAGTCCTCTCCTTCATTCTGCTTTCTGTCCTTGATTTCCCTCCTTAGCCTGTTCTACCCTTCAGGCTACACCATCTGGTTGCAACTTCCTGTATTGGGTAGGGATGTGGAAGTTTACCATTTAAGCATTTCACTGAACAAAGACTGATAAAAAGCCTGATTATCAACAGACAGTTCGATGGCTTCAGTTGTGCAAGAGATGAGAACCAAAACTTGTGTCTGGTTCCTTTCATTTGACAGCACAGTTTTTATGGTAATGTAACATAACAGAGCTAATAAGCCTTTCCCTGACCATACCGTTTATTCTGTACACTGAAGACTGTGAAGCGTTTAATAGTCTTTCCTTTTCTGGGTGTCTGTTTTTCCACAAACCTATTTTCCTTCATATAATTACATTGCATGACATAGGCAACACCCTAGAACATATTAACATTAAGGTTTAAGTGTGGTCTATTGCACACAGTGAAATGCATGTAGTGTAGGCTGCGAGAGAGTTATATGACCATAAAACAAATGCAAGCAGCCGCACAGCCCATTTTTATCTAACGACTCGGCGTGCTTTGCAAAATAGCATAGTTGCCTGGGTGAATTTGTCATTTAATGTACACAAAATATCAGAGGCCTTTTCTGGAGCGTGCATTTCTGGCATTCTGCAGATCAGTCATCAACCCTGATTTAAAACACTGAGCTAATAGATAAAATATTTTGTATGCATGCTTCAAGGCTCGTTTTTACTAGCCTTAGAGTACTATTGCTGCTCCTAGACTGTTTTTGGTCATGATTGACCAATAGGGCCTTTCTTAACGGACTATTCGCGACATTGTCACACTTCTTCATGGCTTTTATTTCCTTCATCTGTATACAAACACATACAGTAAGCTACTGGCATGCACTTATTCTTCTTTCTTGCAGCAGCAGTTGGTGAGTTGCTCTTCAGAACCTCCCCTTTAAGTGGAAAAATCTATAAAACTTCTCAGGCTTTTGGATCACAGTTAACCCCTCATGAACCTAGGAATGCCACATCTATCATCCCGCTGCAAAATCCATGGGAGCTTAAGTTCATGTTGTATGGGGAGAATAATAGTGACAAATGTGGGTGTTGGTTGTAGAATACAAACCGGAGAAGTGATGTCATGCTCCAGTTGCTGTTGTTGGAATATATCTATTAACATGCCCACACACCCACATAAAATGTTACCCTCATTACTAAGGAAAAGTATGCCAATGTTTTACACTCCTAATAGAAGAGATTTTTTTATTGGGATGTTGTGGCATATACCTGTGCCTGGAGGTTGCATAAAAAAATGAGCTGGCAGCAAAAAAAGAAGAAAAAAAAATGTCCTCTGCTCCATGGTGGCCTTATCCGCAGTTTTTCCCTGGAATGAAGACTGCTTATATTTTATAAACCACTGTCTTCAAAGCTCACATTTTCTCTTTTACTCACTCATGTTTTGGTAGAATATAACTGCTTCTTCAGCATGCCATAAATGTGCCGAGAGTTCAGACAGCAATAGATACAAATACAAGATTTTGTGCAAAGGGCCTTTCAGCAGGGGAAAAAATGCATGACGCAATTTACAGGCCTGCCTGCCTCTTATTGGTGACATTGTGTCAAATCATGAATTGTAAGTGTCTTGTGTAAGTCTCTTTGGTAGGCATTCAACAGTATTACTTAATCCTCACTGGGTCGAAGAGGGAAATACTTCGTAGGAAGATGACTCATGGGTTTAAAGAAGAAGGTGTTCTTTTTCTATATCAGCAGAATGAGATATTCGCTGTAGTTTCTTTATTAATGAAGATCAGATCACATTTTAGTGCCTATTCGTGGAGAAATCCACCTCATCCTAAGAGGTTCAGAAAGTATTTCTTACTGTACTTTATTAAGTAAAATGTTGGTTTTGGCCAAAAGCCTTATAAGCTTTCATGCATATGTCCAAACACAACAGATGTTCCCTTGGGTAAGTATTCGCTGACAGCTTTGTTCCAGGAAAAGGGATACAAGCTAACTTTTGCCATAGCAATCAGATCAATTGTCCTCAGCTACAGTACAACCCAACAAGTTTACACAGGCGAACTTATGTAATCTAGACCATCTCGCTTAGAACAATCTGATGACCTCATCGTAATGCTCCACAGCTGTCTCTGAAACACAAACCTCATGTGAAGCCAAGTTGGTATGTGCAAAAGCTCCAAGCGCTTAGTGCACAAATGACACGCCATTGACCATGCATGCAAGACGAAGTTTGCCACACTTTTTGATCTCTTAACATTGTCACTGCATTCCACAAGTGTGAGGTAGCAAGGCACTGTTCACAGCGTAATTGCTGACCACATAATTACCCGTGTTATCACTGGACACTTGGCTGGGGAATTGCCCCAGGGGTGGGTGATTAATGACTATGGATGTTACATGTTGTAGTGGAGTGGGTTGTTACTTGGCTGAAGTTTAAGTGCCATACCAGTGGTAGAAGAATTGTTAACGGAAATACGCTCTTCTGTTATGGTTATGGCTCTCGCAGCCAAGTTCGAGTAAAGAATACAAATCAGTGGTGACATTTATGAGCTCCTATAAGAAGATATGGAGGAGCTGTCTGACTGTATGTGGGCGCTTGCTATATTTTCAAGAAAACAAAGTGTATAATTAGGACTCATTTACAAAGTCTGGACTAGAAAACTGGTTATACTGAATAAAGGGTAGCTGGAGTCTTGTAAGTGGTGTAAAATGCAGCTCTGTAAAAAAAAAAAAGAGAACACTGCAAAACTGTTCAGTTTCTCAAGTTTTATCTTTTATAGGTGCATGTGTTTTTAATAGGTGCAAGGTGCAACTGAACAGCTTTGCCTTAGTTTTAGGAACTGCAGACAATATTTCTCCTAATTACCAAATATAAATATTGTCATTTAAAGTATAATTTTAAGGAAAATGACAATACATCAAAATAAGAGAAATGATGCAGTGTTTACAGAACTTGAATAATTCAAAGAAAACAAATCTCTTGTTCACTCTT
>JBBPCX010000011.1:6194965-6220719 GCA_037974365.1 Hydrocynus forskahlii | reverse complement strand
TCTCTCTCTCTCTCTGTCTCTCTCTCTCTCTCTTTCTCTCTCTCTCTCTCTCTCTCTCTCTCTCTCTCTCTCTGTCTGTCTCTCACTCTGTGTGAGGCTAAATGGCTGTGTTTAGTGTGTAATAATGGGATTGTGTAATGGCATTCGGTGACAACTGCAGGGGGGGGAGAGAGAGAGAGAGAGAGAGAGAGAGAGAGAGAGAGAGAGGAGAAGTGGTCATAAGACAAGCGAACAGTGTAATCCTGTTATATCACAGATTACCCATCCTCCCTTGTGAGGAAGAGCCAGATGACTGCACAGGGCAGCCATGCAAAAGCATTTCTAAGTGGTTCAAACTGGATTACAAGTTTGTATAACACGATATGATTGGTTGGAAAAGAAAGTAGAGCATAGTGAACAGCTTTGACTCGGGTGCTCAGGATTACTGCTGTGGAAAAGCCTGTCTTATTGGGCCACTGGGGTAAAGGACCCGGGAGGATGTTTTGATTGGAAGAAAGAGTGGTAGTAAGGTGTCTTTGCTGTTTTGCCATCGGAGTGCCCTAAAGCTACCACACCCTGATAACAGTCTGCAATTATAGAATGGATTTTCCCTTATCCTTCACTCTGTCTGCTGTTATTTGTTTTCCTCTTGCATTGACTTGGATAAAGGCCGGTATTAATTTTAATGTGTTTATTGCATGCTTTTATGCATCTCCAATAAAGTTGCATCCCATCAGTTGGCTGTCAGTCAGCAATATTTATATTCGATATAACAAATTTACAGAACTGAAATAAATTTACACAAATAAAACTACTGTGTTTTTAGTTCTAGGCAGTTCTTGACAGCCAAGTTTATATGAATAGTGAGAACTACTTTCTAAGATTTCTCTGTTAGCAAAACAGAGTTTATGACTGCACAGAGACACAGAGACAAGAACAATATAAAATAAACAGTCAAGTAAAAAATCAGCAGAAATAACATCTCTATGGAAAAACTGGATCTAAATACTATATAAGTACCAAACAGTTTGGTTAACTCTAAAGACACAGATGGTAGTTAGGAGAATGTTTTGAGATCAGTAGTATCTAAGTAATTTTGACATTAAAGTAGACAAATATTCACTTGGTAAGACTATTGCACATAATGAAATGATTTAGCGTCCATTTAGAAAACGTCGTGATACTGCACATGGTGAGACTATTGCGTTCGTGAATAGCTCTTGCTCTGTAGTCGAAATGTATTTTCTTTTGGCAAAAAGAAGACAAATAACGTGTGTCTGTCAAAATACATTGTTTGCTGAGGTAGCACAACTCAAAATTGATTCCATAACCTGCATGCAATACCAATACAGACTGATGTGCATTTACAGGGATGGGCATTTACAGCACAAAAACTACTAAAGATTCACAAAGGACCTTTTGATCAGTTTTTGAAGCTTACCACCTCCTGACAGGATTATAGTTAATATATAAGGAAATGGTCACAAACTATTTGATTTTTTAATAATTTAATGTCCATTCAAATATTTGAAAAATACTAACCTATCCAAACTACACATTAGGCTGTTTTAACTGAAGCACTTCACTTGAGATAACCTTTCGATGAACTGATTTGAAATGATTAGAAAATGTACAACATATGAATACATTTCGCTGTAGTGGCTTGTATAGGAGAAGGATGTTCTTTATTAAAAAGAAATGTACCTGTCCATTTATCATGAAATGACCACGTTTTGTTAAGGACTAATGAAATATTTACACTGTTTTCCATTCTAACATCATTTTTTTTTTTTTGTGTAGATCACCAGAAGTTGGAACGAGAGGCTCGCATTTGTCGCCTGCTGAAGCACCCCAACATCGGTGAGCGTCATCACAAACCTTCATGCGTGCAAACATACATACATGCTGCATGAAATCCTCTTCAAAATGTTTAGCTTCATCCTTAACTGTAAAATGGAAACCATCACCTGAAAGCAAATATATGTAATCCTGCATAAGCAGATTCATAAGATGCGCATTTGTGCCGTTTTTCTTTGGGGAAAAAATCTTAAGAATGAACATTTCTTCTATGTGAATTTGGAGTCATGTGAATTTGGCCTCTGCATCAAAGCTGTGATGAATAACGTCGGCACAGTGTTGGCCTAGAGTCTTGCTGGCCACCAGAAGCGGCCGTGGGCCCCAGGTTCATTTAAGCCTATTGTAGCTCACTATGGTTTCACACCAAGCCCCCAAACACACTGCAAAGTTTTTCTTCTGCATTTCCAACCGTACAAGAAAGGGAATCTGGGGGTGGCACTGATTACCGGTTTAATTTGATGGTCATCGTCACTGTAATAATAGTGGACAACCAAGTCCCGCCTTGAGAATATTGTTCATGCAGGCTGATCAGTAATGCGTCTATAATTTCAGTTTCATGAAAAGCTGAAGGGTTTACTGCAGTGATTTATTATTGTGCAGCCATGTTCGGTGGTTTTCATGGGGTTATAAATCTCTTTTTTTTCTTCTTCATTTTCCACTACACACCACATAAACAGAAGTGAACCGAAAAAGGGAATCCAGACGGCGGTACATGCCCCATTTAAAACTGTTTTTGTGGAATAACTCACTGGTGCCACATTTATCCTCATAAAAATCTTGGTTAATTAAGAAGCATAGTGAGCGTACTCCTATATTTTTTTCAGTGATTGTTCGATCTGACAGTAGAGGTTCCTTAAGGGTTCTTTGTTTGGACGTACCATTCTGAGAGAACGTCTCTAATTGGTATAGAAGCTTTACATTACGGGAAGCTTTGAACCTTAAAAAAGGTGCTTCACAGTCATGTGTCTCATTTGCAAAAAGCATTCTTAAACGAACCCTCCACTGAAAGGGTCTTTTATGAAGCTACAAAGTTTTCATGTGGCTTTTAGCTTTGTTTTTAAGAGTAGCTGTAGCAGCTACCAAATCTGTATTACGCTGCATCTCTTCTCACACATCATCTCCCAAATTGGAGCGGGTGCTCCCTTTCTGTCCCTGGCAACTGTTGCCGGGAAAGCCTGTCTCCACTGGTTGCTATGGAAACAGGAGAAAGGCTTGGTGAGTCACTGCTGAGAGGAGATGCCAGAGATATTGATACTAAGGGGGATTCCTCTGTCTCGGTCATTCATTTTCGGACCCCCACCCCCCCGCCCAAACTCTCTGGCGTCTCCTAGTCAAAAGGTCACGCTCCTTCATTTTTCTAGGAGATTATGCACCAAATCGTTTTATCCAGCGCACACTTTCAATCAAGCATTTGTAATGATCTCTCCAGGTTCAGTTTGATGATTCCCTTTGCGCTCCGGGGGAGGGGGAGGTGGGGCTGCTGATCCGGTGAAGAATGTGCGGCAGGTCAGAATTTCAAGACCTGTCGAATAGGAAATGTAGACGTGGATGAGCATTCAAATGTGAGGACCGAAACATACAAGAGCATGATCCTCCATTACGTTACATAAGTAAATGCATTAAAGGTGTAGTTTTAAAGAGTTATAGTTCTAGTGAATTATTCTTTTTTTTTCTTAAATCAAAACTGTAAAAATAATTATATTTAGAGTTGCAGGCTTAGTTTATTTAGATGTGTGTGTATACAGGTGTGTGTTTTGTGTCGAGCAGCAAGATGTGTGTTTATATGTATGTTACAGGAGGAATACTGGAGGGTCAGGAGATAGCGTGGGTGTTAAGATCAGTGTAATTTGTTTATTGCACTGGATGAGTGTGTATGGATGAGTTTTTCCTGTTCTAGCCATCAGGCTGTATTTGAAATGCACTTCGTTTCTCCTCTCACACACACACACACACACACACACACACACACACACACACACACACACACACACACAAAGAGGATTTAATGAATGGAAAGTGGGTTTGTCTGTTTCCTGGATTGAAGCTAATCAGTTTTCTCTCTCCCCCCAACAGTGAGACTCCATGACAGCATATCTGAGGAGGGATTCCACTACCTCGTCTTTGACTTGTAAGTAATTGGAGGTTGTGTGTGTGTGTGTGTGTGTGTGTGTGTGTGTGTGTGTGTGTGTGTGTGTGTGTGTGTGTGTGTGCGCTTTTCTTAGTGACTGTCAAAGATGAACACACTGCGCTGACACACAGCTCAGGGTCAACTCCTCCCCTTACCAAATATAACCAAAATGAGGGTCCTGGTGGCCTGCTAATGAGCGCTGTTTGCAGTCTGGGTGAGCCCACACTAATTGGCTGTATTTGAGAGTGTGTGTGCCAGGGCTTGCCTGACCGTCCATTTTAACTAGTCAAATAGTCATCATTACCAAAAGTAAGAAATGTATTTCATTAGTAGTTTGCTAATAGGGGCTCTCTTCATGTGATGATGGCGTCTCTGTTGTATTTCTACAACAGAGAGTGTCAACCTCAAACACCTGCCTATAGATGTACACAGCTCTCAGAATCTCACCTCCCACGCAGAGTTCAAGCGGGAGCTTGCTATGTGCTGATGGAAATCAAATGATTGTCTCTAAATACTCATAGCAAGCAGTTTTACAAGGTCCCTATCCCACATTTCTCCTGTATTGTTATGTGTTTGGTCTGATTTGTACTTTTATGTAGATCCATTGACCAAAACCAGATTTTTGTATATTATTATAATTTTCCTGTGTTTTGTTTAAAGCCATAGGTAGTCTGCGGGCTGTTTGCAGACCACTACCACACTTTATTGAAAGCAAGTTTGTTTTTTCTTGCTGACATGTTTGCTTGAACATTCTGTCATGGGTGGTTTTGCCTACCAGGCAGCTGGTCGTGGCCCGTCAGAGACGGTGGTTCTTTAAGGCTTTCAGCACGGTCGCAGCTTTCAGTGAATTGGTTTCATGCCAGGGTGGTTGTAGCTTATTGGGTAAAACGCTTGCCTGTAAACCTGATGACCATAAAGTTGCAGGTTCAAACCCCCCACGTTCTACCTCTGTGTCCTTGAGCAAGACACTGAACCCTCAGTTGCTCCTGGAAGACTGTCCCTGTAACTGATGATTGTAAGTCGCTCTGGATAAGAGCGTCAGCCAAATGCCCCCTGTATCTGTGTAGCACTTCCACACAGTTAAAATACTGAGCTTTGTGTACAGAAATCATTTTTAGGGAAAATGATTTCTGTACACTCTTCCTGCTTAAACACTACAGTTTTTTGTTCCTGCTGCTGTACCTCAGGCACTGGTCACAGCACACACTAGTGGATTAATTATAAGAATACGATATGAAAGGGACGTTCTTTTGTCATTAGCATGCTCAGTGCAGCAGATAATAGAAGATAAGACAATTGAGAAGTAAAAAAAACAAAACAATAAACAATAGTACAACACAATTACAGAATGTTATTGTAACCAAATACCTTACTCTGTAACATTGCTGTGTATGAGGATTTAGTGTGCTGTACCAGCAGATCAGTAGTGCAAAATGTCTTATGAAAGTGACTTAGTGTTCATCACCGGATGAATAAATAAAACAGCAGCAGTAAAATAGCAGCAGATGATGAGGAGATGAGATTAATATTCTATAACATTCAGACAATTCACAGATTAAACATTAAGGTGTATTGCACAAATCCAGTTCTGAACAGAATGGCATAGAAACTTAAAAAGATCACCTGCAGAACAGGGAGGAGTTATAGAGTCTTATGCAGATAAGTTGGTGTGTGTGTGCATGTTTCTGTATGACTAGATTACTAGACAGCCCAGCATGTGTTCTCCTGAATCATCCTCTTCTGTCCCAGTGTCCTGACTTAATCCCCCTCGGCCTCCTTATGCTCTGTGTGTGTGATCTGATGGGGCCTCCATCTCCGGGAGAATCTAAGACTACTAGCAGCTCTTAATTATAAGTCTATGTTTACTTATGTAAGGGACGTGTTTTCTTATGGACTACAAAGTACACATGTACGTCACTCTGAGTGCGTCTGCCAAATGCAAATGTCATTTAAAAGCACTGGTAAACTTTTAGAAGCTGACAGTCATTAGAGAATGTCTTATAAAAGCTGTTCTCAACACACTACAACTAATTCTTTCATGTGTAAGATTAATTTTGTCTCTACACAATACAATACATGCTTCTCATTAACATCTCCCGACCGACCCAGTGGCTTCTCTTGAATGTTTTAGTCAGATTTCCCATCTTTTCTAAATAGGAGGGAACACACTGAAATAATTGTTCATGGTAATTGACCATATGTTACAGATGTAGTAGGTATGAAATAAGCTGAAAAACACCAGGGATGTTCCTTTTTTTGGCCTGCACCTGTTTTGTGTATACTGAGAACAGATGTTTCTGAATTATATTAATGCAATAGTCTAGCCCATCGTATGCTGTAAGTGGTGACAATAATAAGCTACAGTTTAGGCATGTGTATCAATGTTTTATCTCAAATATGTTCTATTTATTGGTTTTTCTGCTGAAAAATGAACTCCTAAAATCTGTTTTTGGGGGCAGTCAATTGAGCTCTTCACTAATGCTGTCTAATACAACTAAACAGAGTCTAATTAGGCTCGAAGAGCGAAATCCAAGATCAAATTGACTTGCTTATTGACAAGCAACCCTCCCGATTTACTTCACTGTGTGGAAATCCTATCAGCATCAAGGAATCTGCCCTTTCCTGAATCTTTAGATCAATATTCCCCTTTGAGAGAATTCATTTTCTCTCTGTCCTTCTCCCTGCACCCTCATCTAGACCCTCTTGTAAGTGTAATTTAGCTAAATGGGCTATTTACAGTTCTATTTTTACACGTTTTCAGGGCAGTCTCTAAACCTGTTAGCTGCTGCATTTCTGATTTGGTTGTTCTCACATCTAGCACATCCATGCAGCAATAGCAGTTTGACTAATGAATTTTAAATGATATTAGTTACAGTTCACGTTCCTTTCCAACAGGGAAGCAGTTCATGAGAATGTTTAAATATTTTATATTTTTGAGCATATATCTGAGCAGTTCATGCCGACTAGAGCTGCTAAGGGAAAAGCATGATATTTTACTATTCCCAGATGGAGCAATAGGAGGAGAGTGTTTAGAGGGTAACTGAAGCAGAGCATCTCCATTGTTTTGTTTTTTTTTTGTTTTTTTTTTTTTTTTTAGTATTCCATGTTAAATGAGGAATCCTATTTCACTATGACTGTAAGTCATAGAAACAAGCAGGTAAAGATGTTTGTGCTGACACAGACTTGAGTGCCACTAGCCATTGTTGAAAAGGCCAAGCTTGTCTCCCAATTTGATGTAGCTGTATTCCCTCAATGCTCACTCAAATTGTACATGAACAAACCACTGTACTGTGATTATTGTTCCACATATCACAGGTATGATATGCACTGTAATATGCTGGTAAGCCACTTTATTAGGTACACTTGCCACTTTGTTTCTACGCTCCCCATGCGCTTACCCTGGAGGTGCACTTCATAGTTTATAATTATAGACTAGTCCATCTGTTTCTCTGCATCTTTTGTTAGCCCCATTCATTAGTGGTCAGGGTCCCCACAGGACCACCAGTAAGCAGGTATTATGTGGGTGGTGGATCACTCTTAGCACAGTGGAGGCACTCACATATTAGTGGCAGAAATGCAAATTAGTCAGTGTGTCTATCGCCTACTTTTATGCACATATTCCTAAAGATGGCATCACATGAAAGCACCACAATGTGCAAGATAGGTGTTGCTCAATGTGTATAAGCGGCTTCTCTGCCAGCTGTACATGCTGCAGCACTAGCAGTCCAGAGATATGCTGGGTAAAGTGGGCAGTGGGCATTTAATAATGGCTGAGGTGTCTGTCCTCAACTCGTCGTCGCCTCTGAGTCCCCCACCATCGCCGTCACCACAGCCTCAACGCATACTGTTCAGAATTTTCCATCATGTTTGGTTTTACCGGGTGGAACGGAAACATGTGACTTTCATTCCCAATCCATGATTTATTATTCAAAATCCTGTTTTTGTATTTCTCCTTTAAACCAACTTATACCTCAACCTCATCCAAGCAGACAAGGTATGTTTGTAATGTTAGTTTTTGGATTTCTGAATTTTCCATTCCCTTTTAAAATTCACGTTTTTTAAAATTCACATTAAAGAAGTGGATGGAAAAACCTGTTCTGTCACTACTGGGCTGATCTTAGTCTGCCAACCAAAAATATCCAACCCACAGTGTCCTGTGGCCAGAAACTGGCCACTGCTGGAAGACTACAAGATGACTAACACAACCTGTGCAGCATCAGGTGAGCTGTCATCGCTAACTTTACCTGTATGTAGTGGACCGAGAGGTTAGATATGTTTGCTTGTACATTAAGTGTGTTAAACAACCCTGCTGTGTTTGATCATCTGTGCGACACACACACACACACACATATGTGCTAGTGTCACTCCTGTGCTGCGAATGATCAACCATCCAAATAATAACTCCTCACAGGTGGTCCTGTGGGGTCCCTGGCCATTTATAAACAGTGTAAAGGGGCTAACAAATGATGCAGACAAACTGATGGACTACAGTCTGTTAATGGAAACTACAAAAAGCACTTACAGGGTAAGTGGAGCTGATTAAATGGAGAATCAGTGTGGTCCCCTATGTGCGATGGACCCAGTGTGCTACAGCTTCCTTGGGGGGGCTTTATCATCCCTTGTTAATTAATGGAGGAGCCCATGCACATACCGTATCCTTTGTTTGCCTCCAAAAAGAGTCCAAGCTCAGCAGGCAGTGTCAGCATTATCTCAGCATCTTAAGGGTTCAGTATTTGCACAGTGAATCTGTAAATACTTTCTGCAAGGTTTTAAGAGAATCACAGAAAACTGCTCTTTTAGGTCCAGCGAGAACATGCTGGCCATTTATGTTGTACATTTTGGGGGCATCTAGGATGCAGCATTGTTGTTCTTCAGGAAGTGGGGAAGTAATTTCTGTGTCTGGATTTAATTTTATATCACAGTCGACTAACTTAAAAATGTTACGTTTAATTGGAGTATTTCAAATTCACTTCAACTGAAAATACTATTTGGTTTTGCCTGTTTTTTTTCCTTTTCTTTTAATATTTGTGTGTGGCTTTGCAACACTCTTGTGAAAAGTAAGTGTATCTTCAAATTCGTCACTTCTAGCAACAACAGCAGCAGCCAAACGCTTCCTATACCTGGAGATCAGTCTTTAACAGCGCTGTGGATTTTGGCCCACTCTTCCTTCCAGAATTGCTTTAGTTCAGTCACATTAGCGAGCTTTTAAGCAGGATACACCCATGTCAGGGCCTGCCACGCCTTCCCAATGGAGTTCAAGTCAGTACCCGACCTCTCTCATAACCCATATACAACTGCACATCATGAACTGATTAAAGGACTTTTTTCTGTCGGATTTTCTGGTAGAGGGCAGAATGATGGTTCTGTCAATTACAGCAAGTCACCCAGGTCCTGGAGCAGCGAAGGTTCCAACAACGTCACACTACCACCACCATGGAGGACACCATGGATGTTTGTATAAATGTTTCTTATTGTGGGATGGTGTGTTATCTTTACACCAGATGTGACAGAGCCTCTGTCTTCCAGAAGACGTGCACACAGTTATCTTTTCTGACAGCAAAAAAAATCATTTCTGGCTTAATGACAGATTTCTGTTTCCATTCTGCTGCTTTCAGAGTCACAGGAGGGGAACTGTTTGAGGATATTGTTGCCAGAGAATACTACAGTGAAGCTGATGCCAGGTTAGTACCCTCCCAACATGCTAATGCTTTTAATTCCTGTTACTGTGGAATGCACTACTATATAATAGTATATATAATAAATACCAACATAATTCTTTTAATATGTTATTGTTGTTTGTGTTTAGGTTGCACCATTAAGTTAAGCATAAGAAATGAATAGAATTCATGCCTTATGACAGATATGAATGAACAGAAATGTATGAATGATAGACATGACAGTGTACTTGCAAATTGACCTCTTGATGAAGGGCATTCACATCAGTGCTATACACAAAATGTAAGCAATGACTGTTGCCAGTAGCCTTTTTTTTGTTGTGCCTTTTGTGTCCTGATGCACTTATATCCTTTCATATTTCCCTGTGATGTGAGCTATAGCCTTATGCTTTAGCTGTGAGGTGTGGGTTGTTTTTGTTATTGATTTGAATTCAATTTTGCTGTCCATGAGGTGATTCATGATGTCTAGATGCTTTAATACAAACAGTTTTAAATGCATTCAATGTTTTGTATTCACTGTGTAATGTCAGTAGTGCAATATGAGGGCTGTTTCATGGTTTGCAAGCTGAGTTTCCATTTGATTACGGCTGAATTTCAATCACTTGCCAACATGGCAGCAGCACTGGCATATTTCATTCAGCTTCAACCAGTCCTCATATTTAACGTAGGAGTTTTAGGAGGTTTTGTGTTGGAAATCTGCTTTGTTTTCTCATCTGTTTGTGGGTTCATTCTGTCATTTATTTCTTATTGTGCTTGCTGAATTGTACTTCTCTTCTTTTGCTTCCCTGCTATGTCTTTCTCTCCCTCTCCCCACAGTCATTGCATACAGCAGATTCTAGAGAGTGTAAATCATTGTCACCTTAATGGCATTGTCCATCGAGACTTGAAGGTTAGTATGGTAGGCCAAAATGTCTGAAAACACTGGCGCCGAATCTCTGGATGAGCATTTAACGGGCAGTCGCTGCGGCGAAGGCTCTCCTTTCTCAACCCTCCACCAAAGCAACCCTAACTCCCTCTGCACACCAAGCCGTTCACATTTGGGGGCCCAAACACGCTGGCCGATAGCTGAGGCATTGTGCATGTAGCGTCAGAGAGACA
The DNA here is from genome assembly GCA_037974365.1 of Hydrocynus forskahlii. Classification (NCBI taxonomy): domain Eukaryota; kingdom Metazoa; phylum Chordata; class Actinopteri; order Characiformes; family Alestidae; genus Hydrocynus; species Hydrocynus forskahlii. The sequence continues at coordinate 6,209,982 of JBBPCX010000011.1, read as the reverse complement.
TGCTCTAACCAGTGCCTGTGTGGTTTGACTCAATGCAATGTTGTTTTCAGGTGGTTTCAATCTATTGAAATGTTTAGGTAGAACTTTTTAACTGGAAAGTAACAGCTGTCAACCACCCTGTCAACATCTCTATTTGGGTCAAGCCCGCAGCTGCCCCTTGCGCAAACACCACTTCTGCTTTGAGGTCAGAGGAGGCATTATGGGAAAGATGCTGATGATGATGATGATGATGACTGGAATGCTTAGCACTGTACAGTATTGCATTATTGAGATTAAATTATTTTGCTTAATAATTGCTTACTCAAGTTTCACGTTTTAGGAGTTTTCTATTTTCATTTTTTATATGCACCTGTAATTCAGGCCCTTCGGTCAAGGTTATATTATATGGAGCTTTTTTAGAGGTTCTTCATACCTCATTTTCAAAAATTGTTCTTCAAAGAACCAGGTACTGAAAGATTGTTTAGAGAACCAAAACTGTTGCATCTCACAAAGAACAATTTTTGGCCACTTTGGCCACATTTCCCTGTACTTGGAAAAGAATGGACCTCCTACTGAATCAGAACACACTTATAATAAAAGCCATTGGGCAGTTTCTGAAGCATCTTCCATTTGGCTTGGATTATACTTGCGTTTTTGTCTCAGCAAGTTTCCTGTTCTTTTCTAAATAGTGGTAACTGACCATATTCTACAGAAGTGGCAGATGAGAGATGCAGTTTTCTTATCATGACCCAAAATTATAATAAGTGAAAAATGGCGCCCTGTGTCTGGTGGGCATACTGAGCCCATGTTTACCTAATGTCAGTATCAATGGCAAAACTTCCCTACTTCCTCTGGTCTCACTGCGACTGCAGACAGTGAGTGGATGCTTGTCACTAACCCACACCCCCTGGTGTTTGCATGCAGTCATTGCATTCAGCAGATCCTTGAGGCTGTTCTCCACTGCCACCAGATGGGAGTGGTCCATCGTGACCTGAAGGTGAGTATAGCCATGGGGGAAGGGGTCCTGAACACATAACACGTAGGTCTTTGTCCTCTCCTTCACTCTCTTTCCTTTCTATCGCCCTGGATAAACTGATCTTGGGGAGATGTAGTTCAATCCCCAGAATAATTTGATGTCATAGGCAACTTATACACAACTGAATTATATATCAGCACAGTATAGCGTTTACTCTTGAGCACAGCAAGTTTTCACAGAATCACCCCTTCAGTTCTCTACGACTTGGTGATTTCCATTCTAATAGAACAGTCAAGCTTTGTCAGCATGTGCAGTAATTTCTGGTGTTATCATGGTTTTGTATTTGAAAGATTAAAGTGTCTAAAATAGAATAATAACTGAATAAACGGGTTTATCTGTTATATTCACTGCCATCTTCACTGTCAGGTTTCTGTCTGCAGTGTAGGCGTTCTTTAGGTTACACCTAGAGTGCAGCTAGCACTGCACACTTGCATCAAAGAATCTTGTAAATAAAACTAGTCACTACTAAATCTGATTAATGTCGTACACCAAGAGAAATCCTTGCTGTGTGGAATTCACTGTTATCTTAGCTGAAGACCCTGCTTCCTCCATCTCCCGACTCTCCAGTGCCAAGGCTCAATGCTGCAAGCTTTAATTTGCTAATCAAATGAGCCAGGTGCAGCTAGGAGCTCGTTCTCTGTCCTGTAATAATCCTCCCCCAACACTTATAGTCCGATTCAGCTCCGTGATTGGTGTTGCTACGGTGTTACCATGACATACTGCGGGGGGGTAAAAATAAGACTAAGGATAAACACTTTAAAGAGAATAGGTAGCCTGGGTACCCTGTTTTAGAAAGATATATGTGTGTTTAAGGCATGTCCAGACTTTGTGTTAGCATTAATTGGATAAAGTATACCCAAGGTCATGAAAGGACAGAGGTAGCAGTTCAGTCACATTTTTCAGCCGCTTTCAGCCTGGCTGAGCTTGTCATTTTCCATCTTTCTGTCTGTCGTCTTAGTTGGAGAGAGTTTTTTCTGTTGGATTTGAACTTTTCAAAACAGATTTTCCTTTTCTCTGTCTTTCTCTTCTCTTTTCTTTGCCGCTCCACCACCCCAACTCACGTGGCCTCTGTAATTGCAGACCCTGCTCGTTCAAGCCGTGTTGGTTCAAGTGTAGTATGGTTTTCTTGCCAGTTGTAAAAGGCTGTGCTTGTCATAACTGAAAGAATTATCTGTTTGAACCTAATGTGATAATTGGCCTCAAAACATTGCCACTGCCATATAGGCTATTTCCATATTTTAGAGCAGCTGGTGGTCTGGTGGTTAGGGAGTTGCCCCTGCAATTAGTAGTTAGAAGGTCATGGGTTTGAATCCCAGGACTGCTAGTGTCATCACTGAGGATCCCTTGAGCAAGATACCCCTCACACTGCTCCCCAGGTGCCCCCAGTTGGTGGCAGCCCACTGCTTCATTTAGTAAATGGGTTGAATGCAGAGAAAGAATTTCACACTATTCACACTGTGGTGTGTTCACGCGTGACTATAAGGTGCCGCTTTATTGTACTTTACTTTATAAAATCATATAAAACTACTTAAAGCCAGGATGTCTGGAATTTTTGTGAAAGTGTCACTGATCCTGAGGTCTGGTCTGACACTCAACGGTCTAGTTGCTGCGAGCTTGGCTTGTGCTGACATATCTGTTTTTTTACCTCAACAAAAGAATGTGAGGAGTGAGTTTTAGATGGGCTGCCTTTCAAATTATGATCACCTTGAGCATCCCTATTTTTTCATTATTTTTGATGTTTTTTTTTTTATGTATTATTCTTTCTTCACTTTTTTTTCTTATTTTTCTTGATTAAAAAAAAAATACATTAGCCCTTTGGCCCCCTCCTTTAATTTATTTTTTCAGACCCTGTTTCTGATAAAATGCTATTCTTGTCTGTCTTTGTAGACTTTGTAGTCTTTTTTTTTTTTTTTTTGGTTCATTTCTTTCCTTCTGCCATAAGAACTATTTCATTGCAGGTGTAGCTTGGGGTTGGGGTTATTTATAAGGTATGCAAAAGCAATGGCTGCATGGTAACACTGACTGCACTCTCCGTAGCATGTTGGCACCTTGATAGCACCGTGTTCTAGTGCAGCAAACACCAAATTAACCGCACCTGGATGAAACTGACCCAGTTACAACGACCTCTGTCAACATTTCTGTGGCAATATCAGTAGCCTCTCAGCTTACTGGTGCCATGCAATGTACTGTAGAGGATTTATGAAGGTACCATTTGGCTCCATTTGAACCGAGAGCTGAGTAATACATTCCTAAACATGCATCTTATTCACTGGCCAAACACTGATGTTCATGTTTACAGAACTGTTGTAATGTGTGATTTGTCATCCCAAAACACTGACACGTGGGTTGTGTTTATAGATCCATGCATAGGTATTTGAATGTGAAGAATGCATGTGCACATTGTGTACGCCCTAGGAATGTGTTACAAGGTTCAAATGGAAAGAATGGTCAAATCAAGGAAACTGACTGACTAATCCTTGCTCCAATTAACCTGAATTTAGCACGTCTGTATTGCAGTGCTGTGCATTATTGTTTTTGTTTCAGCCACAGGCATTTTAATTTACTGTCTCAACATCTTACTCCATATAGAATTGAAATTTGTAGCTAAACACAAAAACCCCCCCCCAAAAAAACCTGTTGTCAGTTCCAATGTCTTAGTGGGTTATGCATGAGTTCTTATGACACTCTGTCTATGTGACATCACCGCTGTTATATCAAAACGTTATAGCTCCTTTTTGCATTTTTTTAAACTATTTGGAAATACCAACCGTTCTTTACGTTGTGTGTTCGTCTCCTGATCAACGGGCCCATTCAAATGGACCACGATGACTTGGAATTAAATGTTAAGCTATTAACCTAAATAAGAACTAGGGTTTTCTTATGACAACGGGGGTGTGTGGGTACGTGTATGTACGGTCATTTTGACTGGCATAATTTTCCAGAAATCATCAGTGTTATTTTTTTCATTAACAGCTTCAGTTCAGAATCTTTTGAATGGAGCTGTTCTTCACTTTCTGCTTGCAAAGTTACTCGGTGGTCCTCTTGTCAAGTGTGTTGGGAATGTAAAGTGAACTTTGTTAATAATGTTGTTTGTACTTGTTCAGCTTCATTTGCAGTAAGTGTGCATAACCCTGAGGACATAACTGACTGTTAAGAGTGGCCTGGGTCAAAAATGGGTCTGTGAAGATGCAGTATTTTATTATGCACGAGAAAACATAATTTCATGGCTCATTCATTTTGTCCTGCTAAAAAACTTTGGTGGGTTGGCTATGATGTGTATTGCTCCCCCCCCCTGGATATATCTATATAATTTATGACAAATTTCGGTATTGTTTCAAATATTGTTGTCATTATTGACCCAGGTCCTGTATAATTTACCTATATTCTGTGCCAATATGCATCAGTCTGGTCCACATCTTATGTTGAATTCATATTCTGTCTTCAAAGCCAGAGAATCTGCTTTTAGCCAGCAAACTGAAGGGAGCTGCAGTGAAACTGGCTGACTTCGGCTTGGCCATTGAGGTGCAGGGAGACCAGCAAGCATGGTTTGGTGCGTATCTGTCGTCCACTGATTCGTGAACGTCTTTAAATTTAATCTAATCTGAATTCATTTAACTCTACAGTGCGTGAGCGAAAAACCACACAACTGCAAAAATGGGGAAAGATGACTTGTAAATAATGGTTTTCTTCCAAGAACAGTTTTTTTCTTTGCATTTGGCTAGGAATATTTTAAGAATTTGATGATACACAAATGTTTTTATTTGATCTCTCAATCCATTCATTTTTATTCGATAACATTTGGAACAGAAATACAACAGCAGTCCTAATGTCTGTATAGAAGACGCACATGAAGTAATGAAATATTCTTAGAAAGATATATTCTTAGAAAATAATGAGAACATTTTTGGATCCAACTCCTGTAGTAAATGATTTGGACCCTTTCCAAAGACTAGGAATAATATTAAAATGCCCTTTTTAATACAAACAAATGATGATTGCCATATTGACAGCCAAATTATATTAATTATATTCCATATAATGCCCAGACAGAAAGACTGTTATTGATAAAATAATCAAAAATAAAAAATACCATGGTGGGTCAGAGTTCCATAGGAACTGCACAGGGGTGGTTCTGACCACTTTGCACCTAGTCATTTAATGCAGCTAGACCCTGGATTATACCCTGATATTTTACCTACATGCATTTACATTTAGTTACAAATCTGAGTCCTACAAGCCTTCTTCTTGCAAACACTGACTTCCATTGAAAAGGAACAAACAGTGTTGTGCAAAATTGTGTTTTTCCTTTGAATAGAACATAAAAACAAGACCGTTGGTGGTTGTTTGTGGCATATTTGCATATTACTTGACACAAAACTATCGGATTCCAATCTGACTAGTCAGAAACATATTTTAGTAACACACTCAAGACAAAAACTATCTAGGTAGTGCACCTGATAACGCAAAACTCACAATATGTTTTTTCAGAATCTGTGACCAACCTGTGATCTGTGACCAAGAAATGTGGAAATCATCTGAGGAATCAAAGAATGAAATGTCTTTATTGATAAAAAAAAAAACTAAAGGTCACACTCTCCATTATGCGTTCTAGGGTTGATATTATACCTGCTCAAAAAACATTTTGCTTAATTACTTTTTTTTAATTAAGTAATCAAATTTGAGTAATCAAGACGGCTTTTGTATTTTAAGTTCTTATTCTAATATCCATTGACATTTGATGAGGTATCTTAACTTTATCAGTGTGAACTCCTGCATTTATTCTCCCACCAGAAATATCACACAATATTGCCATGTCTTCTGTAATGTTTCCTTGGATTTTATAATTGGTCTCGGAGGGACTGATTGTTTTATAAAGCATGCTATCAGACGGCCTTAAATGGGCAGTGATGGCATCTTTCACAAAAGAAGAGAAAGCTATCAAAGCCATACAGTAATGCTCTTTTGACTTGAGGGAATATATACAGTAAGCTTTGTGGTCCTAATTTACATTGTCTCTTTAAGACTGTGTGCATTGACAGTGTAACTGCTGGTGATGCGTTCAGTGTTACAGATGGATTACAGTAGTACAGCTGATGGAAATACACATGTATTAATTTCAGTTTTTACTCTTGTTTTACAAGGTTATATTAGGAGACATGATCCAGGATGATATTTTGGGTTATATTTAAATGTGTTTATCTCACAGGCTTTGCTGGAACTCCTGGCTATTTGTCTCCTGAGGTGTTAAGGAAGGAACCATATGGGAAGCCAGTTGACATGTGGGCCTGTGGTATGTTTTTCAGATCACATATCCTACAGTTTTCTACTTTTTTTTTGCCTATCGTCAATAATATACCTCATCTTTAATATACAACCCATAACATCTATCAACCTCAACCTATATATTGTGTGTGGGTGTGTTTGTGGGTCAGTGTGTGTTTATATATATTCATATTGGATACCAGACGTCTGAAGATTTTTCGACCCATGAAGTTTCATTTTTTGAGGTGAAGTCTCTGTGCTTCTTTGCACTTTTTTGTAGATAATATTGTGTCTACTTATCAAAGCAAAGGATTTTTTTTTTTTTATCACATCTGGTACATTTTATTTGGGAGGGATGATGGTGGTAGCAGGGTGTAACAGAAAATGTATTTCCAACATTGCTTGCATAGATGCAAGTCATTTTCCTCTTGCTGTTTTTGCCTTATTCGGGATTTCCAGTACAGGGTGTCCTCGGGATCTCGACATACAACATTTCGAGTTTATAACACACACTCGCATAAAAACGTATGACACTTACTCCCAAAAAAGTGAATGTTCCGTACTTACGAACTATGTGTGCAAACTAGTTTGGTTGCACGCAGAATACACAGAATATGGAGTAACGCAGTGTATGAGTGAGAGAGTTGGCGTCCCCCAGTACACCCACCTAATGCCATATTGGACTGTTTTTACACTCATTTTTGTAATTTTTTCTGTTACTACAGTACAGTGTAGAAGTACAGCAAATGTATGTCCTTTTCCTTTTTTCTGTGGCTTGGTTGTATTTTTATGTTCTAGATTAAGATTTTACAACAGTGTTAGGATAGGTAAATGGCTTAGTTGTGTTTTTATGTTCTAGATTAAGATTTTACAACAGTGTTGTAATAGGTAAATGGTGTTTCGACCAACAATCGGGTTACATCACAGGACCCCCTGTATATAAGAAATGCATTGATTCTGTCGGAAACTGCGGGTGGGATTCTGACATTTCTTCATTTTTGTTTGCCATCCTATTGAAAAGGTTACGTTTGGCAGATGAGATCATGCAGAGAATCTGCTTTACGTCTGAAAATACACCTAGACTGAAAGGTTGTGGACCCTTTGACTAATGTCCAGGCCTTTCATATGGATGTTATTGTTTTCCCTGGATGTCTGTTGTTCACAAGGTGAGAATGATTGTCTCACCTGAATATCTGGATCTGCTGAGGAAGAAAAGAGACGGATCATGCACCTAAAGAACCGTCTCCATGGGGATTGTGCGGAGCTGGTGGACATAATAGACGGCATGATAACAGTGCCTCCTCCACCATGAAAACCGAACAGTATTAATGATGCAGAAACAGTGATCTCGATAAACACACTAATTAGATGTTGACAGCAGATGCTGACGATTGGCTTCCAGTTGGATGTTCTAATACGTTATGCGATTAAGAGGAACTCAGGCATTACTTCCCTGTTCTTATCTCATTCATACTTCTCGACCACGATGCTCCACCTGTCAGACAGACAGATGAACAAGCTGAGGAACAAATGTATCACCACAGAGACATCTGGGCGGTGGTGAGTGGCAAGGCAACAGATTGAAAACGTACCATCTAGAGCATATTGCTGTCTCTGTACATTCAAACAGTTCAGATAAAACTTCAGTAGTCAGATTTTATCTGACATAATGTCAGGCGCTATTTAATTTGGTCGCTTTTTATGATGTTACCCCCTCAGCTCAGATTCCAGTTTGTAAATAGAAGCTGACATGTATGTCATTCATGACTGAGGGGAAAAAAAAAAGTTAGTATTCGTCATGTCAAAAGTTATTAGATCCGAAACGGATCCGAAACTGATCTCTTGGCTATCAGCAGGTGCTCTTTGCAAGTCTGTAATAATTCAAACAATATCAATGTCATATGTCTTGTTTTTTTTGTTATGAATAGTTTACATTAAATAGATGATGATAAATGGACTTCATTTACATATAAAACAGCTGGTGCACACCCTGCTCACTCATAATGGTCAAGCTTTATGCAAATGAACTGGGCCAACCAATCACATTGTTGATATGTGGTGTGGAAACCAATTATATGACGGCCACAGTCGAGCTACAAGATGGAGATTCAAGCTTCCATATTTCATACTGGTATTAAATAAGTTAATGAATTAACCCCCATAAAAGTCTGTGTTCTTGCATGTTCTTGCGAGTGTGTGTTCTTGCATGTATTCATATTGTAGATTGTATATTATTGTATATTATATTGCTCAGGATTTTGTTCATTGTGTCGTTTAGATATTGTTGTTGTTTTATACTGCTTGAGAGACACCATCGACCGGAATCAAATTCCTTGTATGTGGCCAATAAACGCGATTCTGATTCTGATGTTTGTGCTATGTTGTCTCTTGTATGGTTTATTGTGATATATTAAGTAATCTGTCTTTATCGCCAACAGGTGTGATTCTGTACATCTTGCTGGTGGGCTACCCTCCTTTTTGGGATGAGGACCAACACAGGCTCTATCAGCAGATCAAGGCTGGTGCCTATGATGTGAGTTTACACACACACACACACACACACACACATACTACACACACTGCAATTATACAGCTCTCTCTCTCATGCTCTTTCTCTTGGCAAAGCCTTTTCAGAACCTGGCTTCCCTGACCTGTTCTGACAGAGTGTGTCTCAGAGGAAGAGAGGGAAGAGAGTGAGAGAGATGTGACATAGGGAGCACAGTGGTGTCTTTCCATCTTGGTTTTGTCTCAAAGGTCTTGGATTAAACGTGGATTAAAGTTTCTCTCAGAGTTTCCCAAACTCTCCTCCTTACTGTTCTTCTGCCAGCTTCCTCTTTTCATCATCACCATCATAAAGGTTTTGCTTGTTGTTCCTGCAGCTCATTGGCTCTAACCTCATGCATGTTAACCCTTGAACAAAAAGAAGAAATCATAGTTAGAATAGAAAATCATGCTTTCTTCTCATCATCTAAGTAGGCCTATTCGGTATTTTTCAGCAGTTTTCTTCATGTATGGGTTCACAGAGGTTACATGCCACTGTTCTCTTTCTGTGTTTTCACTTGGGACGTTTTGACTCTATAATAAGGATTTGAAACCAGAGGAATCAGCCGTTAGATTAAAAATGCCTTTCATCCAAGAGAAAAAAGCAAATAAATAAACAGAAGGTTGCGCATTAGACTCAAAAGCCATGAGGACACTGTTATGCAAGTTTTAGCAAATAATTTATGTTCAGCATAATAAATAAAGCCAATTGTTTTTCTTTTCTTTTTTCCCGTGAGTTAAATTCATGCTAAAATGTGCAGACGTGTATTCTTTGTAGAAGATGTGTACATATTTTCTCATAGGAATTCAACAATACATGTCATTGTTTGACAGAGAACGCCAAACTTTTGCATACGACTGTTATTCACCTTTGTTGCGTTTGATCAAAGATCTGTTTGTGCTGTGAGATGAATACTTAAAGGCATGGTTGTCTATATCCAGTGCTTGTATGAACACATTTTCAGTCAAGTACAGTTAAGATGGTTGATACAGTTACCAGTACAGAATACAAATATTACTGTACTCACGCCTCAACACCAGCTTCTGTTACAATGATGTCAGTTGTGGCTAGTCTGTTAATCTAAGGTTTAAAGATTTTTATGCCTTTCATTTCCTATTTGAGTGCAATTCTGAATAACTGTGTGTGTGTGTGTGTGTCTGTCTGTGTGTATTTGTATGTGTTTGTATTGTCTGTAGTTTCCCTCTCCTGAGTGGGACACAGTGACCCCAGAGGCCAAAGATTTAATCAATAAGATGTTGACCATCAACCCTGCCAAGCGCATCACAGCTGCTGAGGCTCTGAAACACCCCTGGATCTGCGTATGTATCAGTGTTCTGTCTCTTTTGGTCATGCGTGCACAGATGGGGTTCAGAGAGTAAAACAACAAAAATTAAAATATCATTATTCCTGACATCATTTTCACAACACTTGATGGATCACAAAATAAATATGAAAAGAATCAAAGAGCTTTATTGTACGTTAGTACATTCCAGCACACAGCACTAGTTTTGCTCTCTTGCACTCGCAGGATTGTCAAGATTTAAATCTGCCATTTCCTGACAATAAGGCAAAACCTTGGACAGCTTCGCCACTTGGGAGCCCCTTTAATCCCTTTTTAATGAAATGTGCAGTTGTTCAGTGTTCCGGATTTAAATCCACAATATGTTATCCACGATGACTTGTAGTGATTTCGAGCAATAATGATAACCTACAGTCACATCTCACACTCCTGCATACATAAATACAGTGGTGTCCAAGGATCTAAGACCACACCGAAGGTCTGTGATTGAAATTTTGTATTTTTTTTTTGTTATTTAAAGTTGAAAATAAAGGTTTACAATGAGTTCAAATGTTCCATTTGTGGTAGGGATGACAAGTGAAACGATAGTGATGCAAGGGATATTCTGCACTATTTCTAGCTCACAAAGGACTTTTGTACTGAAAAAGGAGATTTATATTTTCACATTAGAGAGAACGTATAGACGACTAATTAGACGGGTTTGATCTGAATCCTTGGCGCCGAATCTGTGCCAGCCCGAGTTCATGCTGTGATTAAAGCAAAAAGGAGTCGATTAAAAAACTGACGCAAAATAGAAATATTTGCACTAGTGGTCTCGGACTGTTGAATGTCACTATACTTTATATTGCTGCAGAAAGTCATGCCGTCTGATGTTAGACTCGTTATCAGATTCACTCTCAGTGTTTAAACCCAGGCCTCCAGGCTTATTGTCACTCCTACACTCTTCCTGCATAGGCCTACTTCAGATTATTTTCATGTTACAATGTTCCTCTTTTTGTGTGAATTTTCGATTCCCTCTTAAGATGTGACATTTGGTACATTTTTAGTTGTTCTGGTACATACACCTACATATTGTACTGTAAGAGCATGCCTACGTACACTATATATAACTATTAACACACACTGTACTAGATATATAAATATATATATGTAACTGGGCTTTTAACTAATTTCTCTGTTTCTATAGCAACGCTCTACTGTGGCATCCATGATGCACAGACAGGAGACTGTGGAATGCCTGAAGAAGTTCAATGCCAGGAGAAAACTTAAGGTTAGACACACACACACACACACACACACACACACACACACACACACACACAAACACAAACCCCATACACACATTGGGCCAGATGTCCTACCAGAGACACTTTGGAACCCAGGAACAGTCCCTTATTAGGACTGAGTCCCTCATTAGCGTTTGATATTTTTGTAGTGTCAAACATTCCCCAAATGGTAAATATCCAATTAACTGTGGTCTTTTTGGTGGGAAGTGGGAGGAGAGGTTTCTTAAATGTCCTGTGGTGTGTGGAGCTGTTCTCCTTCTATCTGAGCGAACACTAGTGCCACTTTGCTATCTTAGTCATAAAGGTGGGTAGAGTCGCCTGAATACCTACTCGAGTAAAAGTACTGTTATTTCCGTGTGACCATGACTCACAATATAAAAAAAAATAGTTTCTTCTTCTTCAAAAAAAAAAACAAACAACTTGCTGACTTGCAGCTCAAAAACTTCTTAAGTTCTGAGTAACTTCTAGAGCTGTAGGAACATCAGCAGAGGAGATGAAGACTATTCAAAGGGCTGTGTGGTAACTTTTAACTTGAGAACATTTAGATTCATTCCTTATAAAATGCTTAAGTAGAAGTAAAAGTATTCATAAATTGAATCGTCATCAAAAGTCCTCAAATGCATCAAAATGCACTCAGTTACATGGAACTCATGAAGTCATGGAACTAGTTACTTCCCTCCTCTAGCATTATGTAACGGTGATAGATTGACAGTTTAACAAACAAAATGTGATGAATCGGGCGCATGCTTGTTTCATTTTTACTTTCATGAGAAAATGAAAACTCACTCATTTTAATTAGCTACAGGGTGGCTGGTGGCCTAGTGGTTAGGGAGATGCCCCTGCAGTCAGAAGGTTGTGGGTTCAAATCCCAGGACTGCTAGTGGCACCACTTAGATACGCTTTGAGCAAAGTACCGTCTCCACACACTGCTGCCCGGGCGCTGTGTCCCTGGCTGCTACACTTGGTGAAAATGAATTTCACATTGTTCACACTGTGTGCTGTGGTGCGTTCACATGTGACTTTAAGGGGCCACTTTACTTAACATTAATTCATTGGTCATTACTTAGAATATTAAATAACACATTTGATACCTTAATAAAGTCCTCATCCATGTAAGACATTTGTGGCTTCAGTCATGTAAACCTTTAGAAGGACTTGTCATCAGAAAGCAGGTGGACTCTCACCTTCTTGGACCTAATTATTATACCAGATTAATGTTTCACATTGTTACGGATTTAACCAGTTTAATTTGTCCTTCCCCTCATTCCTGCAGGGTGCTATCCTGACCACCATGCTTGCCACAAAGACCTTCTCAAGTAAGATAGAAAGCTTTGTTTTTCTTCAAAATTTGTACAATTTAAATGCTTTAGTTTCCAAAGATTTTTCACATGATGATTTGCTTTTACTTGATAATGTATAATCAGAACTGTTAATGAATAGCATGATGGGCTTCTGAACTCCACTCAGTTTTCAGTGTGCTTCTGTAAAAGCAGCTTGGTGGACCAGGTTATTTTCTCAATTGCAACTTGGAGGCACTTGTTTCAGCTGTGTTAATATCACCATAGGGTATTCCAAACAAGTGCTCTAGCCTTACTCAAGGATGAATCAGAGTCTTTGACGTGCTGCTCAGTGATGTTGCGCAAGTAATGCAAATATTAGTCTATAATTTGTTTATTCTGGAGCAGTGAACCTGAAAGAAAACTGAAGAGCTAACTGATGTTATGGATTATTGAATACAGCTGTTTATGAACCTTTTCGGATCTCTGCATGAATAGACCCTGGTCCGATCTGCCTCCTGCATAATACTAAGATGAGGACAGCTTTGTTTAACCAAAAGCACACACACCATTTTGCAGTAACTTTCTATTTTAACCTTTTATAGTCTAGACGAAAAGTGCCTGGTTTTGCATTTTGGTCTGCTCACCGCCATTAGAAACATCTCAGTTTAATGTTGCTTTTATTGTGGTGTGTGTTAAATAACAGTCTTTTTGCTATTTTGTTTGTATCACAAATATGAAATACTTTGTTGTAAAAGTCACATTTTCTCTGGTAAAGCATGGTACTTCTTTTGTATAGTGATAGAAAACACAGTTATCACACAAAGCTTCACACAGAAATACTGTTGTTTTTTTTTTTGGTTTTGTTTTTTTTTTTTTCCAAAACTGTTCAAAATGAACATGCACAATTCTGTAGGGGCAAATGTTAATGAGTAAAAGAGGACATCACTGAAGTCTCTAAATGTAAAGCCAGCAAGACGTTCTGTTTGATAGGGTTAAACAATGAGGGTCACTGCAGTGTAGGAACTCATGTTCGGTAAATGGTGGAACCTTTTCCTCTGGCAGAAATCTAAACCGAATTGATGCATACAAATCTCTATAAAATGTTTCAGTTCATGTAGGCTGTTTATGTAATGTGTTGCATGAAGAATGTGCCCCAGTTCTTACCACTGCTTTGGGGTCTGTGTGAAATTTTAATGATAAACAAGGTCATTTTAAAGGTCATTATAAATCTGTGCTCTGTAGTCTTAATATGCTGTTGATAAAACAAGAGGCAGATGAGTCTGACTTCTACTCATTTTAACAGTTGGGGTAACACTGAAACATGTTCAAAACATAAATGTTTTCAAATCTTTGTTTAGCAATGTTAGTTTAGTAAAATCTCTTTCAGTGTTGGTGGCTTGGCAATTTCAGTGTTTTATGTTCATTTCTTGGGCCATTTCATTTCCTATATGAAATAAAGTGTATATAGACTACATAAATCAGCTAAACTAGTTATGACTCTGTTTCCCAAAGCCAGCGACAATTATTAACCTGTGACTGAAAGACGTGCTCAGCTTCTTCACACTGCTGTTCACTAGAGCAAACTAGAAGCAAAAGAACTTGCATTTTGCAATTTCTCGTAGTATCTCTTGCTTCAGTCTTTTGAAGAAATGAGCAGGATTGTAGCTAAATTGTAGCTGCCTGGAACTTTGAGCAACATAAATGTCCTTAGCTATTAGTAGTCAGATTGTTTCCCATGTCTGCTCTTTATTTCTAGTAATTCTTACTTGTTTCTTAACTTTATAATTACAAAGTATATTACAATCTCAATGCCGTTTGTCTTCTGGAGTGCCCAGTCAGTTGTGGAATTTGAGCTTACAAGCAGATTGGATATTATGCCATAATTGTACTTTATTATAATAATAATAACTGTATATAGACTTGCTCCGAAGCTTAGGAAAAATATTTGAACTTTTGCTCACCCTTGTATGGTAAAAATATTGAAATCACTCTCAAACATTCAACTCAGTGACAATGTGCGCGTAACACATTATTCCCCTGCACTCCATGAAACTCAGATTAACACAGATAATTGCAAGGTAGTTTGGATAATTACAGTTGCATTACATGCATTACTCTGTCATTCAAAAACCTTTTTTCTCCCTTTATAAGAATCTTTGTCTCTATACTGTTTCCACCTCCATGCGATAGTGCCTCAGAGTGCAAGAGAGGTACTCTACTAATTGACCACCTGCTGCAGAAAGAGCTGCTCTCTCTGTGTGTATGTGTGTGTATGTGTGTGTATGTGTGTGTATGTGTGTGTATGTGTGTGTATGTGTGTGTATGTGTGTGT
>JBBPCX010000011.1:6180594-6194865 GCA_037974365.1 Hydrocynus forskahlii | reverse complement strand
TTCCCTGCTCAGAAACACCTGGTTCACCTCACCAGTTAATTGTCAGGTTTAGTGAATGTGTTTGAGGAGGAGAACCACCAAACTGTGCTGGACCGGAGTTTGATACTCCTGTTCTACAGAGTGAATGGGCACAAATTCCCAAAGAAATACTCCAAAGCCTTCTAAGAAGAGTGGTAGCTGTTATAGCTGCAAAGAGGGCCAACTCCATATTAGCGTCTATATATTAGAATGCATTGTCATATATATGTATATGTTTCTTTCAGCTCTCTCTAAAAGCCACAGGCGCACTGTCCACACCATCCTGCTGAATCCTCATGTGCACCTGATTGGTGAGGATGCGGCCTGCATAGCCTACATCAGGCTTACTCAGTACATAGATGCCAACAACATGCCTCGCACAATGCAGTCGGAGGAGACTCGTGTGTGGCATCGCCGCGACAGCAAGTGGCAGAACATCCACTTCCATCGCTCTGGCTCACCAACTGTGCCCACCAAGTGAGTCATAGCACATCCTTCATGAGCCAGGCTTAGAGGAATACTGTGGTTTTTCCACCTAATCTCTGTTCGCTCTAGATCTCCAGCTATATTTACACACCAGTAAGTCCCGACTGCACAGTCTGACTGGTTGTGAAGCTTCCACCCGTGCTGTTATGTAACAACTCACTTTGCACGGCAGCTAACATTAATCATTTTCTACTTTAGCCCATAGAAAACTTAAACTGAATTCATTGTGGAACATTCTTAGGATATTTAAGCTGTAGCCTGCTTGGTCAGATTTTAAATAAGACTGTGACCTGAACAAACTTTAGGATGGACAGCTGAACAAACCGGACGTATACAGAAGATACGTTTGTCTGAAACAAATATAGAGAAAGAAAAAGCTGAGATGAGCCTCATACTATCTCACAGAACTGAACAGGAGTAATTGTTGGCCTTTTTCCACAAGCGATGCCACAGCCGACTGTTCAGAGTGCCTCATCATCTGCTAACCAGTGCAGGCGTCTGTTAGCTGATGTAACACAATTGGCTGTTAGTGTTCTCCTCCATCCCCACGGTGGTGCAGTGGGTAGCACCGTTCCCTCTCACCTCCAGCGTTGGGGGTTTGGATCCGGGTCCTGTTCTTGTGTGTGTGGAGTTTGCATGTTCTCCTGATGGTGGCGTGGGTTTCCTCCGGGGTCTCCGGTTTCTCCCACAGTCCAAAGACATGCCCGTCAGGTGAATTGGGGATTCTAAATTGTGTGTGTGTGTGTGTGTGTGTGTGTGTGTGTGTGTGTGTGTGTGTGTGTGTGTGAGAGAGAGTGAATGGTGTGTGTGTGTGTGAGTGTGCGCCCTGGCCCTCCCCCCCAGCGTGAATCCCTGCCTCATGCCTATTGACCCCGGCCTAGGCTCCGGGTACCCACGACACTAGTGAGGATTTACCGGTTACAGAAAATGAATGAGTGTTCTCCTCCAAGCGTGTTGAGCTGTACGGTGATGTGTTAACAACAGTTTGAAAAGATGCAGTGGCACTTCATGGGTGGAACTGAACACAACTAACTAGTGGAGAAAATTAGGGGGAAATACCAGAGTATTCCTTTAAGTAGTTACCGCAGAGTTTTTGTCTGATGACTGCAATCAAGTTGAATATTAACAAAATCAATATTCAATATGTAGACAGATATATGTGACGCATATATTGATTTGCTTATTGCAGTTAACGAGGCCTCAAAAGAAGAAACTTCACGTTAGACGAGCTTTGGCCCTGCCCTCCAAGTGTGTTTCACCGGTCTCATCCTCTCTACCTTATAAGTCTTGTTTACATATCGTCTCTGCTGGGCTTTAGCCCACATGGAGGTGGAGAATATCATTTTGTATCAGGATGTGTATATGCGTGCCTGTGTGTGTGTGTGTGCGCGCGAGTACTATTGGCAAGTTCCTCTTGTATGACATTAAGTATGCTTTTATCTTTTTTAAATGTTCAGATTTTCTATGGTGAGAAAATAGGGTGTCAGTTTAGTCTGTATCAGGAAATATAACGTTTGATCTCTAGACACAATTGCAGCGAAAAGAATACCAAGTCTGTAGTGGAACACACATGCAGATGAATGTGCATGTCTGAAAAAGGTCATATTACAGTAATCTAATTACGCTATCTGTCAATAGCAACTCAAGGATATGGCCATCAGCATATCTCAGTCACTTCAGTTTCATGTCTGTGCTTTTCTATATTTCTAGCTCAAGTGCAATATGCCAAAAAAAAAGAAAAAAAAAAAAAGAATTCTGATCAGACAAACGAGCTCGCTTCTGTTTCTGGTGATGTGTAAGCATATTGCGAAGTTGTGAAGTGCTATTCCTGCTTTATCCTTTAGAGTGTTGACAGTTTACCGTGACATTAGTTTACAGGCTTCGTTCTGTTGTTTTGCTAGGTCCTGCTGAGTTCAGCATCAGTAATGTGTAAAACTGACAAAGGGAGACGCATTAGCACATAGTTTACTATTTTATTCTGTGTGTGTTCGCCGATACCTTATCACACAAGCACGGTATGAGGAAAAAACAACAAAACGGATTTGTAATAAAAGAATGTAACTGACCTGTGTACTATACCAATGAACACGAATAACTGTTAAATCAAAAGATTTTAGTTCCATTCACTTCTTGTGACTTTTATGGGTTTCTTTTTATATTGTGTACTATCACTCTATGGGGTATTCTTGAAAAGTCTCCTTTGTAATTTTTGCTCCTTCCTTAATTAGATCTGGTATCGTGTAGCGCATGAATCCTCTTTCGGCTCATAATCATTTCTTCTTCTGCTGGCTGTTCCTTCCTAGTATCATCTTATGTTTTTTGGTTTTTTTTGTTTGTTTGGTTTTTTTTGAGGGTCTAATGGTATAAAATGCTCATGCTTGATGGTCCAGATTCATCCATTTAAAACTGTTATTAGTTTTTGCATAGAACTGGTGTCAAAAACACTCAGATTGTAAAGATTCTACTGAAGTTGCAGTTATGATCAGAACGAAAGTGAACGAATACCAGTGCTGAGATGTGCATTATTTAGGAATATGTACAGAAATATTTCAGTGAACTCAAAGCATTTTTGTCATCCATATAGAGTTTAAACCTTCGTTGAATTAATATTATTACTTTTCATTACTATTTATCAGTCGGGTATTATTGTTTAATTTCCAGTGTTGTCATGGATGCAGTTCCCGGTATACTGATGGGATAATAGATGAGCTGAAAATAAGATTTTGTCTGTATTTTTCTTTTCTTTAGGTGTTTTTTCTTTGTAAACCCCACCCAGCCAGATTTTCTCCGTATTTATCTTTCATTGCTGTGATTTCAGACTAAGAAAAAAAAAAGACACAAACATGTACACTAAGGGATAAAAATGTGAGAACTATTCTGACAGTACAAAAAAATGACATATCAATAAAAAATATCAGTAAAATATGGTGTGATCATTTTGTTTAACCCCACCTATGTTAAGATCCCTCCGAATCGCTCTCTAGCTTCAAAAACCTCCTGAAGACTCATCTGTTCAGAGAGCGTCTCCTCTCCTGATCATCTTCTTGCACCACTCCCACATATAGATTTTAGCACTTAGAGCTCTCCTCTGGTTCTCTCACTGTCCTGAAACTTGAGTGTTTCTTCATATTGTGTGTGTGTGTGTGTGTGTGTGTGTGTGTGTGTGTGTATAGGTAAGTTCCTCTTGTATGACATTAAGTATGCTTTCATCTTTTTTTAAATGTTCAGATTTTCTATGGTGAGAAAATAGGGTGTCAGTTTAGTCTGTATCAGGAAATATAACGTTTGATCTCTTGACACACCATTACAAAACTCATCATATTACAATAATCTAAGTATGCTATCTGTCAATGGCAACTCAAGGATATTACATAAAGAATTTGGTGTTCAAAACTCCTTTGGTTCTCTGATTGTTTTGAAACTTGTTTCCTCATGTTGTAAGTCTTTTTGGTTGAAAAAAAAAAAAAAAAAAAAAAAAAGGTTGGTACATGCAGTCTATAAATACTTGTGTTGTACACCTAATGTAAATGTCTGTCGTCAAGATCTCTTCACGTGGTTTACAGAGGCCCCAGGACTGGTACGTTTCTGAAAAGACCACTGCTAATGGAAAAAAAGAATAAATAAACTAGATTTGGCTTCACTAATAATACAAATAAAAAGCATCGACATGGACAGGTGCAGAAGTAAAACTCCAGAATCACTGCAGTAACTACAAGTTCAATTTATTATCTGTCATTTACACACTGCAGCTGCTGTAAGAGTTGATTATTCATTTGGTCATTAATGCATGCCTCCATAGATGGTTGTATGTGTATATAGTTGTCACCAACATGGAAACAAAATGCATATATTTTGAATTGCCTTGATTTCATTTTTTTGATTACAAGAGAACATTTTCATATTGGACGTTATCAAACAGTAAATGCTGTCACTAATCAAGGAGTGTCTTGACCTTCTTGATTTCATAACCGACACTCAAGTAGCAGGATTTCAAATAAATGTCAAGAACAGCTTTACAGTGCGCATGCTACTCGCCCATTATAAAAAGATAGCTTGATACTTGCGTTATGAAAACTACCGAGAACGTCACAGACACACACATACACACATTCTCTGCAGGCAAGACCAAATGAACAAAAAAGGGAACAGAAATGTTGCGTAAATGTATGTTTTCCCATAAAAAAAGGCATATTCTTTCTACATCACTGCTATTATTTGTACATTTTTGGACATTGGAGCCACTGGTGTTAAATGAACACTGCGGATATGGAACATTTACATCACTGCTACTCCATTCACTAATATCATTATCCATAAAGGCATAAATGGGTAGATCACATTAGGTCAAAAGGACTTCATTTACATGTGCAGTTCTTTTGTTTTATGTCGAGAAAGTCTATCATGCAAGAGTCACTGAAGTCATACAATCAGCAGTGACATTTAAACGGCTGGATCAAAGACTGTCCATAGAAAGTCAACAGCCATGACGCTGATATTTGTCTCAAGGGAAATATGAAGCCAGAAAGTGCACCATGTCTTCGCCAGTTAAGGTTAAAAAAAAAAACACCTTGTTTTTGTCTGTATTCTATTCCCATATAGTCCTGATATCTATTGAAACTGCATATTTCAGATACAGGATATTTCCAAACCTTTCAGCTTTACACAAATGTACACATTTTTTTTTGTTTGTCTTGACCTATTAATTTATGCTTAATCCTGGACTACCTTTTACTTTCACTTGGAAATCTCCATTCCAAATGGTTTGTTCAAAACTAGACACAAGTCCCAGTGGGGCAAACCAATCTGTAATCTGTCATTTGTGGCCCAGAAGCAAAAAAAACCAACAACATTTTCAAGATATGTAACCCCAGTAAAA
This sequence comes from Hydrocynus forskahlii, assembly GCA_037974365.1. Lineage (NCBI taxonomy): Eukaryota > Metazoa > Chordata > Actinopteri > Characiformes > Alestidae > Hydrocynus > Hydrocynus forskahlii. The sequence goes on along the minus strand of JBBPCX010000011.1, from coordinate 6,189,485 downwards.
TACTTAAGAAACTGGCGTTAATGTGAGATTACCACTGTCTTTATTTTACACCATTTGCAACATCAGAAATAAAAACAAAGCAAATAAAGCCAAAACCAACTCCACATTCTCTTTTCCTGCATACAAGCAGTGCTCCCAAACCCTTGATATTGATTTTGTAAGTGTGCCGCTAATATGGAGGGAATTAAGACCAAGCTCACAAGCACAAGGAGTCTTTCTGGGAGTTAATTAATAACATCCATCCTTTAAATAAAGGTGACGCTCTTAAAATGGGACAGCACAAAGAAATATGTGGATTAAATTAAGAACAATATTAATGACAGCTACTTTCGTATATGCAGTCAAGGGGGTAGCAGTGTTGTGACTGGAGGTTAACATACGTTGGAGGTTAACACACACACACACACACACACACACACACACACACACACATACTCTGTACATAGATAGGGTGGATCAAGTCCACCGTGCAAAGCTGTTGTGGCCTATATACGACGGGCCAACAAAAATGAAACAAAGAGCATGAGTTGGGAATAACTGGCTAAGCTTTCAGTCAGAATGACTTTCTAAATGCACAGTAAAGGCAGGCAGGTCAAAATCTAGCATTCGAACCACCATGACAGTGGACCAGTGACAGTGATTTCACCCTCATACTGATGACAAATGACTCAAGCCTCATTCTGGTATTATGGAGAACTACCCAAAGACATTCATTCTAGTTTTACGCCATCTCAATACTGTCCACGTTTATACCTGCATTTGTGGTATGTGGTAAACATGCCCCAATAACAGACGGTCAGTTATCCAAAGCCGCTGGACAGGATTTCGGGCAAACGATTTGCAATATGTTTAATTGCAGTGCATCGGTACAGTTGTACAGCAGTTATGCAGACAGTGCAGGCCCCCCCACCCCCCATAATCCATCCCAAGTGGATACATTTTCACTAATATTTACATGTGCCCCATTATTCTCAGCACTCTAGCAGAAAGAGGCCGGTGAAAAGGTTCATGTCCAAGATTTTTTTTTTTTTTTTTTTTTTTTTTTTACAATTTATATTTCATTTTCTACCACAATAGTCAACAAAATGATAAAACATCAAATCTATGTTTGTCAGCCGGATCAAGGTAAAGCTATCTTTGGTCACAAAAAGAAGAGGAAAATATGAGAACTACAATAATATCCCAAAAAAAACAAAATAAAAAAACAAAACAAAACCCAAACATTCAAAACCATTACAAACCATAACAAAGTGTACCTATTTGCAACAGAGAATAAAATGTTGAAATAAATCCCAAAAAGCCAGTGTTCCTAAACAGTGGAGAGAGCAGGGGGATGATGTGGTAGAGTAAGGGGCTGAGGGGAATATAGGTCACAATTTGATATTGGTACCAAGGTTTAGGGATGTGTGCCACAGCGAAAAAAAGAAACACAAAGCATAATTAGAACTGGACTACGCAGTAGAAAATGTGTCGTTTGTGTCCCGCTTTTCCTCCCTCTTCCCGTCTTCCTCTGCCCCCGTTTCCGGCTCCTCTGTCACTTCAGGAGTGCAGTAGCGCTGGAGCAGCTGGTGAAGGTGCTGCTGAAGGGCATCAGGTCGCAGCGCCTCCGGGGTGTCTTCCAGCCGCTCCAGATGTGTGTGTTTGCTCTGGCCGTCCCTCACCACCGTCTTCTTCTGAGTGTGCATCTTTCGCAAGCAGGCTCTACAAACATCACCGAGAAGAAGTGTTAGACTGAAGCTACTTCCAATAAACTGTTCCCCGGCCTCAACCTCATTCCTTTACTCTTCTTTTCAATCCTGGATTTCAGGAAACATGCAGAGGGAAGATGTTATTAAGGTTAATGCTGACACACACCTTACAAACATGTTTCACTCCACAAGAAGTTCACTTCACACACACAGGCTCGTGTAAAGCATCGTGCACACTCCAGGTTTGTTTTCTTACAGATTTTAACTGACCACCATGGTATTAGTTCTTTGCCGCTGCCTCCTTTTTAGTATTATAACCTGAATAGTCAAGAGAATATTTCTTGCTATAGGACTCAATCCGAAATGCACATTTTGGTTAACAGTACTGTAAAAGAGTTTTAATAATATCACAAAATTACTGAACTTGTAAATATGCTTTCTGTTATAGTGTTAATTCTGTTCATTCTAGGTAGATATGCCTCAGAGCCCATCTGCAACTTCCCTCCTACCATAATTTAGGGCTGTTGGCACTATGGCTGCGTTTACTGTGGCTTTTAGAAGAGCGTTTATTGAAAAGCTCACTTTAATTCAGCATACAGAAGTTTCCTCACAAGAGGGTTCTATTAATTATCATAGGTTTTAGTGCTTTAAGTCAGTGACACTCTGTGCCCTTGTTCGTGGTATTAATTCTCATGCTTGCTTATCAGGTGTTAATGGGCTACGTGTTAAAAAGAACAATGTTTGTTCTTAAATTAATGTATTGATTAATGCTGTGCTCCTACACCACAGCAAATCAAGCCATTATCCAGACCTTCTGACCACAGATCCATCCTCCTTCACCATCTCTTTTTCCACTACATGAGGCAAGTGCATTTTCTCAAAGCCCCCAGCATAACTCAAAGCCTGCGCATCACAAAACAAATACGAAGGAAAGAAATTTAGACAAAACAGGTTTGTTGATGATCAAAATAATTCTGGCATTAAGTCTTAGGAATCTGAGTACTAAGCTCACACACTTCACACAACGAACCTTTTCAAAGTCATCTTTTGCAGAGGGGAGATCTGCTGACAACAAGGGGTCGCCGAATTGTTTTTCCATCCGCTCACCCTGTACTACCATTGTTTTGACGACCTTGCTGACTTTTCGCCCTTGGACAGGCTCTACTTCAAACCCGGAGGCTCTTACCCCACCAACAGGTAGGGGTTCAGAAAAGGTCATCTGAAATTGTTTTTACATTAACATGGCAGACCGGATCACAGGTAACACAAAGCACTTCACAAATGAAAGGGAAATGAATGCTTAAAAGACACACACTCACCTCTGTCTGATCTCCCCCACTCTTCACCACGGTCCTCTTCACCACTTTCGAGAAGCTATCGGCTTCGTCTACGGTGACAGCTTCTTGCTGACCTCCCTCCACCATCACCTCCTCTCGTTCCACCCCATCTGCTGACACATACTTGCGGATAATTCTCCTCGTGACCTGTGCAGACACGAGAAAAGACACGGTGGTACCAATTTAGACAAAACTACAAGGACTGCAGAAATGTCGTCTTTTCTCCAGTTCACTTCGAAAAAGACAACCCCTTAAATCTTGATCTTGCAACATCTTATGTATGCTTGTAAAACCAGCAGACAAAAATGACGGATCTTCAACTAATCTAGTGGGTGGGGGCTCGACCGGTGAGGGGTGGTTCTATGCAAATTTCTGACATCACAACGGGGGGCCGTCCTAATGGCTCGTAGAAGCATATGATTCCTGACACCAAAATCTTTCAATTGATTCACAGAAAATGGATGGGTGTTTTTTACAAAAGGATACAAAAAGTGAGTTTTGCATAATATGTCCCCTTTAAGCATATTTAAGTGAGAACTGCTTACCTTTTTAACCACTATGTTTCCATACTCATCAGTGTATTGCTCCTCTGTGACTTTCTGAGGGGAAATCTCAGGAATGTCATCTCCCTAGATCAAACGAAAAGGCCAACATCAACTCACGCTGTACAGTAGAGACAAAGACTGCAGCACACAATGAATCACTCACAGAGTGCAAAGTATACAGTTTGTCCTTTGATGCTGACAGTAGGTCAAGTCATACAATTAAAATAAGAAAACCATTCAAATGTAATTGTGCATGACATTAAACGTATATTTCTGTAGCCGGCATTCCGCAGAACCAGGTATTGGTTGAACATCAAGTCAGGTATCTGTGTTTACTAATTAAACACAGATACCTGTGTCTTTCTAATGATTAAATAACAAAAAAGACAAAATCCATGAGAAAGGATCCTTAGGGCTTCTAACAGTGCATTTTTTTTAAACTAAAAAATAAAATTGGCACCTGTTCAAGGTTAGTTTGTATGAGCTATGTACTTCTTGGAGGGAGTAACGCAGAGAATGTAATTAAGTATGAATCCTACTAACCTTTAACAAGTCACACCAAAAGGTCCGCCATAGATACATTTAGGAAAACGGTAAAATTTTCCAACATGCACGCCTGAACAAATACCTGGATTATAACTCTGCGTCGTACCACTCGGGTAGTCAACACCTCTTCCTCAGAACTATCAGACAGCAAGCCTAGCTCCTCTGCTATTTCCTGAGAGTTGGAGATGCATTATCGGTATAGAATAAACTCAAAGGCAAATTCTTAAATATTTGCAAATCACACCATGCAAAGCCAACGCACTGCTAAGTTTTCTATTTCTTCTCTTTTAGGCCAAAGTGTGTTTCGCAATTTATTCACAGTTATTGTTTTTTTTTAATTCAAAGGAATCATCTTTTCGGCTTTAGAACAAGTGAAATACTATGTGAGTACTGTTTAGGTGAAAATGTTCATGAAGAAATGGCACTGTGGAAATGAGTTTGGAGTTAATAAAAAAGTTGTTTTTTTCTGGATTGTGAAGCAGAAAACAAGTGACAGGGAATCCTAAAGTTAGCTCCAATAATTCCAATCTTCTTCACGTCGGTGACATATCAATAAATTAGTATCATCAAATGTTCTACCACTTTGTATAATGTAGTTAAATTTGTGTGCATGCAGACAAACTAAAAAATAAGTTTTGCACAGATATTAGCCTTGGCCAAGGGGTTGCTGCATTCTCTCTGGGAAACAAGCAGCTGGGCAACAAGCCATGATAGCACTCATGCTCAAGGCTTACCCTTCCTAGAGAATCATCGTCATCATCATATTGGGCTCCCTCCCTTGGAGGTAGCTCTTCTGCAAAGGAGTGCTCATCTGCATACCTATAAGGGTATGCTATGTCTTCACCATGCTCACCTACATATTCCTCCTCTGGCTCGAGAACAATGGGTACATCAAGTTCCTCACTGCCCCAAGATATGGGACGTTGTCTATTCTCTCTTCCTATGTCTGATAATGTTTTTGGTTTGCCAGTCAAATAGTCAACGTCTGGGGTACTTGGCATAGATGAAGGTTCCTCAACTTGGTAAATGGTACCAGGCATAGCTAACGGTTCTCCTGATCTAATCTCTGGCTCAGATGTATCTGAAAATGTTTGTCTGCAGTCAAAGAACTCAGAATCTGACTCTATGCTCTCTGCATAAACAGGTCCTGCCTGAGCTTTCAGATCAACATCCATCAGCCTAACGTCATCCGTACAGTCTGTGGATTGTTCAGACACCTTGAGCTCATGAGTCGCTTCCTTGGAACCAGGGGCCATAGCAGTTCCTTTGGAGACTAGCCCTGGTGTGTCTCTATCAAGTGTTGCTAATGTTTTCTCAAATTCTGAAAGTACATGCTCAAAGTCAGGGGACAGTTGAAAGGAGGCAGTTGCCCCAGCAGGCACATTTCCAGTGGAAATTTGTGACTCTGTAGATTGTGCAGAAGAGGATTCACTAAAGACAGGTGAAAGGGGACTCATATCTATGAGTGACACCTCACTGCCTGGAGACTTTGAAACCACATCTTTGTAATCAGGAGGGGCATAATCAAACCTTAAAATGCTTGAGGTAGAGCTGCTTAAATTAGGAGTCACAGTCCTATGAGATCCTTCCTTGCTGAACTGGAAAGGAGTTGTAATTTTTTGAAAAAATCCAGAAGATGCCTTGGGCTGCTCAAGGGATTTCTTGAAAGATGTAGGATGTGCATTTTCCAAACTGGAACTAAGAGATGTGCTTCTCTCCGGTAAACTGAGCAGAGACTTTGGGTCACTAGCACCTGACTCTATGGATGAGTCTCCAGTCAAAGAAGATGCAATTAATTTTAGCTTGTGCTCTAAAATGGCCACTTTACCACATTCTTCGACTGTTGATGACCTGTCCTCACTGACAATGGCATCTTTGTGCAAAGTGGCAGAATACTCTTCTCCTTGACTGAGAGTTACCCATTTAATATTTTGTGCTTTGAAATGAATATCCTTTTCTGAAACTTTGTCTTGCAGAGCCTGAAAGGAAATTGAGGATGAGCATGAATTAAATCTATGTTTTGTTTCACTATTTACTTCAGTGGGCATGCAGAGATATTTATTGCACACTGTTTTCCCTCCTGGGATCAGTTACATCTCTTGAAAAAACAAATTCACACAGAAGGCAGAGAGAATCCTTTGCTGTTGTACCCAAAAAATCATGCATTTCTCAGAAGCTCTAAAAACCTTTTGGAAGACGTGTTAAATAGCATTCACATAATTCACACTGATTATGGGTTCTTCGATCAAGATTGATGGGTTAGTGGATCCAGAACAACAAAAGACAATCCTTCCAGCATGTTACAAATGTTACAGCATTCCTCCAGGGTGGCACACAGGGGTTGAAGTACAGTGACATGCTAAGCTTCTTACCCTGGCCTTGATTTGCTGACAGGCTAGTGTGGAAGTAGCATAGTCAAATTTTTCTTCAAGATCCTGATTGTCCCGGAGCACCAGTTGCTGTTTAGCCATCTTAACTTCGTCACTGGCTCCTTGGGTGCTTATTGGACCCCGACCATCCTCAACTGCAGAAGACTGTTTCATTTTCTTCTCTCCAGAATGAGTTACCTGTCTTGTTTCAGTATTATTATTTCCTTGTTCTGATTCTGAGACAAAATCATGACAAGCAGGTGGTGTGTTCCTGTCACTACTGAAGTCTTCATTGCGAGGTTGCTGGGACTCCACTGGAGGCTCTGATTTCGTGTCGTCTAATTCACAGATGGTCTCAGCTTGTGACCTAAATTGCTCAGCATGGAGCGATGCAACATCACTTGCACAGTGAGATGTGGTGTCTTGTCTTTTTACGTGATCTGAAAACACTGAAATGGCTGGATATGTTTTTTCAACTAAATCCTTGCCCTGTGTTTCAGATGTTATTGACTCAGGGGATTCTGGGCGGAAATCACAGTCTAATATTAGCGACTCAGGTGTAATACTTCTGGTGAATTCTATTTCTAATCTAAATGCTTCAGGAGATGAGCACCTAAATGTAGAGTCAAATGGTACTGAGAGGGGAGATACCGATCTAGAATCACATTCTAATATGTCAGAACCAGGGGATAGTGGTCTTTGCTCAGTGTCTGTCCCTGCAGATGGAAGATACCTTAAGTATGCGCATTCCTGTGGCACAGAAGTAGAAAGAAATGTTTGTATATCATACATTACAGATGGCATGTGTGTTACAGCAGATTCATTTGTCACTGACGATGGCCTAAATTGAATTTCATGTTCGACTGGAACTGGCGAAGAGGCTAAAAAATCAGGTATGGGAGAGTCAGGAGAAAGTCTCTTGACCTCATTTATAGAAGACACTGAGTCTGGGGAAGAGGGACGACTTTCAGGCTGAAACAGCATTACATATGGTAATGAGGGCGTATGCTCGGGTATGGGTGACTCAGGTGTGAGTGGCCTAAATTCATTTACAGAACTAAATGACTCCGGTGAAGAAAGCCTCAGGTCTGACATTTCTGTTAGGTACCCCTGCCTCCCTCCAAATAAGGAATCGGGGGATAATGCATAGCTTTCATCTGTGAACTGGAGAGATTCCCTATCAGTTTTGTTTGACTGTAAAGATCTTGTATGATTATGGTCATGAATTAAGGTCAAACTCTCATGTCCATTCTCAGAACTTTGTGAATTCTCAGGAGCAGCCTTGTCCATTGTGCATATCGGAACAATTTCCATTCTGCATCCAGTATACTCAAACACACCTGCTTTACAAGAGTAGGTTTCACCCTTGTATTGGGGATCATATATATGAGATCTTAAAGTCGAGGGTACAGCTTTGTACACAAGTTTGTACTCAGGCACCATTCTGACCGTCTCTTGGTACAAAGGAATGGGCATATCTTCAGTTACAGCCTGATTGTCCCTTTTTGACAAGTCTATGTCCTTTTCACTGTTTGGTCTAACATGTGAAATTAGTGTATGTGATACCAGTCTGTCCTCCAGTGATGCTGCTGCATCCTGTTTGATTTGATTGTACATAGGTACATGTTCATTACTAGATTCTGTGAATTCAGAGGATGGTATTCCAAAAATGTCACATTCTTCCTCTGACATGTCAGACTGTGGTGAGCATGATCTATATCCAGAAAATGGAAGTGTATTCTCAGGGAAAGATACTGTGAATTCTGGAATAGGTGAGTCAGGTGATAATGGTCTGCTCTCATCTACCGACTCAGGTGATGATGGCCTATGACAAGAAACATCATCTGTAAGAGCATATAACTCATCATCTATATCTGATGACAGAGACTCTAGAGAGGATGATCTGTGTCCTATGATTGGAACTAACTCAACCAAGAATGGTGTATATTGTGGTACAGGTGAATCTGGAGATAGAGGTCTACTGCCAACTTCTGATACAAATGAATCTGGTGACTCTGGCCTTTGCTCAGTGGTGAACAAGTCGCCAAGAAAACATTCATATTCATTAGAGTCTGAACACACTGATTCAGGTGAGCATGATCTATATCCAGAAACTGGAAGTGTATTCTCAGTGAAAGATAATTTAAATTCTGGAATAGGTGAGTCAGGTGATAACGGTCTGCTCTCATCTACTGATGTCATTGAATCAGGAGATGATGGCCTATGATAAGAAGTAACATCTGAGAGAACATTTAACTCATAATCTGTATCTGATGCCAGAGACTCTAAAGAGGATGATCTGTGTCCTATCACTGGCACCAAATCAAACAACAATGGCGAGTATTGTGGAAGAGGTGAATCTGGAGACAATGGTCTACTTCCACTGACTGAACTTGGTGAAGATCC
>JBBPCX010000011.1:6166798-6180494 GCA_037974365.1 Hydrocynus forskahlii | reverse complement strand
GGTGACATGGGCCTGTATTCAGGAATAGAGTCTGGAGATAGAGGTCTATCTTCAACATCTGATACAAATGAATCTGGCGACTCTGGCCTTTGCTCAGTGGTGAACAAGTCGCCAAGAAAACATTCATATTCTGTAGATTCTGAACACACTGATTCAGGTGAGCATGATCTATATCCAGAAACTGGAAGTGTATTCTCAGTGAAAGATAAATTAAATTCTGGAATAGGTGAGTCAGGTGATAATGGTCTGCTCTCATCTACTGATGCCACTGAATCAGGTGATGATGGCCTATGAAAAGTAACTACATCTATGAGAACATTTAACTCATAATCTGTATCTGATGCCAAAGACTCCAGAGATGATGATCTGTGTCCTATCACTGGTACTATCTCACACAATAGTGGCAAGTATTGTGGTACTGGTGAGTCTGGAGACAATGGCCTACTTTCAACTTCTGATACAAATGAATCTGGCGACTCTGGCCTTTGCTCAGTGGTGAACAAGTCGCCAAGAAAACATTCATATTCATTAGAGTCTGAACACACTGAGTCAGGAGAGCATGATCTATAGCCCGAAACTGGAAGTGCATTCTCACTGAAAGATAATTTAAATTCTGGAATAGGTGAGTCAGGTGATAATGGTCTGCTCTCATCTACTGATGCCACTGAATCAGGTGATGATGGCCTATGACAAGATACATCATCTATGAGAACATTTAACTCATAATCTGTATCTGATGCCAAAGACTCCAGAGAGGATGATCTGTGTCCTATCACTGGTACTATCTCACACAATAGTGGCACGTATTGCGGAACTGGTGAATCTGGAGACAATGGCCTACTTTCAACTTCTGATGCAAACGAATCTGGTGACTCTGGTCTCTGCTCAGCAGTGAACAAGTCTCCAAGAAAACATTCACATTCTGTTGATTCTGAACATACTGATTCAGGTGAGTATGATCGATAACCAGAAACTGGCAAACCACTATCACAGAACCGTGTTGTGAATTCTGGTATTGGTGAATCAGGGGATAGTGGTTGACTATCTCCAGATGCTACTGATGGGGGTCTATAATAAGTCACTGCCATGTGATCTGCAATCATATCATATTCTCCTTCTGATATGACAGATTCTGGTGTTAAAGATCTTTCTGTTGATTTTTCACTAACAGGAAATGGCAAAGAAAAAAGAGGATCTTGTTCAACAACAGAGACCAATGTCATTTTTGGGGAACTTTGTTTATACTCAAAAACACCTGGTTTAAAACAGAATGCTTCACCTTTATACTGTGGGTCATATACTTTTCTCATAAGTTTATTAAGACCAGCTTTAAACACGAGGTTGTACTCAGCTATGGATGAAGGATACCCCATAGCATACCCCATATCTGGTTTCTGTGTGTTTGACTCAGCTACTCCCAAATCTGAACTGAAAAAGTCTGCTGATTTTTCAGCTGCCTTCAATAAGTCCTCGCTTGAAAGGCTGGTGGAATCAGGACTTATCCAACTTTCTGAAACCAGTTCATTTGAGCTATCTGTTTCTAAATCTTTTGGCTCAAGAGACAGTGGCTTTTGTGCACTTTGCCAGACCTTGGGATCAAAGTTTGAACTCTCAACATATGATTGTTCCATTTCTAGTGATGGTGTACCGTGGACATCAAAAGAAATGTCATAATCAGACACTGTCTCTTTACATCCAGGTACTGATACATCAGTCGCAAATGGTTTATGGACATTTACAGATGATAGTGATTCAGGTGACGATGGTCGACCCTCAGATAATCCTGCCACTGGCGATATTGGCCTGTACTCTCTGTCTGAAAGATCTGATTCAGGTGATTCCGATCTATATCCTTCTACAGACAAATGCAATTCACACATTGTTGAAGTAAAGTACGGTACTGGAGAATCAGGTGAAAGAGGTCTGTGTTCATTTACAGATGATAAGGATTCTGGTGATAAAGGTCGACATTCAAGTGTTGTTGTTGATGAAATAACATCACATTCTCTGTCTGAAAGATCTGCCTCAGGTGTCACAGATCTACATTTGTTCATAGGTGTGACTATTTCACATATGTTCTGAGCAAAGCTGGGTAAAGGTGAATCAGGGGAAAGGCGCCTCCATTCATTCACTGAAACTGCTGATTCAGGTGACGATGGTCGACTTTCAAATAACCATTCTAATGACAGCTCATAGTCCACATCTGAAATCTCAGACTGAGATGCTGATGATGATACGTATTCTTTTACTTGCCCTAAAAAGTCACATACTTCTGGTGTAAAACTGGGTATCGGTGAATCCGAGGAAAGTGCCGTATTTTCATTCAAAGATGTTGCTGATTCGGGGGAGGATGGTCTTTTGATCAAGAGATCATCAGCATTCCAACAGCCATAATCTGAGCTCTCAATGGGGGACGTTTCTCTGTTCAACTTTTCATAATTAAAGGACTCAGAAGAAAAGGATTCATTCGATTCAGGTGTAACTGATCTACAGTCAGTCCAGGATCCTGGAGAAATTGGTCTATCTATTTTATCGGTAACCATTAAATAAGATTCCTGTGGTATGAACTGAGTATCTGACACATACATGGGTGAGTACAGCTGGTCTCCAGGATCAAAGGACATTCTACACTCCTCAACATACATTGTGAATTCAGGTGTTTCATAGTCACAGACTGGTGGTAGTGGCGAAAGTGGTCTGAAATCAGGTAAAGGAGAGTCAGGAGACAGTAGATCACAATCTGATGCTGCATATTCAGGTGAATATGTTCTTAATTCAGCCATTAAAACACATGAATCAGGCGTGTCTGATTTGTACTGGTACTCAAATGGTATTGGTGAGTCTAGAGGCAGTGAGACTATAGATTCAGGTGACAAGGATCGATATTCATGTATATACAGATCAGCTGCATATTCAGATCCAGAATCTGGTGACGATCTATAATCTGTTTGTGATGAATAAGCAGGCATTGCTAATTTGAAATGGTCTTCATTGCTATTTAATACCGTAGATTCAGTCACTGCTGGGTGTGATAAAAAATCTAACTGCCCAGTTGCTGAGTCATGTAACATCTGAGTATGTGTAGAAAGGACATTGCTTACTGCAACATCAGCCTCCTGGCAGGGAAACAGATGTTTTAGTGATGCAGTTGTCTGCTCCTTGTTTGCAACATTTACTTCAGCAGTCTCTGAGGATGGCATAGCGGGTATATTTAGCTTAGACATCAACTCATGTGACTTAAGAACAACTTGATTATCATAAGTGACTATGGAAGAGCTTGATGATTCTGCTTCATGAAGTGGTTTGACATGAAGGAGCCCATCCACTTTGTTCACACTAGAATCCTCAGATGATTCAAATGTCTCTGTAACTAAGTTCATATCCTCACCAAAAGACTTTGTATAAATGTAATGTTCACCATACAGGGTTCTGTAGTACTTATCAGAAATCTCCTCGACATGTCGCTTTATGTACTCCTCACCTGGGCTTGGTTTCTTTGGCGTTTCAGGAACAGGTTTTGCCCCAGGCTCACACTGTGCCATTTGCATTAGCGACAAAGACTCTGGAAATATTTTTTCAGAAGCTCTTTCATTTGATGGTTGAGTAAGGGTAAGCGAAGTCGGAGAAACCCGAGTGGAATCATAATCCTTGGGTGTTTGAAGGAGCTCCACAGACAATTCACTGAAATCTTGCTCAGTTCGCTCAAACTCAAGCAGAGTATCTCCAAAATCTGTCGTGTTTATTTGCTTCCGGCTAAGACTATGTCTCCTGGTTGATTCAGTGGATGTAACATCATCTCCAAGATCCTTTTCAACTGAGACGTGCACACACTGACCCCCTGCTGCTCCTAACTCTTGGAGAGGGTCATCATCAAAGGGATTTAACTGTTGTGGAGGATTGTCTGATGACAATCTAGGTTCAGCTCTCTCTTTGTGAAGTGGGCCATACACTTGAGTTTGGAGCCTCCAAGGCACAGTTTTGTACAGGGTAAAAAAAGGACTTACTTGTTTGATAGTGCCTGGGAACTGTTGCTTCAGACCAATCATCTCAAAACGAGACTGTATTGGGCCTCCAGATACCCTGGGAAACAAATACGGTGATAAACATGAAATAGCTTCAGAACCAATAGTTTCGTGACCGAAAATAAGTGGCATTTCTCATACGACTTACTCTTGATTATCTATGCCTGTCTGCAACTTCTCCTTCTGCGTGTCATTGAGGGAAGATATACTGGAAGAGAGATCCTCCACAGACACCAGTGGGGGTTGCTGCCCAGACTCTGGCCTTCCTGGAGTGATCTCTGGACGCCTACCAGGCCTAGGGCTGTCAATGTCTTCATGAAGAGCTGAGAAACCTGTACAGAAGTTAATACATTTACATCTGGCAAACACTCTTATGTATAATCCTCTTATGACTTTTATAAGCAAAGAAGGTGTGAAGGTGAGTGAAAATCTTAGGTGCCGAGTCCCTCACATTAATAATTGATTCCTCTCATCAACTTAATGACAAATGTGTTTAAATACGATGACTAATAGGTTTTCCAAAGTCTTTGTTCTTTCTTATACGTGATTTTCATAGCAACAATTGTTATGGTTACCTTCACTGTGATCCAGGGATATGGTTTGCTCAATTTCTGCATAGGTATGCGATGACTTGTCCTGAGTGGACCGGATGATCTTTGTTTCGATGAGATGTACAATGTCCATACGATTAATCTTGGTAAGCTTCGTCATCAAAGAGCTCTCTGTGGAGAAGTTGAAAATACTCAACACAATTTGGATGCCATTTTAGCATGATCTTGAAGGCTTGATCCAGTGTTTCTTAATCCTGCCTCTGGCGCCTTATATGGCTGAAAGTTTTTCTTTATCCATCACCATAGACCCAGCTCATCAGAAACACTTACTTGAACAATTTACAAGCTAAAGTCTTTTCAGTTACAGCAGAACCCATAATGAATCATTAAAAAAAAATGATGAATCAGCAAAAAATCATTAACTTGGTACAAAAGAACAAAAAAGCTAGGGAAAACATCTATAAACACAATCTTCCTTTCTGAAATGTGAGAGAAATTGAACTTTTAATGGGGTAAAATTCAACTGACAGTCCTCTAGTTTACACACATACAGTATTTAAACCCATTCATCCATTAAAAATCTCAGGATCCTTGGTCTTCATTTATGGACTCTTGTGGTCCCATTGGAAGGTCTAAACACAAGTCTTAGATTAGTGGAAGATGTAGCAAGTTGATGAGCTACAATTTCTTACTATTTGACTTGTTGATTAATATTTTAATCGTGATTAATCTCATGATTTTCTGTGATTAATTGCATTTAAGCGCTAGAACCATTATAGCTTTATAACCATTATAATCTCCCCAAATAATATGCATTTTATTTGCCTATTTCTCATCATTATCAGTGTTTAAACTGAATGTATAACCTGAATAAGCTTTAAGGTAGCATTTTTTGACAAGGCAGCATGAATCAATACACTGCTTATAAGTAATTATTATGCATATTTTTTTTCTATTTCTTATCATTATCGGTGTTCTACACTGGCTACAAACTGTATGAACTGTATATACTTAAAGGGAGCATTTTTCGGCAGCATGAATAGACTCTGCTGTCGGTTAGCGCTACGTTAGCATTTTTTGACAAGGCAGCATAAATCATCAGAGCACTGCGCTCGCGGTCCAGAGCCACGATCATAACAGTATATTAGGCACCTTGCAACAGCAAGTTAACATTTGTAAATCTGTTTCCTTTTTTTCTGAACCAGGAACCAGCAGAAACATTTTTCTTTTATCTGGGAGCAGCAGAAGCAGTCAGCATGTTCAGTAGCAAGTGTCCCTGTTAAAGTGAGGTGAAGCAGTCGAGCACAGAAAAATGAAATAGAGTACTCTTCAAAATAAGAGTAATGCGCAATAAAATTGTTGGCGTTAATTAAATAATGCAATCAACGCAATAACGTGGTAACGTGCCCAGCACTAATATAACATATGTCATGGAACTAATTTGGAACGCTTTCTGGTACTTATTTATTAAATATACCTACTTGTGACTCAAGAGCCAAAAGCGCAGGATTCGTTCTGTTTTGTTATTTTGGCTTCTTCAGATTCTTTTTCCCTTGGCCCAATTGTGTTAGTTATTAGATATCATGCTTGTGTCATTATAGCCATTATGGTTTATTCATCATAAATCAATTATTTCTATCTTCTCACAACAAAAATCCTTTCAAACGAGTTCTGCTAACCTGTTTAAAGTTCTAAACCGGTTGGCAGAACTTGTTTGAAAGGATTTTTGTTGTGAGAAGACAGAAATAATATCTTTCAGACATACATGAATTAATCAGTATGGTACAACATACCGCACATATTACTGAGCACTCAATATTAAAATACTTGTAAACAAAGTAAGCACAAAAAATACAGATAAACTGTCCTACCTGTAGCACTTGTCCCCTCTCTTTCCATCCATAGTCTTAAGAGGGCAAGACTTTGGTCCTGAAGTGAGTTTGGATTCTCTACTCTTATTTGATTGATCTGTTCTTCACTAAATTCCAGTTCACCAGCCAGTTCTACAAGAAGATTAGATGGGACATTTGTGCTGCATAATAAAAAAAATGACTTGCAATTTTCAAAAATATGCTGTCAACAATAAAATAAAATGAATCTGAATCACTTGTTGCTGCTTATAAAACCTCTTTACTTACTCAACCTAAGTAGAAACACCATCAGAGCATTGGTATACTCTGCGTGGTTAGCATCAATGCAGTATTTGGGAAGTGTGTTTAGTGGGTGTTTTCATGGTCTTGCACACCATGAAAACCCATTTGACTACCTATCCAAATGCATACAGACACAAATGAAAGCAAACCAAACCGTAAGTGTGAACTTCGGAAGAGTAATACTGCGTTACCTGTCCAGCTAAAACCAAGGTGGTCAGCTATTACAGCTAATCGTCCTTCTTTCCTGTCAGCTTCATCCTGTGAGTCCGCTGTAAATACCATTATCAAAACATATAAGAAAAAACACCACCAAACAATAAATTATGACATAAATATATATTCAAGGAAGTAACACTACAGGGAAAAGATCATATATTCTAATATTGTACACTAAACATAAATACTTAATCACTGGCTTTCTCTTGAATTTAAATAACGTTTTCCATTTCAAGGATTTGATTTCTGCATGTAATCCAACCCGATATATACAGATATATGACATTACTTTATTTGTGTTATTTTAGAGGATTCCATTGTTTATTAGTTACATTCTCTTCAACAAATAATACAAAGCTATAACTAATTATTTGTGCAGCGTAGTGTAAAATATAATGCGATACAGCAAATGTCCAGGGAAAACTATCTGCAATTCACTAGTAAACTTATGGAATGATGTGGCAGCGTATAAAATGGCCATACAGATGTCAGCAGTAATTGCAGCATGCTTTGCAGCTTAACTCCTGAATACAAATCAAATGATACTATGACATATACAAGGAAAAGAGACAGGCACAAACACAGTTCAAACATCACAGAAGCACCACAAAGAGTTGAAGCTTTAGCTACAAGACAGAGAGGCAGCACCTTCATCGCTAATGTGCTGAGGCAGATGAGAGAGAGAGAATGGGCCCCTTGTGATGGGGATACCTTGACTTTGGACTTGGCCTTTATCGGCAGGGATTCTTTCCATCTGCGTCTCAACAGGGTCGTCCCACCGAGGCCTAATGACCAAAGGGTCCTCAGGAAGAGGCATCTGCATGTCAGGGAAAGGCTCATTCTCTATTACTGAGACATCTATGGTGCTGCTTTCATCATCCGACATGGCAGCTGCCTCCTCTTTTTCTTTCTCTGCTTGAGCCAACCTCTCCACTAGCTTAGCTGCCTCATCACTAATCTCTTCAGAAAAATCAACAGACTGCTTGTGTCTCTCTGGGTGCTGCTCTTTTTTTCCAGATGTAGAAGAGTGGGGTAGTTGACCAGGCTTTCCCCTGACAGGTAGCCTTGATGGTAAAGTCTTAGATTTGCTGGAAAACTCAGTACTTGCTGGATGACCCTGGTCCTTTTTAGCTGGTTTCTTGGTAGAATCACTTTCACTGTAGCTCTTGGCTTTGATAGACCTTGTCACTCTGGAGCTTACAGAGGGACCTGTGTCTGTCTCAGATTTTCTCCTTGTTTCAGGCTTAACAGGCAACTTGGACTTTTTGTCTTTAAGAGATTCGGCCCGTTTCATAGACAGGTCATGTACTGTCTCAGATTTAGGGGAAACAGCTTTTACAGGTATTCTTGATTTTGGTTTCTCTTCTTCCTTAGAGGAGGAAGATTTTTTTGGAGTAGATGTAGTATGACTTTTAGAAACAGGCTTC
The DNA here is from genome assembly GCA_037974365.1 of Hydrocynus forskahlii. Taxonomy (NCBI): domain Eukaryota; kingdom Metazoa; phylum Chordata; class Actinopteri; order Characiformes; family Alestidae; genus Hydrocynus; species Hydrocynus forskahlii. The sequence goes on along the minus strand of JBBPCX010000011.1, from coordinate 6,172,125 downwards.
GTTTTTGATTTTGATATCCCATCAGAAGTGGGGGAAGTCTTTTCAGGAGTTTTGGGTAGTTCTTTTACTGAGTGCTGATCCTCTGGAGAAGAATCTGATGACTCTTGGTCCTGTTGGGAATAAACTGATCTAGTAACAGTTGAAACTGCTGTCTGGACATCAGTTATGACAGTGTCTGGAGAACCAAAATCAGTCCCTGAGGGGCTATTGTCTGATAATTTGTCTATTTTAATTTCTGCCATTTCTGTTGTCTCTTGGTTTTTCTTTGTGGTTTTGGCAGAGGCAGAAACACCCATCTTTATAGGGATTCTAGACTTTGAGCCATCTGACTTGTTCAACTGGTCATCCTCAGGTGGAGAGTGGAGTGATGCATCTGCAGCCTCTTTAGATGACTGACCAGCTTCTTCTGGTTTAATCTGCAATGTTAAGTTAAGGCCAACCTCTTTGACAGTACCTCCAGGTTCTTCCCTAACATCTTCTGCAAGTGCCTCTTCAACTGGTTGCTCTCCTACTTGAAAGAAGGCGAAACCTTCCTCTTCATAGCCTCTTTTGGTCATATCTATTGCACCACTTCTGGTCATTTCAAAAAGTTTACCTTCTTGGAAAAGGAAAGGGTTTTGTTCACTTGTTGGTGTACCTTCCTCAGTGGGTGTTCTTCCAGGTGTGGTGTCTGGAGTTGCCCCTTGGGACTGACGATCTACCATCAAACCCAAAATCTTTTGCTCTTCTTCTCTGACTCTTGCTGCAAACGCATCATCATCTTCTCGCATAGCGCTCCAGGTGTCTGCCTCTGCTCTTGCAGTTACACCTCTAGACTTTGTTTTAGGAGTTTCCTCCTCTTCATCATCCTCTTCAGTGTCATCATAAATACATATTTCTGGTTTAAATGTTTCCATTGCTTTTCCAGTAATGATGGGCACAGAATCAACTTCATTCCTTAAGTGTTCCCTGTCTAAATCTATTTCAGACGCCCCTGTATGCCTCATATGATCGCCTTTAACCTCATCTGTTACATTACATTCTGTCTGACTATGTGATTTGCTATCAACTTGCTGGTAATCCTCTTTCTGTTTTATACCCTTGTCATTATCTTTGCTACCCCTTAACTTTCTTAGGCTTTCCTCTTTTTGTTCATCAGTTATGTTCGCTGCCCCTTCATTGCTGGATGTTTTGGTGGTCTGTTCTAACTGTTTGGGACTAACAGAATCCTTTTCTTTTTGTTCCTGAGAAATCTGATGGCCTTTTGTGACAGGCTTTTCTGAGACAGACTGAGGTCCCCCCATTGCTGATTCATCTGTTGACGCTGCAGTGTGGGCCATGGTTTGGTGAATGTCCTCAGCTGTTTGAGGGCTCTCATGTACACCTGCTGGAAAAGGAGAGGGAGGTTGTACTTTAATAGTAGTTTCTACAGATTGTGCTACCTCTGACCCTTGTTTGGACTCAGTTAGCCCAAGGCCATCCACTGAGGATGTTTCATCTTTGGATGCAAGCCCAATCAGTTTGGTGTTTTCATGTCCTTCTTCAGACTCAATCATGGTCTGAGAGGAACACATATCTTTTTTATTGTCCTTTTTGCCTTTTGCATCTTGTTCCATCTCATCAAATGTTTTTATTTTGGCAGCCATTTTAAACATCTCTTCCTCTGGGGTGAATTTCCTCTGAGTCAAGCCACACTTGCACTCATCATCTTCCTCTGCATCCTCAGGTATGACTGATGGTTTAAGGGACATGGACAGGACCATAAGGTCTGGGGTTTTAGGATTGACCTCATAACTTACCTCTTCAGAACTTGGGGTGTCAGGGGAAAGAGGACTCTTACCCGAACTCGTCAGCTGAGACGTCTGCTCACAACTGTCATCGTCGGCACTACCCTCCTGGTCCCTGAGGAGCCTACTACGCAAATTTTCTGGGGGGAATTCAGGAGCTTTGGAGGATGTCAGGTGCCCTGCAGTCACATTGAGTTGCTCTACTGTAGCAGGAAAGGTCAAGACAGTTTTCTGCTCTACAGGGCTGCTTTCTAGAGAGTCACAACATGGGGATTCCTTAGTTGGACTAGGCTCAATGGAGTCTGGGGTTTTATGGGAGGAGTTGTCATCCATAAGGGGACTACCTTCTAAAGAGTCCTTGTGACTAATTGTAATCGAGTCTTCAGCTACTGGACTAAGGGTCTCTGAATCTTCATGTCTAAGAGGCAGAACTAAACCACTATGACCCTGGGTGTCTGCCCTTGAGACCACAGAGTCAGCAGAGGTTGATGCTGGCTGGCCGTCAGAGGTTTCTTCGTCACTTAAAAAACTCTCTATAGTTTCAGAACCCCTTTTTGTTAGTTTCCGAGTCTTAGGTGGTTTAGATGATGCCAAAAGTATGTCCTTATCAACAGGGGCCTTTTCATCAAATTTAACAGTTTTGCCCCGAGATGCACTCACACACTCACTTTTTGAAGGATCTTCAGCTGCTTTTTTCACAGATGACCGCCGAAGAGTTGCTGTAGATGTCTGCTCATCAGCTGTCCTTGCATCAGCAGAAGGGGAGTCAAGGAGGCAGCTGTTCTTGTCCTTGGTAGCAACTTTTGCTCCTGTTGACGCTTTTCCAAGTATAGATTGACTTGGCTGCTTGGGTGATGATGAGAGGCTTTCAGGACTTGTTTCTGGAGCCTCTGCCATGCCTTCATGTTTGTCACTCTCCTCAGAACTCACGTGCACTTCCCCTTCACCTATGCTGGCACAAGATGAATCTGCCAGCCCTTCATTTCTGAGACTCTCAGAACTACTTTCAGGCCCACTATCAAGTCGAGGCTCTCTGTGTTTAGATAGATCTTGGGCAACATTAGTCATTTCTGATTTAACTATAGGTTTTGTTGAGATAAAATCAGAAATACTACCTTCATATCGTACTTCTGACTTTTTAAACTGTTGGTATTGAGCATTGTCTTCGAGTTCTGCTCTTATGTCTGCACTAAAGTCTTTGGAATGTCTTATCTCTGGGCTAATCTGAAGTTCTTTTTCGCTCTCTGGTTCCATAACATCTAAGGACACTTCTTGCCCGAGTGGAGGTCCTGTAGGTAAGGACTGTGAGGACGGGGTATCTTTTATTTTTGTTTGTGAGTGCTTTGGTCCAGAAGCCACTTTGTGTTCGAAGAGTCCAGATTTTCTCTTTGAAGGGTCTTCTCCTGTCTGAAAAGCTCTCATGAGGTCTCTCACTGACATAGTCTCTTCTAGTCTCTCTGATTCACTTTTTGAGGGTTTGGTTGGACCTTGTACTTTTTTTGGGCCTGATATTTTTTTATCTTTGCTGACTTGAGATTTTTTTTCTGAAGTTCCAACTGAAGGTTTGCTGCCAGTCAGCTTTCTGCCCTTTTGTTCCTCTTCTACTTTCTTTTGAAGGGCTTTAACTTTGTCCTTGATTGAACCAATTGGTGTTTCCTCAACTACTGGTGATACAGGTGACTTTTTTTGGTGTGATGGGGCAGTTAGAAGAGTATCTTCACCTTGTGGCTTTCCTTTGCTTTCAGTTACAGAGCCTCCTTTTGAGTGAGGTATATGGGATTCATCTGTGTGTCCTTGAGGCCCTTTCTTTCGAGCAGGTTTTTTTACCTCAGCAGCATGTGTTTTATTATCTTTAAGCACAGTTGGTATAATTTTTTTGCCCCCTTTACGCAAAACAACTTCAGTGAACTTTTCCTGCCCCACAGTCTCATGTGATGCAGCTCCAGAAGTCACATCTAAAAGATACTCTTTATGGTCTTCGTTGACACCCTTTTGCCTCTGTGTCCCTCGGCTACCTCGAACATCCTTAAGGAGTGGTTTCTGACTCTCGAAGGCTGCCATCATTTTGGCTTCCTCAATCTCACAGTCTGAGAGAAGAACCCACTCCTCGTCCTTTCTATATGGCCGGCTTCCTGCTTTTGCTGCCTCTTCAGCAGCCTCATCCTCATATGTTCCACTCCTTAGAATCTCACTAACTTTCTCCAAATCCTCTTTGACCTTTTCCATTATTTCAAAAGGCTCCCCTGACATCTCCTCCACCCCTTTTTCTAGAACACCCCGCTGCATAGGGCCTGACTTCTCAGATGGATCAGTGGTCAGAATGGCACTCATTTTCATCAGATCTTGTTTCATCTCTGACACCTCAGACAGTAAATCTGGGCTTGCAAGGGCAGGAGTCTCTCGAATCAAGTGCGTTTTCAGGATGGACGTTTCTGTAGAAGTTTCAGTATCTTCATCGTCTTCCGTTTCGAAAGAGGGCAATTAAGGAGCAAATTAACCAAAATTTAAATTAAAGGGAAAAGAGATTTGAAAACGACATCAGGATAGGAACAGCACAAAGTTTCAAGGATCAGCACAGGACTGATTGAGGGGAGGGTCAAGTAGAATATAGGAGGGCAGATAATGGACCTACAGGAATGATCAAACAACAACTGCAAAGCAAACACTAATCAGACCGTAAAGATACTAGGGAAACAAGCAGGAAATAACTTGCTTATCCACAGTCTGTACAGGACATTCACACATGAGAAACCAAAAACAAAAATCAAGCTGAAATGACAATTTAATTGAAGCACAAAAAAAAAACAACAAACACATGTTAACATACTGTGGAGGAGCAACACAGACAGACAAGAGTGCTCAAAATTGTTCAAGATGTAAAACTCATGTCTACATAAAAAGGGAATGAGAGAGAGAGAAAGAGAGAAAAAAACATTGTTTTTAAAAACACTTTTCCAAAAGAAAGCCAGTGACACTATTTTTATATATTTTTTTGATTTTCAGGAATGAAATAATGCAAATGATGGTATGTAATGTGTCTCATGTCAGTTTTGCTTCAAAAATGATCCATCCCTGATTGACTGAATAAAGTTATTTAGAAAGGTCAAAATGGTTGTATAAGATCACTGAGTAGATATAAACAGAAAACAACATAATGAGTGATAAAAGCAAATTGAGCTAATGAACAATGGAGAAGAGCAAGTCAAACTGAACACAGATGAACACAGAAACACACACCCAGACCCGCGCACACACACACACACACACACACACACACACACACACACACACTACATAAGCCAAGTTATTTCCATGCAAAGTTCAGGGTATTAATAACATGCAGCTGTGAGTGGAAGGTAAGTGTCATAGCCTTATAAACTCCGTACACCGTACTGTAATGTGGTGTTTTATTAAGTATTTTATTATCCTATTGTATTATTAATCAAGTATGTATGCACATATACAATTCAGTCTACCAAATGATAATGCTTTCATCTTACAAGATCATTTACTATTTTAGCCAACCAGGTAAACTACACTATATGGCTGCATGTGGGAATG
>JBBPCX010000011.1:6149906-6164530 GCA_037974365.1 Hydrocynus forskahlii | reverse complement strand
CAGGTAAACTACCCTATATGGCTGCATGTGGGAATGTGCATATATATATATATATATACCCAAAAGTATCAAGAAACCCTGTCAAATTATTGAATTTGTTTCTTTAAGACACCCTCATTGGAACTACTCTTTTTGGAGTGATGAATCTCCATCCTTCGCCTTTGAGCTGAATGGGTATGAAGTTTGTGATCCAGAAATAACCATCCAGCACCACCCAACAACAGTCTATCCTGTAATCATCTTACCTGACCCCAATAATGATTTTGTTTCTGAATTCAGTCAAATCCCTAGCAATGTTCCAATATGTGTGACAACATGTAGCTGTCTTGTCCTAATTTCCTGTTATTGCACTTTTCCTTTTGGTGAAAGCAGGTGTCTACACAACTTTTGGAAACACAAACACACACACACACAGAAACACACACACACACACACACACACACACACACACACACACACACACACACACACATGTATATATATATATATGTATGTATGAACAGGAATACTAGTTTGCTTTGCAGATTGTTATGTAACATTTAATAGAGGACGGGAAGTCACACACATACATCACCCCAGCACAAATGAAATTTTCTTTTTGTTCATGCACAGACAGTATCTCCTTTAAAGCTTTACTCTCTTTACTGATCAGCAAATCAGGAAGAGAAAGCTGAGAGAAAGCTTCCCAAGATTATACTGTCCTGCAAGTAGTGACAAGTTGGAGTTGGACGTAACAATTAGGCATAAGGTAATCTGTTTCAGTACATGATGTGTTTTCGACAGGGAAGGGGGGGGGCACTTAAAATACACAATTACACACTCCACATCTCAAAACCTATCCTTATTATGATTATAATCAATGTTAATTAATGCCAAACTATGTTAGGCTTTCAGTCTGTAAATTAGTGGGTTAAAAGCTATCATGTGGTGAAAGAAATGCAATAAAACAAGAAAAGTGAAAAGCCTTACATTTCCCAAGTGTTCGGCTAGTCTGAAAAGAGAACCGAGTGAAACAGTTTCAGTTAGTTGTAAACCACTGACTGAACTGACACAACAGTAGTAGGGTTTGTGAACAATCATCCTTTTGTCTTAATGCATGGCCATCTTAAAAACCTCATATTGTATACAAACTTATTAATAAACAACTACAGTCCGAATTAAAAAAAAATGAGTCACAGAACGTCTATTATCACATGTGATCTCTGTGTTGCGCCAGTGGTCTACACGTGCTGCATTTATGAAGAACATTGTTCCTACAGGAGCCTGCTGTGTTTGATTCAGGCTCAATATAGACATGAGTGACAAGTGAGGACAGGGACATGTTTCTAGTGAAACTGCTTGAGTGTTCTTGCTACGGTGGGTTTTATTATTAGATATTTTACACTGACAGACCTTTACAAATAACTGTGAAAAATGCGGTGTAATAACTCCACTGCCTAATATTATAGTTGTTTCTGCACATAGTGCAGGAATCACCCAGGCATAGCAAGCGGAGCAAAACTTCACTTGCCAAAACACCAGCACATTTTTGGAAACTACGGAGTAAAGAGGACGAATCAAAAGGAACCATTTTTAAGATAATAGAGGAAAATATCTCCACAGTTACCTCCTCATCAGGCTCTTGATCTGAATCTGATTCCTTTGAGGAGCAAGAAGCAGTAAAAGGAAAGGAGAGCACAGAGAAAGAGAGAGAGGGACAGAGGGATACAGGACAGAGAGAAGGGAAAAGAGAAAGCAGGCAAAGCAGTTACCATAGCAACAGAATTCTTCAGCCAGCCAATGTGGCACGGCGTGAGAACGGGTGTGTGGAGGACAGACACAGCTGGCAAATCTGGCTAATTCTATCAAAAATGAGCTCTAAATATCGTAAAAACTGAGGATAAGTTCCCAGTGCCCATCAACTTGAAAATCTATTTGTCAGTACTGACTGTTTTGTCTGATCCTTGCCAACAATTAAATAACCATAATGCCAACCCATGCCTATGATATTTACCCTACTTTAACAGAAACATCTGAACATAACCACAACCCTAATTGCAATACTCCACTCAAGGAAGCTTCATCATTATTGGCACCCTTGGTCTGAGAAAACTAATATTTCAATCCATGTGTTACAGTTAGTGGCACCCTTGCGTGTAGTAGTTTGCGCAATTTCCCTTTCCCAACCAAACAGCATTGTTTCATAATAGTGTTAAGTGAGATCTCTCCTGATCCTCCAGGACTCTAAGTCCTCCTTTGGGACACTCTTCATCTCTTCACAGAGGTTTCTAGTCTTTCAGTCTCATTTCGTTTATGTATTCACGAATCTACCTGATAAGTGATTAAGGGAAGTTGGCCTCTGACTCACCTCATATTGATAATGCAGTGAAACAGGAAGTCATGGGTGAACGTTTAAGACCGGTGTGTCTGCAGGTTTTCATTCCAACAAATCAGAAGCACACCTGGTTCCATTCTCCAGTCTTCAAACAGCTGATCAGATGTGCTCCTGCTTGTTTAGAATGAAAACTTGCAGCCAAGTAGGCCTTTTGCAGATAAGATCCGACACCCCTTGCTTAGGAATTCCTGAACTCTTGAGTGGACTTAAACAAATGCAATATAAGCATTTCTGAGTTAAAATTTTGCTTGTAAGAATTTCGAAGGCTGCAATAGTTGTGTAAAAAATACATAAGTGGTTTGTTTTCCAGGACTAAATTTATTTCATTAAGGATAAGATTTTCTCATATTTTATTGTGAAAATGGTCTTCCTTCCAAATCTTTACCAGGTGTGCCAATAATTATGGACCTGAATGGATGTCAGCAAGCTTGTCAATTGTCTCTAGACATTCATACATCCAGGAGATGATTCAAATGAAATGGAGAGAGATGTAGCTAAAGCTGTGTAAAATCTCAAATACGGAATTGCACCCCTAATGTGTTTATCCCTGTTCATCAGAGTGAAACAGCACATGACTTACATTAAAAAATGTTAACAATGAGATTAAATGCTTCACACAAAAATATAGATTTTGCTGAGTGTGGTAAGAGTGCATGCATGGAGGTTTCTTTTTACAGAAACAGAACAAAAAAGTGTTCAAGAAAGATTAGTAAATGGTCAAGATACATTAAATGGATTCACGGCTGAGTTTTTTTGTTGCTTTTATCCCATATCACAGATGTTAAATCATCATGTTTTAGAAGATGGGTGAGGTTAATTACCTTAGAGTAAACCGGTAGAGTGATATTTAGGTTGCATATAGCATTATGGGCCAGGCTTCTGTACGATCTTGGTTCTTTCATGAAAGACAACCGACCACAAGGCTCCTGAGTATTGTCTCGTATCTGCAACACGAAACCAAAAATATTATCCTTAAGTGACGATAAGCTTCCTAAAATGCAATTTTAAAACACAGTCAATAAGGATTTAGCGTTTTTGCAATAGTACAAAACTGTGAAACAGCTTCAACATTCACACTTTTTCATCACGGCTATCATTACAATAGTACCTGACTTGCTAATAACAGAGCATGATTGTAAGTCAGACAACTCACTTTTATAAAGAGGGCAAGTCGGTTTTCTTTGAAGGCAAAGAAGCTGAAGAGATGATGCTGACCACTTTTAGTCAGGGGGACTAAGTTTCCAAAGCAGTCTGCATAGATTGGTTTTCCCTCTAGTACCTTTAATGGAACGGAACAATGCAATGACTGACATGTTAAGATCTCCCAAATGTAGATACCAAACAATGATCATTTGTGAGTTTTGATCATTTAGTAATTTTCATTGCTTTAAATGAACACTACCACACAAAGTCAATAAGTCAGTAAGAGCTTTTAACATAATACATAGGTACAGTGCTCCCATATACACAGTGTTACAACGAGGCTATCCAAACTGATTGTAATTTCAGTTAATTAACAATGTTACTCAGCGCTGTAGTGTCTTCTTGTACAAAATGTAAATGGAAAAAATGACAATACTATACCAAATACAGTTGAACAAAGAACAGCCAGGGCACATTTTCATATGAGTTGTGGAATACCATTAACCATGCAGTAACCAGTATATCTTCCCAAATAAAACACTCACCTCCACATCCCGACTGCGAGCCACCTCTGTGAAGTTCTCCTGTTGCTCCAGAGTTTTGTCTATCTTGTCATCAGTCATACAGAAGCAGCGCAGACGTGCCTCTATGGGGTCATGTGTTTTGGCAAAGACGACAAATTTGGCCATGTATGGCACACAGATGATCTCTCGATACACCTGTGTGGCGAAGTTGACTGACTCATGGGCCTGCCGACAGTCTATCAGCCAGAATCTGAACAGTGAAAGATGAGAACATAGCGAGTAAACTTTACTTTGATTTTCAGCCTTCCCTGTAATGCTTACTTTAATTAGGGCTGGCCAAGTTAACGTGTTATTATCATGTTAACGCATTATTTACTCAATGCTGACAATTATATATTTATGCCACATTAATGCAGTTTTTTAATTACTATTGTTTTTATTATTATTATTTCGTTGCTTTTTTGGGGCTCAACCACTTCCCCTCACTCTAACAGGGACACTTGCTACTGAACATAGACTGTTTATGCTGCTCCCTGATAAACTACAAATGTTTCTGCTGGTATCTGTTCAGAAAAAAAGAAAACAGATTAATAAATGTTCAAATTGCTGTTGCTCAGAAGGTGCCTGTTATGATTTTAGGACTGTGGCTCTGAACTCTTGAGGGTAACTTGTTTTTCTATAACAGACTAGATAAAACGTGAATGCTCTGTCAGCGGCAAATAGCTTTGGTTTTGTATTTGATTACATTCACTTTTAAGTTGAGACGTACAAGAAACATCGTAACTGCAACGTAACTGTGTTAAGGGGAATACTACAAATCACCTTATGCAGACCAAATGTTTTAGTACTTTTGTTCATATAGCAGTACTTAAAAATATAGCAGTACTTAAAATAAAAGTGCACAATACACTCCTTCTGAATTATTGAATTTTGCGTATAACAATGCAACAATTCATCACAGAAATTGGTTGCCCAGCATTAATTTGACTATTTATTTATAGATTTGTTTGTTCGTTGAATCCCAATTTTCTTGCCAATTTAGTGATCCATTTTTTTTAGCTGTTGCTACCTCAATCTGATTAGACAACAAGAATGAAGGAGAACACAAACTACGATTTCTGTTGTGACGGCCGAAGTGATGGGGGAGGTCCAGCAAGAGCAATGCTGATGATGTTATCTTGATGCAAAATACATTGAAAAACTCAAGCAATATCAAATAAAATAACACAATTAAACCTAGCAGTATCATCAGGACCTACCTTGCAGACACATTTGTGGTGAATGACACACAGTCATTAATAAAAGTTAATGGTGTGGTTCCAGTTATGTCTTCCCACTGAGCCGGCGTGGTTCCACCTAGAGGAATGTATATTGGCGTGCATCAGTAATGGACTAATAAGTGGTTACTTGCTTATGCTGGCTGTTGACCACATCTGCATGCCTGGTTAAGCTGTTACTTGAATGAACCTGTTACTGATGTGTGTATGTGAATCATCTTACCTGTGATGCTGCACAGCAGTCGGAGTGTTGGCGTATCTCCCCCAAAGCCGTTGAGTATGGGGTCTGAGGAACTCTTGGGGACTGGGATCGTCATAGTGATGGGTTTATGGAACTTCCTCCTACGAGGCTCCAGAGTGACTATCGGACTGAATGTAGCTTTGTTGCCTAAGATTTTCCTCACTACATCCATATTCACAGGCTGAGCCTAATTGAGAAAGCGGCGAGCATAAATTGTATGATAAATGTCCAAATGTAATTTATCATGTCACTGAGAGATAAATAGAGTAACTGAAACATTATAAATTGTCCAAATATACAGCTATGGAAAAAATAAGAGATCACTGCAGTGTGAACTGCGTAAAAAAAATAAGAAATGCCTCCAAAAAATAAGAAATGCCTTTATATGTGTTCTGAGTGCAGCAGTGTTTGTATAGCAGCTTTTCTATGTGCTGTATTTCAGCAGCTTCCCTCCTGATTCAATTGTGAAATAATGTAAGAGTGTTGGGTAGTTTAACATTTCCAAGGTATAATAAATTATTTATATGTATTATTTTTTAATTTTCTCCAAACATTTTTTGTTTGGAATTTTGAGTCAAGTGTGGTCACATTTTACACAGACACACTCCCACACATTACAAAAGCAAACATCCAGAAAACAAAAATGTGGTCTCTTATTCTTTTAATGGCTGTATACGTACATATGAACTGTATACAATATTTATAACTACCTGTAAGCCAACTCGAATGCGTTTCGTGAGCGCTCCTTCTGGGAAGACAGCCTGGACTTGTGGTACTACTGTACTACTCAAGATCCCACCTTCTGGACCAATTAAATTACTATCCTGTTTGATCCGGGACACCACTGCAAAGTACTGTGGGAAGTCCCGGGTGATTATGCGGCAAATACGTTTTCGCTCCAGCTCCTCTGGCGTATCCAACTCTGAGAAAACAGGAGTTCGACGTGTGGAGTAAGTATGGAGTGAGTAATGGCAAAAATTTTAAGGTCAAGCTTCAACAAGTAAAAACGAATAAACAGGCATTAGGAGTTGATACACTGACTTGTACATAATAAATACTTAAAGATTTTTCAGAAAATTTTTTTTTACTGTTCCAACAATATCTTGAAAAAACTAAGACCTATCATATACAAAAATGGAGATATTGGTGTAAGAATTTCACCTTCGTCCATGCCGTTGAGGATCTGATTGAGCTCTTCCTCTGTGTATTCACAGTGATGCTCTTTCCAGCTTTCTCCTGTCTCACTCCGCAGAATCACCAGCTCTCTCTCCTTCCCTCTCAGAGCAGCAAAGTGAGGGATCTCCACTATCACTGGTCTGAAAGCCCACACAAAAATCAGATTTACACAAATGATTCTTTAGAAACATACCAAGTTATAAAGTGCCTGTTTGTGTGTCAGGGTGTTATGTAGCATCTGTTTTTCTGTATCTCTTGGATGTTTCGACACGTGTGAGAATACAAAATCACATTCAGAATGACACATTATTCACCAGGATAAACATCAAAAACTATAAATGTCTAAACACAGGAGCTACGAAAGCTGAGGCTGCTACAAAAATGCCCATGCCAGTACAGCACATATTTCAGGTGAGCAAATCTCTGCTCCTGGACATTTAGTTCCGACTGCTGTCTAATACACATGGTCCACCAAGCCACAGGCCAGGAACATGTGAACATTAGGGTGAAATGGATTCAGTCAGAGATGAAGCTTGTACAGTAGATGATATCCAGGAGTAGGACTGAGCAGGCCTGAGGTGCAATAATCTCCAGAGTTACTGGCACTCTTCATAAAGATGAGCAAAACACTTGCAAATATCTCTTGTCTATCATTTTGATCTTACCATAATAATATAACAAAACCTAAGATTTTAACTTCCCAACAACATCTTCAAATGCTCACAATTCACTTGGTACTTTTCATACCACTACTTTGTCAAATGATACGCAGTGAGCTCTCTGTTGTAATGCAGAATGTGGTGGGAAAAGTATAAGAATGTGAAATTTCCTCATGCTTTTTTGGTCTTCACACACTCCTTATCAGCGTACCTCTTGTGTTTTCCATAGGGTTTGGTTTAGATGGCCACTAGGTTAGCTTTGTAATCATTATGGATTTGGAAGTACACTTTGGATCACTGGAAGATCTAACCACAGCCCTAGACCATATCGCCACCACATTTTGAAATGGGTAAACAGATAAATCAGGTTCCTTTCTACATCATCCTTGAAGTCCCAATAATGTTTATTGAAGTCCAGGAACTTAGAAAAAATGGTTTGAACGTAGAAAAGGTTTTCCATTAGCAAGCCTTTCAATATAGTTTTTTGCTATAGAGATGATGTCTAAGTAGTTTTGGAGACAAGGTAACAACAGACCTTTTGAATTCTTTTTTATGTATTCTTTAATCTTACCCATTGTAATCAGCGTTTTTGCCCTCATTACCACCTGATATTTAGAGCCCACTGAAACAAGTAGTCACGAATGACTTCTACTGAGTTCTTATAGTCTCATAGGGGTTAAATATGAATAGGATAATTTTGCAGATTGCAAGGGTGGCATTTATTGTGTTTTTAGATTTTCTATGCTTTATCTTTAAATAATTTTACTTCACTGACAGTTTTTTCTAATTTTCTAAAGTAAAATGACAAACAACAGATGTTTCCATAGCCGTTTTGCTCATCTTCAAGGTGGCAATAATTCCTCATGGCACTGAATCTTGTCTTCATGATTTGTCCAAACATGTCAAAACTACAAAAGTGTAATTCTGCTTGATTCTAGACATTCTGAATTAGCTGTCAGCAATTTATCACAAAGCATCTGGCATCCTTTATACTGTGTTAAAAATTTCATGATGAATGGACCAATAGAAAAAGTAAAAAATTAAGTCTTTTTACATTAACTTACATTCAGTGTAGACACTGTTTATTCTTTATCCTGTGAGGTATTTCTTTTGGAGATACAAAGTTTTGTTCCAACAGTGACTATACAGCCATGGAAAAAATAAGAGACTTCCTCCTTTTCTTTCTGGTTATCGCTATTGTAATGTGTGGGAGTGTGTCTGTGTAAAATGTGCATGTCACTATTGTTTTATATTGACCACACTTGATTCAAAATTCAAACAAAAATATGCTTGGAGAAAATGTAAAATACATATAATGTAATACATATAAATATTTTTTTTTACCTTGGAAATATTAAACTACACAACCATTTCCTTATTATTTTACAACTGCAACAATTAAAACAGTGATGTTAAGAGCGGAGTGTGTGCATGTGTGACTCTGTTTCATCCATCAGAAACTGAATCAGGAGTGAAGCTGCTGAAATACAGCACATAAAAAAGCTGCTCTACAAACACTACTGCACTCACAAAACATATGGAGGCATTTCTTATTATTTACCCAGCTCACATTGCGATAGTTCAGAAAAGAATAGACACCTGTGCGTTTTACACATACACACTGCGGCAAATTGTACAAACTGTGAACAGAAAAAAGGGAAAAGTTGTTTTTTTCCATAGCTGTATGTTACAAGCTTGAGACGAATGATGGATTCTATGAATAGAAAATTGTGTTGGGCGGTGTTTAAGCCCAGATATACGGACTTCAAAACACAGAATCAGCTAAAGCCTGTCCAGGTATAAACTCTGCGTATGTGGACAACAGAGGTAGAATGACTGTAGACCTACAGCAACGTTAACTTAAGAGAACACAATATCTGATTTCAATGCACGTCTAAAAAGTTGGCCATGCTTTTCACAAGCTCCCGTAGCTTTCTAACAGGTTTAGACATAACTCATGATGCAAGGGCAAAATGTAAAACAGAAAAAGACCAAAGTGAACCTAAAAAGTATACACAAAAGCACAGTACACTAACACAGTCTCACTAACACACACATTGAATCATGGAATAAAAAACAGGAGGGTAAAAGAAGGACAGAAAGAGAAGAAAGGGTATGGGACCAGCATCCATGGATTGTTTCATATGCGTCACTCCTACCCCAGGAATTTGGTCCCTGGTGGCCCCAGCTGAAGAATGCGGCTAACCAAACTCTCACCCTCATTCAGAGGGGGCGGGGCAGTGGGGAGATGAAGCTTACTGTCATCCAATAGAAGCAGTGGAAAAAAAGAGCACAGATGACAAACAGATTGGGGGTGGAGTCTTCATCTTCATCAATGCCTGTTTTGTGGTTTAGTTTCTCTGACCGCCTGCAGTCCAGATACTTACATGTTTAAAAAAGAATTGTTGAAATTCTTTGTACTTAATTTTTTAAAAATATGTTAGAGGTTTGCTTTTTTGAAGTAGTGTATTAAATAAATACTCCAGCTTTTCTAAAACTGATCTCTATCATCTGTACCTGATAACTGGACAATATTAGAGGCCCATTGGCTTCTGTTGAGTTTTTACTAGTTTTTTTTTTTACTAGGCACACAGTAGTGTGTAAAAAAGAATGCCTTGCAAGGTAACTGACTGTGTGCTACACATACAGCAGAAAAAAATATTCATCTGAAAAATGTTGAAGTAGTCATTTAAAGCAGAATATCAATTTTAATTCATACAAGGACAAGAGAGAATTTATTCAAAGTTTTCCTCAATTACAGTTAACATATCAAACCAATCATGGAGCGTTCTCATAAGTGGGGAGTTTTGCTTTGCAAAATGGTTAATCAAGGCTCAGAAATTTCCTTAGTGAAAGCTGTGAAGCAAATGAAAATCTTATGTGTTACTGCAGAAGTGTTTAGTTCAGCATAAGAAAAGCAAGAAAAGCAATTTTTTCCAAGAGGGAAAATAAGAGGTGAATATTGAGATTTTAGGCAAAGCAGCAAAAGCATTCCCACACAAACAATTTCATCTCTCGTACTGCAGTTCAGTTACTGTAACATTTTAAATAGTACGATAAGAAACTGCACTATATATTCTGCTTTTCATACCAAGATTACCGCAACATCAGAAGAGCTTACCCAAGGAACTGGGCACCAGAGGGTCCAACCTCAATAAGACGACTAGCCAAACCCTCTCCTTCCACCATAGGTGGCATAGTAGCCAGGCGATGGCGCTTGACCAGTCGACAGGTCACTCGTGTCGGGGCACTGCAGTTCCTGGGTGGGATGATGATCCGCAGGCCATTGTGACGGCAGCCTCGCATGGCACCACCGCGGGCATCCACCATGAAGCTGACAAGGAAGCTGAAATCAAGGGAAAAACACTGCATCTTTACTCATAATAGGACAGCAAGATACGCTATACTGTGGCTAATTTTAGAAAAATAAATTGTCGCTTGCATCTAAAAAAAAACTTTATAAAGTTCTTAACCTCTTAAACTCCACTCCACCATCAGACTGGAATTAACTCCTTTAACAGCTAGAATTAGAATTTCCAGACAAATAAACTGAACGTAACAAAAGTCTTGGAATTTAAGAGGTTACCTTTAGCGCAGGTTGCTGTAAGTTAAAAGAGTTTGATTTGACAGCGACAATGTTGTTCTCAAATTGCAGATGGACCTACTGTACTTCATAAAGTAATAATAATGGAATTTCTTATTTCACAGTTTTTGGGCTTTTTTTTTTTGCTTCTACATGCAAACACACACACACACACACACACACACAGCAGACTGAGCATGAATGAGAGGAAGCTCAAAGTGGCAGGGTAAATCACACAGCACACACCCAGACATGTATTGGTGTTGATATGTCACAAAGAAACAGCACACACAACAGTGGAAACAGAACCAAACATGCTTGAGCTGTCTTGTAATGGCACACCACCAGGATTAAGTGCACTAAAAATAACCTGATATACAGCAAACAGAAGAATAATGACATCACAGTGTGCAAATATCCTTAACAAAGAAAGGCAAATGTTGAGAAATGCTTTTTATGAGAAATGAGAATGGCCTGAAAATCCATTTTATGGATTTCATCCATTTTATGTTTATTTCACGAGCCCATGTAAAATGTCTAAACAGTGCTCCAAATAATTTTATCTGCATCTTAAACATTAAGCTTAACTGCTTAAATCTGAATCGTATTTAAATACAATAGTAAGAATACTAATTCACTATTTCACAAAATCAGCTGATTTAAAAGAATACTAGTCTTAGTGTTATAATTGTACCCTGTTCAAATCTCAGCTCAATTCACTTATTGAGTATGCAATTTAGACCTTAATGGGATAAATTTAAGGAGAAGGTTTTGCTTGTACTTTTGTTTCATTTTTATAGAAGTCCATGTCCTTACATGCCATGCCTCATAACATACCTAAGACACACATATATACATATGTAAGTATACATATATATGTTTGTTAATTAGACATTTGTATATATAGAATAAGTTATTTCACAGTTCACAGTAAACTACAGTATACATAAACACTTGATCCAAGTCTGAAGTGGCTAATATTTTAGCAATATTATTAAGAAATCTGAGTTAAAATGACTTCAGTGGACAAATAACAATGTTCATTAGACATAAAGTGACCTAGTATATAATCTGTATTAATACCAAACAATTACCCAACAACTTCAGCATAACACAGTTTGTTAAATAATAGGTTACAAAATAGCAAGTGTTCTGCATCCATAATGACACCCAACAGGGGCTAAATGAGAAAAAAACAAAAAACAAAACAAGCAACAGATTTGTTAGTGGGATTCTTGTGCAAGAGACATATTGGTGAAATGATTAATTTATTCCATGTCAAACGCCGTGGCTTTAACCTGCAATGCTTTTTGGGCAGCTCAGGGTATAAAGCGAAGTTTATTGTAAATTTTTTTTAATCTTTTTAAATTGTTTGTGAGGGCCAAGAGGCAGAGCAGGTATCGCACATATTTCCCCCTTTAATGGAGTGCACACTGAAAGTGGAAGGGGGTGCAATAGGTCGAATGTCAAAGTACAGCCAGTCACCTGCTGGTGTCATGGTCATGGCACGGAGACGAGCGGCTGGAGAAAGAACAAAATACCCATCAGAGAGCGAGAGACAGAGAGAAAGAAGAGAAAAAAGTAGGGAGGGAGAAAAAGAGCGCAAGAGTCCAATGATCAGAATTTTTTTTAAAGGGGGTTCTTTGATTCATTTGTCAGCAGACAGAACATTAAATGCTAAAAAAAGAAAAAGATCATATTCATACTGTTTACATACTGCCTAGGTTACAAAGAATTCAACGACACAGTCTTGTTCACTGTAAAATACAGTGGTGCTTGAAAGTTTGTTCATCCTTTAAAATGTTCAATATTTTTTCATATGGCCTAAAACTCCAACAGTCCTAAATAAATTTGACACTTGGCCATTTCTTAATTGAGGAAGAGGATTTAATATTAGATCAATGTGAAACCCTTGGGCAGCATTTACTGCAATTAAACATTTCCGGTCACTGTTGATCAGTCGTGGACACCTGACTCTAATTTAGGCTTCAAATGAACTACTTCTCCTAGATGTACCAAGTACAAAGTTTTTGTCTCTTTCATTTATCTGGTTCTCTTTCTCTACATTTAGGACTTTAAGAGGTTTCATCTACAGCGCTCTCACGAACAAGAGCATGTTAAGCAGACCAGAACAACTAAATCCCCCAAATCTCTGACACAAGATACCCAGGTATCCTTGCAGCTCTGATGCTGCAGAATAAACCTCAAGCAATCACAATGGTGACAACTATTCTGTGAATGAAAATACTTTAAACTTTAAAGCCATGAGAAACATCTTTCTGATGCTCTTTTCTTCAAGCAACTTTGCCTCATGTGTTTCATGTGGGAGAACATGAAGTAGTTGCCCAACTGTGCATGACACCTTAGACTCATTGATAACTGTGAGCTAGCACCAACTGCAATTGCACAATAATTAACCCTGATAGTATTTTTTGACTGACCACATTTTCAGTCATAAAAAGTAACCAGTGGACAAAGAGTGCTAGACTGTGATTGTGTGTGAGAGAGTGTATTTTCCATACCCAGAATGGACAGGACTTGAGGAAAGTGCTACGTTGTCCAGGTTTTCGGTTCCCCAGCTCAGTCTGTATGAGTCCCTCTCATTAGCCAGAGAAGTCACCTACAAACAGACAGCAGCCACAGTCAACACACTACAAGAGTGTCAAAATACAGGAGAACTATTAGGGCAGCTGGTGGCCTAGTGGCTAGGGAGTTGCTGCTGCAAACAGAAGTTTGTGGGTTCAACTGCTAGTGTCATCACTGAGGTCCCCTTGAGCAAGGTTAGCCCACTGCTTCACTTGGTGAATGGGTTAAATGCAGAGAAAGGGTTGCCCTTTAAGGGTTAGGCCCTTGAGCTGCAGGCCTAATAATATGCAAGAGAGTGCAACACAATGAGATGTTGGCACTAGGGTGTTCCACTGAAAAGTGTGTGCATCTGCACACCAGTCTAGATTTTCTACAGAATAGGACAACAGTAGGTATATAACTACAATTATACTATGCAAAGTTATACTATGCAAAACTCCAACTCTGCTAACTAATGTTATGCTTGGCACCATTTTGAAATCAAAAGTTGATAACAATCATCTTCTTTAGAGACCCACTGCGAAATAAACTGAAGCAAAGCAACATTCAAAGCGTATCTGCAGAAATTCTGAACTCTACCTGGTAATTGCGGATTGTTTCGTCCCCATCATGCTTCGGAGAGTAATAGCCATGGTGAGTGGGTGTGTAGGACCTGTCCGTACTGAAACAACAAACAGAAAAAAACAGAAATCATGGATTTCTTTTATATGAAAATGGAGCAGAAGAAGACAGTAACAACAGCAATTCTTTACAGACTCTGGCAAAAGTTAATATTGTAAATAAAAGGCCCTCATACCTGTGTAAGTGACTGTGTGAGCAGTAGAGGAAACGTAAGAATTAAGAATAATAATTGAGTTAGTGAGTTAATAATATGAATCTTGATCTAAAGATGAGAAGCCAGTAGCTTTATAGGCCAGCAGCTTAATTTTTAGGCTACTTTTGAAATGAGTTTGTTGAGTTAGCAAATAATTATTACTGATTAAATGTAAAGTAAAGAATTTGGATGTTTATATTTAAGACATGTAATACGGAGTTGGTCCCTTTTTGCAGCTATAACAACT
>JBBPCX010000011.1:6123513-6135927 GCA_037974365.1 Hydrocynus forskahlii | reverse complement strand
TGTGTGTGTGTGTGTGTGTGTGTCTGTGTGTGTGTGTGTGTGTGTGTGTGTGTGTCTGTGTGTGTGTGTGTGTGTGTTGGAGGTGATGGGACAATAGGTCAGACACACTGCAGGTGGGGGACTACAGAATAGAGAAAAGAGATCAAACAGTACAGAACCAGCTGGCACTCCAGTATGAAACAGTGTTAAGCAGGAAACACAATTGTACCTGCCAGGTAGCTGTAAATAACTGTGCATGCTGCCATAAGGTGACTCAGCATATTTTCAAATAACACCCAGAACGATGCATTAATCCAGCCTCACCTACCGTATTATTAGTGATTTATTCAGAGACAAGAGTTAGCTTTAGTCCCGCATTCCATAGTGTGTGTGTGTGTTTATGTGTTTGTTTGTGTGTGTGTGTGTGTGTGTGTGTGTGTGTGTGTGTGTCTGTGTCTGTGTGTTTGTGACATGATCATACATTCAGAATGATAGGGCTTCTTTTTCACTAAAGAAACAATAAAAGGCAACTTTGTAATTCATTCATTGGTTTGGTTGCTCAAAATAGTATTTCACTTTTGTTAGATCACATATCTTGTTTACACATGAAAGCAAATTTATATGAAAGAATAGAAAAAGTTAACTGTAGTACAGTTTTCTTAGACGAACTGCCAAACTCTCACAAATGAAGGTTCATATAAGCTCTATTAAAGAATGTGTAATTGAGCCCAGCCTTACTATCAGTGCAATACAAGTCTAGAGCATAGACTTTAACTTTAGTGTGAGTGACCCTTTTCAATATACTGAAATGTAGTAACACTCAAAACATACACAAATATATCCAAATTCGACAAAGTGTCACCTACTGGTATTCTTGAAATTACATTCATTTCACATTGCATTATGGGAATTTCAAAAATAGTAATAGAGTGTACTTCACAAGTATTTGACAGTTTTTTATTATTTCTCTATGGTCCATCTATTGCAAATGTAAAATGAATAAATTGATAAATAAATACATTTCGGAAGTTAACTTTAGAAACAGCCATTTGATTTTATATTTTGCATTCTGTAGTACAAAGACAAAAAATAAATCACTGTCTAATTAGTTATGGGGAGCTCTGGAAAAATACTTGACATGTGCCTTGATCCCCGACCCCGAGTGCGGGACAAAGGGGTTGAAGATGGATGGATGGATGGATATGCCTTGATAAGATGGTACATTACAGTTTCATTACAGTCGTAGTATAACACACTCTTTTTTTCCCATGTTGCGGTGTTTTACTACAGTGCTGCAAGAAGCAATGAAACATAAAGATGGTGACACTATATAAACTGGAGCCTGTACTTTTAAAAGAGTGGAAATGATAATTGATTTCTGCAAACATTCGCCTACAACAACCTCTCTATAAATCAATAAGACAGCCAGCAGTGGGGTTAAGCCATTCAAACTCTAATCACACAGGGCAGCACTTGATTTTAACTCTGTTACCAGAACCAAAGCTTCAACATTTTATAGTAGTTTACTGTAGATTGGACTCACTTCACATTAAAGCAATCCAAGCCTAGTCAAGTAGGTTTATTGTCCAGACATCATAACCCAATATTAAATTAAAATTACAACATCAAAATATGAATTAATACACAGTATGGCTTTTATAATTACTATATTAAACACAGTGATCCATAACTAAAGGGACTGATCAAAAAATAAATACAATGTTAACTCTGGAATGCAAAAAGTGAATCAGACTGAGATTATTATCCTCATTAAAGTAGTTCTTTACGCGGTTTTCAGTGTAATCCGATACAAAAGTTTTGTTTTCATCATGTTCAAATGTTGTGTTAAAAAGATATTTTAATATTTTTATAAAACTACTAGTTGTTTATTAGTTTGTCCAAGATTGATTTTTATAAATTAACTTTTATAATAAAATATTTGTATGTATATAAAATGTATTTTCTGTTTATCAAACAAAGAACATTTTCTCATTTGACTGTCCTCTTCTTTAGATCTCATTTTGTCCTGTGTCAGTTGCTGTTAGGAATTTGCGTAAGACAACAGTTGTCATGGCTATCCCCAACTACACGCCTAGGTCTATTGTTCATGTGACTTTAAAACATTCAGCATTACGATATTCAGAAGATCAGCTAAACTGTAAAATACAACAGCTAATATTAGCTAGCTACACAGTTGCTGGCAAGCATTTTTTGAGAGTGGCTTCTACTGTACTACTGTTAGGCTTGTTACTGAGTAACAATGATTGGTTAAACTATTTCTTAAACTATTTTTTCATAAAAACTTTTTTCATAAAAACTGGTTCCAAAATGGGTCATTTGGACCCCCTATCTTCATGGACTTAGGTTTTTTGAGTCATGCGAAAAAAGAAAAAGATTTTGATCAATACTTTTTTCCGAACATTCTTTTACAGAACTTTATAGAACACACACCTTAACTGTGATTGGTCACGATGTACACAATACACAGTACAGAACATTATGATTGGTTAAAGGGCTCATTTACGTCTTGCAGTTTTGTGTTATATCAGTATGGTAAAAGTTAAAATCACCATAATAATTACTATGGTACTTCTACATATTTATTCGGATAGTGATAAATTTGCCACTGTACAAATACACTTTGCAACGAAACAATGACTGTGAGGGTAAAGTGCAGAACAACAGCTTTTATTTGATGGTATTTACAATTGTAATGGGTGAATTATGTGTAGCCCTATATGGGTAAAGGCCTTTGTATTTATAATCTTCCCATCCAAAGTTATAGTTTATTGTTTATGCTGTACTGTTGTGTTGTATAGCTTTTATTCTATTGTTTTTGCTGCTCAAAAACATTGAAACACCACAACATTGAAGTAATGCACATGATGATGTAACTGTAGAAATACTGCACTGCAATGTATTCAATCTGCAGTTTCATCAGAGATTTTGAGGTTCTGAGTCTGCAGTAAGAAGGAAACGCAATCACACATCACACTGTCCTCAAGGTTTAAACGCAGAATTACTGCAACTCACCCTTGTTTTGACATCGATCTGTGCACCTCTGTCCAGCAGCAGACGAACCATGTTCGTATTACCCCTCTTAGATGCCACATGTAACGGTGTGATTCCATTCTGTAAGCAGCATCAAACATGTAGGAATTAGAAGTGAGGGTACGTGAAGTAAAGCTAAGTATGCATGAATTCTAAGTACTCATAAAATCACAAAGCATTTAACACACTGTCTATATAGATCAACAAGATATCAAACATACATTAAAAAAAATTACAAATTTGACTTACATTTTTGTAACTTTAAATAACTTGAATAATTTAAATAACTACAGTGAGGCTTCGTGTGGTAATCGCTAAAGGCCCAATAATTCAGATTACGTTTTGATTTATCAGGGTCCTTTTAACATGCGATTCAAGCATTCAAATGAAAGGGGACGTGAGGACACACACCAGGCAAGCAAGAAAGAGAGAACGAAGGAGAGTGTCAGAACGAGACCGATGGAGTGAAACAGACAGAGAGAGAGAGAGAAAGAGAGAGAGAGAGAGAGAGAGAGAGAAAGAGAGAGAGATGGACAGACAAAATGGGCAGGAGATCAAGAGCTCTGAATGTTCTCATAAATATGCACTGTGGCACTGTTTTGTGCCAAAGAGGCATGAATATAAAGCCTATCTGACATTCTCTACAATGTTAGTCAAAGTGTGTGTGTGTGTGTGTGTGTGTGTGTGTGTTTGAGTATGTGTCACACTTGAACACACCCTTGCAGTGAAGTCCACAGCAGCCCCTCGGTTTAGGAGCAACGTCGCTACGTTCACGTTCCCATAATGAGCTGCAATGTGCAGCGGAGTG
The DNA here is from genome assembly GCA_037974365.1 of Hydrocynus forskahlii. NCBI lineage: Eukaryota > Metazoa > Chordata > Actinopteri > Characiformes > Alestidae > Hydrocynus > Hydrocynus forskahlii. The sequence goes on along the minus strand of JBBPCX010000011.1, from coordinate 6,132,089 downwards.
AACCCACTCTGCAACACAGGAAGAGGACAGGGGACACAGATACAGAGCAGTTCACGTACCATTACAGAACACACCCGCTGAAAACACACTCACTAGCCACACTGTCGGTGAGGGCAGCTCTAAGAGCAGCTCATCTGATCTCGAGGGCCATTCTGGAACCATTAGCTGAAAGGAATATCCCAGGACTTTTCAACCTGATCTCTAACTGCCAGATTACAGTTCAGTTCCACAGTTTATCTATACTTACTAATAAATAGAAAACTGATTCAGCCCATTTGTAATAAAATCATGGCAACATAATACAATTATTGTTTATATATTAAGTATTTTCCCAACTACAAGCTTTAAATACATTTTACTGATGAATTTCAGCAACTAACCACCGGCTTGTGCGTTATAATTGTGTTATAAGTGAGTGGGGTTTTGTACATGGTAATGTCTCAAAATAAATATCTGTGGTAATCAAGCTCACGTGACAGCTGCTGCATAAAGACATTAGGTAGAAAACAAATGTGTGCCAAATCTTACATCTGCCATCACTGACAATGCTGGCTACCAGAAATGCATCCCTGACCGATCTGCATCTATTATACAGGCATGCAGCAGTCACACATGGCATTACATATCAGAAGATGAAGTTTGAAAATAGAACTTAAAGGTCAGGGAGGGAACTCGTCAGAATTGTTCTGTCGTTTAAATAGAGCATAAACATGGAGAATAACAAGAATAAAGAGTCTTAGGGAAAGCCCATTTCAAACTGGCACAGGGCACACATTCACAGGAAATATTAAGAGATTGGACCCCAGACACAGGCATGCAAACAGAGGACCGTAAACTGAAGATGAGACCCCAAATCAAATTAACATACAAAAATATATGATCGTGAAAGTAACAGAACAAACACAGAGTGGTACATTTTGGTAAAGATATTGTAGAGTAGAAAAGGTAAGAAAAGAACAGAAAGAAAGAAAGAAAGAAAGAAAGAACCCCAAAAGAACAAAGAAATATATCGAAAATGAAAAGGGGGCATATTTCCAATGTAATTCTAATCAGTTATCAAATCATGTTAGGAATGAGAAAGTAGAGATTGGCCGAGCAATTTGAAGTACGTGAAATTCTTGCCTTACCTTTCCATTCTGAAAGTCACGGTCCGATTTAATGTGAAAACATCATTTACAAAAGTGTGAAGGATACATTGACTATGTGATACACATTCAAAGCTGGTGCAAAACAAAATATAGGTGGTGCAACATGCTATGCAGTGCATTATCTAAAATAAGCTGATTACCACAGCCAAAATACTTCAGAATATTTTCTTGATCTTGTTCATAGCTGTATTTTACTATCATGCAGGAAATTCAATGAACAAGGCCTACTATCTTAACCAGTTCAAACACATTCAAATGGTTATCATTCAATTACACATTTCAAATTACTTATTGCTGTGATTTAAACATTCATACATCCTGTCTACATGGGTCACAAATCCTTCAGCAAAAATAAAGAAAAAATGGTCAAATATACATTTAATGAGATGAAGCAAAGATAATTTTTGTTGGATGTATGGATGTTCATATTTAGATGCAATTTAAAATATTTAACTCAATTTTTATTTATAATAGCAATTATTTGTGATTTTTATTTATAATAGCACATGATTCTGTAATTATTTGCAATGAAAAAAATTATTGTTGCAGTTCTAATTGGTAATTGGGTTTGTATAAGCAAAACAAACTTAGAAGCTCAACAAATGAAATCATCAAGCTACCAGTTTTGTGTACTTGGCAGAAAACAAAGTTGTCGAAACAAGGTTTGCGAGTTAAATGAATGTAATTTCATGGGTGCCCACTACACTGAAGAATAAAGGTACCAAATAAAGCACCTAGGGCTGAGTACCATGACTTTTATGGCCCCAACTGAACTGCTTAGATACTATCGAGTATCAAAAAATGCTTTGTCATTTGTTTCCAAATTTTGATACCCAAAGAGTACATTTCATCAGCATGAGTTAATAAGCATGCAGCATGCTCATACCAATATCTAATAATGCTGATGATTGGCTGTTTAACATAACTTTACACAAACGCATCATAGAGCCATGCAAGAAAATTCTGCATTACACCCAAAGACAGGGCTCATGTGTGTAAGTGTGTTGTTATATTTACATTGTGATAAATAGGATTATATTTTATGAAACTGTTGAGTATATAAAATGCCAAAATCCTAACTAAAGATTGGTACTGTAATGTAATTTGCACTGTAATGCGTAGTGTCATTTTTGGGGAGTTTTGTATAATTAGATTTTTTTTAGATGGATTTTGGATTTTAAATGGATTTTATAAAATAGGTATCAAAATCTATCAGGAGGTTTTCTCAACATCACTGAAACACATGATGACTTTTTTTTTTACAAGTAAGTGTATTATTTTATACTTTGCCACTGCAAGACCTCAGTGTTTACAAAACCACAGAGTCTGAGCATGCTGCCAAAGATGCATTGTGATTGAGAAGTCAATAGTCAGAACATCTGGAACAGCTACCTTAAGATTCGGTATCTCTGGAAGATCTTTTTGCTAACTAGGCTAACGACTCTAGCTGATGGTAGCTTTCCATTGGTCTATGGAAATTTCTTTGCATCAGCGATAATTTTAAGCAGGTATAAATGTGTACATTTCAACATGAAATCACCTGGGTTTCACAGATTGTTAGACAATTATTCCTTTTAATACGTCTCGTCGTTATATGAATGATTTAGTTCCAAAACGTATTAAAAGTCTTTTTTCGTCCATGTTTAGGCGTTAGAACAGTTACATTAAGAGTCGATATCTCAGGAAGATCTTTTTGCTAACTAGGCTAACAACTCTAGCTAATGTTAGCTAGGTCCAGAAACTGAAAATAAATCATCTAACACAGAAGAATCCAGTGTTGCACTGGTAAGCTCAAATAGTCTATTAGCTTATCTGAAGAGGCAGCCTCGGCAACTCAGCCGTCATGACCAGCCCACCAGATTTTCTATTAGAAGCTGCTTAACTGTGTTACTGAATAGTATGCTGTAAACTACAAAAGCAGGTGTATAGACCTATGTTAAGTTCGGCCAAAGTCTCTCATTAACTGTTGGATACTCAAATATCAAAATTAGTCAGAATGTACATCCTTAATTTGTTCTTTTGCAATGGTTCTCCAATAATCCAAAGGTTCTCTAGCAGTTAAAGGTTTTTCCTACAAACCCTTCCTAGAAACTCAAGGTAAAAACCTTTATTGTTGAGTGTAGGTCCAAAAATGCTTGGATGCTATTTTTGTCCTATTTGACCACATGAGCAGTGAACAGATGTGCATTGAAAAGTATAGTGCTGATGGTCAGTTATGTAAGTTTCAAACCGACTGTACACAAGCACTGTGGAATCCTAATCCATGACGGAGAGGATTACAGATGTTGGGGGAACGCAGACTGTCTGGTTTATTGGATTTTCATCCCATGTCAGTTTGTAATATCATCATTTGAGCAAGCAAATCCTCATCATCAACTAAGGCATCATAAAAACAAGCAAATGTGACAGTTCAGGGCGAGCACAATTAAAAAGTAACACTGATGGATAAATGAATATTACAGCTCAGTACATCCAAACAGTTTCTGAGTGATAGTTATGCGAGACAGTCAGCCATGCACAGGTAAATATATTTATACTGGAACATAACAAAAGAAAGAAAAATGTTTTTGCATGCAGTGCCACAAAGTGGACAGTAGATGTGTAAGAAAAGTGCAAAATAAACTGATGCTGAAGAGTCTGAACTAGAAAATATCTCTACCTCAGTAGTCCTATTGACCATCATCTGTAGCAGCAAAGAATATGAAGGGGAAACAGTTTTGTTATTTTTCTCTTCTCCACACGTGCGCACATACATGCACACACACACACACACACACACACACCTTATATTCACATTCTGCATGCATAAAGAAAGGTCTTTCCATTTTTCTATGGAAATTTTCTTGCATCAACAATAATTTTAGGTATATATGTAAATTTCAACATGAAATCAACTGGGTTGCTGACAGTTAGACAATTATTCTTTTTACACCTATACATCACATTGTTATATGAAAGATTTTGTTCCAAAAAGGTATTAAAAGTCAGTTAATAAACACACGAACCGTCACAGCCATTCGACAATTACATCAATGTTATCTACCATTAGAACAGATTTTTTAATATACTTTGGAATAAAATTCTTATATTCTGACTAATCACTAAGATCAGTTTACACTCAGTTACAATATAAGTATGAGTCTAAAAGACTAAAAAATAAAAAACTACACAATAAAAGCTAAAACACTATTGTGGAAAAAACACAAAGCCTTTTAAACAAACAAAAAAAAAACACTTGTGGCTTGAAATGCCATATTTACATTTGTTCCCTCTAGAGAACATTACATTTCTTAACTTACATTTTCTTCACATATAAAATGTGGTATGGGTATATTCATGCCACTGTTCACTGTTCAGTCTCATCTAACTAAGTTAAATCAAATAAATACTATTTTAGTCAAAATATAATCAAAATACAATTAATATTTTAGCCCACCTTAGCCAAGAGTAACTATATTTGTAAAAAACAAGAGGAGATGCTTTTGCTTTCATGAGAATTAATTAATAAACAAAGACCTCACTTACATTAGGCCGTCTCAAACAACAGCAAATTAAGAACAGATCACTTATTTCTCTATGGCTGTGGGCTCAAAGCTATTGTCACTGGTCATTTCCAAAGAAAAATGAGTCCACCTAAATCAAAACTTCCACACACACATACATACATACAAGCACACACAATGAAAAACACACCCACACTCTTTCTTTTTCCAGCAAAAGGTTGCACTTCATACAACCTTTACACGAGATGCATGCTGAGCCTACATACTGACGTCCAGTTACTCAAATCAAAGGGTTCAATCACCAGGTAAGGCACAACATGTACAAAAGAAGAATGGATTGATAGAGAAAAGACAGAAACCCGTATAGCATCAGGATGAAGACACAGGAGACAGGCACACTGAGACTGGAGGAGAGAGACACAGAGAGAGATGCAGAAAGAGAGACAGAATCTTACGAACAAGAGCAAAACACCGTCAGTGGTAGAGTACACAATGGACGGCAGTGAAGCCATGATGAAAACACTGTAGCACTTGATCACTCCCACCAAAAGCCACCGAAGTCACATGACAGTTTGAAAGGACAAAGGGGGTAAGATGCTGTAGAAGCACCTGACAGTTGGTTAGAGGATTAACATCACATCATTTTCCAAACATGCAAAATTGTATTCCTCCGGTACACTGTAAACACCAGTGCTTTGAATGCCACTTGAATGTGTATGACACGTTCACACTGATAACTGTAGCCACTGTAGTAACAAAACCAAAACTTCCAAATAGTAACTTTCTGAAAAATGAAAAGAGATTTTAGTCCAGATTTAGACCTACAATTAAAAGAGCTATGATCTGACAGCCACAATATATTACATCATTACAGTTTTCTTTTATTTTCCTTACTTTTGGCAATAATTGTGTGATGTAATACAATTTTTCTCCAAGAAGTGATGCCCTAGAACTGATGCACACTCAAGTCAATCTAAAGCACTCTTTTTCAGTGTACTCAAATTTCCCAACATCAGCCAAACTTCATATGCGAATGCTAGCTGAGCCCCTTTGCTTCCCCTTTTCCTGACATGCACCTTGGACTGGACGTCTGCATTGTGGTCATTCTGCAGGAGCAGAGCGGCTGACTTGGTATCGTCCTTGCGGGCGGCGATGTGCAGGGCAGGCAGCCGCACTTTGCCCTTGGTGTCGTTCTCCAGGAGGATGGAGACCACCTGGTTGTGACCCTGCTGCAGAGCGATGGCCAGGGGAGTGAAGCCATCCTACAATCCACGGGAGACAAAAAATTGATTACTAAAAAAATAAACAATCAGGTTTGTGCGTTATTACCAGTTCTTAGCTGCCGCCTGTGTATTGGGACATATGTCAAAAGTATTGGGACATACGTCTTAATTCAGGGTTTGGGCTAGGCCCCTTACTTCCAGTGAAGGACAGTCTTAATGCTTCAGCTTATCAAGACATTCTGGACAACGCAGTGCTTCCAACTTTGTGGAAACGGTTTGGGAAGAACCTTTTCTATTCCAGCATGACTATTCCCTAGTTTGGAACCACTGATATTTTTTGTCATTGTTATTATTGTCATGCTCACCGGTCACGTGACGCCCACGTGGAACTGGAAGTACTGCGTCACATGCCATAAACACTGGGAAGAGGTACACACACACTGCTCAGTCACTGAGTGTTTCTCTTTTTGCCTCGCTTACCTCCGTTGCTGTACTCTGGTTTCCTCCATTCTCCAGTAGATATCGCACCACATCCAGATGGTTCTCCTGGGCAGCCATGTATAAGGGAGTGAACCCATTCTGAAACCAAACACAGTAGCTGTTAGATAAACAGCAATAAATAGTGACAGCAAAAACACGCACTGATATCAACATTTCTGAGTCTCACTCACCTGTGACTGTGCATTGATGTCTGCTCCACGTTTGACCAGGACCTTCACCACCTCACCCTGTCCGGCTAGAGAGGAGATGTGGAGAGCTGTGTTTCCTTTCTGTGGGTCAAACATACATGTTTTAACTTCAAATATTTTACAGAATCTAGCAAAGAATACAACTCTAGTCAACTGCAGTCAACACAAGCTGATGATATTGCATAATTTTTTAGTTGCAATCAGCCTTCTATGCTGAGTTCTGTCGTTCTCCTCCATTAACTTCTTGATTGTAGTTGATCCAGTTGTGACACGCCTGCACAAGTAATATGAGCAGTCTCTTTTACTTTTACTTTAAGTTGCTAGACCCAACACTACAGTGAAAACATGAATGGACAAATAGAAACATCATAAAAGGACTTGCAATAAATATACCATCACACCTTGTGGAGTGACAGTATATTTGTTTTATCTGAAAGATCTTTTAGGGTTTTTTTAGGGTTTTGCATTAATGCTTGAAAAGCTACTACCCGTACAGATATGAACAGTGCAGGTGTTTCTATGTGAATTAATCTCCAATAATTGTTTTTTAATAATTACCCTGTGCGAGTGTGCAATTACACAACTTATAAATCAGATGATCAGCGGCTGAGTATTGATCACTTTTAAAAATCTATTTTTGTGGTCAAGTCCCCTCTGTAATATATGGGGAGAGAGAGAGAGGACGGTTGAGTCACCTTCAAAAGGTGTGTCTGTGATGTCACGGCTAAGGGGGCCGGAGGGGGACAAAAAGCAAAGAAACAAATGAAGAGCAAAACACAAAGCAGACTCATAAACAAACCTTAAGACACTAACGCTCAGGTCAGTCACAAAAAAACAGATGTGTGTCACTGTTTGTTATGGTTTAATTAAAAATTATCAGCCTGTGAACGCAGGTATGTGTGTTTTCATCCATGCTTTACCAGAAATAGCTTGGTAAGAGCCGGCGCATTAATGTCATCCCAGCTTTTGCAGCGGTAAAGCGGTGGCCTCAGAATCAGCAAATCAAATCCACGGTGTGAGAATACTTCTTATTTTAATACAAACTTTTTTTGCCCATAAAACCAATGTTTGGGTGTCTCCACACACTCCAAACCACGCAATCACATTTCGCACTTCATTGTGGAAATACATCTAGTTCTTTCAATAATTCTATAATATCTTCAAGTCTGTTGGAAAAGTATTTCAAGTGGCTCTACAAGAAGCTACATAAAGATGAGAGAATGCCAAGAGTTTTAACTAAGGTTACAGTGTACTGTTCAGACGTATATGGCTATTTGATTGCTGTTGATTAGTCTCATCTGATAATATGGGCTAGAAGTGTTTTGTTAATTGTGTGAAATGGAGGCAATTATAAATAATTGCAGCTTCACAGTTTGAAAATTGCACCAAAATTGCACTTAAAATTGAAATTTCAATCTATTTTCAAGCCTTCACTTTTATTATAAAATGAGTAAAATCGTGTGCTAAAACTTGGACTCTCTTCTATAGGTGTTCCTAAACATTACACTGGTAAGTTAATGTTCATTCTCTGAAAGGTTCATTCTGTGGGGATTTGTGTTAAGGTTTGCTACAGCAGCAGGAACATGTAAAAGCGTGTGGCTGTTACGTAGTTGATGCATTAGTTTAGGAAGTGGTACAGCAGAGAAGCAGTGACCTGTGAAGTGAATTTCATTATTGAATGATCATTTCCAGTTCGTAGTGAACCCTGTGACCCGGCCTCTTGGTCTGATTCTCAGTAGGGAGCATTAGTGATTTAAGGTTGTTCCAGACACAGGCCAATCAGCAGGCACCCACAGACAGGGCATGTTAATGATACGTGTGGAGAAGAGGGGATTCATTAGACAGCCTCATAATAATCAGAACCAAAGACAAGGAGGAATGTGATGAATTATTGTTCCCAGCCAAGGGAGGCTGGATTATCCAATTAGGGCTGTAATTAACTGTGTGTGTGTGTGTGTGTGTGTGTGTGTGTGTGTGTGTGTGTGTGTGTGTGTGTGTGTGTGTGTGTGTGTG
>JBBPCX010000011.1:6096142-6117633 GCA_037974365.1 Hydrocynus forskahlii | reverse complement strand
AGAGAGAGAGAGAGAGAGATATAGAGAGAGAGATAGAGAGAGAGAGAGAGAGAGAGAGAGAGAGAGAAAGAGACCATGCAGATTTAAATGCAGAGATCCAGAGATGGCACAATACAGATTTCCCTTTTCTGATTCCAATACTGATTCTGAAAGTATAAGTATCAGCTGATAAAGACAAGCATCTACATTTTAGAAAGCATAAAAACTACACTTTTTACCTAACTTTTTAAATGAGCTACAGGATGTGTACAGGATGTAGCACGTCTAATGTAAATGTGTGCAAAATCAGACCATTTAAGATAAACGAATTGTAATTACAATAGATACTGTTCTTCTATGTAGTTGCTACTTATAAGCAGTTAAGTCATTATTAAAGCTGGATGTGTCTCGTTGTTTTTTCTGTCCAGTGTCTCGTCCAGGATTTTCTGCTGATATCGGTATGACTTTTAGCTGATTTTGGTTGTGATGTCTCAGGTTACCTCCTGTTTGGACAGATGTAGTCTCAGTGTGAGGGCAGCGAGCCAGCATACTCAATCAGGGCCTTCTTTCTGTATACTAAGCATCATCATATGATCTACTGTACATTGTTGACAAAGGTTTGGGGACATCTTGCTTTCTTTTAAAAGTTGTAAGTTTTGTGAAATTTGTGAAATTTTAAACTGTCATTTACACAGGTAACAGCATTGACTGCAGATGAGTAACATTACATCAAGAAGATAAAATGTGGTATATGGCATTTACTCCCAAAGAAGCACATACTGGTATTTACATATGTGGTTTTGTTTTCCACAAAACAAACCTGCTTGGACGTTTGTAGGTTAGGGCTGCATAGGTTTGTAAGACAACACTGAAATAATACTGACTCCAGATAACTGCTTAAAAATATTGCCACTGGACTGATGTTTATACTGATATTTCAAATTGATCACTGATGATGTATTTATTGTATAGGACAATGTTTAGGTTATGCTGGGTTATTGAGTTAAAATATTTGCATTTATTTTACTGCATGTGTGGATGCACAGGGGGCCCTCGAGTTACGACACAGATCCGTTCCCTCAACAGTGATGTAACCCGAATTTTGGTGTAAGTCGAAACACAAGCTAGCCTGAGTCACTTACCAATCCTAACACAGTTGTAAAATCATGAAAACACAACTAAGCCACAGAAAAAGGAAAAGGAAAACGCCCTCACTCATACTGCACGTTCGCCCATGTAGTCCGTAAGTGCAAAGCTAACGGCGTAAGCCAAGTAGGAGTGAGCATAACCGTCGTATGTCGAGACGGTTGTAACTCGAAGACCCCCGTATATAAATAAATGTTACATTTTGTAATATTTATTATATTAATATCCAGATGTTTGATAGTGTAAATGTACTACTTATCCACTCTAAATATATATATATATATATATATATATACATATATATATATATACACATACTCATTATGTACAGACGCATACTCATTATGTACAGACACGTCTACATTTAGTTCATATATAGTTTACAAATACATTTATGTAAATATTTTACAACACAGATGTCCATATTCTTTATCTCTAGATTGTATAGTGTACATTTTTAATACTGCACAGTTAGTACAGTATTTTATTTTTATTTTTATTCTATTTTATTCTATTTTATACTATTCTATTCTATTGTTATCTTAATTTTTGCTGCTCCTAACTTTGTACTGTCCACTTTCTGCCGTGACAAAGCAAATTTGCCACTTGTGGGACTAATAAAGGTTTATCTTATCTTATCTTATCTTATATATTCCTTTTTTGGAATTTTAAAAGATTGAACTGGTTATTTTACAGTAATAGCACTGATTAACAGCATTTGTATTAAAACATTTTGAAAAGCTACATATTCCCAAACTGATGAGAAATGTTTATTTATCAACAAAACAGGAAAATGATTTTTTTTCAATCATGAACATCATTCACTTTGAATAGAAATAGAATATTTCACCAGGTTTCTGAAAGGCATAGTATATCATAACTGAGATCTACCTACCACAGCCTTCTGTCTTTGTCAATTAAATGCTGGTAACACCATTACAGGAGTTTGGTTTCAAGAGAATTAGAAAAATACAGGAAAGATCAATGACAGCACCCACTGAGCCACTCAGGAGGATACACTTAAATTGCATGTCCACACAAGAAGAGCACTCAAAGCGCATCATTTCCTCACATTCTTTTAAATGTATATAACAGGATCTTCATCTTCTCAGCACAGATCCTACAAAACTGTTCCTAGCTTTCTTGGACAGTGGGGTAAAGGTCATCTGAGTTTCCATGGCAATGGAAAGCCAGACCATTTATAGACCATAACAGGCATGAAACACACGAGGCCAGAATGATCAGAGAAGAACCACTGTCACACGCTGTTTATAAGTCATATGCTGTTAATTCATATACTTTAACTAATAGATTTAATTGAAGCATGTAAAACACATTTAAGGACTGACTATGCTGCTTAGCTCTGATTATTACACTTAAGCATAACCATATATTGCACAATTCTGTGAGAATGGTAAAACCACAAATGCTAAATGCAGGAATTCATCAAGCAAACTTGAGTGGCCCTCTGGAACGCAGCCCCCAGCAGCAGGTGTAGTAGAGGCCACGTTTGGAACACCTTTGCTCTACACCCCTTAATATTTCAACTTGACTTCATGCCAAACCATCATATGCTTCATGTCCTCTGCAGACTTAACACTTGGATGCGCTTCATTTCACCCAGACTGCCAAGTGCACTTAACAACTTTAGCATGACTTTGAAGTTTTAATCCTCAAAGTTTAGCCAAGATCATCAAAAGGGTTTGTATTGATTCAAAGAGTGTTGGAACAATTCCTCTTACAGCCATAGCAAATCTGCTATGCTCCAGCTTTAAAACAGGCAAATAACATGAATGGTATGATTACTTTACTTGAGCACAGGTTTAGGGCCGTTTCAATTAATTAACTAAAATTGATTACTAGGTTACTTTCTGAATTTAAAAAACATCCTTAGGTCATTATGAAACATTCAGAACAGCTTCCAGAAGGGTCAAAATTGTGTGGATAACTGAAAATGAGAAAACCAACACCAGCAGGATATCACAAATGCATGTACATTTGTAGTTAATAATTCCTGCATACAGTCCTATGCAAAACACTTTGAATTAAATCACATTCAATTTATTTTCTATGAAATCTTCTACAGACAATAAATAAGTGTTCTTCAAAGTATAAAGTTAATTTAGCAAATAAACAGTAACTGTGAACTTAAGTGGATGCTAAAACATCTGTATGGAGTGACAAAACATCTGTATGATATTAAATGAAATGTTTGCTGTCATAAATTAATCATTAATAATAAAATTAATCGCTTCATTACTCAGTTACTAACATGATGGATAGTGACAGCCCTACACAGATTCAGAACTGCGCATTTGTATTTAAACTGAGAAATCTTCGCTACAGGCACTGGGACTGGCCAGGACTTTCCACACTACACGCAAAAGATTTCTTAAACAATTTCAGATTTCCATGGAGAAAAATCAGTAGGTGGTAGTCTCTTCTGTCAAACATTTAGAAAACTGCAGGCAAGAGGAATACTGCACAACTGTACTGTCTATTGGTCTGCTGCTAGTCTTGAGAACAGTATGATAAGATGCATATCCTTCAATGATAAACTGTAGAAAGGGTTTGGTCATTTTAGCAAGACCACCCAGGCTGTATTCGTAAGCAGCAAACATGAAGAGGCCAAACTTGACAGAGATCAGTGCTGTCAGGACACTCCAGCACCCGCCATTTTGCAACTGGATATCTCTGGACGCCTGCCTGGCAATGTAAACAACTTAGAGAGGTCAGCAGATAGCACCTTGAGAAAAGCACCAAAATGACATCCAAACAAATGTTGCATGAGATATGTTAAAATCAGTCTTACTGAAGGCACAACCAACCAAGATCAGTGGATTAAAGCCCGAAGGTCAAGATCATTTCCGACACATTAAATGATCTAGAAAGTGAAGATATATATAAGGTACATAAAGCAGACAGCGTCAGAATGTAGGTCCAAATATAGATCCAAGCGGTGGAGAAGTGGAGATGCAAAGTGTCCCAAAGGGTCTGCAGATTCTTACCAAGGAATCAGTGCTCTGACTCTGGTCAGGAACATTACTTAGATAAGGGGTACTCCTCTCAGGACTGTCCTTCGTTGCCTTTTGTGCCTTACGCATCGCTGCATTGCCCATGGCAACCACAAATCAGCTTCACGTCATTTAAAGTAAAAAAAAAACAACAAAAAAACAAAAAACAAATAGTCACTAGCTAAACTTGCTAACTCCTACTAAACTAATAAAGCTCCTCCTCACAGTCCATTCCAGTGTCCACCAAGGGACCACCACACTACTTTTACTCACTTGTCGTTTTTTGCTAGTCAAACCTCCAGTTCCTTCCAAGAACAGAGAAGCCATCTAACTGCTGCTAGCCACAGGGTGCTAATGCTTTGCCTTTATTGCGAATTTGAGCCCCAGCTATTTTTACTCCCACCAGCCCAGCTATGCATGTGAATGGACTGTCTGCCATATGTTTGGGACAAGGGGACAGGGTGACACAGGCAAGAGGCTTGGGATAGGACAGGGCAGAAGGCGGGAGCTGAATATCCACTGCAGTGCAATGGTACCTTATTAGCCAACTTCAAGTGTCGCCAACAGCTAAACTAAAGTGTCACCAACAACTTCTCCAGCACTCTTTAACACCTCCAACACCTCCAATGCCTTCCTTCCAGCTCCGCAAATTAGCCAGTTAGTTGACTGTAGTTAGATTGCATTACCTCAGTTTTTTTTTCCCAACTGTAACCTTGTCCATAAAAACACAATTTCAGCGACTACTGACTTGCTCCAGTACTACTGACAGCTCCAGTATTAAATTAAAGACAAAAAATAGAGTTTTGGCTGATTGGGGTAAATTTAAAAAATGTGTACGGTCGACATGTGATGTCTTGGATGCTTGTGAAGCTTAAGCTGAAGATGTATGTACAGGATGAAATGGCAGCAACCATGCAATCATGCCTCACACAGCAAATGAAAGCCTCTGACAGTCCACACAAAAGACTTCTTTAACTTTAGCTCCTGCTGTCCAACGTATTATGCAGTAAGATGATAGCGGATGATGAATGCCATGCCTTTGTGCTACAGTATATTATGCTGTTCTAGTCCACCAAATTATGCTAAAGTATGCACTCTTGCACAGCGCCTTGCTTACAACACGATCCAGAGCCAAATATTTGATGTACTTCACAGCTCATGCAACGGGCTCTACAGCAGCTCTGAATATTGATCCTGGAGCAGCCAGATGAAGTTCCCACCAAATGAATTGATCCAGCTCTCACAGTCAGTAATATGCAATTCATTTACCTCCCAACCCCTAGAGTGGTGCTTCTCTTGTCAAATATACAAAGAACTTCTCCTTGGAGATGAGTTAAGCCTGGTCTAAGCAACAGTATGTTGTGTGTGGGTGGCAAGCTTACCAGAGGTAAATGTCCCCATTCTTTCCAGAAACCACTGAAAGACTACTGACCAAATATCCCATTCCTATTAGACAATACATTAACTGTTGAGGCCCAAATATTTTTTAAACATTTTTTTTTCTTTTTTTTTTATCAATTAAATATTTGAATATGAGACACTAATCCAGCTTTTATAAAAAGAGACAATCTCCATTACACACAGTAATCACACAGACCAATATGAATTTTCCAAAGGGTGAACGATATGGCAAAGATATGACATCTTGATATATCATTATATTTTCAGGGTATGAACACAGCACACAGTGTGAACCCTGCATTTAACCCATTCACCAAAGTGAAGCAGTGGGAGGCCAGCGACGCAGCACCCGGGGAACAGTGTGTAGGGACAGTACACCACACACTCCAGGGTACCTCAGTGGTGCCACTGGCAGTCTTGGGATTCCAACCCATGACATTCCTATCACAGGGGCAACTCCCTTACCATCAGGCCACCAGCTATCATGTTCAATTCCTCCTGCTAGCTTGGTTTCTCCATATCACAGAATGTCAGGGTGACACCCGCACTGGAAAAGTAATTGATCACAACAATGATCACAACAAATCAATTGATCACAACAAATCATCATGCCTTACACTGTTACATTAATGAGTTAAGAGCGTTTTTCCATCTGCAGTAAGTTACGAAGGACCCCAGCCCTCTATTGGGGCAACCACTAACTCATCCAGAGAGGGGATTTTGTTTCAATTTCCCAACTCATTACAACCAAACTGCAGGACATAATCCTTCGGTAGAAGCAGACAACAAACGTCTTTAATCTGTGGTAAACCATATGGGCAGGGGAAGAGGGGGTTGGGCTCTGAAAAGAGCCGCTCTCTCCTGCTGTGAGGGAATGCATCTGTGCTACTGATGACAAATAAAAGGATGGTATTCATTAAACATCAAATGAGCTCCTTTAATTATTCTACAGTAGATGTGTGGTGTAATGACTGCATCCAGTTATTACACCAAAACATTGAGGTAAACTGTAATATATGAAGATGTTAATATGTCTTCCAGTTTATTTTTTCATTACTGAAACATGTCATCACAGATACCTATAACCTACAAACAACATGACAGTTTAGGGATTTGTAGCGACTGACTAAACGGTGAAGGAGAGACAATCTCATCATAATCTGATCAGTGAAGTATTAAAGCTGTACATTTTACTAGCAACAATATGGTACTAGTGATGAATGTGAAAACAGTCATGGTCCTGAAGTCTGTTTTGAGTTTATCCCGTCACAAGACAACTGAATGGCCTAGTTTTCTAAACCAAATCACTTGGGTTTCTTAAAGAACATTCATTATGTACAGGTTCTATTAGGGGTGTAACAATTCATAGAAATATTGTGATATTGTGGTGCAAAAATGTGATAATATGCATCGTGGAGACATTTAACATGACTTCATTGGTTCTAGTGGTGAACAAATTCCAGCCAATGACCCATTCCAGCACATTCATGTCATACATCACCCCCTCTCCAAAAACTCCAGTTGTATTAGCAAATTCTGGCAGAACTCAACACGTGTCAGTTGTCTTTACTGAAATGTAATTCTAAATATCGTGAGAATATTTGTTTGCAGTCTTTGTTGAATATATTGTGAGTGTATCAAATTGTGAGCACTGACTCATCTATCAAACTGAATCGCAAGATGACTGTATCATTACACCCCCTAGATGTTCCGAGAACCATTAGCTCAAAGCCAAGAACTATATGGAAACCTTTATTGTACAAGAACTAGACTTTAATGGCGCAAACTGGTGACAGTTTTATGCAGATCTATGTTACTGTTAACCCGATTTACTACCAAGCTGTCCTTAACTAATTTCATAAGGTTTCCAAAATTACATCTCCACAAAACCTTACTCCAGCTAGTACTTTAAAGTAATGTGGGCCCTTACAGTCAGACATGAACACACCACACTATGTAAAATTCTTTTTCTGCATTTAACCCATTCATCAAATGAAGCAGGGGGCTGCCACCAACGAGGAGCACCTAGGGAGCAGTGTGTGGGGAGAGTACCTTGCTCAAGGGTACCTCAGTTTTGGGATTTGAACCCACAACCCTCTGACTGCAGGGGCAATGCCCTAACCACTAGGCCACTAGATAACTTACTGCGGGATTTTAAATCTGCAGCATCAGTGGGGATCCTCTGCTGAAAATCCTTTGTACACATTTGACACAAGTGTACGTTCCAGATACGCATGTCCTTGACGGGCAGCATTCTCAACAATCAACACAAGCTACGAAAGTGCACAGAAAAAGGACCACAAAAAATCTGAGGCTGTGTTGCCATAGCAACTCAGGGGGCGGTAATGGAAGTCTTGATTTTTTTTTTCCTCTTCAGCATTTCGTCTGTAGTAGCCCACCGGCAAGCTGCATGTAGCAAGTAGATGAGCTAAGCAGAAGTACACAGCATGATGAGATGAAAATGGAGCTGTAATACAAGGAAGGAGAACCATAACACGGGGGCTGTAGCAAAGAAACATTAACAGCTTAGATGGTCTTCAATAACTCAGGAATTGCTCTGCTCTGGCAAATGGATCTGAGTAGGTTAATGAAGCCTGTTAAAACACAAGGTGTAATATCAAGATCACTAAATCCAATGAGTACATGCCAGACATCCCTGAATAATCTACTTACAGATTTCAGTAAATCTAAGATAGCCTTGTTCAGGCCTTCAAGAATAATGGAAAGTTAATAACTGTTTTTCTAGGTCCGTAGATTATTTCTAAGACACAGAAACACACAATTTACATTTAAAAATGCTTCATAAGATGCACACAGTGGGTATCTTCAGATACCCAGTGGCAGAATACCATGATAGTAATATTGCACCAGATATTGCACATGTTGCAGTAGAAATACTGTGTGTATGTGTGTGTGGTGAACTGGGAGACGTTTCCCATGACTCAAAAAAGGTTTAAAATATTACATAAATACGGTGCAGGGCATTGCAGGGCTGAATGTGTAGTTATTCTGTTTCCAACAGCTGGGTGGTCAGCTGGGTTATCAGATGGACAGGCTAGCCAGTGGCCAGATTTGGAGGATTTGGTTTAGTAGCTAAAGTCAGCGCGTCCCTATAACACCCCCTTTTATAGTAGTGCCCTACTGAGCCACAGGCCAACCTGGCCACTCCTACAAGGCCAGATGTTGTGCTTTTTTTTCAGTCAATCTGGGTTTGAGTAGTGGCAGGTTTTTGGCTGCCAAACACACATGTGGGGAAACATGGCCAGCAGGGCTGCATAGGACATAGTTTGTTAAGAAGGGTGTGATGATTTCAGTATAATAACCTGCCGATTAGGCAGTTTTCCCTGCAATTGGAGGGCTGTGGGTTCAAATCCCAAGACTGCCAGTGGCAATTGTATTAAGAAAAAATTGTATTAAACATGAAAAATAGCTAAATCATTGCACCCCTATTTGTTAGTCATTTTCATGATACGGGCCTTCACTATATTTGTATTGCATATTTATAAGTCTACAACATGGAAAAGAGCCTGTAGGCAGTTACTGAGTATTGTATTGTGTGGTGTTGGCACTCTGACCAAACACAGACGTTCTTTGGTTGTTTGGATGAACAAATGTATGTACAAGATCTACTGTTTTCACATAAATAATATCTGGCAAAATAATTCAGGCCACAAGAGCTCAAACTGGTGTGAGAAGTATAACATATAGCAAAGGATACAACAAGCAAATTATATGTAGGATATCGGAGGATGTATTTTTGCTATAAAACATTTAAATGGCTAAGCACTTAAACAGTTTTTTTGTCAGCAAATGTGTGAGCTTCCACACTATCCAGCTTCTCATGCAAAATTCATGATGGATCTAGAGTAGTCCAGAAATACTGTGCAATCATAGAAAGTGCAAGCAGATAGAGGAAGAGCCCATCGCTGCCTTTCTACTTTGAACCTGTCTACATTCTTTTATTTTGCACATATATACTATAGCACTGAATCACAGAGGAACGCAGTAACTATTAAAGCCTCAGAAACTCAAAACATCATAACGTTACATTTTTTTCCAACAAAAGAGTGTCTTTTACATTGTGTCACCATTTTTTGAGGACAGGCGCCAACAGAAATGGTCCAAAACATCCAAAAGTTATAAATCTTTAATTCATCTATAAAATGACTGATTTCAGTGATACAATGTCTGTGTTCTTGGGTTGAAAAGATCAAGCAAACCAAACATATGGTGCAAAATTTTGGTGCATTTTTTATGCCTTGCAATGTGGTACAGGATGTGTTTGCATGTTATTTAATATATGCATAAAGAGGAAGCCAAAGCAGAACAGGCTTAAAAATTAAGCTGTCTGTCTGGCTCTTCTCATCTGCACTAACAACTGATGGAAAAGTGTCGGTGAAATGGGACCTATTTTCAGCTCTTTTATCCTCTCAAAGGCCACCCTGCAAATATGCCTTCAAATTATGCTCAAATTTAATACACTTAATGTACTGTACATTAACAGCCAAGCCCCTCAGAAACCCAACAGGCCCACAGAGACTATGTATTCTACTCTATGTATTACTCTATGTATTATGTGTTTATGTATTTCAGTGCACAAACATAAAACTGGATGTAAGTATATTACACTAACAGAAAGATGGTATAGAACAGTAACACGAAGCATAGACACTGGAAGAAGACAATATTGACTCTTTTGGGAAAAAAAGGGAGGGTACCGCAGTATGAAATACAGGCACATAAAAATATCACATCACATGGAAGCTGGCCAAGTTCATCTTGCCAAGTAAAAATACTGTTCTCAGTGCAGCAGATGACTTTAACTGTAACAAAAGATCTTATGCCAATAGTCAATAACAGCTGATAAGTGATTTAAGGACAAGTATTGACAAGAACCAAGAGGAACATGTTAAAAGAAAGTCATATGTGAACAGTTCACAATGTTACAGCTATCAAAAATAATGAAGAGAACTGTTACCAAAATAGCAAAACATGGCTAATTCTGTCAAGGGTGTAGGTTTGCTTTTGACACTGATGGGGACACAAAAACAGTAACTTTATTCCAGCCACAGTGCAATCTTTTATACATTATCATCAAAGTACATGTACACTGTACATATAGGGACCTAAATGGTGCTACTATAATCAACATAACCAATAGTTAAGTAAAAAAAATTCTTTATTTTCCTTTGTCACCTGACTGGAACTTTGAAGTACATTTAAGGCAGGTACTGTTACCATTTTAAACCAACACTCTCAAAATTTGTATTTCCATCCAATCATTAAACTTAACTACATCCACAACGTAAATACAACAATCGATTATCAGTAAACTGTGCAACGCTAGTTTCTTACTAAATCAACACTAAATGCAACGTGTTACATATTTTCGAGCACAGAATTATTAGTATAAACTCGTCCTCTGTCTCCCCTACATCTATTCAACTACTGGACTGAGCTCTGGCACTTTTTAAACCCAGATACAACTTCAGCCAATCACAAGTTAGGAAAAAACGGCAAAGCCAATCCTGAAACAAAACGGGGTTAGGAACACGGGCCTCGCAGAACCGTTTGTGTTCCAAATACCAGTGAAAACAGTTTTGTTTGAATCATTTTGTTTAAAATTATTGCTAGGGGAGATTCAGTAATCATTGGATATTGATAGGGACTACACCCTTGATTTTCATCATAACTACCAGAAAAAGTAAAACATTTTATCACTGATGAAAAAAATAAACTACCTACCTACCGTATGGAATACAAAAGAGGTGTGATTTGGTAAACGTACCTTTTACAGCATAGAGGTTTCCCCTACAATCACTACTTTAATAGAGTTTCTACTAACTAAAGCTCATTCCCAGAAACTTCAGTAATTGCTTGCACCAAACTCAAGTTCCAGCCTTTAGCCATACCACCTTGAAAGTAACATATCCAGATGCACACTGAAAGGCATTTTACTATCATGAAAGCTTTCAGTGTAATTAAACATGCATCAGCCAGCTAAGCCACCGTATCTGTGAACGTGGTGTGACAAATTCCAAAAATATAACAGTGCAATGAGCGGTGTGACAAGTATAGCTTGTTTCTAAATCTATTTCCATTCAAAAAGACCTTATTTGTCTGTTAAAAAAAACTATTTTTCCCCAAACTGTCACAACAAGTAGAATGTGAATCTGGTGTGCTGAGTTTGGTTGAGAAAAATAAATAGAAAAAAAGAAAGCAAGTTGATAATTTACTGAGACACATTGTACTGTTATATTGTTATTTAAGTTATTTACTTTTACATGTTTTTTAGAAAATTTCAGATTTGTGTCTACAGATTTTGTATCTACATTAATACGTATGCTTTACATTAATACATTATACATTAATACTTGTTTTCATTTCTTTATTTTTATTTGTGTTTCAGAAAATTCCAGATCTTTATTTATTTATTGTTTATAATGTTTGCACAGTCAAAAAGGAGGAGTTCAGCATAGATTTCACTCTGTGTTGTACTTATATGACTATGCATGTGACAAATGAATCTTGAATCTTGAATCTTATACTGTGTATTCTGGTTGTATAGTCTCTATACTGTTTATATTGTCTATTCTGTCATACTGTTTGCACAATTCTTGAAGAAGAAAGGTTCTCTAAGAATGTATTCTCAAGCTGCTATTTTCACTTGTTTCATTCTGTTTTATACTGTTACATTGTTGACACAGGCTATACTGGTCATACTTTTTGCACATTTTTTCACCCAAGTTTATTTTACTTGTATATTTATATACAATGCTCAGTGAGCTGTCAAACACTCAGGACAGGCTAAATCTCACCCTTACCTTATTTTATTCCTCTTATTTGCAGTGTCTTGTTTGTTTCACAGTGTCTTATGTCTATTGCATTATATGTACACTGTGGAACCTGACCTTCGCCATTTCGTCACTCTGTATACTTGGATATGGTTGAGATGACAATAAAGTTGACTTTGACTTTGTCATGTGTTTAACTTGCTAGTATGACATGTGCCAAGTCATTTAGTTTTTTTAAGTTCAGTAGCTAATGCCAAAACATATGCAGTCTTTTCTTAAGTGCCTATGCACAATTCTGTGTAACAGTAGACATTTGTGTGTGATTTATGTGTAATCTAAAAGAATTTATGACAAAACCGGATAAAGACATCAGAAAATTAGATATTATTTACAACAAATAAGCCATTTATGTAATAAGACAAAAAGTCAGAGCAGAACTACTCCCAGAGTGACATTACTGATATTATTTAAGGCTGTGAGATGCTGATCATTTGAGTTGTATCAGTGTCATAATACATGGTTGAGAAATGACGATGACTCCAGTCCAAGCAATCATGTCACTTATTTAAATAAAACAAGTGAAATCAAAAACTAACATTTTGTAAAAATGTAAAATTATTTATTCAACTGACATTACTCGTTATCAGAATGTTTATCCCCATGAATCATCCAAAATATCAGTATATTAGTATTAGCCAAAAACTGTCATGTCAGTTGGAATGGAAAAAAAGACTTAGTGGGCACTTTGTGTGAAATGATGCACAAAAAATGTTGAGCGAAGTTTAATACATCTTCGGCAGTTCTCTGTACTACTTCAGTTACAGCTCAACTGCAATAAAACAAATTGATGATGCCTAATCAATTGGCCCAGTAAACTGCCCTTTCAACAGTGCGTCTTCCATTTGGCAGGGGCCCAGATCTAAATCATTTTTACAGCTCTGTCTACGACTTCTGGTGATTACAGCTTGTTCGAAAACCTGTAATCTGTGTAATAAGGAGATTAGTAAATATATGACTACAGTAATAGAGTATGCAGAAGCATCACAGAGTAGTACAGCTACCATTTATATTTTGTGTATGTTTGTTTCTCCAGACACCATTTCTTGTACATCCACACCCGATAAACAAATGTTCTGATTGTTAGGTCCCTACCATGGAAAACTGAATTTTCCTAGATTTTTTTTTTTTTGTACTAAAGAGTTTGACGTAGTGAAACATTGCAGATATAATAAACACTGTTATTGTTTTAAAACATACCATAAACTCCACAAGCCATATGCTCCATGTATGAAAACAAAGCTGCTAAAACAGCCCATTTTTTAAATAAAGGAAGCACTCAGGACAGCCAGGTAGAACAGAGATCATTTAAATACATCTCCTTTAAAGGCACAGTAAAATTAAAGTACTGTTTAAGTACTGTTGTTTTCATTCTAAGGTGGTTGGAAAATACTTATGTAAAGAATGAATCGTGACTGTTTTTTGGTACATAAACACAAAATTATCACAAGTGAAAATAAATACATCAATAAATAAAAATGTGAGATACCTGTTCTTCAAAGTCAACAATATTTCCACCCATGAGTTGGCACTGAACGTTTATATGCAGGGAAAAGTACGCATACGCGTGGTGTGATTTGCTTCGTTCCTATTGGCTAAAAACCTGGCACATGTTACACAAACCCTGACTAATCAGCAAATTCGTAGCTATGACAAACATTTCCATAAATACATGAGAACCGGGAGTCCATGCCAAGTACAGCAGCAGCTATTGGCTCTGCCTTCAGAAAAAGTCAGGAAATCTGATGGGCTTTTTTTGATATGCAAACAACGAGCTTCGCCTGGGTGGGTGGGAGGCGAGACGTTTTTTTTTTTTTTTTTAAGCTTTACGATCTCCTTGGAAACAGGGTTCTTATGAGAATGACTCTATTTGGTGTATTTAGGTATGCAAACATTTAGGCTGGTGACACCAGCGCATTGTCAAACGAGACAAATCCTTCATCAAACCAGGAAACGGGGCTGCGCTATTAGCATCAGCCAGCACTAATGCTCGGCTGAGAGATGCCCTTGGTGTCACTTCCCTGAACACGCTACCCGGCGGAGTCCCAAAAACACAGTCGCATAGCAGCAAATGTACTGTACATGTGCACGGCGCTGCAGCAGGATTTTAGGAAACACGCAGTCTTTCCCACCGAGCTCAAACCAAGCAACACATTCTTTTAGACGCAACATTACGAGGAGATTAATGAGGGAGGGTGAGATGCAGACGCTGAGAGAATGCTGAACGCTGAAGACTTGCAGGAGAGAGGTGCTGGAAGGGTGTGCGGTGTGGGCGGTGGGGAACAGCGTGACAGTACTGAAATATAGAAGCCGGGGTTATGTAAAAGAATGCATAAAAGAGAATGGAGAAGGGCGCATGTACAAACATGGCACGATGGGTGATGGAGCTCAAGAGGAAAATTCTGGATAGCCTATTAACTGTCTGAGCACGCAACTAAACAATATCTGTTGCTGCAGTTGTGGACATGACACCAAAGCACAAGCTTGTCAAGCAGCACCAATGAATCAAACGATAAAACAGGCACAGTCTGCATACGGTTTTCCTATAGAGCTTTTTTACAGCTGCTGTATCAAAGCAGCTTTATAGATATTGAAGTAGGTGGACCTGATGGGCTATAGGAGGGGGCAGTGGCAAGACGAAATGAGGAAGAACCTTGAGAGGAACTACCCTCCACCAGCAGAACTGAGAAAAATGAGAGGTTATAATAATGGCAAGTGCTTAGTGGGAGAAAAAGCTCCCTAAACGTTACACATTTGGATGCAGCACCAATGACAGAAGCCTGTCTAGGTAGGCTGGTGCATCAACAAATCAAGGACTGCATAAAGCGCAAGGTGTTTTGTAGTTATTGTCCCAAAGTGGCTTCTTTTTTTTTTTGAAAACCCACAGTGAGCAAGTCTAGGGTGACAGTGGCAAGCAGACAGAGAAGACTTTAAAAAGAAACTGATCCTCCACCAAAAAGGAATTATGAAAAACAAACGTGACTCATTCATATCAGACAGAGGAAAGATCACTCATATAAGGAGTGTCATATATTATCAGAAAGAAGATTGAGGGGAGAGCCATTTAGGCAGAATCTACACACAGAGTGTGGGGTCTGAGAACATGGTGGGTAAGGACAGGTAGTTAGTGAAAGGCGAGTGAACTGTGTTCATAAACAGGTTTACAGTTTCTAAAGGACCTGAAACTAAATACAGATGCCATTTCCCCACGGAAGAAGTGATGATGGGCTACTGATGAAGAAATCATGGCCAGGTGAGATGGTGTGGGGGAGTATAGAAGAGGGGTGCAGGGAGTAGTGCAGGAGCACTTGAGCCCCTTACAATGGTTGGATGGCATGGAAAAAGCCAGGGCATTTCTTGTGCTGCGTACCTTGCGCCTTCGCTCAGCCCTCTCTCGAGAACGCCTCCTCCTCTCGCGTGCTTTCTCCAGCGCCTTCAGGTCGGGCAGCTGCTGCTGCTCCATCTCCACACGCGCCTTTTTGATGTGCGCCGCCGCGTGCGCCATGGCGACAGCTCAAACCCCGGTCACAATTAAAAGTGAAAACAGGTGAGTTTCCTTTTGCCGCAAAATAGCAGGCGAGGAGCACCTGCTCCAGCAGAGCCACCGGAAAAGAGAGGGAGGGAGAGAGGGAGAGGGAGAGGTAGAGAGAGAGAGAGACACTGTGGTCCTCCCACAGCAGCTCTCTCTGAATAGCCAGCCTCTCCTCACTGAGCCTAACAGCATCCAAGGTAGGTGATGGAGAGCATTTGTGCGTGTGTGGAAGAGAGAGAGAGAGAGTGGGAGAGAGAGAGAGAGAGAGGGAGAGAGAGGGAGGGAGGGGTATGGGACAAAGGTAAAGCTGTGAGAGAGAGTGAGAGAGAAAAAGCAAAAAAAAAAATCATACACACGCATACACACATCTATCTATATATATATGTGTGTGTGTGTGTGTGTGTGTGTGAATAAACATATATACATATGTGTGTGTATGTGTGTGTGTGTGTGTGAATACAGAGAATGGGGAAAAAAAAAAGAGAAAGGGAGCCACTACCCACCGCTTTAGCACCCAGTTGTGTCATTACCAATCATCAGAAACAACACATGACTGGTCAACCAATCACATTTCTTCAGTGGTCTTAATAGCGGAACACACAGACGTCAGCATCCGAAACTATACCCACTCACTGTCCCCTAAGAGAGACGAACGGGTGCAGCCATGCGCACAGAACGCACAGGGGGAGATAAAAGATTAAAGGCACCTCCCGAGCCACCCCTCCCTCCTCCTCTTATCCACCACCACCCCTCGATCTCCACTCTCCCACCCATCACTGACAGGGAATGGTGCGGTCTGCTTCCATGAGAGGAAGAAAAAAATGCTGGTGATTTCACAGCTTGCGCGCAGCACAATACGTGACACACTCCCCTCCTGCTGTCCTGCCTCTTCTTCCTCCATTTCTTCTGTACTGCCTCTTTGTTTACTAGCTGCTGTCTGCAATAAAGTCATCAAAACGCACAACATGCAGAAGAGAAGCAGAAAACTTTCCCTCCCTTCACGAGGGTTTAACTCCAGGTTAATATAATATGTACCCTGTCTTACACGTATTTTGATTATAATCGATTTGATTATAGTCGACTTTGGATAGGAAGTTAATTTGGAATCAACCACTAAAATGCAACTGACAAGCTGGCAAATTCGATAATGGCAGATTAAAGCTGTATTTCTAAATGTCTTAAGTCCCACAGTGCCCCAGTGTGATGGCATTCAGTTCTGACTGTTTATTTGTGTGTGTGTGTGTGTGTGCGTGTGTGTGCGTGTGTGTGTGTGTGTGTGTGTGTGTGTGTGTGTGTGTGTGTTTGTGTGTGTGTCCTCTCATCAATGAAGAACATATTGTCCTTCTTTCTGCCAAAAGGGCCCAGCTGCACCTGCTACCAAGCAGCATCAGAATGCACATCAAAGCAGCATGTGTGTGTGTGTGTGTGTGTGTGTGTGTGTGTGTGTGTGTGCTTCATGAACACGACACTGCACCCAGGATGTAATACTGTTATTTGAGATATATTTGTTTAATGACCCCAAATCCTACATTTCGCTTGTATGTTATTTTTTATATAAGACCTACAATACTGTCATATGATACTGTGCTCTGTTACTCTGCCTCTGTTCTGATTGGCTGTCCTGTAATCTGGTTCATATAAAAACACTCTTTATAACTTCACTATGAAAGGGCGGGGCTAAACTGCTCTTGACAGAAAAGCCAGCTATATATAGATGAGCTGTTTCACACGACATCTCAAATACAATGAATTTAAAGGGGACTAATTTTGATGTTTATTTCCATATGCAATCTGCAAGGACTGTGTTTTGAACCTTGTGTTTACAAACTGTAATATACTGTAATTTAAAAAAAAAACAAAAAACACACACACACAAACCTCACACACACACACACAAACCTATACCTATTTTGTAATGGTCCTTGTCAGGAGATCATTGATTCTCTTTCGATCATGTGTACAATGAATAGGAGTGGATTTATTTATAACTCGATATCATCTTAACAAGCGTCCCGATAAATGCTCAAAAAGCAGTTCCAGCAATGCTCCATTTACCCTCTTCGAGGAAATTGCATTACCCAGAACCCCTGTTTGTCACACCTTGCTAATCCTTTCTCCAAGTCCAGAGCCAAAATAAAAATCCACTTACTGCATGTTGTACGACACGCCCGAGTTTTGTTTACCAGAAGACACACTCAGACAAAATCTTTACAGACAGGTTTGGTGCACAACGAAAAGGAATCCACGTGATGAATGATGTAGATTTAGCTTAGATAGATGGAGGAGCAATAAAACAAAAACATCAGAAGTGAGACACTTCTATCTTCAGCCTGTAACACATTAGTTTATTTAGTTATGGCGCCATCTGCTGGCTGCCTGCCCCAAGCACATGAAATACCAACACAAACATTGTACTTTTGAGTTCAGAAATTGTACACACTTGCAGTACATAGAATACAGTACACATGGCTTTAATTTGCAAATCAATCATACATGTGACTATTACTGACAGACAACATACTATTTATTTAATTTAAAATGTGAATTATTTTTCAAACTCATTATCATTGACCCATTAATGTACAACAAGATTTATTATGAGGAAAAATTCCACAGAGATTGTACTAACTGGTGTAAAGTGATGATTTCGAACAGTTTAAATAGTCATATCCTCGTTTAGAAACAATTTTGAAATTTCTAGTTTTAAAAGTCAACCGGTCAAAATACAAAGTTTATTATGACACATTAAGAAACAAAACTCATTTTGCAGCCACATGGTTCAGTCAGTTTAAACAGGTTTGAAGGTAAGCTCAGTTAACACATGGACCAAAATAAATGTATATTTCAGGTATTAATGAGATGTTACTAGATATTAATGAGGAAGCATTTGTACTGTCAGACACAGAAAATGACATTCTACTCTCGAGGAATGTGTGACTTCCCCAGATCCAACACAGCTGAATCACAAGTTACAGTTAAACAAAAAACACACAAATATACACTAAAACCAATCTACAGCTTCACACAACTGCTAGCATGAACGATCCACAAAATGAAAAGAACTAATGAAAGAGGTAACAGAAATAAAAGCTGCGAGTGCTGCAACACTTACTATAAATACAAAAATTAAATCAGCTTAATGGTTATCTGATTTTTTAAGTATTCAAAATTGGTATCGCATTAGTCAAAAATCAGTATCAGCCTCTATCAAATACGCACGAATGCATTTAGACCCATTTAGACACACACAATGTAAGGTGTGTATTGTCACAGATAGAACATATGGGTGAATTTTCATTCCTTTCTATTTATTTTTTACATCAGCTCACTAATCTCAAAATCCTGTGTGTGAGTGTGTGTGTGTGTTTATGTGTGAGAGTGTGTGTGTGTGTGTGAGAGAGAGAGAGAGAGAGAGAGAGAGAGAGAGAGCAGATGGCTTTCCTTTTTCCCTCAGCTGGCATGTATTGCAATCATGGCAGCAACAGTGCCTGATCTAGTGAGCCAAGGAAAAAAAGATGGCAGGGAAGAAGATAGCAAATTCACTCTCATAACTATGAGCATGCACAAATACAGGGCAACACACATTTGAACACACACTCACTCATTCACACACACATACACACACACACACACACACACACAGTAGTGTAACTAAGACCTTATAGGCCTCGGGGTAAACAAATGAATGCCCAATCCCCCTTAAGAAAATTACTTATCTCAACCAAGCTATTACTAGTTCATCGCAACCTAGTGTTCACTGTCATGCAGGCTAATGTTTGAAGCAGGGTAAGCTGATACGAATATTCTAGCACGGCTTAGCCCTCCCTCTCTTTCAAAATAACGTTCAGATTTTGGCATCTACATGGTTTTACTTGCTGTCAACATATGAATAGAAGCTTAATGCTTTGGAATCCTATGGACCAACGAACAATAGAACCAACAAGAACTGGCTGCACATTTACACAGCCTATCTGTGACTCTGTGTCAAATGTGCTGTGACGTATTTAATGTAGTGAAATGACCCCTATATTCGTTCTCTATTTGGGCCAAGCACACAATGTCCAGCTGTGCCTGCAGGCGACCAGTAATGAGCAGCTAGGGCGGGTAGGTCCGGTTCTAAAGTCACCTTTCAATGACATGAAGCCGTTAAAAATGATGAATTATCAAATAAGAACTTTTAAAATGTGTTTACGCAGATGCATTGTTACTGTCACTGATATAATTCTGAGCTCATTTAATTTACAGTTCCTGTTTATAGTGCTGCGTATAACATGCTCTGTCTGTTAGCTTGCTACAGGCATTAGCTAATGGAAGCAACAATATTTAAACATTTAGGAACAGCCAGTACTTGACTTGATAGTTTGTTGTTTCAGTGATGTAGCAGGGAAGGGGCTCATGACATGGGTTGAGTTGAGTCATGGGTGGAAGTAATAATATAATGGGAAAAGATCCTGGCCAAGAACCCATAAAGAAGCCGGATGGCCATGAAGAAGCAAGTCTCCAGTTTAAAGTAAACACACATACACACACACACACACCCTTAACAGCATAACTGCATCCTGACGTGCAGTTATATATGTACCAAGATGCACCAATGCTTAGCAAACAGTGACCTGTCTTACCGTCATCCCAGTCTGTCAAAAAGAATCGAATGTGATTTATGTGATCACATTATGTGATCAAATGTAATTTATCGGTTGTTAGAGTCAAAGCAGTTTGAATGCGGAAGAGCTGACACATGTTGGTGCATCTTCCTAAGAGTGGAGGAGGCAACAGTGTGTGTGTCTGTGTCACTGTGTGAGGAAAGGGCGACAAGGGTGACTCATGGATTACACCGGTGATACCATCTGTCTGGCCTCTCTCTCACACACACGCACACACGCGCACACACACACACACACACACACACACACAAAGAAGTAGCGCCATCCACAATTAACCTGGCACAAAGTCCAACAAGAAATACAGCCAATAAAGATTAAATGACTAAACTTGTCTCTATTGGAAAGGACTGTGACTAATAGCCTTCATCTTCTAATTACACTGTAATGTAACATCCGTAGTAATAAATAGATGCTACTTCTGAAATCTGATTGGATGCTGTTGCAAAGTACTTAATATACTGTTGACACACAAGGCTTTGCACATCAGTTGAATTTTGAATTAACGCTATTAAATGATCAGGAACCTTTGTACTGTTGACCTAATAATCTCTGACTGTTGAGCTTGAGCTTTCACACACAACTCTGATGTTTCACTAGAGCTGGGCAATAAACCGATGGTGATCATTATCATAATACAATTTTCCTTGATAGAAATCTAACAAATGTTTGATATAATTCAATCAGCCCAATCAAATTATGTAACAAAAATGTTAATGACTTCCCCAAACTAATATTTAAAAGATGCCAAATGAAGCTGACAACTTAGCTACAATTTACAGTGATTGGTTAAGAGGTTTGTGGCAGGAAATCATTTTAAATTCTAATAAAATGTTGAAATCTAATGTTAAAATGGTTCACTCCTCTCACTGCATTCAGAGTATTATTATATTAAATTGTAATATAT
>JBBPCX010000011.1:6081619-6096042 GCA_037974365.1 Hydrocynus forskahlii | reverse complement strand
ACACATATATATATATATACATAAATTACAATTTAATATAAAATTAAAATACATTAAGCATCTTCACAAACAAAGTGTATTTCAGTTATCCTTTGCATTTTTTTAAATCGCATGGAGTGATTATTGACGGTTAGGCCAAAACAATCAGTTAAATCTATAATTTCAATATATTAACATAAACCAACCTTTAAAGTTGAAAGAAACTTTTCTTTATTGTGATAATTACTGATGTCAACCAACATAAACATATTTATCGTGACAATACTTTTCAGCACTATCACCCAGCCCTTCATCTAATCCAGTGTGAGCTGATTCCAGAGATTTTAAAATCACGTCACAAAGCAGAGGACTAATTATTTTGAAATGAGAGGAAAAGTTCTAATGACTGGGACACGGCCGATCTGTCATCTTGGTTTTGCCATGCCAACAGTGATTACTTGAGTGAGCTGATGTGGCCTGTGAGAGTTTGCAAAAATCGAACAAAGAATGATAAAAATCACATTGTCATCTAAACAAATGATCTGATAAGGAAGATTAAGGCCTTTCTAGTGATTTAGGGGCACTGTTTACTCACGGTCAACAATTTCAGAATCACTGTAACACACTATAACAGTCTCTGGTGGCGTATTGCTTTGTTGGAGGATGTCTCATACAATTTGTCAGAGAACATACACCTCTATGTATAAGGCATGCAGTAAGAAAGCAAATTTCAGGGAAATGCATTGTAAAATACATTTTCATCTCCAGTGGAGATGTACATCAAAAATTACCCATCGCTGACTAGATCCCATCCACTGAATGTATGGAAATGCATGGAGATGTATTCGCTAGCATTGATGTACAGCACTTTCAGCCA
The DNA here is from genome assembly GCA_037974365.1 of Hydrocynus forskahlii. Classification (NCBI taxonomy): domain Eukaryota; kingdom Metazoa; phylum Chordata; class Actinopteri; order Characiformes; family Alestidae; genus Hydrocynus; species Hydrocynus forskahlii. The sequence continues at coordinate 6,095,186 of JBBPCX010000011.1, read as the reverse complement.
GCGGGTGTGTGATGTAACACATTAACATGAAGCAGTGGGACCAGTGCGCACGGACAAGGGCTGTAAAAATATATTGTTTAACTGCTATCTCAGTGCTGCTCTTTTTAGTGTGGAGTTTGCAGAAGTATGCAAAAAGTAAATTAGTAATCTAATCAATACAATGTATTTTACTCCCAACAAACTGAATTCTGATGAATCGCAGATGACTTTATGTGGCAATGTGTTAATGAATTGAGGCAACATGTGATCAAAGAAATAATTCTGAATAAAGCATATCAAAATCAGAATCAGAATCGTGTTTATTGGCCAAGTATGTGAGCGAACACATACAAGGAATTTGATTCCGGTCGATGGTGTCTCTCAAGCATAACAGTATAAAACAATAATAGTATGTAAAGATGCAATGAACAATATACTAAAACAATATAATAAACAATAATATAAAATCTGTAACATGAAAAGGCAATATAGATTCATATTCATATATGTAAAGATGCATATTATTATACATATATAAATACTATTTGTGTATGTAATATATATATATATATATATATATATATATACATACATATCAGTACTGATTCACTAGTATTGCAAGGGATCCTGATTGTGTTTTATAGAAATATTATCAGAATATGAGATGGTATTGTCATGATCTCTGCCTCAGTCTCTCTCGAGATACAGGGTTATGTCAGCTACCAAAAAGTAAGCACAGTTTATATTGAGCAGGTAGTAGAATTCAGCTATTTTAAGAACAGCTTGGACTCTTTTTTTGCTGTGCATCTCCTCTTGCTTCCTGTTTGCAGCTTTGAGTCCCCATGGTAACCAGTCATTTCCAACAAAGCCGAGGCATTGCCAAAGGAGACAACCGGCCCCGGGTGCATTTCATCCTGCCTGAGACTTGCTGAGACACTCTAGAGCTTCAGGGGAAGAGACAAAATCTACATGGCTTCTACAAGACACACACAAACACACACAGCACCCTATTTCTGTCCTGACATCTGGTACACAAACATGCATCATCTACAAGTGTGCAAGTAGGTCTGTCCTCATGCAGACAGTTTTGTTACTAACACTCAAATGAGGGACAGGCCCACATGTCACACCCAAACAGAGCCATACATACAGTGTTGCAGTGACTAACAGTGATAGTTTTGAGTGACTTTTAATTGCATTACCAGACTGCATTACCAGACTGAGAGTATATTTAACTTTTTTCTATATCGTTTAGGATATGTGTAGCTGAATTTCAATCATCTAATGTATTTCTGTGCAATTACCAGTCTTCTGACACTGATTCTCTGCTCCACCAACAAATGCACTCTTGCTCTGAAGCTACTGCAAGCTTTACAATTGGATACTCCACACATTAACAAAATTCTAATTCTCTTGGAAATATCACAGTATTTCCAGTGTCTGTGACATTCCTGGTCAGCGGCCGCTAGAGCTATCGTTTCTGTCAGCTGCCCCGTTTTTGTGAAACTGACTGTGTTTAGTGATTGGTTTGTGTCCTAGTCTGTTTTGTATTTAAAGTCTTAAACCCCTGAGGTCGGTCCACACTCACGCATACCCTCTCACACCCTCACCCTTTATGTTCCTTGTGTTTGAGTTTGTGTTTTGTTAATAAAAACCTAACAACTGGAACCCTGCGTCTGCGCCTCGCTACCACTCCCGCATGTGACAGTATCCTTGTGCAAGCCCTGTGCATGTTTTATACAGCGACGGAAAACATGCTAGCACACAGAAAGCTCAGACTGTACACTGTGATGTGTTTCACTGCGACTGATGTGGCCATAAACGCGCTGCAACTCCATTGCCGTTTCATTTATAGAGTGTGCAAGGTAGCTACTTCAACAGTTAGCTACAGTCCAGCTCAGGCTAGCAGCATTGCATTTTAAATTGGTTTCAATTAGTGGTATGTATCTAATCTAAACTCCAAGCTAAATGAATAAAGCTGCATGGAATGGAATGTTCTCCAGCATTTAAAGTTTGTCCAACCTAGCAACAGTTGCTAAGAGCATAGAGAGCCTCTTGTTCACTGTTCAATATTTCAGCCTTTCTGAGGAAAAATGGCCATTGAAAAATACATCATATTCTCAAAAAATACTGACTCTAGATTCACTGAAACAAACAGGCCTTAAGAATTAGTTTCGCAAACTGAATCAAAATTCATCATCGAGGCTGACTGACGTTGATGTTTTCAATTGATTTATGTTCCTATAGAGCAGAATGTTTAAAATGACCTCCTAATAGTATTGAATAATCAACATAAAATCAAAAAACAGGAGAACAATCCAATTCCTTTATCATTCCGCACAGACTGAAATAACCTGTTAGAACAATCATCTAAAAGTGCAGAGCTTTGGCCTGTGGCTGGTTTTGTGAACATATAAATTACTGGATTTCTACTGAAATTTTCTAATACAATGCACTGGTGAAGAACGAATCAAGAAGAACAAATGAATAACAACTAGGTTTGCTGGACCTCAAGTGAACCATCTTTGTCTGAAAGTAAACCTCTTTTGTCCTTAATGACCTACAATAATTATTGGCCATGATGAAAAGCTGCAATAAGGGGCTCCATTATAATAGGGATTAAGTTAATCTGGTGGTGGCATTAGGACCTGCCTCCTTGTCTTCTCCTCGCTGCTCATTTTGGCTCTGCTTTGCTTAATTAACGATTTCAGCCAAGGAAAGAAAGGCACACTTGGACTGGGATGAACAAGCTGGCTGAAAAAGACTCGTCATCTTAAAACCCCCACAAGGCTAATAAAGATCGTAACTCTAAGCCACAAATATAATCATATTAATACAGTTACTGCTACCAAAAAAGAAAGAAAGGCCACCTTTCTGATCATAGACCGCTAGATGCTGTTAAGTCTTTTGTTGCATATTCAAAAACTATTTCCTTACTTTCACAACCACATAACTTACACAGACTTTCATAGCATTAGGTACCATATAACTAATAATATTCCTGAATACACCACATGAAATAATAAAGTTTGCCAAGCAAAAGTATCATAAATGCACGCAATATATAAATACATAATTTTGCCTATAATCGTACCCCAGTCAAATGGCATGTTTTGTTGAACACATCTGCTACCGAGAACAGACTTTAATATGACATTTTTCTACAAACTAATGTGATTTGTTGAGTTAAACATATTGGAAAAAATGAAATAAAAAAAGTGCTGTATTTTTGAAAATGGGCGCATTTTCAAAAATGTTAATTTCAGCATATAAACAGCATTCAGAATTAAAATGTGTGATAGTTTTACTTGAGCACCCAAACATTTACATACATTTTGTGTGAAGAAGTGTGTGAAGAATCTAGTAATGTTCTGCATCAAACAAGAGCACACAATAGCACTGGAAGTCTAAAAGCAATGAAAGAAGTGAGAGGTGAAGGAGAAAGTATAGCATCGCTGTGTAAAAAAATGTGTCTCTTCAAAATGGTAACTTGGCTCAATACACAGAAATCAAACTAAATGCGTTTCCAGATAATTTTGGACAATAGCCATTGGTCGTTTCATCATGAATTGTTCTCAGTTTCAAGAACAGCTGATGTTTTCAAATGGTGTAAACAATGGAGTTACAAGGTACATATTGATATGACAAGTGACACAATATGATCCACACTTTTCCCAGCCTTACCTGGACAGTTACTCCCGTCACCATCCCTCCACTCATGGGTTTCCCCAACAGAGCTGATCAAGCCCAGCCCTCAGAGTAACGTCCAGATACCAAAGAATAAAGGGACGGAAGGAGAGAGGAAGAGGGTGGACAGATCGGTAATAAGGGGAGACCATACAGTCGCCAGTGGATTACTGGGCTAGAGGTATTAGCACGCTTTGATATCACACACACGCACACACACACGCACACACACACACACACACAGATGCTCACAGAAAAAAATCGCTTAGAGGATTATGTGGCTAGAAATAGTGAAGTCTACTCAACTGACCCAGAATCAGGCCTTAAAAGGAGCTACAGTACACACACGTATACACACACACACACACACACACACACACACACAAACATACACACACAAACCCAAACCCAAACATAAACACACATACACAAACACACACACACACATACATACTCACAGTGTGCAAGGGATGTCCCAAAAATCCCCTGCACAGAATTTCAGAGCAGATGCAATGTGTGTGTGTGTGTGTGTGTGTGTGTGTGTGTGTGTGTGTGTGCAGGGGGTAGTAAATCTCTTCTTAAGCCTCCTTGAGGTGAAGCAGAAGCAGAGCTGTAGTCTGTGAGCATTACAGTGTAGCAGAGTCCTCGAGTACCAGCCCAGTCCCAAACACTCTGAAACACACAACATTGTTCCAGCACTGGATTCAGATTCCGGGACAGATTAAACTCTGACTAACCTGCTCATCAAATATGATGAACCCACGCTTAAGGATTTACACTGTTTATGTCGCCTTAAAATCTTCTCTGTCCTTCATACGCAACAGAGATTTAATGAAAGCTACAATTTCCGTCCACAGCGTTGCCTGTGCTGTCACATGACAAAAACAATTCTGATCACACGGAAAGAAAAAGAATGAGAGAGAGAAGAGAAAGAGAGAGAGAGAGATAGAAAGATACAGACAGACAGACCAGGCCATAAAAATTATCACACTAAGAAAAAATACAAAGAAACACCGGGCCGCTCCTATTATGTGGTAAACCTTCCACATCGGGTCTAGACAATACTTTCAATTGTTTTCAATTGTTTGCTGTAAGAACATTGCTTTCAACTGTTTGCTGTAAGAAAAACAGGTTGTTGGGTTGTTTCAGTAACAGTAAAGCCCAGGCTACCCTCAAACCAGTTTCACTGATAAAGCCATTGTACCCAATACTAACAGATCTCATGTAAAGGTTACAATGAGTCACTGCGCTGCAGTCATCTGGTATCATAGGCTGGGAGTTCATCAAGGTCTCTAACAAGAGTCAATGTAAAAATGCTGAGGGGCAAAGCAATGGAAACACTAGATACAGATTGCATATTCAATTCATCATTTTGCAAACCGGGCATCCAATCAATAACATGATGGGAAAGAGTGTGTGCTTTCGAGCAGAGCGTGGACTTACACAACCCAGCTGAAGTCATACTCTGCATTGTCATTCTGGGAAATGCATAGTTTGTGCCAGATGATACTATTTGATAGCGAAAGCTATGTACCAAGCATGGATTTGTCCACATCGCAAGACACCACCACAGAATATGATTTCTCTACTCAAACACACCTGACTCTGTAAATTGCCAGAGTCAATGGAGTGATTTAGAGTAGGGAAATCACCAAACTGTTCTGGCCAGAAGCAACATTGTTCCAGCTCATCTTGAACCACCATTGCTCAAAGGAAAGGAAGAGGAAGACATGCATCGAGACTCTTTTAATGTACGTCGCTCTGAATAAGAGCATCTGCTAAATGCAGCAAACGTAAACATAAATCTAAGCCCTGGATTCAATACCCCTGTACTAGGAACTGAAAGACTTCAAGTGATAAGAAGGCAAGTAATGATAAAAGATTCATTAATGATTAACTTTTTGTTCAGACAGTAATATTATTAAGTTGTGATTGGTGAATCTGAAACATTTCACTTCGTGATCATTTCCGAACATATGACAGTATCTGCTATCAAATTCAAAGTTGCTTTAATTTAATTAAAAGTTAGTAAGTTAATGAAGCTATCACAGATGATACATTGGATGGACTGTATAGACCAGCACTGATATTAAGTTGGATCGGATAAAGAAAAGAATGAATTTGATTCAGGCCTGTAACAAACCTAGGAAACCCTCACACTGTATCACGTTAAGCTTTATCTGTGTATTGCTTCCTGCGTCACATACTTTATTGTGCCATACCTGCGATAACTTGCCGTGCAGTGAAGTATACAGTACATATCTACATGCAATACACAAAATACATAACACATTACAACACATAATGTCCATTTACACATGCAAATAATGCCTGAGGGATGAAGGAATGCTTGGTTTTTATTTCTCTTGTACTGGGGCAGCCTGAATATACACCCTGGGGGAAAAACAGCAAGCTTTAAGTGAAGAGGGACCTCATATTGCCCAGTATGGACTGTGTTCGGTGCTCCATGCTCGAAGAACATCGGACAGGTTCTGCTTTAATGGGGTTGTTTTCTTCCATTTTTTTCCCTCAAAATGCATCCACGGGAACATTTAACAGTACGGTAAAGAGACATAACTTACAGTACATTTTCAGAAATTAAATTACTATTGGCCAAGGGTCCTGTCTGTGTGGAGTTTGCCTTTTGTCTATATGGGCGTCCGCTGGGTGCTCCAGTTTCCCCCAACAGTCCAAAGACATGAATGTGTGTCTGTGTGTCTGCCCTGTGAAGGACTGGTGACTTGTCCAGGGTGCTCTGTCATCTTTTACCCGATGACTGATGGGATAGGCTCAGCACCGCCCGCAACCCTGGTTATGGACGAGCGCTTCAAATGATGGATGGATGATTGGAAAGTTATTATTTATTTTTTTTAATTTAGTGATTAAACTTAAAACGATTCGTTTTTATTATCTACTGTTACCAGCAATCACTATTTAATAGCTGCTGTAACACAAAAATGTAGGTAATGAGACCCTCAGTCTTTAAGACAGTAAAATAATAATAACATTAATATACTCTACAATTCTTACGTAGAATTTGATTCTTCAAGTAGGACGAAACTGTACTGTAGTCTTACATAGATATAACTATATCATTTTAAAGTGAGCACATGCCTAAGGCAAAATGTACTTTGCAAGAAGAGATGAATCAATAAAACCTTTTAAACATTTATCTTACAGGAGCATTCAGACAAAAGGAAGCACCTGGAATGTATTTAATTAAGTATGTCAAACCGCAGTCCAATCTTGTCCATAGAAGTTTATTTTATACCGTTTAGAGTGACTGGGAGGACAGCGAGTTCACTAAATGCAGGTGTGTCACAGCCATTGAAATTGCATGCTTGATCATTAACAATGCAGAAGACATCTATTTAACGGTGGTCCAAGAGAGCCCAACTGGTATCACTTTTCTGGGTGGGTATGATGGCAGTCTACACACCCACAACCATCCCAGTCCCCCAATCCCTCCGCACAATGCTATGCATGTTCGTAAGTGACGTAACAGACTAGACAGTTCTCCTCCGAGGGTGTGGAGATGTCCGCTCATGATGAGATGCAGCAGGTTGCATAGATGAAGTGGCTGAAGTCATGTGTCTCTCCCAGCTTGGAAGCATTGTTCTAACTTGGAAGCTACTTATAAGCTGGAGGGTGAGATTTGGCCACAGGGAAAGAAAAGCAATAAGGTAGAAAACAGAAAAGAAAAAAAATTGTGTTCACTAATTGCTGGCCAACAGTTCAGCTCAAACCAACATAAACTACTAGAAAAAACACAATCACAACTCCACAATATGAAACAGAAAACAATAAAACAGGAAAGAAATTGTGTGAATTGGTTATTGTTTGTTTTACCTCAGGTCTAATCTTGGGGCGGACAAACATTAGGGTCCACAAGCATCCATTACGTTTACTAAAATGAAAGTTTAGAGAGGATCTACACTCATAAACATACACGTTAAGTAGCTTAGACACCAAGACATGTATTGGTGTAGGACATTTACTTATGTGAAGGTCCTTTACATTTCAACTCATTTGAGAAAACAGCTCTCAAGAATCATCAATTGAAAGGTTCTTCAGGGAGTTAAAACCAGTTCTTTCATGGCATTGCTTCAATGAACCTGTCTTGGCACTTTTTTTTCTGTTTAAGAGTGAAGATTTGCTTGTAGTCACATGTCTGGTTCAGCAGGGTTTCCAAAAATGATGCGTGACAACTTGTCAAGATCAAGGAAGATCTATCAAACCTCCATGTCCTCAGACACTGACATTTGTGACAGCGCTGTCTACACTAAAAAGAAATAGTAAAAGTAAATATCAGAGAGAGAAATATCTTTCGCCCGAAAGATCATGTGGAAATTTACAAAAGTTAAATACACATGGGCGAAATTATACAAACACCAAATTACATATACATACATATAAGTAATAGTACTACACTGGACGGGTACATTACTATATTCTGAATTATCAGTGATTATCAGTGTCCAAAAATAAACACATTTTGTTGATCTCTTCTCTAAAGGCCATTGCATTTTCATTGAAACTCTCTAGGGAGCACATGTATTGACAAGCTTTCATGCGAAAACATGTCAGGGCCTCCTCCATTCCAAAGGTTAGACATCTCACCATGCGTTTTCATCCCTGCAAATTAGAATTAACCTTTCATAAATATTAACACATCTGTGTAACAGCAGTCACCTGAGTGACATTTGCTCAAGTGGCTCAAGTTCATTTGCCATTCCAGTTGTCAGACAAAAGTAGCACCCCACGGGTCCCCCAACTTAAATGAATAATGTATTAGTCTATGAGTGGGGGGTGTAGCAAATTATTCGGGATAGCCCAGGGCTCTGGAATGGGGGAGCAGCGAGGCAGGGCTCATTAAGGCTGGATTTTATTTTCTTATTTTCAATTTTGCTAAGCTCTTTAGTTTGACAGAATTTTTCCTCAATCCCTACTTTATACAGTGCAAGCAGAGAAAAGCTGAAAAACCACCTCTAGCCAAAAAATCTCCAAACGTCTGGAGATAACAGTGTTATGTGACCATATAAAGATGTCTTCAGTGTTTGAAATTACATACCGAGGTTAAAGATCAAGTGACTAAGAAGTGCAGGGCACATTTGACCCAAACGTTCACAATACTGCTAGGAAACTCTGACACTAGGGAACCCAGAAATGTCAAGGAGGAAAAGCTTTTGTGGCGTGTTTTAGTAAATTTCGTTAAAGCAATATGGCAAAGTTGAACGTGAGTGGACCGGACTGTGGAGTCATTGTGTGGGCTGAAGAAAACAATGCGAGAAGACAGTCCCAGGCCTCCAGAAGCAGAAAAGACTCACAGCGATGTACCCGCAGCATTTGGAAGAACACTGGCAAGACCTCAACAAAGCTTTTAAAATGAGAAATGACAATATGCCCAATGTTTCAGCCTTCTGTCATTTCCAGGAAGAGAGGCCAGACCTCAACTCAATGAGTCTTTATTTTGCAGTGAATGGACACCACACTTTATACACTCAGACGCACACACACACACACACACATACTCAACAGATTTCTTGTTCCTCTGGAACCTTCTGGCCATGCCTCTCACATTCTCACCCTGTCTCTAGCCTGTCTCAAACAAACAGAAGCGAAAAACAAAACATAGGCCTACTACTGATAGCAGAGGATCATATTTATCTTTAAAGCTCTAAATAGAGTGGAATTACAGGAGATACCAAGATTCTCCAAATGTGTGATATTTTAGAAACATTCCTTGGGACAGACTTAGGATAAGATAAGATAAACCTTTAGTAGTCCCACAAGTCCCACAACTGTTAAGGCAGAAAGTGGACCATACAAACGTGAAAGCAGCAAAAACAATACACAACACAACAGTACAGTATAAAAAGGACACTATACAAAAATAAAACAATATAAATATGGACATTCGCAAAATTATATGTATGAATACATAAACCTAAATTCACTGTTTAAATTCACTGTCACTGTAAAGCCTTGAACATCACAATAGTCCATCAGTAAATCTCAATTCTCCTTATATGCCATAGCACGTTCCACCACAAACTGCTTAGTAATAAAGTGAATTCTGAATTACAATGTTTTAAACTGCATTTTTCCTCCTTATCTGGGATCCCACCGTATACATACTTGAAACTATCTCAAGTCCACATGGTCATTAATCGCAATTAGACGACAATACGTCACGCTGACAAGCCTATTGTTTGCTGGGGTGAGGTTTGCTCTGTGCCGTATGAGCTAAAATACTGCATCCAGTGTTCCATATTATGCTACCATTAACATTAATTGACATGTGAACAGTACATGTATTATCCAACATCAGGCATTAATTTAGGGATGTTCAGTATGTTGCTTATTCGTTGTTATCACAGTCCTGGAATTTGCCGTATCACAGAATACTTTAATGAACATTGCTTCAATGCTTCAATGGAGCCTTCAAACCTTTCAGCCGGACCGCGACCAAATCTGTTTGCATTTTAGGGAAGTATTACATACAACGGCCTATTTTTCCTTCATTTCTGAATCAATAAATGGAATTCCAGTGTGATTTTGAAGGTGCTGCAATCTCACACAAAACACTCGCAATTTCTAGGGCACACTGCACATTGATTACATCAGCTGAAAATACACTTACCCAAAAGTTTTTGTACACACTCTGAGTTTTCCACATTTGCATATTATTCACTTAATATTTACGAAAATACACTCAATATTCTTTGCTAACAATTACATTTACAGTATGTTTGCCATTTGAGTAGACAGAAAATGCCATGTTTTTATTCATCACTACTGATGTATGAAAAGCCAAATATTATAATGTGGATCCCCAGACAACTGTTAGATATTTAATGAGCTTCTAAGTGGCAGTCAATGGGAAGAAACAGTGAACTAGTGCATTTAAAGTTAAAGGACAGTCTAGAAGCAATAATTATTCTGATTAAACTGTGCACCAATCTTCAGCCACAACAAGCATTAGGCTTACCAATGCAATTTTAATATAACGCAAGGCGTCTGATCATCGAAGTAAGTCATCAGATCTAGTCATTTGTATACATTACGCAGGCCTAGGATTAATTGGAGAGGAAAGAGAGGAATGGAGTATGCTAACAACTGGCATTAGATAAGGGTGGTGTTTCATATGAACTGGTCAACAAGCCGCCTTATCGAGCCATGCACATGTTATTCTACCATCCTTTAGGGAATTCCATCTGACACGCAACCTATAACTGCCTGTTATCGCACCGGTCTAAAGGTATTGCTCTAAGCTCCATTCTTGTGTCATCTGGGTGGTGGCGAAGGGGAAGAATTTGGAAAAAAAAACAGGACGAAAAACCGCATCAATCGGATTACTGGAACAAAAGGTTTCGCCTGCTGCTGAAACAGGGCGGGGTGTAGAATGGGGCTGTGTAACTGGATTACCTCTCACAATGTTGAGATTTTGTTATGAAAGTGGGAGACCACAGAGGCTTCATCCATATTAAGACAATAACAGAAGGAAACAGATTGTCTAGAGACACCAAAACAAGTCTGTTAATACATAAACGCATGCTATGAACATGCGCATAATGGAGCCAAAAGATGATAGAGGAGCTGAAGCAAAAGCAAACAAAGTCAAACTGCAAAGAAAAGGAGAGGAGGGAGAGAAAGCAAAAAGACAGAGCACAAAGAGAAACTAGGCCTAGTAGGATGATGTATGAAAGAGTCAGAGTAATTAGACCTAAGAACGGGGAAAGAGAAAGAAAAAGACCCACTGAGAACTTTCCAGATATGAGCTTTATAATCACCCCATTTGGGTACAAGGGCTCATTTCCCAGCCCTCTTTATCTGATGAAATATTTCAGAGTGGCAGCAATGCGAGGATTTTTCTCTTACTTTCGTCTCTTACACTAACAAGTCAGCTGGACTGAGAACAGAATATAGCCAAATCGAAATCTGTCTCCCAGTGCAGCAGGAACGAGCCCGGCAAAATAGATGAGAGTGTACTCTTGTGTCTGTGAGCGAAGGGGTTTGTAGGGTCGGAGGAGGATTCATCGCTGTAGATTCTGACAGGCCTGACACCGCCTTAAACATGAAATATTGTGATTGGTGTCTGACGGAATGCATGTAATTGGGAATGTCACCATCTATTCCGTCAAAGACGAAAATGTTTAAACAAATCAAGTCCCATCAAGCGCAACTGTCAGAATTTTCTCTCGCAGTTACCCTTAGTGTCAGTTAAACAAATTCTCAATGTGGCTCTATTCCAACAGGACTTATCACATTCTAAACTTTGACAAAGAAAAGTTCACATTCAAAAACTACTTTTTGAATTGGATTGAATATACACTTTAAAATAATCAGTGAGCATCACGCTGGGTAGGCCTCCTGTTCTCTCTTGTGGATTTTTGTGGTATTATTTTGGAGTTAATTTACCACAGCAAAGGCAAATTAAACATGAGACTGATTATTGATGGTGTGTGCATCTTCATTAGAATTAGTCCTTAAGCATTCACCGTCATTGGCCCCTCCCTCTCTCACAACAACAGCGATAGCAGTGATTTAGCTGCAAGCATGAGCCGAAAGTGAGCCCCATACATCATTACTACTGGCACCTGACTCTGATGGTTCTGTTGCATTTACACAACAGTTTTGCAAAGTAAAGAAAAAAGTAAAGACGTCTCAAACATCATCATTCCATATATAAGATCTTAATACTGGCAACTGCAAAAAAGTTCAATCAGCTCATAGTCAAGTGACCATTGTTTAACCAGTGGTCCATGGAATGATAGATGTATCAGATCAAACAACACAGATGGACGCAGACTGTGCATTACATACACAGATAAATAGACAGCATATTAACAGTGTGATTCATGTGATGTGTTATACTTTGGCCATGAAAAATGTATGTGCAATCCAGCCTGAGGTACAGATGTAGATAATGAGGCAACTTTTTAATGAGCCTCTTAATTACTGTTCATCTCTTTATTTCTTTTCCGCACCCACCAACACTCGACCCAGTGGCACAAAAGAGCACAGACTGGTTAAAGCTAGAAGTGAATAATGGAGCGGTACAATGTTATAGCATTTCATTTGACTTATCCCTTAAGCTTCACGGGTTTGAATATTGATTTATATCCTCTTGCTCTCAGAGAGAAGGTCTAATAGGTTCAGCAGTGCTTAGAGGCAGCGAGTATGTTTAGCATGGATGTCTCAATGTCAGCGCTATAGACTGATAAAGGCCCTTTAGGGCAAAGGAACCAGCCACCACACCCACACACATTCATGAACAGAGAGGAATGAAAGTCATGCCAGGAGATGATGCATAAAGAATTTGCATCGGTTTATATCATTTAGGAGACCCATATAATGGACAACCAGGGCAGGGCCAGATTATTCAAATATTTAAATATTGGTTCATTACATTGGCATTAATATGCAGTGTTTGGAAGTGCTTGTGGTGTTTGCTTCACAGCTTTCAAGCTACAAAGTGTCTATTATCTAAAGTTCAGGAAGCGGATGAGGAGGGGAATACTGAATGCTGCCATCAACTTTCCTGCCACTAGCTAAAATTCCAACGTTGATACATAAAATTAATAAAACAAAACTATTTTAATGGGGCTACATGGCTCACAAGGAACAGCAGAATATGCAGTGTTTTAACCACGATTTTTAAAACCACCTGCTATATATGTACTGTATATACATCATTAGATTTCAAGCAAATATCTGCCAAGAGCAGCATGATTCCATGTCACGCATCCTTACATTTTAAAGATGATTTTGAGAACAGATATCCAAGCACTTGTCAAAAACTTTCCTCACTTTTTTTTTAAATGAAGAAGAGTGTAGTGTATGAAAACCGTTCCTAAGATTTAAATCTGTCCTCTCCCCTCCGTAGCCAACGCTTATG
>JBBPCX010000011.1:6056207-6068622 GCA_037974365.1 Hydrocynus forskahlii | reverse complement strand
ATTATATATAAGTTTGTGTCTGTGTTCATCAGTTTGGTTTGTCTGAAAGTCTCTTCTACCAGCAGTCTCCACACCCAAGTTATAATAAACAGTGGATCACACAGCAGGTGTGAGAGGGCTGTTCGGTCACATTTTGTTGGCTAGCGTTGGTACAGGCTGGTCACATTCCCTTTCTTTTCTCATGCCCAGTACATTTAGGATTTATCTCAACGTAATGGGTCCTCAATAGTTCCAGGAGTTCGCCAGAATGGAAGAATGCAGTGCATAAACGTCACAGAAGCAGACAAGAGCTGTCAATCACAGTCAGCTACAGTTTGAAAATAAAGTACTTTACCAACTGCAGGTAGCTGTGCAAGTATATACTAGAATTCTAAGAGATAACTCAGCAGTTAGCCCAGTGTTTGAAATATCTGACCACAAACCACAGTTTGCAGAGGTTCTAATCGTGTCTCTAAACACAGAAGTACGATAACTTTTGCCTTCAATGTTAAATAGAATTTTTTTCTCCCTAACACAATTGTGTCAGATGTCTGAATGAATTCAGCATCACTGGGATGCCCTACTTTTCAGCCGACTCCCACTATGATTCAACTGGGTTAGTAGGTTCAGTAAACTGACATTCCTACAACGTGAAGATGTTCTGATTTTTCATGCGATTAGAACAAACCGCAGTCATATTGTAGTTCAGCTTGAATAACTAGCGTTATAGCAAGAAGGGTGAACAGTGCTTTACAAATGCCTTGCAGATGTGTTCAATAGCTGTTGCATTGCGTCTATGTAGTAGGACAGTTTTTACCTCAGGTAGGTTTGGAGGACTGAGGGCTACATTAAACACACCACAGTCCCTCTAATTACAGGCTACTAAAAACTACGAAGTATGATACGAACATACATTCACACTAAGTGAATGCTGACTAGTCACAACTATAAATGAACACTACTGCAATTAAAAGAAACACCAGAAGAGATTAAATTAATTATTGGAATATGTCAGTCAGGAACAGGCACAATTTTAACGGTTTTGATACTTAAAGAGCCACTATCTACAAATGGAAAACACATTAAACAGCGGTGAACTTTCCCAGTAGTGGCCAGCCCAGCAAAATTCTTTCAAGGACGCAACCCCAACTCTTCCAGGAAGTCACCAAAGAACCCAGAAGAACATCTAAGGAGCTGCAGGCCTTGTTCATCTTAGATAATATCAGAGTTCATGGCTCTAGCCAGGGACAGCCTAAGACATTTACAAGGGCAGTTGCTGTCATTAGGAATGAAGTAAAAACACTGCTACCCAAAAGTAACAGATTGCCTCACATTTTCCAAAAAACACCCTGATGGTCCCAAAGCCTTGTGGAATAATGCTCTGTGACGAATCAAAAGCAGACCATTTTGGAAGCCAGAGGTCCTGTTGCATAAACATAATCAAACAAAGAGTCAAATGTGTTGTGATAGTTTGGGGATGTTCTGGTTGACAACCTGGTTGACTTGCCATTATTGGCTTAATCACAAATGCTGTTCTGTTCCAGAAAATGTAATCGCAAACACATTTAATTTATGCAGCAAGACTATAAAGCAATGCACGCGAGCAAGGCCATCTCTGAATGGCTCTAAGGACACAAAAATGAGTGGTCTAGTCAATTTCCTGGGATGCTGTGGCAGGTCCTGAAATGGGCATTTCCTGCTTGAAAGCCCTCCAATATGGTTAAAGTAATTCTATATACAAAACTGGGACAAAATCTCCACAGCTCTGTGAAAGACTGATCTCCAGGTATAGGAAGTGTTTGGCTGCTGTCATTGTTGCTAAAATTGTAACAAACGCTAATATTTAAGGGACAGTTTCTTTTTTTTTTTACACAGATGTGAGTTCTTCATTGTTTTGACTGCAAATCAAATAATTGTTTCTCTCTCCATGTTCAACCAATATCACACTTTGTTAGAAACCATTTAGTGTGACAAATTATTTAAATGAATGATTAAAAATGGCTAACACAAACTGTGCATCAACAGATCATTTACAGGTACATAATCAATTTTGCTTTGATGGAACGACCTGATGGATGTATATTACTATTTATGAGAGGTGGGGGGTGTTGTAACAAATAAGAATGAGAAACAGAAGAACTAAAGTTTATAATTGTAAACTACCAAGTGCACCTATACGGACAATGGAACTGACATAACAGACACGATAATGAGTGTAGATACACGTGTGTCATGTAGGTATTTATCTGTAACTCTCCACAGCTGCTGAAGGCTGTTCCCATTTATTATAAAATATCACCACCTGCTGGAAGCTTTTGACAAATACACCCATTTCAACACTAGTTCATTAAAGTCAGTATGTTTGGAGCAACGTGACATTTGCTTAGTGCAGAACACAAAAATCAAACAAGTTAATTTTCAAAAAAGGATAAAGATAGCATGACACATACGAAACCTGTAATTTAAACTGATGCTCAAGTACACTCCTCTTGTTTCCCAGGACTTGTCAAAAAACAAAAAAAAGGAAAGATACAAAACAAAAAATACAAAAAAAACCCAAAGTCAAACATTTATACTGTATCTGGATGTAAACTATGTATGTATACATATGTATTGATTTCTACAGAATATTCAGTTGGACAATATACTGCTGCATTATTATTCTTACAAAAATGTTTTTGACTTTCCTACATTGTATATATATTTATGTATGCTCTTCACTGAAGAGCAGATTTTGAATATGTTCTGCAGTAGTAATACTATATAAATATAAAATGTAAATCAATGTGCTGCTATTTGTATATGTACACATAGTGTTTGTTTGCATAACTATTAATACAGTTTAATACTTTCATATCAGTACATATTTGCATAATGAATGTAAGTGTATTAAACAAATAAACCTAATTTTCTAATTTCTAGAAGCATGTCCAAACATAAGTATTCAATAATTAAGGCACAATTTTGAAGCTTCAAACAGGTTTTGCAGTTTTCAAAACTGCACAAAAAGGCTGCAACAAAATTCAAGTTAAACATACCAGTAACATGTGGACTAAGAATAAATGCACTAGTAATGTGAAACTCTTGACATGCAAGTTGTGACTGCATTTTAATTTTTAATGAAAAGCCCTATTTGGACAAAGTAAGATTAACGTGAAGGCCTGGAGTAATTTGTTCTTTTACAGGTGCTACTCTCTGATTTTATTTGTCTTGATCGGCCATGTTTGGTTTCTCCCTCCTTCCCTGAGAAAATTACAGGCTGATTACTTTCTGTTTGTAAGGCCATTTTAGTCAGCCACCCCCCCCCCCAAACACACTAGACTATTTGTCACAGTTAGCCCCATAGCACGTATCCAAATTAAACACTCCTCAAACTATAAAAGAATGGTTGCTTTCGAAGAGTTCCTATGAATGTGGTCTCGGTTAACTTGGTCTGGGTGGTAGAACTCCAATTACATTCTCTCCATATGGAAGAAAAAGTCAATCAGATCCAGCAGACTGGGAACAGTGGTAGCTGAATGTATAAAGCATTACTTAAGATTTTTATTTATTTATTTATTTATTTATTTGCATCACATGACCATCTGTGATACAAATATCTAAATATGTTGAGAATATAACCCACGAATCCAGTCCGAATAGGAATTATGAAGGATAAATTTCAGATATACTGCATAATAGGTACTGCATTTGATACGATCTAACTACGTTGAAGTAAATAAAAGGTCATGAGATTTAAATGTTTAATCTTTTGTATTTTGAGATAACCTGATTATAAATACACATATACTTTTTTGCACAATAAGTATTCTGACATATTTTTTTCATATAAAAGATCTACATTTGAAGCCTCAGTTAAACCCAAATGTGAACTGCTGTAGCTGCATGGCTAGTTTTGTCTACTAGAATTTTAATAAGAATAATCCAGTAAAATAAGAACATTTATGATGATCTACATTAGCATGTTTAGAGCCATTCCTGCATGCTCAAGCCAGCTAATCTTGATTAGGCTTTGAGCAGATATTGGGGATCACATGCATGATAACTGTACACGTCACCTGTGTACATCCTACTGTCATTATAATTTTTAAAACTATTTAGTGGTCATTTTTCAGGCCATATTGTCTTCCTATTTAACCGCACACCAGGTTCCAGTTTAACACTTTCCAGCACCAGGGGTGCCAAACGCCAGCATACTCTCGCGTTTAATGTTCAAACATGTATTTAAATATATCAACGCTGCATTAACTGGAGAAGTATGAACCTGCCATCCCTCCCTCAATGTAAAAAAGGCAGACAATTACAAAAGAGAGCACAACTCAGTAAGTAAAGGCAATGATCATATTGGATGAGTTACTTCAAGTACTTCAACTCAACTTTATGCTTAACCTGATACTTTTGCATTCTGATATTGCACAGGCTCCGCTATGTATATTTATTGTTAGTTCAATGGGCATAAATATGATACTGTGTTTAAAAAAAAAAAGAAAACAAAAAACATAAAACAAACAAACAAACAAAAAGGTTGTTAGCGTGCAGCAAAACTCTTCTGAAACTGGACAAATAAGGTGTTCTTCATACAATGTTTGACTTTTCTTACATATCACTTTCTCAGTGCAAACTCCCTATTCCTCAAATGTCCTGTTTACAAAAATGGCATGTTAGTTCTGAAGAAAAATAAAAGTGATAAAATAATGAGATAAAATAATTAAACTGTGTCATTTTTAAATGTTTAAATAATTAAGCTGTATTTTCACTGTAAAATGTTACGATTTTAGTAAAATGAATGCGTACCCTGATAACTATTTTTTTTCTTCCTAACCCTGGTCCTAGAGGTTCTCTGATCAGGTGATTTTGAGCCTTGAAATACCAAAATCTCCTGATCACCAGAGAATCAGGTAATGACAAGCCGTCACCCTACTGTGCTTTAGAACAGAGAAAACACTCAAATGAGACTAGACTAGAACCAGGCATAAGAACAACTGATCTAACGACTGTTCTTTGCACAGTATCATATTTATGCTAATATAATCACAGGTCCATGTGTCAATTTGGTTATAGCCTTCAGACAGAACACTCATGTCCAGCAAACTTGGTTGTGAGTTTGTGTGTGTGTGTGTGTGTGTGTGTGTGTGTGTGTGTGTGTGTGTGTGTGTGCGCGTGCGTGCATGCGTGTGTGTGTGCGTGCGTGCATGCGTGTGTCTCTCTCAATACTGGTGTTTCCAGAACATGAGTTGTTTATCTTCTCCTCCTGTGATTATGCTGCTGCATTGCTCATTCATCCAAATACAAGTGACAGGACCTGAAAACATAAGAAACAACCAAGCTTGTGTGAATTAATGTAAGCTTCAGAGGCTGTTAACATGCTTCTGAACACACAAATCTGACCTCCAGAAGCAGAATCCACATTCTGGTCCAGGATTTTATATTCACTGGTGGTTGTTAATGTGACTGAACAACCTTCCACCACAGGTTACAAAATCCAGAACTGGAAATTGGATTCTGGTCTGGAGCTGAAGAGCTGTGTGTTAACTGGAAGGCCAGAATTTAACAATGATTAGGCAAAGATATATTTGTTCATTATTGTGTACATTTACCTGAGTGAGCAGGTATTCTGTGTATGATCTTGCCGGTGAGAAGATCCCAAATAAGCAGGTGCCCTGACTGTCCGCCAGACAAAACAACGCTACCGTCCCAACAAAAACACCTGTTGTGACAATAAAAACATAAAGAAGTTACGCACCTTTACAATTTTGAGAGGCTGTGTGACTGGATGTGTGTGAGATAAGCCTTATTACTATTTACTACACATATACTTTCTACAATAAACCTTTTTGAGGTAGGTGGAAAATTTGGAACCTATGGCATCCTCCATCAAAAATGCATGAAATTATTTTTAAAAAATAAATTATTAAAGTATCTTTCAAGAAGGAACACGTCAGCAATTTGTTACTATGAAATTTAATAAGTACTATATACCTGGTTGTTGTTTACAGGTTCTATATTATATTGCTAAATCTAAGTCATTTTATAATACACAAACAAGGAAGCGCTACCTCTGCTCATCCTCAGAAGGAACAGTAGAGAGCAGCATGCCTGTCTGTACATCTGTAACCTTCAAACACGAATCCTCACCCACACTAAGAATGTTTCTGCTGTCTAAATAAAAAAACATTCGCACATAAATTAGTCATTCATTTTTCAGTATGTCAGAATAATTATACTGTCATGCTGGCAAACAGATAAAAACACACTCACCTGGACTAAAGGCCACCTGGTGGATCTTTCCAGAATGGCAGGCTAGTTGATGAAGGAGGGAGAAGCTAGCAAGGTCCCAAACACTGAGGGTGCCCTCTTTAGTGCCTGATGCCAAAAGTGTGCCAGCAGGGCTTAGAGCTATGGTGTTAACCTGTATACACACAAATGCACAAATATTTTAGTAACATACTGATTCTTCAAAACCAGCCATTCCAGGATTCCATTACGGCAAATGATGCTCTATTGTCACCTGTTTATGAGAATCCTGAAACTTGAATGCTGACTAGTTTATTTAATTGCTGATAACGCTGTATTTTTCAACTAAATCATTTTAAATGCTTTCTAATGCTCTAGAACATTTGTATGATACATGTGGTTGTTGCAACAAAATACAATACACTGATTGGAAAAACTGGGGATCATACAGCTTCTGTTGAAGAAATCATTAAAGAATAGCAGTGCAGTGACAGGGTGAGAGGAAGACATATTGGTTCAGTTACTTCAGTAACAGTCAACAGATGAAATGAAATCTATTATTCAACTCAGTATGCTGACTTAAACTCACCCCAGCCTCATGTTCCAGTTCAGAAAGCAGCTCAAACAGAGCCCTCTTGTTACTGGAGATGTCTGCTGCTACACACTTCCAGACCTGTTCGAAAATGCAATACATTCAAAAATACCAGGAAAAATGAACTAGTGGAGTGCATAGACATTTTACAGAAATCTGGCTATTTTTCCTATGCAGTGTTAACTGATGAAAACTTTTTATTTTATAAGTGGTGACAGAGCTGGAGCCAGTTTTTCCACCAGCCTGACAGCTGAAATTTTATTTGGGACTCGTATTTTAGACCTTTAGAGTGTATACTGTATGTAAAATAAAGTATTATGACAAACTATTACAAACTTTTAAAAGTTAGTGAATCTACAGCAAGTGTTTAACTGGTAAGCACCTGATATTTACGTTGAGATGTGTAGAAAGGCTCGATTAACTGAAACATGTGTTAGATTAAGTTTGTAAACAGTTGAACTCTGGTTAGCTTAAGGGACTTACTATGAAATTCTGAACAAAGTAAAAATATATATCTGCAAACCAAGAGAAAATTTCATTAAAATGTGTTCTGTAGGCCAACTGCCTACTTTAATAGTAAGTAGTAGCTTTAAATAATTAAAGCTACTACTTACTATTCCTATGAGAGAATGTTTCATCAGAAAATGGCTTTGTCATAAATGGCAGGAATTTCATTTTTAGCGGCTTTTTTTAGGCAAATAGCCCTGATAGTTGGGCGACCTCTGACCTTTACAGTGGAGTCCCAGGACGCCGTGTACAGCTGATTGTCTCTCCAGCAAACTTGACTGACTGCGTCATCGTGACCCATGAGCGTGTCCTGCCTTCTGCCATAGGCTATTGAGTAAAAGTACCTGTTAAGAGATTAGACATAGAAGCAGAATATCTAAGGCAAAGAAAAACAGGGGCAAAAAGGGTATGAGTATGAAACAGGCAGGTAAATAGTGCATAGAGATAAAAGTCGGCTTTTTGAATGCTCACACATTATTATCCCATGACGAACAAACCACCGTTTTATCCTCTGGCAGCATCACACAGGAGGACAAAGCCTAGAAGTAAAAGAAGAATGATTTGTGTTAGGGATCTAGCAAAACAGTAGCAGGTGTCGGGGAGTGAGTGTAAAAGTTTGGTAACATTTTTATTTGCGCAAATGTATTCAGTCAAGATTTGTTTGGTACTGGAATGTAAACTTTAGTTTTGTACTGGAGCTGTGACACTAAAATGTAACTACCAAATAATGGACAATAAATCTATATAAGTTAGTCATGCAGACTGAATGCATACATCTCAAACTGTGTCTAGTTTAAGTAATAAAATTGTGCACAATTGTGTCGAAATTGTAGCGGAGACTCACCATGTTGGAAAAGGACACACTCCTCTGTAGCCCACTGCTCTCTTTAGAGAACATCTTCAAGGTTGAATCTTGCAATGAAAACAATTAAGCCAACTTAAGTTCACATGAAGACGAAAGTAAAGAACTACTCTTTTCTGAAAGGAAAGTCAATGCCAACCTTGAGATGTAGAGAAAATGGATGCTCCATTTAATGTCACTGCAATACCCGTCACTGCCCTGAATTACATCAGAACAAGAAAGAAAAAATTAGAGATGATTTTGTGACACAAACAAAAGACCCTTTCATACAGGCACTTTTACCCCGGAATTTAATTAGGCTTAATACAATAGGCAGCAAACCACCAGGAGGGCTCATGTCTGAACAGAAGCCGATAAATTACTGTGTAAATTACATTGCCACAGTTCTGTGGCACTTTTTATACACTTTATTTTTATTCATTTTGTTTCAGGAGTGTGTATTCTGTGTGATTCTAGAGAAGAGGAAACAATCTACCTTGGCAGCTTCTGTATAAAATTGACATAACCATAAGTAGCACAATTGTGTTTTTAAAACTGTGATCGCAACTTTTATTAGAGGAAAGTCACAGGAGTGTATTTTTGTTCATAATTTATAAAATCAAGAGGACTGTTGGGGCTTTAGGTGACACATGGCATGCAAGAACATGTGCATCCCAGCAAAAAGTACTATTAAAGGGCTACATGCAAAGTCATTTAATAGACCATTTGCAGGTATTGGTGTGTGCAGACCACAACCTGTAAAAGTATCCCAATAATGATGAGTTTTTAATGTAAAAGGAGTTAAAGAGAGACTTATAGATTGTAACACACATACTCTTTGTGTATCTTGTGACTGGACTGCAGTGTGAGTTTGTTCATGTTGCTCCAGGCCAGGTTCTTACTCTCCTCTGTAAGATCCTCAAAAGACTCCATGCTTGGAGAGACTGAATATGGGCACAGACACACATGCACACACACAAGCACCCAATGAATAAAGCATAAACAAACATCTATACGAACACAGTTCATGCAGAGCCCCTAAGGTGGACAATGTAAATGTTATATAAACCTTTATCATGTTTATGAAAGCATTTGTTTGCGATTATCTGCCAAGTGTTTGTTTAGTTTTGCGAAACAGTTAAGCCATCAGACATCACGAAGTCATAATTAAGCCTGTAACTATTGCAAAAACAAAAAACACCAAACAGTTCTGAACTAGTGTACAGCAACTTAGATCAGTGGAACATTCTATACATCAGATTTTGTGTCACATTATTCCTTTAACATAAGTCAGAGTTCAGTATTCAAACCTGGTGAGAGCTCATTGGATGAGGAGCTGAGGCTGGTTCCTGAGGAGACGTTGTGGAAGCGTGGAGTGATCCGTTGAGGATGAGGAGTGGTGAAGAGCTGTCGTGGTGTCTGCCCAAACTCCAAAATCTGTGTCAACATCGCTATTTTCTGATCTGGATCCTCAATACTACACACAAACCCCAACAGACATAAATTCACACAAAAGCACATGCATAATAAGCAACAATGGAAATTATACACGAAATACGAGCATAAAAATCAAACATGAAAATCAAAAACCATATACCAAATACAGAATCAATGTTTACCTGTCACAGTCGATGCCTCCCTCGTATGTTAATGGATGGAAAACTGGAAAATGGAAAGACCAAAAGCTACATATGAAAAAGTCCAAATTAAAACTGCTATATGGTACATATGGTGTATGAATACCATTGTGTGCAGCCACAGCTTCACTGCCTCTCTGTTTGTAGCCGAAGATCAGATCAATCCACTCATGCAGGTGCTCAGACACATACTGGCTCTCCAGTGCAGCACGCATCTTTTGCAAAAAGTCATTCAGATCTGGAGAAAGAGAAATAAAGAGAAAGAATCTCAGTTTTCTTAAGGATTCAAGCTACAGTTTTCCTAAGGCATGCTCAGGGATATTATTTGGGACCACAATTAATAACACAATAAAGTTATTACTTTAAGGTGTATCTGAACAGGACTATTATTACTAAAGGAGCTCCATTTTCAGTTATACATCAGATTCAGTAACCACAGTTTCAGTACCTCTCTAGATAAAACTAATGCAGCTAGAATAGGGATTTAGTCCATCAATTGGGTTATGAGGTTATGAGGTATTCACATGTTTTTATGTATTTAATCAAATGTCTATTTAACATATTTATCTACAGTTAGGGAGTAGGATTTAAAGTTAAGACAGAAAGAATGGAGTTGTAGTACCTGTGGCCCAGGAAGGTAGATCCACATCTCCTACTCGACCGCCACCCTGTCGCTGGCCCAAATCCAAACCCAGCAAGTTCTTCAGGAAACTGCCATCTGTCCCGTAAAACTCCGGGATCAACTGAGACACACACACACACACACACACACACACCCCAAATGTTATAAGTGATGCCATAACGACAAAGATGGATATTGTATCATGTAACTGCTAAGCACTATTTCCAGGCTCCTACCTCTTTGAAGTCAGTCCCTCCTTCTAAACAGTTCTTCCATGTTTCTCCAACACTGCAGAAATACAGACATTACGAACAGATTAGAATAAAAATTAAACTTTAGGCAACAAAACAGTGAAAGAAGTGCTGGGTGATGCTACCTATTGAACATACGGTCTGCATGGTCATAGCGTCCATTCTGCAAACACAGCATGTGCTCTGGGGCTTTAAAGACAAACATTCATCAAGCACTAATAATATATAATCAGCGATTCTCACACATAAGTGAATCAGAAATGTGAGAGGAAGGCAGAGACATAGTGACACTAACCCACTCTGACAAGGTAGAAGAGAACATATCCAGGAGAAGAGTAATGACTGCCATACATAAAACGAGGCTCAGGCATGTCCCTGTAGCGTTCCTGTAACAAGCAGGTTTACACACACACTAAGTGAAACAAAACTCATTTTCCAAGTTCAAGCATTAATTTACTGACTGCAACAGACAGGTGTCAATCTCTGAAAATGTCTGGATTTAGCTTTGATTCTTTAGGAAACAATTCAAATAGTCATGAAATCTCAAATGTAACCACATTTTGATTCATTTCATTTGGATATATTTCTATAGTATTATTAAAATACTATAAATAGGACATAAATGAACTATTTACATAGTTGAAGAATATAGACCCTGAAGACAATATACCAGTTTATCATTTGAAAGCTGTCTGAATACTTTTTCACCCAAAAACTAAATTTACCATGTTTACAGTTCAGTTTGACATACAATGCAATGGTGATGAGTCACCATCATCAGATCAATGTTTCACATAGCATCATTGTATATTTATACCATTTATTAGACTATCCTGATAACTACCATCTATCTGCAAAGGTTTCACCTCGATGCTCATCCCAGCAGACTGGCTCTATAAGTGCTATACAACACCTTTATAAAAGTGGTCCTTTATTAAAAGTAGCTATTAAAAGTATAAGCAATACAAAGCTTAAGCAAGAAGAGGTGCTGGGTTGGCTACATAACTGTTTTATGTTGAGAAAAACAAGTGTGTCATTAGTGAAGTCTCAAAAATGCACAAATCGGTTTCAGTAAAGTATTTACTACACCACCACAACCCTGCACACACATTTCTTTGCAAAGGAATTTACTGGAGGGGTGAAGGTATTGATCTTTAAAGCACTGCACTGAAAGCCAGTCTTCCTGGTACACAAGCTAATGTGTTTGACATGGAAAAGCAATATAAAAGCTCCCTACATCCATTCAGGAACAGAAAGGAACAGAAATAAATATATGGTGAACTGAAATATTCACTATATGATAAACATTTAGATCTGGTCACTGGAATCCCCATTTAAATTGCTCCAAATCATCTAAGATTTGATAGAATCAAACTGGTTGATGTGTTATTTATAACTCTTACCAGTAGTCTTTCCAGTCTTTCTGCGTTTAAAGCACCCACAGGTTTACTAAGATCCCGAAATGAAGCAGGATTCAACAAATCTAACAGAAAGAAACAGACAGAGAAACACCTTTTATCAATTAGCACATGCCAAGAGAGCACATAATGCATTTTCATCACTTTTTAAATTGATAGCATTTAGATCATATTATTCAGCGGGACATACAAGTGAAACCATGTTATAATGGTAGGCAAATGTAGTGGCTGGAGTCTTTACTCTGACTAGAAAACAATGACTGTCTTGCCCTGGTTGAGGAATTAAACCCTTGGTCTAAAAAACGGTTATTAAAATATATCGATATACAATTTA
>JBBPCX010000011.1:6009252-6041338 GCA_037974365.1 Hydrocynus forskahlii | reverse complement strand
AATGATGAATATATACTTCATATGAAAGTTTTAATTTAATATTGTTTGTTTATATAGCATATGATTTTCCAATTTATGGAACCCAGTGGCACCCAGAGAAAAATGCCTTTGAGTGGACTCATTCTTACATCCCTCACACACCCTCGGCCATCCAAACCACTTTCTATATGGCCCACTTTTTGGTCAATGAAGGTATGGACTCAAAACCTTTGGTCATGCTTCTTAACAAGTAGTTTTTAAAAACAGACAGAAATTTAAAGCTGACCTTATTTTTTCCTCTTTACAGCTAGAATGAGTCTTCATCGTTTTTCCAGCCAAGAAGAGGAACAGAAAGCTTTAATTTATAACTACTCTCCTGTATACACTGGGCAGAAGTCATCTTCATTTGAACAAGTTTATTATTTTGATTAGTTTCATCCCCTTTCCTTAATAGAGAACCCAGTTGTGATTGATTGTTCTTGTAGTTCCGAGTCATGCAGATTAGGCTGTGCTTATGGCATATTATGGTAAAATAAATAACTTTTTCAATGATGATCTGAAAATCACCGATCACAGAAAATGAAGTGTTGTCTTCGGCTGTGGTGAATTGGTGAGCACTTTTTACCCATTTATAACACCAGTCCAAAAAATCCCATTGTCAATATAGTTATTTTAAACATGTCCCAGGTTCTCAGGGTGACTCAGATGATCCACAGCCACATGCTGGAAGTTGGAATCAAGCAAAAATTTGGAAACCTTAAGGATTCAATGCGTTAGTCCATATTGTCAAAGGTCTGTTTTAAGAGGTGGAAAATGTAAATTTTTTCTTCCTGCACAGAACTACACCGTTTCAAAACATGTAGCACAGCTAATAGAGCATATAATCAATTTTTATGCAACATCCACTTGGAAGAAACAATAAGACCCCATTGATTTTGGCCTTTGAGTTTGATTCACTCCACTGAATTTCATCACATTCCGCTGTCTCTACAGAATCCAGGATGAAATCATGCTTCAAACACAAACTTGTAAATTAATACTTCTTTTATTTAACAAAAATATTGCTTGTTTTGTGTTTACATTGCTTGAGTAGTGGATATCTTTTGAGGCCTGGCAATTCTGTGTAAGGCACAGTTTATACATCAGTTGCACACTTGCATACACTTTTTCACACAGACACACACACACACACAGACACACAGACACACGAGGCATGTAGTGCAATTTTAAGTAAGACAATTTCCATATAAAATGTTGCTTATGACTTCTTAAGTGGCATTTTTCATTTAGCTAAAATACTCAGGTATATTTAATACAGTAATGCGCAGTGTTATCAGTTTTAGAGGTCACAGTTCTACCTAATCCTTGTTCATTTTCAGTAATCTTGTTCTTCTGACCTTTACAGCAACCTGTTCATGGCTATACTTTCCCCTCAATCTTATCCCAGAAGAGTCTATGGAATACTAAACCATCATATTTTTGCCTCTTTTACAACCCCAGAGATTTCTGAACAAAACTCGCTAAACCCTTAAAACTCCATACCTGACAGAAAGTGTAATACAGCCATGTTTTCATCTTTAAGACTCAAACTCCAAGACAATGCACAGACAAGATCCATTCATTTTGTTCTTCATAGGTCACATTTAAATTACCCATAATTATAATAAAAGCAGTGTACATTCACGAGGCCTTGCCGTACCAGAGATCAGTCAGAAGTCGTCTGTGATTGGTCAAGAACTGTCTGAAAGCTCAGAGTGATTTGCAAAGACCTTCATATGGGTGACAGCGAGTGTCTCTGCGACTGACTGAGTTCTGGATGCCAGACATCCACGATAAAGATGAGCCTGTAGCTGTCTGCATCCTGCCAGACCTCATGCTCGAATGAGTCATCAAATATCAACACCTTGCCCTCTTCCCACTCCCTGCAACACAGACATACACAGATATCAGTCAAACCAATGTTATTTATCGCAAGTTCACAATGACATTGCCACAGTAAACCCTTGTAGACTGTCAGTCAAATCTAGTATTCTGAACTACATTCTCTGAAGCTATTAATCACCAGTAAATCAGCGTTAAAACCACTGTAGCACACAGCCTTGAGTAACATAATGCTGTAATAAAACCATGGCAAAATGTACAATAAAAAAAAAACAGAAATTTCCAAAAATATTTAGTTTTTACTACTAATAATCACATAATTCTTGCACTAGGACAAGCAAGTCAAATTGGGTTACTTCTGCCCACATCACCTGTGGCCCGCATGGACTGAAGTTTGATGAGCTCTAATCAATATTGCTTTGGTTGCCAAGCAACATAATAGTAAAACATTATGTAAATATTCACTTATTTCTATAAAATTCATATTCACAGAACTCAGCTGATGTGTGTAGTAGTTTACATATCAAGTACTTACAATGGCTTCAAATGATCGGAATCAGAAGGTGTTTTATTTGCATTATTATGTATTACTGAAACATCGAAATACTGATTTCAGTGTTACTCCTTATTTCCACAATAGTCCGTATGCATATTGGTAATAAACTGACCGGGTCTGGTCGGTGCAGCGGATTCTGCAGCCGGTTCGGGGAATGACGAGGCCCAGGTGCATTCGCAGGCGGCAGTTAGTGGGGCCAGTGTGAGGCCATACATGTGTACCAGGCTGCATCACTGAAAACTTTATCTAATGGAAAAAGAGACAAAGTGAAAAAGAGAGACAGGCAAAGAGAAAAATGTAGGGAACTAAATAAACTGATGCAAGCAGAAATATACTGAAATATACATTTAGCCAAAGAAACCACAATGTTCAAAAAAACAAAGCAGTTTTTGTGTAGTTTTGAACACGTCTTATTTTAAATATTTATTTCAAATGTCTTAATGTCGCATTTTATAACCCAAAGCCATAGTGCATCACTCTGCCTGAACAATATCTCTTAATTACACCTGTGTGGGAAAGTGATCGTTTATGTTATTCTGAGCATAGTGTGTTTTTTAAATATACTGTCTTTAAATGTTTACATGGATTAAAGTTTTCCGTCGCTATGACGGATTTCCGTCAACAGAGGGCACTAAAGGTCAGTTGTGAGACGTGGTATGGGCCTGTGACAGGAACATTTGGTAAAAAAAAAAAAAATCCGTCAGATGATTTTTTTGTTTTGTTTTAATCCATGTATTTAGCATGTGTTAAATTACCTTAAAACTTAGTTAAATGTATGCGTTTTGTCCATGTCGACTACTCTTGTCTCAAATGTGCATCAGATAATTTTTGGCATATGTACAAGAATCATAAAATCAGTAGAGTTATATTTACATTTACTGTATACAATTTGATATCATTTGCTACATGACTGTTCAGTTGAACAATATATTACTGTTTGAAAAGATATTAATTTAATTTTAAATCATAAGCTTTATTTCTCATTTTAAGGATGGTGCATTGTGGAATTGAAACACATCTTCAGCACAGCCTGGTTTATATGGTGGTTGGAGCATGGTGTGATGCAATTATAAGAAGCTTTACCTGGCCTCTCTTGCACGAAGTTGCTTCTGGGTAACGTTCCAGAAAAGCACAGGTTTTAGGGACACTTTGACAGGAAGAGCCAGCCTTCCTTCCTGCAAAAAAAGTTATTTTTGATACACACTTTTGTTATGAGGACCTCATGTGAGACTGTATTTCGACTGGTTAATGATACTAGGTCAGTCTAAAGGGACTGACAATTTGGTAACTACACAGATGTAAGATGACATGTATACAGTTAGTTACTATATGTGTATTACCCTGCTGCCAAAGTGTAAACTGTCCCCAGTCTCCTGTCTCTCGAAGATTTTCATCCTCTGGCAGGAACAGTCCACTACTAGTGTCCATCACCGCTAATGCTTCATCTCTAATGGTCATCCAGTTCCGCTCCAGCATCTACACACAACCACAGCCATGCCAAACAAGTAATGACTTGGGAAGTAAATCAAGACCTTAATTATAAAGACGTTAAAGAGATGGTTCACCAAAGAAAATCAGTTTTGTGCATTTTCACCAATCCCGTGAACAGTTAAGACATGCGTGGTGTCAGAGTTTTGCTTCTTTACTTTTGGGGTTGAGCTACAGGGATAAATAATAGAAGTCCATCGACATCCATTACATTCTTACTACACATTTAAAAACTAGCTCTTCAGAGGTTATTTAGTAAATACAATGACAAAAAGACAGTTCATAGAATTTGAATGCTTAAATATTTTTGGCCAATTTAAATTGTTATTTTTCATCATGAAAGAGAACTTTCAAAATATGGTTCCTAAAAAAGGAGCTTTTTAAAAACGGTTCTATATTGCACCAAAAGAGGTTCCACTATAGCAGCTTTTTTGTTAATAGTGGAACATTAGCTACTCATAGGTCCAGTCCAAAACTACAGAATAAAATTTCAGACACAATGTTGTGACTTATTGACTAAATTTTTGTTAAGGGAGAAATTCTGTGACTTTTTGGTGAACTTTTCATTGCACCACATAATAGACACATTCATTTTCTAGACATGTTAGCAATTCACCAACATGCTGTTCCGCTCCAAACTGTTGAGAAATTTAGAACTTTTTCAGCATATGGATAATCTGGCATAATGTTTTGAGTGTACTGATACAGGTTGTATAGGTTAAATACCCGGACAAGGTCAGTGTATCCAGTTTCCTTGGCTGTCCACCAAGGTTGAGCACGGAGTCCTGGCACATTATAAAGAGATCTCTGCCACACTGATGCAAAATGACCATGCTTGTGACCAGCCTCGTACCAGTCATAGGCCTCCTGCACACACATTCAAGCACAGGCACCTCATTAACTTTCATCTCTACGAATCATCTACAGGATTTGAACAAAGTTTCTTCAAGAGCATTATCTATTTTTGGCAAAACTTACATTCATATTTCCCATTCTCTGCAGAGCATCACCGAGGTGAAAATAAAATCTCCCGTCATCAGTGCCTGGTGCTCCTGACTCCAAACCTTCCTAAACGCAGACAAACAAATTCAGACTCAAAAACTAACTGAAGCCTGTGTGTCAGTGAGTGTGTGTGTTTGTAGTTTCATAGGTCTCACCCTGAGGTAAGGTATGCTTTCTGCAATCAAATTGTCAGATTTGAGGATGAATCCATAATGCACTTTGGCAAATCCATCATTTGGAGCTATGGCCAAAACCTTTGATGAGAAAAAACAAAAGAAAATATGAGACAATATTTCATAATGAAACAGAAACTTTGTTTTAGATTAGTTTCTTTATCTGATCAGATTAACTGCAGATTTTGTCTAATAAGTAATATGAAACTATACTGTTTTGGCATATTTCCTCAAATATGAAATCCATTGAAAACATGGATTTGTTGCAGCTCCATAACTCACACCATTTATGTGAATAAGACAGTTTGATCTAGTATGTAAAAGACTGTTGAAATTTCAGATTATATCACCCACTGCTTAATCCATGCAGCCTATATATTGGAAAGACGCTGAAAAATCCCCATTTTTAACTTAAAAAAAGAAAAAAACAAAACTCCACACTTTTACATATATACAAATATTCAGCCTACAACAGGCTAAAGGCTAAAGCCATTAAGAATGTTTCAGCCTGGGCTGCTTTTTGAAAGAGTGACAGCCAATAAGAACCGACATAGCAGCACAGAAACAAAAACATCTTGTGTAACTGTAGGGGATAATGTGAGACTGGAAAATGGCCATGTAATAAAAGAATGACTGTTGTTAGTACCTTAATGTCAAAACAGGTGCCTCAGAGAAAACATAAAATATAGGGAGAACATAAAAACAATATGAAAAGAAGGATATAGGCACTTTTGTTCATTTTTATAGATGTCATATAGTCTCAGAAGCCACATAAATATCTCTATCTAAGAACCGTTAAATAAAGAAAAAGGACAATACCAAATTATTTCCTTCCATTACTTGTTAGATGTCTAAGCTTTGTAGTTCCAGTGCAAAATTAAATATGCAAACTTGTCAAAAAAACACCTAACATGCCTCGTATAATCAACTAAATTTGAGTTAATGGTAAAATTGTGTCCATCAGATTTTTGTCAAAATCATCACAAAGTTATCCTCTCAGTGACAAGGGCAATCCTAAGAAAACCTCTCACCTCCTCATAGATCCGTTTAGCACCACTGTTATCTCCGATCAGCAGATGAGCCACTCCCAAGTCATTCTTTAGTGTGACGTCCTCTGGGAAAATCTGCACTAGCTTCTCCAAGGTAGCTAAAGAGCCTCTTGTGCGACCTGTGGAAACACCTCCTTTAGAATGGGCTCTGAAGACGTGCGCTGGAGGATGTGAGAGGATCTGTGTGTACCTAAGAATTGTTGTCTGTCAGCCCGTCTCTTTAACGTAGCTTTGATGAGATCTGCAGGGGCATCTGGGAGTTCTGCTGCCTCTTTGTAAGTGTTAACTGCCTTCAGTAGCATCTCATTACTTCGCAGTTTCTCAGCCATGTCATCTTCAGCCTAGAGACATAAATACATTTTCACACATATAAGCACCCCCCCACCCAAGTACCTCAATCATAAATAAATGCTCCACTTGTCAGCTTTGTTCTCTGTCTTAAATGTTGATTTTTGTTTTGCCTATATATAATTATATTTGCACTCATTGTTTCGATGACAAAATGACAAAAGCATGGCTAAAATATAAAGGATACATTTCTTCCTCAAATCATTATTGAACAAAAACTTCACTCCAAACCATTGTCAAAATTTCAAATCATAATATTTATAATTCCATAAATAATCATTTTACTGTTTTTTACACTGCCACTTTTAAAATTTAAGTGACTTACAGTGTACATTTCCATTAAAACCAGTTACCTGAGCTTTTCCAAATCGGCTCCTGGGACTCTGAGGATATTTCTGGACGAGAGCCTCAAAGGCCCGCAGAGCTTCCTCAGCTTTCCCCTTAACGATCAAGCCAAACACAATTAAAACATATTTCCCATATACTCAGCAAATTAGAAGCTGCCAGGTAATTTCCTGGTTAGCTAATGAGGAAACAGTGTTGATGCCCACCTTCTTCCTCAGTTTCTCAGCTGCGTTGATTTCAGCTTTGAGTGTTTTGTCAAATTTATTGAAGAATTTTGGCTTTTTCTTTTTAGCTGTAGAAAGTCCACAAACAAACAGAAATAAATTAGATAATTATAAGAGCAATAATTAGAAGAGCAAGAGCACAGCAACTAGGCTTTTCAACAGCGTAAGGACACTTTAAACCAACCCTCTGTTTCTGCTGTAACGTCTGGCTTCGGTTCATGCTCAGACAGAGACTCGGGTGCTGGTTCTGAGGCAACTTCAGATGTTTCAGGTGTAGGAGTCTCAGTTGGAGGTACAGATTCCACTGTAGGTTCAGGTTCAAGTGTCTTCTCTGGAGTAGCCCTACTTTCAGGTGTAGAATCTTAAGAAGCAAAAATTTAAATCAAATATGACAGTTAATTTTAAATGCAAGAATGAAAAAACACATTTTTTACTAATTCAACACTAATGTAAGCCTAGAGAAACTTGCCTTTGAGGCAGATCCACAACTAATTCTAAAACACAAATTAAAAGACAAAGTACAGGTAAATATTTTACTGATAACTTCTTAAAGGAAGCTCAAAAGGTTGTGCACAAGAGTAACATACTAATTTCCTCTTCTTGAAATGGACTTGACTCTTCCCCTTGGTATCTTTCGGTCACAGACAGTTCTGGGGAAAAAAGGAGAACATAAATCAAACTTTGTAAGCATGCCACTGGTGTTCACACAGTCCTTGTCTACACATGCATATTTTTAAAAACAACTTTTTGAATGAGATTTCTGATCTTTCATCCACATGTAAAAAAACATTTTCAGAAACTCCTTTAATTCCGACATTTTCAACAAACAGGCAAAACCGACTGTTTGGTTTTTAACTCCAGTGTGTGCACCATCATCTCCTTCATTTGACGTCAGACTCTGCACTGTTTTTTCCATTGTTTACATGAGGCAATTTTGTGCCAGGGCATCAATATCCATTTTAGATGTACACACATTATGTCTTCTGACTTTGTAATAAGAACAAAAAAGTATGTATTCATACACATGAACAAAACTATGTTTAGAAATGAAATTGATAGGGGCAAAGTCTTCAGACACCACAAATGAATAAAATTAGTACTTCATTGCAAAACAATTAATTACAGCAACTGGTTTCATGACAAAACCCTCCGTAATTATTTTAAATGTGATTGCATACAACAAAAGTAAAAATATATTCTGTGTGTGTAAATTTGAAGTGTTTAAAGGAGCTAAAGGTAAACTAAATAACAAACAAGTCTTGTGTTCAGGAAAGATCAGCCTATCACAAAAACAAACAAAATCATTACCTAGAGTTTTTTCAGGTAAGGCCTCTTCAACGAGCTCTGAAACACAATGCAAAAATAATACAGAAAGTAAATAAATACACATTTTTTATTTAAACACTGGATTACAGAATGTGTTAAAAAAATCTTAAATAAAATGCTTGTTCTACACTGAAGTCATGGAAATCTTACCCCCAGTGCTGTCAATGGTTTCTTGTGAGTCTGTAAGAGGAAAATACTGTAGTAGCAGGAGAGCAAGTTTTTTGCTGATGCCATTATATATTTATTATTCACTTTAAGCTTGCACTGATACTTTTATTGTACAGCTGAAACAGTTACTATCAGAAATGTTATCATTTTTTTTTTCCAAAAAGGAAAAAAAAAAGCTTTTACTGACCAAAAGAGTGAAACGATGAAACTCCAGGGACTTTGTCTGCGGAAACACAATAGTTCAGTTTTTGATTTCCCCCCCCCTTTCAGTTTACCTGATTATTTACATTACGGCCAACATCATCAAACATTAATGAATACCAACACCACAAGAAGGGAGAAAAATCAGAATAGTAATCATCAGTTTAATTAAAATTAAAGAAATCTGACAAAAATGTGTGTGAAGTAAATATTGATAGCATACCTTCATTACCTGTAGTCACAGGGACAGACTGAGGCCCTTCATCTCTCACTTCACTTCCCGTTTCTCTTTGGCTCTCTCCTGGAGGGCCCTCCTCTGTCTTTTGGTTGACTGAAGAATCTGGAGGGGGAAAACAGTAACATTCATGATGATGCAACTTAGACACCTTCAAAATGTGTGGAATGTTTCTGTAAACCTTCTGCAAAGCTAAACACTGCTTCACTAAAACTGAAATGAATGAAACACCTTCAAGTCACTCCTAAATGTTGACTTTATTTCACCAGACAAATTGTTTGAAATACTTTCATTTCCAAAACTTGCTGACAGATGATATGGATGGCTATCATGAACTGCATTTACTTGTATTTCACTTAGAATAAAGCTATTCCAACCCTCAGAAACTTTATTGCACTATATTTCTGTCTCATTCTAACTGGCATTAAAAAAAGGTCAGAATGACTTTCAATCAATCATTCAATAAATGTCAAACCATCTACCACTGTTAAATGTTAGTGTGCTGCTAATGAGGAGATAGGAGCTGGAAAGTTTAGCTTAGCTCGCATGATACCTGCTCTGCTCATCACAGAACAGGTCTGGTTCTAAACTAACGTCTGGATGATAACGACACAAATCTGATGGAGTAAAACTCATGCAACTGGTGCTGGAAGGGTAAAATGGTGTTTGGATCTGTGGCCTGCTCAGATAACTTAATGTTAGCTTTGCAAGCAGGCCCCCGCCAAATATCACACGTCATTGTACAGGTTCAGGACAATAAAAACCAATGTCTGAGAGAGGAACTGGAATTGGATCGATTGGCACTGAAAGTACAGAAAGACAAAACCAAGTTTGTTCTGTTGTGTGTGGATCTATAGCATCTTAGCTTGGTTAGGGTGCCAAATGTGTCAAACAACACAGGCTCGGTTGCAGGTAACAGAGGGCAGTGACTGGTGTTTTTGTTTTGTTTTTGTTTTTAAATCAGTGCCATCTATCAGTGTTGTCAAACAACAAAAATCAGTGATTTCTCTTAAAAGTGCATGAAATGTGTTTTTGGGGTGTTTTCTATGTAGATGTGAAATTTAAATTTGACCATTTTGAAACACGGTCATCATTTAAAAAACACCTCAGCTAAACTTGGCTCATCAGGGAGTAATCAAACCCTTTATGGGTTGGATCATGTATTGTAAGCCAAGAAATACATGAAATGTTTTGTGCTGGCGTCCTTTATAGCATAAGCATTCATACAGCAATTTTAAATATGAAACATTGCAAACGTAGCACGTTTCGGTCTTGTCTTGTTTCTCAGAAACAGTAGCCTTTCAGGAAGGCGAGAATGGACAACTTAATTTCAATAACAATCTACAATTGTAACAAATTCACTCACTTGAATTCTGTACACATTAACTGTGAAAACCTGACTTGAAAATCTGAATTTCTTTGTCCTCAGGATTATTTTCATGTGGTTTCACTGTGGTTTTACCTGCTCTCGTGTTAGGGGCCTCCTTTGTTTCCGCTGTGACAGTTTTCTCCTTCAGGCCTGCATGTGGTTTGTAAGAAAATGAGAAAATAACCCTTATCTGGTCATTTATGTAAAGAAAAATGCATCAGTTTCTGTGACCCACCCATGTTATGTACACAAGTTGGTTGTTTTATAGGAACTATTGGTAGTTTGGACAAGCTTTATTGAACAGAAATTAAAGAGAAATTGTAGCCAACAACAGTTTTTGTAAAAATACCTGGATTTACAATGTTATTCATTGCAATTTCTATTGATTTTCATGTGTATTAAATGTCACACTGTAAGAATAGATATATAGCTAATTATAGTAAGGAGGCAAATTTGTCATCGTCATTTCAAATCTACTTAATTTCAATTAGCTAACTGATAAATACTGATAAAATATTGATATGCTTGAATATGATTACAACTTGAGACTCCGGGAGATTTCGTTACTAGGTTCATTACTCATACGTTTGACAACCGTTAACTGTCAAATATGACTGCCAAACCAACACACTAATACAACAATGTCTTTCCTCAAATAAATATTGTAATTTTGGGTGTCTTTCCAACATTCCTAATGGTTTTGTCCTGATTTAATTCCTTTTATTGTTCAAACTTCAGTTCAGCTATTTTTGCTATAACAGAAAGTCATGGTCATTTCAAATCTACTTAATTTCAACTAGCTACAACTAAAGGTTGATAGGTTACCCATTCAAACGGGTAACCTAATATTATGTAGTAACTCAAAGTGTACTACAATTTTTCATTAGGTTGAACGGAATTAATCTCAGTGGCTACAGCAAAAACCACACTTGTTGCCAACCAGTCAACCATAAAAACAAAGCATATACATACAGACACACACACACAGACACATACAAAGAGACACACACAAAGAGACACACACAAAGAGACACACACAAAGAGACAAACTGGAAAAATGCTGCATGATGGACTAGGTTGTTTCCTAGTGCTCTACCCAGTACCTGCACTTATTTGAAAAGGAGGTAACCACCTCCAAAACACACACATACATACACATGCACAGAATAAGTTTGGGCCATCAAGTTACAGCAAATATTTTTTAATAAAGGAAGATTACATTCTGTAATTTATTAGAGAAACTATCTTTCACCAAATACCCTTCCCTATTCAAATTCTATTTATAAAACATTATGTTGACAATTTTTCCCCAACGTGTTCATATACAAAGTTGGGTCAAAACTTTAAGAACAGTTTGTTACCAAAAACAACATTAAGAAGCTACAACTAATAAATGTTGATAAAATATTACAACTGGACACTACAGGAGTTTAGTCATTTGATTGTTGACCGTGAACTGTCAAACAGGACTGCCAAACCATCACACTAATACAACAGTCTTTTATCACAGAACTATTGTCTTTCCAGTTTTCTTTTTGTTACTACTATAACTAACACAAGGCAACAGTTTAGCAGACTCTGAAGTGAACAGTTCTACTCACAATATTGCTAAAATACTGCTGCTTGTTACAATATTAAACATGCCCTTAAATATCAGTGCTGTACCAGCAAGGCTTCAGCAGAAACCAGTAAGTCTGCAGTACATCAGTATCAGTCAGTATTAACAGTCAACCAATGTATTGGTCAGGCCCTAGAAAAAAAAAAGTTAAAAAACAAAAAACATCTAAAAACTTCACTATGTTATATTAAGAAGTTCACTACTATGACTATATCACTAATGTGACTTGTCTTGCATATTTGATACATTAAAACAAAACAAAACAAAAACACCCCCCCTCCAAAAAAAAAAAAAAACCCAAAAATTATGCCAGGATTTTAACTATGCGTGATTTACACTGCAGTGACGTGCTGTTGGTAATTTTGTCAAACAACTAGTTATGAAAATATCTTATATAAACCAAAGTTGTATTGAACGACAATGCTCTATCAGCAACAATAACTAAATACCTTAATATCTTAAATGCTAGAGGTGGAAACAAGTGCCTGTATTGCAACTGACAATTAAATCTTAAGTCTTAAATCTCAATACTCGACTCTGCATCGTAATTAAGTACGCATGTGTTCTTCAATGAACACTTATAAGAACATGTAATAGAGCACATAAAAGGAGCATATGTTAAATTTACATTAATATAATTATTATTACTAGCCCAAAATAATAAAATCCAAGATACTTGTACAACCATGACAGACACAAAAGATATAAACAAAGAGTAAAATCAGTGAAACCACCCATGAAATAAAAAGTACAGTTTTCATTTTTCTACTGATCTACAAAGACACAGTAACTGATAAATTCTGGAAGCACTTTTCAAGTCCACTGCGTCCCCACTCAACCTTCATCTACCCCCTACAGCAAGATCAGTTTTTTATACTGCTTTGAGGAAAACAGGACATCAGCCTGGTGAATTGCTGCAGTAACTCTGAGGTTAATGTGCTGAACGGGGGCTTACTCATCTGAATTTAAATGGCATCCAGCTCATGGAGGAACTCAAATACTCACTTGTCTAGTGTATCCTCCAAAATAAAAAGGCAAACATCTCTACCACTGCATAAATGTAACCACTGACAAAACAGCATGAAGAAAAATCTACAAACCCCATTTCCAAAAAAAAAGTTGGGACACTTTCTAAAAACGTAATGAAACCTAAAATTCGCAATTTGGCAATTTATCTTAACCTTTACTTAACGTAATTCTCTTTAAGTTAATTTAGAAATTTAGAAATTGATGCCTGCAACACATTCCAAAAGAGTTGTGACAAAAGGAAAATAAGACTGAAAAGTAACTTTCTGGAAGGTTCCTCAATTAGCAGGATAACTGGTAACAGGTGTGGGGATTAAGATTGGGTATAAAAGGAGCATCCACCACAGGCTCAATCTTTGTTTATAATTTGACAGATAATTCTCTCGCGAAGTGGTGAGCCATGACCCATTGCTGCTTACAATGTTTTTCAGCGCAAGATAACAAAGAATTTAGGTCTGTCACCATCTACAGTTAACAGCATTGTGAAAAGATTCAGGGAGTCAGGAGAAATCTCGGCGTAAAAGCCACGGGTGGAAGCCACTGCTGAATGTGTGTGACCTTAGAGCCCATTGGTGGTATTGCATTAGAAACTGTCATGCTACCATGATGGTCATAGCCACATGGGAATACTTTGGGAAATCATTGTTACTGAACACAATCTGCTGCTGCATCAAGAAATACTCCCTGGAACTGTATCACGCAAAGAGAAAGCCACACGTCAATGCAGAAACCCTCAAGCCTGTGCTCATTTGAGATGGACTGAAAGACAATGGAAAATGTGTTCTGTGGTCAGATTAATCCATGCTTCAGCTTGTTTTTGGGAAAAACGGATGCCAGATTTTACATAGCAAAGATGAAAAATACAATCCAGACTGTTATCAACAAAAAATGCAAAAAACAGTATCTGTGAGGGCATGGGGGTGCATCAGTACCCATGGCATGGGAGATCTGCATATATGTGAATATATTTTAGGGAGACATATGCTCCTGTCAAGATGACATCTTTTCTCAGGAACTCTATGTGTATTTCAGCAGGACAATGCCAGGTCTCATTTTGCACCAATTACAAAAGTGTCCCACCTTTTTTTGGAAATGGGCTTTGTATTTAAACAAATGGCTGTGTCAGGAAACAAACTTATTTAAAAGAAAAACTTCTCCCCAAGTTTTCTTCCACTGTGGGCCTCAAGTCTTTTTGGGTCACAAGTGGAACAGTTTGAAAGTCAAAGTCCAAGTAATCGGTGTTCAAGTCAAAATCAAGTTTGTCAAGTCAAGTCTCAAGTCCTGAGTCTGACTCGAGTTCACACCTCTGCAAACTGCTTCCTCAGTCACCAAAAAAAAAGAGTCTGTGGTGCAATTTCAGCAAAGGGTCTCCAAGGCCAATCAAGGCAAACGTCAGCAAATATAAGATGAAACTATGAATACATTATGTTTAATAATGTGCTAAAAACGATAGAAATGTGTTATTGGTTGTTAGAAAAACACATGAAGGAATAGGTTCAATGTAAGAACCACCAAGTGATTCAGTATTACAATAGATCAGTATTATTGATTCATTGATTCATTCTGATTATTATTAAAATTACATTTA
Organism: Hydrocynus forskahlii; assembly: GCA_037974365.1. Lineage (NCBI taxonomy): Eukaryota > Metazoa > Chordata > Actinopteri > Characiformes > Alestidae > Hydrocynus > Hydrocynus forskahlii. Next base: position 6,026,762 of record JBBPCX010000011.1, on the reverse strand, counting down.
ATTTTTAATTATGTACTTTCCTCTTCTGCAGAGTGTCAAAATCCCGAGTGATTCATCACCACAGTAGTCAATAAATTACACTTGTATTACAATTTCGTTTATGTACTTAAATATTATCAAAAAAGTTGGGTAGCACCATAGAACTGCCCTGAAAGGCCATTAATGTTATGTATTCCAACCAGGCTGGCTATGAGAATGCTGACACCAGCCCAAGCCTAGACCAAAGACCTGAACACAAGTGTTCTATGCTGTGTTATACTGCATTAGGTCTACTGGTACAGCATATTCAATCAAGAATTAGTCTGAACAGGTTCAAACTGTACAGGGCTTTACATAGATTTTCCATGTCTGATCATTTCCTGTTTTTTCTGATTGAGGACTTCAGAAGATCCCTTGTAGATACTTTCTCTTTGTTACTGTTCTTTTCATCTTTTTTCTCTTCTTTATCTTTGACAAGGCTTTCTTTTTCTGCTTTCTCCTTTGCCTTGGTCTGTCTTTCCTTTTCTTTAGCTAGCCTTTCTTTTTCTGATCTTTCTTTCTCAGCCTTTTCCTTGGCTACCCTTTCTTTTTCTGCTCTTTCTTTCTCAGCTTTTTCTTTTGCCAACCTCTCTTTTTCCACTCTCTCTTTTTCTGCCTTTTCTTTTGCTAGCCTTTCCTTTTCTGCTCTCTCATTTTCCGCTTTTTCTTTAGCTAGCCTTTCTTTCTCCGCTCTCTCTTTTTCTGCCTTTTCTTTCGCTAGCCTTTCCTTTTCTGCTCTCTCTTTTTCTGCCCTCTCTTTCTCCGCTTTTTGTTTAGCTAGCCTTTCTTTTTCCGCTCTCTCTTTTTCCGCTTTTTCTTTAGCTTGCCTTTCTTTTTCTGCTCTCTCTTTCTCTGCTTTTTCTTTTGCTAGCCTTTCTTTTTCCACTCTCTCTTTCTCAGCCTTTTCCTTGGCTAGCCTTTCCTTTTCTGCTCTCTCTTTCTCCGCTTTTTCTTTTGCTAGCCTTTCTTTTTCTGCCCGCTCTTTCTCTGCTTTTTCTTTTGCTAGCCTTTCCTTTTCTGCCCGCTCTTTCTCTGCTTTTTCTTTTGCTAGCCTTTCCTTTTCTGCTCTCTCTTTTTCTGCCTTTTCTTTTGCTAGCCTTTCCTTTTCTGCTCTCTCTTTTTCTGCCTTTTCTTTTGCTAGTCTTTCCTTTTCTGCTCTCTCTTTCTCTGCTTTTTCTTTTGCTAGCCGTTCCTGTTCTACTCTCTCTTTCTCAGCCTTTTCCTTGGCTAGCCTTTCCCTTTCTGCTCTCTCTTTCTCCGCTTTTTCTTTTGCTATCCTTTCCTGTTCAGCTTTTGCAAGCCTTTCCTTTTCTGCTCTCTCTTTTTCTGCCTTTTCTCTTGCTATCCTTTCATGCTCAGCTTTTTCTTTTGCTAGCCTTTCCTTTTCTGCTCTCTCTTTTTCTGCCTTTTCTTTTGCCATCCTTTCCTGCTCAGCCTTTTCTTTTGCTAGCCTTTCCTTTTCTGCTCTCTCTTTTTCTGCTTTTTCTTTTGCTATCCTTTCCTTTTCAGCCTTTTCTTTTGCTAGCCTTTCCTTTTCTGCTTTTTCTTTTGCTACCCTTTCCTGTTCAGCTTTTTCTTTTGCTAGCCGTTCCTTTTCTGCTTTCTCTTTTTCTGCCTTTTCCTTTGCTAGTCTTTCTTTTTCTGCCCTCTCTTTCTCTGCTTGTTCTCTAGCTAACCTTTCCCTTTCTGCCTTCTCTTTTTCTGCTTTTTCTTTAGCAAGTCTTTCCATTTCTGCTCTTTCCTTCTCTGCTTGTTCTTTAGCCAGTCTCATCTTTTCTGCCCTCTCTTTTTCAGCCCTTTCCTTTTCTGCCTTTTCTTTGACCAGCCGTTCTTGCTCAGCTTTCTCTCTAGCCTCCTTTTCCTTAGCTAATCTTTTTTCATGTTCTTTTCTCTCTCTTTCTTTATGCAGGATGGCCTCCGCTTCCTCCTTCGCTTGCTCAGCAGTGAGGATGGCTCGCCTTTCCTCTTCCTCTCGAGCCAGAATGGTACGGACCTCAGCCAATGCTAGCTTAGCAATCTTTTTAGCCTCAATCTTCTCGTGGATCATCCGAAGCTGCTCCTTCAGAGCTACCTTCAGTTTTTGCCCGATTTCTCTGGTAGCATGTCCTAGATACAAATGAGGAAAAGGACTCAGTATTTAAAATCTAATTTCTTGTTTCCATGCAAAACTGCAATTCATGAGCAGACGTAGTGCTCACACATCTGCCTCAAAAACCAGCACCGTCACCTCCGTGCCACTTAACTTCATTCATTTGACACTGCCAAACTCAAATAACATTCCTTGGTGGGACAGTCAGTCACTGACAAATGTTATGTATTATGGACAGACACGTTATGTGTTCAACAGCATTTAATGTGTTACGCATGCCTCACAAAAAACATATGATTAGGGTTCTATGTCAACCTATAGCTTGGCTGGATACGTCATGGATTTCCACAAAAATTCAAGCAAACCTTGTTGAATTCATGCATTTATACAAAATAGCAAAACTATATTACAAATGTTTTTAGTTTGTAAATCTGCCCCAGCATTTCAGATGGAACTGAAATATTAACAGATAAAACCCAATTTAAAATGTTTGAAAATTCCTGTGATCAACCACAGTGGATCAACCGTCTCCATTTCCTTCAATCCTCTGCATCTTCCTCTCTCACACCAATTACCTGCATGTCCTCCCTCACCACATCTGTAAACCTCCTGCTAGGCCTTCTTTTGTTCCTCTTCCTTGGTAGTTCCATCCTCTGCATCCTTCTGCCAACATACTAAGAGTCTCTCCACAGCACATGACCAAACCAACGCAATCTCGCCTCCCTGACTTTTCCTCCAGAAAGTACAACTCTGTCTAATGAACTCATTCCTGATCCTGTCCATCATCATCACTCCCAGTGCAGATCTTATCATTTTCAACTCTTGTCACCTCCAGCTCGTCAGTGCCACTGTCTCCAAACAATAAAACAGCTAGTCTCACAACCATCTTGTACATCATCCCCAACACTCTTACTGGTACCTACCTGTCACAAATCACTCCCGAAACTCTTCTCCACCCATTCTATCATGCCTGCACTCTTCACCTCTCTTTCACACTTCCTGTTACTCTGGACTGTTGATCCCAACAACTCTGGCAACTCTTCACTGCCACCCAGTGCCTGACTTAACTACTCTCTGAACTCCACCTTCCAGTCCTCCGTTTTCAACCTCCACCACTTGATCCTTGGCTCTGCCCTCACTGTCCCCCTCTATTTTACCTCCAGAATCATCCTACAGACCACCATCCAATGCTGTCTAGCTACGCTCTCTCCAGTCACAACTTTGCAATCTCCAATCTTCTTTATACTCACCCTCCTATATAGAATGTAATATAATCTTTCTCCACTTTTATACATCACCCTGTGCTCCTCCTCCTTCTTCAAAATCTGTTTACCATGGCCATTTCCATCATCTTGGCCAAATCCACTACCATCTGCTCTTTTGCATTCCTCTCCTTGACACCATACCTACCTATCACCTCTGTTCCCTTCACCAGCATCTCCTTTAAAGTCTGCTCCAATCACAACTCTCTCTCCCTTGGGTATGCTCTCCAATACTTCATCCAACAGACCCTTTTTTTCTCATCCATCTTACACCCAACCTGCAGGGCATGTGCACTAACAACATTCAACATTTACACTCATCACTCTGACAATCTTTACAGCTCCAGAATACTCCTAACATAATCTTACTTCACAACAACACCTACCACATTGATCCTCCCATTCACACCGTGATAGAATAATTTGAAACCTCCTTCAATACACCTGGCTTTACTTGCCTTCCATCTGGTCTCCTACATGAACAATATATCAACCTTCCTTCTCTCCAGCTAGCTCTCTCCCTTTGCCTGTCATAGTGCCAACATTCAAAGTCCCCACCCTCACTTCTGCTTTCCTATTCTTCCTCCTCTTCTCCTGTCTCTGGACACACCTTCCCCCTCTTCTTCTTCTAGCACCCTGTCGGCTAATAGTATTGGTGCCAGTAGTTGTTAACCCGGGCCTTGGCCAGAATGGGACATGTTCTTGTTGTTTTACACCTGATGCCCTTCTTGACATAACCCTCCCCATTTACCTGGGCTTGGGACTGGCACTAAGATATACACTGGCTTGTGCACCGCAGCTCATGGGGGATTAAAAAGTTGCACTGGAGTATCAGTCACGCATGTATTAGTCAGAAATCTGTGATTATTAGCGAAAAACTAGTCATTAAGGTCTGTGGGTAGGATTGATTTTTATTTATTTATTTTAATTTATAGCTATTTTTTTTATATTTTCAAATTTATTTAACAGGACTAAGAAAAACACTGTTAATACCTGGGAATGCTACTCGGTTACAGATTAAATTAGCCTAAAGAATGTGAGCTTGGTATCTTTGCTAGGCATAACAAGCCACATTAGGGAGATCTTTCAGCCAATCACACTGTGAGGCTGGAACTGACTAACATCATACCTTATGACAAAATACTCACATTACAAAAATGCAACAGAATACAGAATGGAATATATTCAATATGGAATTGTAATGTTTATTTTACATTTTGCTTAAAGTTCAAACCATGCATTTACAGAACATCTGTAATTGCTTAACCCTCTGGCCCTCCTCTTTTTTCCTATACATTCGGCCAAAAATGGACAAATGACATAATCTGGTAGAAAACACTAAAAACTACATTTCTCAAGTGTTGAGTTTAGAATGAAAGCATTTTAACCTAAATTGTATGATTTAACAGGGTAAATAACAAGGAATTAAAAAATTCGTTTTCATGGGTTTCAATTGGCCAAAAGTGTCCACGAGGGAGTGAAGTGGACAAAAATATCCCACAGGAGGGCCAGAGAGTTAATATGTTAATGAGACTGTAATTTGAAAAAGGGTTTAAAGCAACTCCAATAATACATGGGATTTTTTTTTTGTTATGTAGCCTTTTTGAACCTATTGTGCATTTTCAAATACTGCACAGACTGACAAATAAATGTTTGAAAGAGATGCAGGAAAATTCTCACTAAAATGTAAAGATCTAGAGAATTTATTTAGATTGAAAAGACAGAACATTACTATTCAACTTAAAATTAGTATCCCGCTTACCGGTCCAAAAGTTGCTTGTAATTAATCTTAAACTGTTAAAACTGTGAAAAACCTTAATGTCACAATGTCTTTTGATGCACAAATGGATAATATTACTTATCTTTGTTATTTAGAACATATCCACCACCCACTCTCCTGACATGACACAAAGCTTTTGGCTTTATATGCGAGTGAAGGCCTCAGCTGGACGTCATGAATCCATTTGTGGACTAAATTCTTATTAGAATTCTTAAGATAACCTCTGATGGGTTTCTAACATTAATCAATAGCTTTAGCTGGTTAATCTAAAATCCACCCACCTTCAAAAGTTTAGAACTTGATGGGGCCAGTTTAAGAAATTCATAGTTGTACTCAAATTTTCTATGACTCCGTTAATTTAAGTTCAAGTTTTTTCCATCAATTAAGCTTTTGCTTAAATTATTTCATGGAAATGACATGATGTGCAAACCCTAGGCAAGTTGGTGTGGAATAAAACAGTCAACACATTAAATATATTAGTATAACCCTGAAGTTATTACAAACATGAATCTTCCATGACTTACAACTAACAGTACTACACACTGATCAGATTCCAGACCAGCAGTCAGTGGTACAACTGTACACACCAAACTCCAAACACAATCATTCCCACAGCTCATGCCAAATACCTCTATTTTTCTCTGGTTCTTCTTCTGTATGCTTGGGAGCTGTAGTGAGAGTGGGGCAGATAACATTAGTGACCCTGCTTTTCATGCACAGAATCACCTAATTATCATCATGAAGTTACTCCTCGGTTTAAAACAGAATAGAATATTAATATAATAGTGTTTCCACTTGTTACTTAACAACTGTTAGAAACTACCAAAATATGACAGAAATGTAAAGATGGTCTTTGGTAGTCATCTCATCCTTACTCAAAACTCAATTTTTTAGTTTGCAACAGGAGAAAGTGTTGTCATGTTATTTTTCCCATAAAAGCTGATAATGAAGGTGTGCTTCCCTGATACAAATGAGAATAAAGTGTTTCATGCTTTCTGATTTGATGATTAACATGCATGTAAACACGGTCAGAAGACAACAATTAAGATCTTAAATATGCAAAGGTGGGTAAACTCATTCTGAAGTAAACGTATTGCTATCTGGTTAATTAATGACTCAACTATAAATGAAAGGTTTTTTCAAAAACTCAATACAAGTACTCAAAATAAATTGAGTAGTAACTTACAGAGCTGTAGTCTCAGTACATCCAGCAACTATCAGGAACTGAGGGACTAATATTTATTAGGCTTTATTCTCTCATTATGGTGCACTTTAAAATAAAAAGATAAACCTTAAAAATCTGAGTATGACCAAGCACAAAGTATAGACAGAGTCACTGATGTTTCTTAATAAAATTAAATGTGGGAAAAAAAACTCTCTGCCAATAGCATAAGGACAAGTATCTTTACTTGAAAATACTCTGAAAGGTATAAATACAAAGTTTTAGTTGAGTGCATGTAACTGAGGAAATATAACTTAATGCCCACCTCTGCAAATATACACCTGGTTGCTAAAGGTTAAGAAATAATGTTAGGGTTGTGGCTGGTCCCCTTTGGCTCTAATCAAATCTTTAAGCCATTTAAGGCCTGAGACACCAAATCAACTGTCACCCAGTGGATGGCATTAGACCACTAAATGTGAGTCAGTGGTCGACCGTTGCCTGTAGTCAGTGTGGTGTATACAGCAACGCTGGCTCTAGTCAGTCCTTGTCAACGTTTGGCTGATTGAGCATGTTAAATGCTAATGTGTCTCTAGCCTGTCATTAGAGAAAGTGAATGAGAAGACACACAAAAGCAACACAAGCAAACAACACTCACAAAGGGATACACACAGAATAACCTGATTTTTCAGTGGAAGTAGCAACCTTTTATCTGTAGAAATGTGCATATTTGCATATTTGATCAAATACTGTGTTGTTCTTTCACAGTAGACAAGAGGCATGGGCAGGCTGACAGAACGCGGTCCTCAGTCAGACATAGTTGGCGCTATTTCTTCAATGTTGGTTTAGGGTTCTTGGATCTAAGATGTTAGACACAAGATCTTTGAATTGCACAGTTTCAGACTGCAAGTTAAGCAGCAGTACTGACAGACTGACACAGAGGAACAAACAGCCATGCTAAAATCCACTGACCAAAGCAAAGTAACAGCTGACATTGTATTGTGACCACCTGATGATCATGCAAACAAAACTAAAAACATGATATTCTTTACATAATCAGCCAGTCAGATGGCTACACAGCCAGGAAACACACAAAGACGAACAGGAACAATATGCATTTGACCTACTTTAAAACACCATGAGGATACTGGAGACTATGGCATGCCGTTTTAACATTTAATAGCAGGAGTGGATATGTACGTCAGATATCCGTAATTCAATTCTTCCCAGTCAAAATAAACATTACAGATATCCAAAATGACGTTCTTCCCATCTACAATGAACCCAATAGACATGAATTGGGAAAGCGACATAATTTGTACTAGGAGGAATGACGCTTGAGATATCTGTAATGTTCATTGTAGATAGGAAGAACATTGTAGATAGATAGATAGAATGTCATTTTGGATATCTGTAATGTTTATTTTGACTGGGAAGAACTGAATTACGGATATCTGATGTACATATCCACTCCTGCTATTAAACGGTAAAACGGCTTGCCATAGGAGACCCTCTCATGCCAACATGAACACACACAGATCACTTGTAGTACTTTGAAGCAGCCTCGAAAAGTTTTTCAAAAATCAATGAACACCAAAAAGCCAAACAATACACAGCTACAAGAAAGCAAGGTCATTGAAAAGTGCTTTTTCTTAAATACCTTTGCTTGTACCTTTCTTCTTAGTGGTCACATGGTTACTTTTTGATTCTGAAGAAAAAAGATATTAGTTTTGTGAAGAATCACTCATGAGGATGTATACCACACCCACATCCATGCAAACACAAAGAGGAAAAACCAACAGTTTGACGCGGCCACTGTTGGTTTTCAGAAAACAAAAACGGTCATCACCAAAAGGAAGCTACTTATATTATTTTCAAACATCTAGACCCTCCAATGACAAACAAGCAGCAAACACATCTACATTAACTCTAGTGGGCAAAATGAACGCTTGCACACAAAATCCCTCCTAGGCAAACATGCAGCTGGATTCTATACTGATCAGCCATAACATTAAAACCACTTTCCTTTTATTATGTAGGTCCCTCTTGTGCTGTGAAAGCAGCTCTCGTCTTTCAAGGCATGGACTCCACGAGACCTCTAAAAGGTGTGTCTGAGTATATTTCATAGTCCTGCAAGTTGTGGTGGGCTTCCATGGATAGGACCAGTTTGCTCGATCGAACTGAGATCTTGGCAATTTGGAGGTAAAGTCAACACCTTGTTCCTTAAACCATTCCTGAACAAGTTTTGCAGTGTTGCAGGGTGCATTATCCTGCTGAAAGAGGCCACTGCTAATAGAAAATGCAGTTGCCCTGCAGGGACAACATCCATCTAAATGACAGTATTCCAGCAGCTTTCCCCAGCAGAACATTGCCCAGAGAATCACGCTGCCTCCATCAACTTGTGCATGGTGCCATCCGTTCTCCAGGTAAGAGATGCACATGCACACAGCCACCCACACGATGTAAAACAAAACGGGATTCATCAGACCATGCCTCCATCTTCAATTGTTCCACGGTTCCGTTTTGATGTTCACGTGCCCACTGTATGTGCTTTCAGCACTGGAATGAGATCAGCATGGGCACTCTGCCTGCTGTGCTCTGTTCTGATACCTTTCTATCATAGCCAGCAATAATTTTGTTTGTTTTTTTTTAGCAATTTTGCCACAGAAGCCCTTGTGAATCCAGATGGGCTTGCCTTCATTTCCTACACATAAGTTTGGGTTTTTTATTTTTCCTTGAAGCAATCTTGGTAGGGACTGACCACTGCAATCTTGGTAGGGACTAACCACTGCACACCAGGAACACCTAACAAGACCTGCAGTTTTGGAGATGCTCTTCCCCAGTCTTCTAGGCATCACAATTTGGCTGTTTTTAAAGTTCCTCAAATCCTCACACTGTTCACTTATTGTCTAATATATCCCACCAATTGACAGATGCTATTGTAACAAGAAGATCAATGTTATTCAATTCACCTGTCAGTGTTTTTAATGTTGTGGCTGATTTTGGTATAACAGGGGTGTCAAACAAATAGATTAAGCTTAAAAAGAGATGAGTTACTATAACACTGTATGAGTTACTATAACTAGTGATAATACTAAGCTATAATAAGCCCATGTGAAAGACATTTATAAGAATTATAGAAATACAGCAGGTCTAAATTATTTCTTCTTTTTCTCAGGTTCTATTAATGACCTCTAGTGGATCACAAGAGGTACTGCTTTGGAATTTTTTAAGCCAGGAAGTCGGCGGACATTATCGATCTTATGGTTATGTGTTTAACACCCCTGATCTAAAATTAACTACACTATGTAAAATCTCAGACTACGGTAGACTACACGTCCAGCTAAATACCTTGAGCAGGGCTTTTATTTCTTGGTATATCCCCTGTGTCTTCAGATTCGAATGGAGTAAATGCTAACAGCAACAAAAGAAAGCTAGCATAATGAATAACTGTTCTTTAATAACAGATGAAGCCTATATCTCACTTTCATTTGTAGATTAATGTATGCATCAAAGCATGCACACATTAAAGAGGACTTCCACTGATTTGTCAATTTCTGTACAACCAAAAAAATTGTCATCCAGACTAGCTAGATGAAAAACATGCTATTCTAGAGGAAGTCCAAATTTTTCACAACAGCGATGATATGAGCCATGAGTCTTCATCTCTAAAAGCATTGCATGGAATGGTTATGATTATGGTGCTTGATTCCCAAGACATTGTTTTAAAATATTTTGATAAGAGCTCTGGGCCAAAGGCCAGAATATTTTGTAAAAGCCAGAATGACATGCAGGGCATTGTTTGGCAAAAATATTTACTACTGTTACTCTAACCAATATTTCATTTTGCAACATTACTGTGCAATTGTTTGCATCAGTTCCTCTATTTGTACACAGCTTTGACACCCAGTCATTTTTCTGATTCGATGCACAGTCGTGTATTCCTGTCTATCATGTGATTTTATTGTTCAGTATATTCAATGTTAAATCTATATTCAGCATCTCTCACATTGCTATTCATCTTTATGTAGTTCTGGGTAATGTGCTGTTTTGTTTCAACATTTTCCAACATAGACATAATGAACCCTGGCTCCTATCACCACCACTGTAAAGGAATCTAAGCAGATATTCTGATTTTGTGCTCTGGCAAACACCATTACCATATTTGCACCCCCCCCCACACACACCTTCATGGAAGGAAGTCATTTTAACAATCCAGAACATTCCATGCAGTCTCTCATGAACTGATCTAGCAACACAAAGATGTACTATTTCCACCAAGAAATGTCAAACATCTAAACGCTGAAACAAAGAGGCTAAATTCTACAATCAGTAAATACATGCAAACACACAAACAGCTACAGAAGTTCTTTACGCATTCCTCAACCCGTGGCAAAATTATCGCATTCTATTTACAGACTGTTTACAAGACTAGCACACATCTGCACAAGACGGGGGTCTTCATTAGAGCTTCTCAGAAGTGATAAAAGCACTCAAAAACTCTGTCCTGCAGCAGTGTAGCTCAAATTACAGGGCCAGTAACCTCATTTCTGGACATACCAGCACCCTTCTCCTCCACCATAACACTCGCTCCATCTTCTCCTCCCTCACACAGCACCAGCGCATCACAGAGAAAAGCCAGGAAGCTTTTAAACCAATCAGAACGCTCATCCACTAAAGCATCAGCGCTCATATTGTGCACAGAGACATCATCTTTGCAACAGCCAGGCAAACCTATGTAGCATAAAGATAACACAAAAAAGTGAGAAAGACCTCAACAAAAAGCAAGGAGGAAAGAAGGGAAGCAGTAAAAACCAGAATGCAAAAATCTTTGACTGAGCTTTGGTTCAGAACTTCCTTTTTGGACACTGACATACCAAACATTTTTATTGAAATATTGTGTTCCTATATTGGTAACCACTAATTCTTTTATTACTGTACTCTAGTACTAACCATCAGTTTAGCATTAAAAAAGAACTCACTTGTCACGACTAATAAAAAGCAATATGGATAAAAACCAAAAAGGATATTGCTTAATAATTCTTTTTTTTTTTAATTAACAAATAAACCATCATTTAAGATTAATCAAGTAAGCAGTCTGAATGAATATGAATATGCATAAAAAACTATATAAGTGGGTGTGTCAGTCAGATATTTCTTTCTACTGTAAGACAGAGCAGTGGGAAAACACAAGATTCAAAGTGTTAACTAATCGCTACTGATTCACAGAAGCTCATTTTAATTGATTATCATTTTTTAATTGAGTAGCAAAGCTTGAATTAAGCAATCATGACAGCCTGGTGTGTAATTACTTTAGTCTAGCTGCCTACCTTTCTCTACTCACTATGAGCCACAGAGAAGGGGGAAAAAATGTAATTGTCCTACTACAATTGCAGCTTATTTCTCATTTACCTCATTTTATATCTATGCTTGTTTTATAGTGTAGCTACTGGAGCCATATGCTCTAGCATCAGATGTTCTTGTCATTGTGGTCACATTTGTGACCAAGACTCTCAAAGTAAACCTGACACAGTTTCCATGGTTAAAGGAAACTTCATGTATGCCAGAAGACAAAAATGTTTTCACAGGAAGATAGTGTGCGCTTTTTTGGTATGAACCACAAAGTACAGAGTGAGAAGATGCGTAGTTTTAAATACATAGAAGAGGCCATTTTGACTGATTAGTAAATGTAGTGCAGAGTTTTTCAGTGCAGTCATTGATGGTCCCCAGACCATCTGTTCTCTCCCAGCTACTAATAAACTTAAATCCGTTAATCATATTTCAGTACCACTTTACAATAAGACCACCCTTAGTAAAGCAATTAGCCACAAGATGGCTTATTAATAACCATTAAAAAAACAAAATTTAAATCATTCATAAAACCTCGTGGCAATCTTAATGCAAGATGTCTATAATCAGAGGACTGCACTGAAAATGTCTGAAATTTTAATAACTTTAGTTGATAACTCTAAAACAAAAGCTTCTGTTCAGTTGCTTGTTTTCTTAAATAAATCTTGCAGATGTTCATAATAAAGCACTAGGAATTAAGAGCCTTAGTCAGTCATGCAGAAAAAACTAACTGGGACATACATACATACACACACAGACGAAACTCAAACTCACCCAGCAGAACTTTGGCATCATCCACATCAAAGTCACCATCGCCATCTGCATCATACACTCCTCCGAGTGTACCTGTAATGGACAGACAGGTTTCATCATGACCATTATTAGTCCATAGTACAAAGTACATCAGTGTAGCTCTCCTGTAGTTCAGCTGTTGCCATGCCCAGGCTTACCTTATGCATAAATACCATTTGTGAAAATGTCTGCTTGCTTAATTAACATTTTTCCACAGTTGGGGATAAAACAGAGAAAAAGACCAGCATCTATCAGCATTTCTTTGCAGTCATGTTTATTGATAGCACCCTTCAAAGTTAACCATCATCAATTACATTTAATATGAAAATCTACCTTTCTGATTAAAACTATGTGGATATAACTGTGCATCAGTGCATTTATTGTAAACAGCACTGGGACTGCCTTGTTTTGACATTTTCTGTTTAAGACTATCCCAAGACAGGATGCAGAACAAAAAGACATGGCCTACCTACAACATTGCTGTACTCAACCAGGTCAAACCAAACAACAGCCACAGACATCCAGACACCCAGCAGAGCTAGCACTATCACCCAGCTGAAGATGGAGTTTCCCTCAGCCTTCGTAGTGCTCTTATTGACTGCCGGTGCTGCCTTGGGCTCTGCAAGGAAAGACAAATAAAAATACAACAATCACACACACAGTTACCAGTAGTCTAATCAGTACATGAGTGAAACCTTTAGTGTGCTGAACAGGCAGCACACTAAGAGGTCTAGGGCTGTGAGAGCTGTAGGCAGCAGGCTGCAGGGGATGGGGTTAGAAGAATACTCCAGCAATTTTCAACCGAATATCCATCTGCTGCATCTATAGCATAAGGCCAAAAGGTTGGGACAGCACCTGCCTACTTTCTTATATTGTGTTTTAACCACACGTTACAGACGTGGCAGATAGGGACTTGGGGTTTCTTGATTGCAACCCAATCCTTGGAGTTCATCAGATTGTCCATGTTCTTGCTGTAACCCAGCTTCCAGTACAGCTGCCTTGAAGTCTGAGCGATATCCTGTATCGCTTGTATTCACATAGCTACTGCTTGCGTATTCTACCCCTACCCCTTTCTCAAAAAAGTGGCAGGATTAAAACAAAAACTGAATTTAATCAATGAATAATAAATTCAGTATACAATTGTAAAGAGGCACATTCTCTACAGAGAGTACACTTCTGCAAATTTGAATGGACAGTTCAATATTTAAGGGAAACTTGTTCAAGGGATGGGCCCTCTCGCCAGTCGTATAAGCAGGACGTTCAGCTGGCAGTCTTCAGAGTGTTATGTGACTGGACATGATAGGAGCTGTCAGAACCAATCAGGTCCTATATTCAATTCTAATATATTAAATTCTAATGCAATTCTAATGCACTGGGTTAAAAAAACACCTGGGCCAAAGTATATGTTTGGGCTGTGAGCAGCTGTACAGATGAAACAGAGCAGCTGAATGCAGTTAGTCAAGATGGACTGAGCAGAGGCTTAGAAAATAACCTCAGGGTCATAAAACACGGTCTCCATTCTGCTGACAAGGTCAGCTGTGTGCTAAAATACACACACAACTGTACATGCATTTTCTACGCTAGCTCAATTACACTGTTCTGACATTGATGGGGAAGCATAACAATACAATGGAAGTGTCTTAAAAGGCTCATCAGGGGCACCATAACTGGCGGGAGTCAATAAATGAAGCTGATAGAAGCCAGACAAACATGAAGTAGCATTAGGATCACGTTCAGATGAGAAAAAGCTGGATAAAAGCTTGAGTTTGCTTGTTATCACCAAAGATGGATAAGTAGGCCGTGACTGGATCTACTATCAGCATCTCAGTATAAATAAAGTGTTTGCGTCAGTGTGAAAGAAACAGCTAGAGAGAGAGAGAGCGAGAGAGAGAGAGAGAACACAAAACAGCTGTGTTGACTGTTTAACTCAATGATGCAGTCAGTGAATTAGGCCCTGACATGCAAACTTTCACCAAAACAATTCACTCTTCAACAATCGTACCTCACAAGGCCAAGTTAGAACACATATATAAATCCAAATTGGGACAAAAATGGGGAGATGTATGACATGTAGCAAGCAGGTGAGTACTCACGCATGCCATGCCAGTCAGTTTCACGTCTCTTTGCATTCCCTACATGCCACTCTACCTGCTAGATTTGCCATTTTCGTTCCATCTGCTTTACTTTCTCCCATTCCCGCAGGTTCCTAGACTAATGAGTCTGAAGATAACTGCAAGGGAAAAGCAAGTCTTTTTTTTGCTCATACAAAACAGCGCTCGCTGGCTCAGCTGCAACTCGATACACACTTCTGCCTGCTGGGTATTTTTAGGGCCGCTGTCACCACACCACCTACTCTCGACTGGGCCTCATATGGAGACGAGCGGCAGAGACACACTCACACGCACACACTCGCACATTCTCACATACACACACATGCGCACTTAGGGCTGCCCTCTGGGTGTGTATGAACGTGAGCAGGTACACTTTCTGCTGAATAAACTGACTGACTTGCACAGGGACATGTAAAGATCACCTCTGTATCACACAGACTGAAAAAAAAGACTTTTTAAAACCAAGCAAACAATTGTGACACCCGCTCGCTCCTTGATCTCAGGCTATGAAATTGCTGACATATTATGCAATGCTTCCACAGGCGGGGAGATTTGAGAGCTCTTGATGGAAACTAAAACATGTTCCTGTTTATTCCGTTTTCAAACTTCAGTCCAACAGATTTTCACCAGGAAGAACCTCTTCAGGAGTAGTATTACAGTAAAGTGTAATTATATACCTCTTAATTCCTCACAAATAAGAGTTTCAAACGGAACCTTATATGAACTCAAGTCAAATATTACAGGCGTAATAAAATTATTACATGTATAATGAAATTATAGACTAAAGATGTCACCGATCTGATATGGGTGTCAGTATTGATATGAGCAGAAACTGTTGAATCAGACATCAGAGGCAAAAAAACCCACAGACACGCTAAGGTGTTAGCTTTGTTTCTTCCGGTGGGGTAGTAGAGGGTTGGAACAGGTTGGCCTAATTTAAATGTTATCTGAAGTGCTTCAAATAAAAAAAACGGTAATTATATCAGACATCTCAAACATATCAGACAGGTATCAACACAAGCGTTGATATCAGACACGGAAAAGTGATAGTGCTATTTATAATGTAGACTTCTGAAAAATGTCTACCCAGCAAAGTGTCAAAACCACAAAGCCTGTCTGAAACTACTTCACATCAGATGCATTCAAGGCGAGTGTGATTTACAAATGCAGTTAAAAAGTAGTCGCAACAGACTTAAACAGCTTTCTGGTCATTGCATATTGAATGACAAAACCGGTTCACTATCTTAATGGTGCTACGCACATTTCTAAAATTCTTAAATAGGTAACTACACTGTATGGCCAAAAGTACTGAGACACACCTGTTTTTCAGGGTTTGGGGTAGACCCCTTAAGTCCAATGAAGGGTAATGTTAATGCTTCATCATACCAAGACATTCTGGACAATGGCATGCTTCCACTTTGTGGACACAGTTTGGAGAAGAACCTTTTCTATTCCAGCATGACTGTGTCCCAGTGCACAAAGCAAGCTCCATAAAGACATGGCTGGATGAGTTCAGTGTGGAAGAACTTGACTGGCCCTCACAGAGCCCTGACCTCAACCCCATCCAACACCTTTGGTAAGATCTGGAACAGAGATTGCGAGCCAGGCCTTCTAATCCAACATCAGTGTCTGACCTCTGCTCTACAAAATGAATGGGCACAAATTCCCACAGAAACTCTAAAATCTTGTGGAAAACCTCCCAAGAAGAGTGAAAGTTTATAGCTGTAAAGGGGGACCAATTTCATATTAAATTCTATGTATTTAAATGCAATGTCATTAAATTCCCCGTTGCTGTAACGGTCAGGCATCCCAATACATTTCTGTATAAGTATAAAAAAACATGTAAAATAAACAAAAGACATTGTAAACTGACAATACAGTAATAGACTAACCACTGGCAGCAGAAATACTACACTTCTGCTGTGTCATTTCAACAGGGTTGACTAATATTAAGATTCAAGATGTTTGCCACATACACAGTTACACATACAGTGATATGTAACCAGAGACAGTGCAATAACTAGGAAATAGAATAAGGGCTATAATAATAGAATAATTAAATGTAGCTTTTAATACAAAACTAAAGTAGTAGGCATTGGGCACCAAGCACGTCTTGGCTGACTGGCTCCATTTAAGGTAACAGGGACATTTCATTTTTAGCAGAACTATGACTCTGAAGTCAGAGCAGAAGTCCTAAAGGGGCAGAAGTGCCGGGGGCCCTACAGTAAAAGCTCTTCCTTCCTTTAGAGGCCGGACAGAAGTGCGGGATTGGGGCTGGAGACCCACTTGGATTTTCACCCGGACCAGTGCCAGAGAAATGGAAAACTGAGAAATGTGTCAAAGGAGTCTGAAGGGTGATTGTCAGCCTGCTTAGAGACATTCAGAAACCATTGGCGTCCAGGACTACATTTTTAAGCAGCAGCTTTAAGCATCCTTAAGCACAGGTAGCCATCCATGTTTAGCATACATCAGCCTGAGAATGGATAAGTACCACTGTCCTGTCACTGCCTGGGTGTAACAACCAAGACTAGACAGTGAGATCAACTCGGATACAAGAACATCAAGAGACGTCAAGCTCCTTTTTCTTTGCATTTATTTTACGCTTTCCACGTTGTGCTGAATACAGAGTGAAAGAGTTTGGTTATTACAAACACTATGGTGACTAAACTTAAAAAACTTAAGCAACAGTGATTATCAATGGGACAGGTAAGCTAAAGTGCCTATAAGCTGGCATCCACAGTGTTGACAACAAACCTTGTTTCTTTCTTTACTGCATATTTTCAGTATGGATATAAATGCACTTATAAAAGCAAAAGAAAATATATACATACAAAAGATTCCTCTCCTGGAGAATCAAAGGCATTAAGATTACCCTTGATGCCCGACTTCCGTCTACTCACAGCCTGTCCAAGATTTCTCATTCACTTATTATACATCTTAACGTCTGTGT
>JBBPCX010000011.1:5992630-6009152 GCA_037974365.1 Hydrocynus forskahlii | reverse complement strand
GTGTGTGTGTGTGTGTGTGTGTATTACTTTACTGCCTAAAGGACAGAACAAGAAGAGCATTAAACACTGTCTTCACTGATGTGGAGTTTGTGTTTTCAGCTGTTATATCACCAAAACAGACAACAACAATAGCACAGTGTTTGTAAATGGAAGTGTAGTTGGAAAGGCTGGAAGAGGTCCGGAGACAGACTTTTACCTTTTCTCGCCTGGTTGCGTGCAGGTTTCTTATGGCCCATCACAACGAAGGCGAAATGATGTAAAGCCTGACCATAAACTTGCTCTCCGGCCTAAAGTTACACGCCTCTACTGTGAAGCAGAGAGCAGAGTGACAAAAAAAAGACAGCCGCAGCTTACTTGGTACAGTTAAAGGAAAACCAGTAGAAAAATAACAGACAGGGATTTCGTCCAATCCGCACGGGCAGACGGTAAGGTGGGCGGGACCTTTGCCTATCGAAGCCAATTATGTCTCGGCTCCTCCTGTGTGTGGATGCCGCCTCGCAGTGGAACGTGCGTAACGTGGCAACCTCTTTTTGTCTCGCGAGAGTTTTGGCCTTCGTGCCCTCTGGTGGAAAGCATAGATTTCTAGTGGATTTTTACCATTTTTCCCACTTTTTGCCTTTTTAAATTTCCCATATATACTGTTTTCTAACTGTTTGTGAAGGACATCGACTTTCACAAGGGAAAACACTTGCAGTAACAAGGGAAAACACAACATGTGATATTAGGGCACCAGGGACACTGCAGCAGATCAGGGAATATGAACAGGCACAAGTGTGTACAGGCCTCTATTGCATTCCTGTGCAATCTTTGTCTTTTTCTCATTTTAAACACCTGATTCAACCTATCAGCTACTTATTATACCCCATCATGAGCCTGGTCTTGCCTGATTTAGCAGGAAAACACAAAAAATGGCCATAACACAGGGGCCCCTAGGGCTGACCCTATAGGTTTTAAGTAAAGTGGCCCATTATAGTCACGCATGAACACAGCATAGCACACAGTGTGAAATTCTTTCTCTGCATTTAACCCATTCACCAAATGAAGCAGTTGGCTACCACCAACAGGGGGCACCCGGGGAGCAGTGTGTGGGGGTGGTGCCTTGCTCAAAGGTACCACGGTGGTGCCACCAGCAGTCCTGGGATTCAAACTCATGACCCTCTGATAAGTATTAGCTCATATTGACCTTATTGTCAATAAGAAAGAAAAACAAGCACAAATATGAATTGTTTTGGATTTATTGGGGTTAAAATATCAAAACACAATATCATTTTCAGACATCTTTGGACAACATGTAGTGTTTGTATCCTGGGCACAGAACTGAATGAATAGAACATATTTATTATAGTTCCTTTCACATTACTATTAACATTTGTAAAGCTGTTCAAAATGAGAAACAGGTGACAGACAAATGCTTGTGCTTCTCTGGCTGATCTGGAAAAACAAGATGCCAACATGGTTTTGGAGGACTATCCCTATCCCAAATTCCACATATTGTCATTATCAAGGCAATTGCAACACTAATCTTGATTCAATACCTCATTTTACTAACCTGTCTTAAAGCCATGAAACTGCCTTAATGCTGAACTGTCACCTTTGAATGACAGATCAGTTAATGTACAAAGAACAAGTTAGGCCTATACATATACAGCTCTGGCCTGACAGCATAATTATAACAAAGTTTCACATTTTATAAACTGTCCTGCTATATCAACTGTAAAGATATTTGCTCAGTTTATTACTGACCTTTTTTGTACTTTTGCCTGTAAAAGTTTCGGCAGCTCTGCATAGGTTTACAATGGCTTTCAAACTGTGCATTGCCTACATTACAAATTTAACATTTTAAAAATGTTTTGTTTTTCATAATACCTATATGTGCAGTAATTTGATGGTTTCAGATAATTCAAGAGGCTATTCTGATAACTATGTAAATTCATATAAGCGGAAACATCATGACGAATCCATAATTTAGAGTAAACAGACGCTTTTTGGACACAGGGTCATTACAAGGGTAAGCAAAGATTCAACACTGGGGGGTTCTATCAATAAAATAATAAAAAATAAGAAATAGTACAATACAATTCAGGGAACACTACCTCTGTGAAACAAGTTTATTTGCATATAGCAAGGAAAACAACTAAAAGATCTATGCTTTCAGCTTAGCCTTGCAATGCACAAATAATGACTTTCATTTGACTTAATTGCTGTACATTGCACATAAAGAGGGAAATTAAAAGGAACACTTCAGCATTTTTAACTTTGTCTGCTGTATATGCATATGGTCACTTACAATGGACAGTAATTGAAAAAAATTGAAGACCCATTCACTCAACACACGCATATAACAGAAGCCACTAAGCAGTTGCTCTTATTTCATAGGTTTCCTGTTCTTCTGTTGTGCTTGATCTAAAAGAAAGAAAATAATGTATCCGAACTGTCGTAATCAATCATGTGTGCCGAAGTGGCAGACAGAGATCTGTTGAAAAAATGCTGGAGTATTTCTTTAATGATGGAAGCAGATAAGAAAAAGAAAAACCTCTCTCGCTTTTTCCCCCTCATATCAAAATGTACAAATGCTCACACACTGTGTACGTATGCATAACATCACTCCCCTAAAACTGTAGCCCTGCACACAAAAACAAGCCTGTTCCACGCTGGCTCGGCCCATATCACACCTCAGGAATGGAGTGGTCCATTAGGGACTTCACAATGCTGCTGCACATCCTGCAGAGAGAGAGGAAGTACAGCGATAAAAGAGCATTAATAATAGAAAGAAAAGGGCTCTTTTAAGTATGTGCAGCAAATCAAGCCCCTCATTAGCATTAGGGTTTGTTGACTCTAAATCCCTGGGCTTTACCTTTTCATCATGTGTTCAAAGATGACCACTGGCATCACAGTTACCGTCACAACGCTGCCACTAGAATTAAGAATGTCTAATATTTGGGAGTCCTGAGAGAGAGAAAGAGAGGGAGAGAGAGAAAGAGAGAGAGGGAGAGAGAGAGAGAGAGATTATATAATAATTATTTGCATGCTGAATAAGATGTAAAAAGTGTATGCCCAAAAATGTGTTAGCTCAAAGATTAACAGTATGAGAATTGATCTAAACAACCCATGAGAACAAAAATAACATCCATTGGTAAACCTGGATTTTGGACTTTACGTAACCTCCACAGGTCACCTTAACAGCAACAAGTCTGCTGAAATGCCGTATGAGATTGGGGAATACAAAGAGGACAATCTGAGACCATTTTTATGTACAAAATCTCTCCAGATCTTCCAGGATCCCGGGCCCAAGTCAAAAGCTTGATTCTATGGTCTCTAAATCACTATTGTTTAATTTTGGGTGTATGGTTTGGATCACTGTCCGACTGCGAGAGCCTACCACCGCCCAATCTTAGGGCAAAACATAATTTTTTCATGTACTGCTTAATGAAGTACATGATGTCATGTAGCCTAACAAGGGCCTGTGGAGGAAAAACAGCCCCAAAAGAGCACAGATCTTTCAGCATCCTTACTGGTGTGGAAGACATTTTTTTCAAGTGTGCAGCAGATCAATGCGAGTTTGAAAACTACTCACTTGACACAACGTTGTCACATGCAGATTTGCAAAATGTATAAAAGGAAGTGTTTGGTATGTTACACATGATATGCAAGGCTGTGCTTTGGAGAGTTCATTGGCAAACTGGGTCAAAGTTGAATTTGGCTGAAGTCTGTGTGTGAAAGGTGGGAAAAAATGAGCTGCAAATCCTGGTCAGTGTGTAACGTTGAGGTGAAGAAATAAAATTAAAAGCATGCTACATTTTAAAAGCATGCTACAAATAAAAATAAATTAAAAAGCATGCGATATTTTCATATTTTGTTCATACGAATTTGTAGGGGAGTGTCAATAATTTTGACACTTATTTTTTAAGATATGTTTTGTGAGTTGGATAAAAGAACTAAGGTCTGGTTCCATATTTCACCTCAATGTCTCTGGCCATTACAATGAAATGGTTAAACACTGATAAACATAAATCACGATTTACTATATTAATCTTATTTGTATTTATCTTAATATTTGTGTTAAAAAACACAGAGCAGCTAAACAGCTTTCAAACTGCTTTCTTAAGTCTCTACAACACTTGCACAGTACTGTCTATTGTGGCTGTCAGAACAAAACCTTGTATGCTAGTGTTTGTTGAAGCTTTTTTAAAACATTGGCAGTCAAAAAGAATTGTCCACATATAGACCTGCTGAGATCTAATCATATAAACATCTAAGTATATGACATACATGTGAGCAATTCTTGTTTATTGCCTGGCAAACAAAGTTAAGTTTAAATTGTTTAAAAAAATTTTTAGATACTGAACTTAATGTTGGGGTTAGCTATTACATATAGACACCTGTATATTGTGTATACATACTCTTACAACCACCTGTTGTAATGTCCCTCCTGTGTGCCTGCCTGCTGCTGTTTTGTGTGTTCCTTTTGTGTGTATGGCACTTTGTGGAGATGTACAACTGTCCACAAGGAGGCGCTCTCAGGCGCAAATGAGGGCACAAACCAATACCTGGACCAGACTTTCAGGGTTCTTTCACACTTAATCAACCTGGAAGTATCGCCTTTTCTTTTGAATTTTGCTTTCTCTTGGTTTTGTGTCGGACGCTAGGGTCGCTTATTGTGTTGTTTTAGACTTAACTCATTTATTAGCTTTTAGTTGTTTTGTTTGTGATATGTTTTAGGTTATTTTATTTTATGTTCATCCCTGAAGCTACACCTCTATCTTGCTGCTGAGACTTTTAAGGAATTATAAACCAGAGCTGGTCACATAGCTAAAGATACTGAAAATAATTTTAGAATGACCTCAATCCTATAATGGCTTTGAGAGGATATCAGTGGTGTCACACTTTTAGAGTTTTAACCTAAAAAGCCATTATATTCATCGGGGGAATTTTGACTGAGCAGACAAATTAAACTATAAAGTTTTCATTAAAGTAGGCAAAACACAAACTCTATCACAGTTCTAACTGCATTCAGAAAGAGAGAGAGAGAGAGAGATAGAGAGAGAGAAAGAGAAGGAGAAAGAGAGAGGGCAAAAGAGAGAGCAAGACAGAGAGAGCTGGGGAAAGAGAGAGGAAGAAAGCGAGAAAGACAGCGAGGGTTACCTTCAGTCCAATCACATTCTGTCCATTTAGCTCACAGATCTGCTGGTCAGTGAGCAGTCCGTTACGAGCTGCGGAGCTGTCCTTCACTATGGAGGTGATTTTGCCTTTCTTAAAGATGAATCCTAGCTGGCCGTTCATGTCCTTGTGCAGGGTGACGGTGCGCTCCAGAGGCCTGCAGTGCGGGAGGTTCAGCTCAGTGTTAGAAAGTCTCGAGCGTGTTAGAAGCATCTTTTTAGCTCAGTGAGCTTTATATATGACACATCTATTGGCAATCGGTGAAAAGTCTGTGGTATGGTAGGGGTGGGTGATATGGCACAAATACAACATCCTAAAATCTGATGTATCATGATGAGTAGGCAGCACTGTGCCTTTTTCTGAGATTTGTGAACAAGTTAGGAAGGGAAAAACACACCAGCAAAACTGCAGCGCCACATTTTTAAAATGTACCTTTAAAATTATTCGAACAATGTTTTCGTTTAACACTGGCAAAAAAAAAAAAAACGTTACTTTTTTTGTGAAGTAAAGGAAGGAAAAAAATATAATTTAATAAATTGATGTAATGATCAGTTACTATGCATTTTCTGCAGTGACACAGGCTGTCGCTGTTAAGACTCCTTAACTGGCTGAAATGTATGTTTTTATGCTGCATGCACTGGTTCAGTCTTCTGGAGGCACTGACAATGCCCTTGATTTTATGTAAGAATTTTTATGTCCATTTTTATGAGACTAATAACACATAGTTATACATGGTGGGCCACGTGTAACTAGCCTGATATATTGCTGTATATTGCTCACCCTTAAACTAATAAAATCTAATAAATCTCCTAATATAAGGTCCATTTCTACCCACAGTTAAACATAAGAAAACGGAAATGCACTGCTCACTATTGCTAAGCTGTGTAACTGTAAACACACCCCACTGTTCCTGATAGCTTTATCAATAATTCAGCCAGGGTAGTCTTTCTACTGAATAAAACATACAGATGCTCTGCGTTGGTGGCTGCCAGATACCCTGGTCAAAGCTGCCCACAGACGTGTGATGTGTTTTTGTACCTGTCTCGTACAGCAAGTGTGATTCTCTCAGGATTGGCGTTCTTCAGGGTTTTATGTGCTTGGTCACTGCTCCAGCCAGCACACGACTCTCCATTAATCTGCAAAATCTGATCACCGAAGCGAAGACCACCCAGTGCTGCCGCAGTGTTAGCCTGCACCAGCTGCACGAAAATCCCCTGAAAAACATACATACAGAATATGACGAGGACGCTTAAAGTTCCACCAAAAGTAGTAAAATAAATTGGTTCTAAATCAAAGGGAGTATTCTCTCTTTCTGAGTGACAACTGAGCCACCTTACCTATATTTATACTTATCAATAAGAGTTATGAGTATATTACATCACAGAGTAATTCTCACATTATTAATATACAGGTAATATATAAAATACTATATATATTATAGGTAGATCTAATTATCTAGCCTTCAAGACTAATTTGGCTCCTTCAAAAATGTGAGAAGATTGCATTCATGCATACCTTCCTTTTCTGACTCATGATCAGTCTTTTATCTGAGACTGACTCACAGATGACTTTCTAAACATATATATAAACATATATAACCCATATATTACTGCATGCTAGATATAGGTTACTAATTCAACTAGTAACCTAAAGACATCCTATTCAGAAATTACTACACATTATTCAATCATTATTATTCAGTAAATACTATAAAGCTAATACTGGAAAGATATGAAATAGAAAAATAGCCATACATTCTGCACAGAGGATCCTGCAAATTTTGTATATTAAATTCAGCAAACAGACAGTAATTGTGCAACAGAACATGTCATTTGAACAAGAGTGTCCATACAATTGAATGTAAGTCATATTGGTATGAGAGTAAGGAACTGAAGTGTAGGCCTTTGGAGGTTAAATGGTGTTAAATTTATCCTACATTGTCTATAGCTTTGAGGCGGAGGCCAATCTTGCCGTCCATGTCTTTGCACAGCACCACTTCTCGGACGCCCTGCCGGATCTCAGCCCTCTTCACGCCCAAATCTCCAGCGGTTATGGGAGCAGCTGCCCAGCTCATGGCAGATGAGCGCACACTGAGGGCCTATGAATCACAACAGAGGATACACTGTTCTGGCTTTCAGTTCTCTCCAGCTGAGGACACACACACAGACACACACACACACACACACACACACATCCAGGCCCACATACAACCAACTCACTCCACTGGTTTGCTCAGGAACTGCAGTAGACAGAGCTTGCAGAGCATCCACACTCAGATTCAGGCCCATAAATTCACTCAGCTCAGGGTATAATCTCCCAGAAGTACCTGTAGGCACACCAACACATAAATGTCATGACGTATCACTTCTCACAATTTTGGGATGATGTAATATTAACCATATTTTGCTCTATATAAGCATAAAACTTATCCAGAGCAAAAGGTTATGAAGTTATAACAAATATATGTATGGTAATGATGTTTTTACATAATTATAGTTAAGTTCTCTTCTCACATATTTAATCACCACTTTTGAGATACCATGGATTCTGAATATTAATTATTACATATTTCAAACCTGCATTATAGATTTTTCTGTCATTTTTTAATCATCTGCATCTCTGTTCATCATTCTGGACACATGCGTTTTTTTTTTCTTAACTGTATTCTTTTTTATTGCTATATAGCACTAAAGGGGTTCTACTACTGTTAAGTTTTCGAGCACTAAACAGAACCTGTTTTAAGTATACAAAGCTTTTTTGCGTACTATACAGAACTCCTTTTGAGTACTATACAAAACCCTTTCTGGGTGCTATGTAGACCCTTTCTGAGTTTTATACAAAGCTTGTTTTAAAGTAAAGAAGCCCCTTATGGTCATGCATAAACACACCACAGCACACATTGTGAACAATTTGAAATTCTTTCTCTGCATTTAACCCATTCATCAAATGAAGCAGTGGGCAGCCACCAGAGTGAGGGAGTTTTCCTTTTCCTTTTTCTGAGGCTTAGTTGTGTTTTTATGATTTTACACCTTTGTTAGGATCAGTAAGTGATATAGGCTAGGATGTGTTTTGAGTTACACCAAAATTCAGGTTACATCACTCTCAAAGGGATGGATCTGTGTCGTAACTCGAGGACCCCCTGCACTAAATCAAACCCATTTTGAGTGTTATTTAGAACTACATTTGTTAATGCTGAGCGCTCAGTAACTGACCTGCACCAATCTCCTCCACTTTTGACACAGTGTAGGTGGAGCTGCATGAGCAGTGGGCAGGGTCTGGCAGTGCAGGTGCTCGGGATGGGCTGGCAGTGGGAGTGTTCTGCGCCTGCAGGAGAAATAATCAATTATGTTCTCAAATAGCTTTGTACACTGTTCTGCGCCGCTTATTTTGGTCAATTTATCAAAAACCATACTAAACATACTAAACAACCAAATCGTAAAAACTAACAAAACAAGACAAACCTGAATGAATTTATCCACCTTCATGTCTTCTAAAGACGGATACAGTGACATGATTGCTGTCTCTGGTGCACTGGATCAGTTACCTGAAAACACACACACGTAACCCTGCAGCAGTGACCCAGAACATAGCTATAAGGATGCCAATAACGATAGGAGATATCTAAAGAAAACAACACAACGTGAACACCATGAAGACTGTATCACTTATTGCTTGGAGAGAGGAAAAATGTCCTCTAAAAGTGTGTATTCCGCAGTGAAGGTGAACCCTGCTGGTTTGGACGCCGAGCACGCCGAGCACGCTGTCATATTTAGGACGAAATTAATTCTGATATTTATGAATTTGATCATTGTCTGGTCGTGATGCGCTGCATGGCAATCGTTCGAAACGTGAGACGCGTTATCAGACGGATTTATTCCGTAAGGAGGACAAATTCTCGAGACAACACCCGTTCAGTAGTATGAGGGGTTTCGCACGGTGTCCTGCAGCTGCAGCTCGGCATCACAACACACAGCAGCGGTTTACAAACCGAGGACCAGCTGTGAGTGCCTGGCAAGGACCTGCAGAGGACCCGCCGCGGTCACTGCGGTCAGCCTTCGTCCTGCGGTGTGAGGACTCACCTCGATGTTGGTGCTCCTCTTGCAGAAGACGCTCGAATGCTCCCCCTCAGGAGGACGACCCCGGGCGACGGCTCCCCGCGACCTTCCCTATGCCAGATGATGCAGTGCGTGATGCAGAGCCCGTTACTTGATCTCGAGAACGCGCACCGTCCGCGTTTCAGTCACGAACGTGCGCGTCCTCATTTGCCTACACGCGACACACGCTTCCTAGTATTACCGTCTTTCAGGGGACCTTCAGGTGACGTGTGTACATTTCTACATGGAGCTTTATACAGCTCTCCCCCTGCAAACTTACGCCTCGCCTTAAGCCCTGGGTTGTGTATGTCTTTTTAAAGGTGCAATACGTGTAAAGTGACTCAGGTTCCCACTCAGACTTTTTACCACATAGTGGGTACATGTGCTTTCTCAAGGTCCCACAAAAGTGTAAAACAAAGAGTATCGCCTACCCCCCCCCGCCCCACAAACAAACACACACGCTAATGAATACATTATAAATTAATCTACAGAAAAAAAGTCATTGCTCATTGCAGGATCTAGAGAGTAATTGTGAGATCAGGTTCATACCTTCATTCAGGGCCTCAATACACGCAGCAGGTGCGTTACTGCCATCTAACGGGAATGGGCCGCAAAGGCTTTTGATTGGGCCGCGAATCTAAAATCGAGGCAGGCCGTTGGTCCACAACTGGTTATTTAATTTCATTTAATTTTCTCTCGAGAAAACGCAGTTAATTTCATTAGTTCGTCGCAAGGTTCCATGACTGGAAGGCACTGGAATGCATAAAAAAGAGAATTTTTATATTTTGTGTGTTTTATTGAACTTATGAACAGTCATGGTGTTCCCGGTCAAAAATGACCGGTCATTAGAAATTAATTAGTAAGACCACGATTAGTGTATAAAATAGAGTATAAGAACAGTCCCACACCCCACCATGCTAGTGCCTTTGAGCAGACACGCATATAAACACACACACACCTCATGTCCCCTTTACCCCCACAGGAACCTATTTCCAATTCAATTTTTACTCCATGGGAGCCACACCTGTTGACAGTTCATTCAAATAAAAGGCAAAATTCCTGAAGAAATTTTGAGATTGGCCTGCCGCCCAAAATCTCCATAGCAACCACTTCCTTCACCTGAGCAACCATCTTCTTTACCTTTACAACCACATAGAAACTCCCCAGCCAGTCCTACACCCTAGCAACTCCCTGGAAACTACATAGCAACAACCTCCTACACCATAGCAACCACCTTTTATACCATAGCAACCATCTGGAAACTCCCTAGCAACCACTTCCAACACCATAGCAACTACAGAAAAACTG
The DNA here is from genome assembly GCA_037974365.1 of Hydrocynus forskahlii. NCBI lineage: Eukaryota > Metazoa > Chordata > Actinopteri > Characiformes > Alestidae > Hydrocynus > Hydrocynus forskahlii. The sequence goes on along the minus strand of JBBPCX010000011.1, from coordinate 5,998,593 downwards.
CTTAGCAACCACGTCCTACACCACAGCAAGCACCCAGCAACACTCTGGTAACCACTTTGTTTATACAAGCAAAAACCCAGAAACTCTTTAGCACCTCCTACAAATAGAAGCTGCCTAGAAACTACTTAGCAACCAAATCCTACACTGCAGCAAGCACCTAGCAACAGTCTAGCAACCACTTTGTATACCATAGCAACTACCTAAAAACTCCCTAGCAACCACCTCATCCACCATAGCAACCACACTGTATCCGATAGCAACCATCTAGAAACTCCTGAGCCACAACCTCCTACACACAGCAACTGCCCAAAAACTACCTAGCAACCACCTCCTAAACCATAGCAACCGCCTAAAAACTACTTAGCAACACAAAAAAAAGTCTTTTTTTTTTTTTTACTAAATAAATCATACCAGCCACTTGTGACCGGGAACATGACAGATGTCAATTTTTACCAGTTTTTAAGAAAATTTAAATGGTTTAAAAACATTGTTAAACATTGGTAAACATTGAAATTAGGTTCTCTGTGATAAACAGTACAAAATGTTTAATCTTAGTATGTGTTACAGTCAAAATCTCTCTATAATATTATTTTCTTAAAAAAAATGTGTTGTATGACCTTAGGTGAAGGAGGCCTACAAGCCATAAATAGGAAATGGAAGTTCAAAACCTGTAATGTTCACATACATTTGAGTTAGTAGAAAGTTCCAACACAACATTAGTATAAGGTCATTTTTATATTAACATGGATTTATAATCAACTAACACGGAGTGTTAAGCCTAAATGAACACAATAGGAGGGTTAAAAAGCAATGATGCCAATGCCTCGCCCCATTATAATATAAATTTACAATTTGTATAGATGACATGTATAATAACAAAACAACAACAACAACAACAACAACAACAACAATAATAACAACAGTGCATTTTGGATGTCCACTATATTGATGCATATTGAATTTGGTGAAAAAGAAGAGCGGACTAAGAAAACGAACACTCAAAAACACTGCTCACACTGTAAAAACAATGAACATTGAATACATTGAATATCGTATTAACACAAATACTAACACATGTAATAATAACAAATGTTATCATAGGTAAAACACAAATTATTGTTCTGACAACTAAATATTAATTTGAACAAACTCAGCATTTTAAGTAAACTAGGGTTACTCAGTGCAAAAAACTGGAATATGATACAACTGTTCTATTACTAACGGAACTGAAGCTGGACCCTTGAGTGTACCATCCTGGTGACAGTGTTTGTGTAGTTTTTTCTTACAGGACAAGAACTGCAAATACTGCATAAAAACTTATTACAATATGATAACAAGACACACCAGTCACACTAAATTAATGTTGCTAGTGTTTAATTTAAAAAAGCTGCTTCCTGCAAGTCTATAAAAGTTTATTTCTCAACTGCATGATAATCAAGAAAGGTAAAAACAGGTAAAAATGTTTATCTTAAAGACAATACTTCACAGAATACAAAAAGTATCTAAACACAAGACAAAAAAAACCCCAAATGAAATTTAAAAAGGTAATGCTGTACCCCTGAGTATTAAAAGAATGTATGTACGCACCGTGCTCATGCTAGTAGATATTGATTTCTCAAGAAATGCATTTTACTTAAGTAAACTTTCCATCGATAGATAAACAAATATGCAGTGCTTGAAACTGGCCGTAAATTTCCAGGCCTACAAACAAAACCATAATGTACAATGAATAATAACACATTTTGCATAATAACAAATTATGCATAAAAATAAAAAGCATGAATTCTGAAAAAAAGCACACAAAATACAATACAATAACACTTCAACAGTGCCATATTATATAATTCTGACTGCGACTGAAGGCCCTTCAGGACACTGACTCAACACATACTGCTAAAAGAACTAGAGAATCTTCCGTGGCCAAAAAGTGAAATGTTAGTGGAATTAAAGCATTTATTCTGTCATTGAACTTCAAAGCAACTACTCATAGCAACTGAATTCCGTGGACAACAAACAAAATGTCCAGACAGCACCTACACTGATATTAGTAAAATGCTTGGACTTGAACTTATAATTGGCTATGTAAATTTCATCAGGCTTCTACGTAAAGCTATACAAGAGGGTTACCTCACAAAGTGGCCAGTGACAGTAAATTTAGAGACCTGCTCTTCCAGGTTTCTGTCATGTTAGCTGGGTTTCTATTCATCTGTCATCTCAAAAGACATTACAGTGGTATTAGGCTCTAAACAGACATCAGAGGACTGCCACCAGTGGATGTTATGTTTGCCAGGCCTTTCTGTCTCTTCGCTTTTATGATGAAAAATATAGTTATAATATTCAGCAAAACACCTTGCATCAACATGTGTTTTGGGGGATCCGATCATGCTTGGACAATATGTGATTACAATCCGATCACTAACACGCCATTCAGAGGTGCATATTTACCTGATTCAACACAACTGCAAATGTAACTGTAAGTAAGTGCAAAATTTGAAATGTCTGGTCAAAGGATATGCAGACATGATCTGGACACTAACCACGCATTAAAGCGAGGTGCAAACAGCCTTGTTTTATTTTTCTTGTAAAGAGGTTATGGAAATGCAGCCTTCTTTACCCAGATTTTTGTGACATTTCATGTACATTTCTGTGACTTTAATTTGACAGATGAGTGGAAACCTTTTTTGTGGTCTGTTTGTCAACATCTCAGCACTATTGCCTTCTGTTTGCATCTCAGATAGCTCTTTCTTCCATGTGTCTCTCTGTATACCTTGATGCTCTAGCTTTGTATCTAAGTACCACATCTTGCTTGGGTGGTAGAATGCCAAAGCCAGCACGGGCACTGTCTGGCAACAAGGTGGTCTCGGGGTCACAGAGATGCAAGTCATAGTACCATAATGCTACAGTGAGGAACTGCTTTATCTCATTTATGGCAAAGAAACGACCTGGGCACTCACTGGCACCAGAACCAAAGGGCACAAGGTAGGTCTTCAGCTGACGGCCGTTCTTGAAGAATTGGCTCCGTCTTTGGCCTGTCTCATCCAAAAAGCGGTCATACCTGAACTCCTACAGTTAAGAAGGACATAATTGAATGAATCATCAGTGCAATGTTTACTCACCACATGTTATGACATGTCCTAAAACATGCACTATTGTGCTGGTGCATATTGTAAAACCCATCATAAAATATGTACCAGCACAATAGTAGCTCATGGTTGTAGAAAAAAATCATTTTACAGCAGATAATTTTCCTGAGGTGGGTCATTGTAACATTGTGTATCTGTCGCAGGCAACAATTCATAATGCAACAATGATGTGCCCTTAGCAATGGCAGAGTAGGTGACTGTGAGGACTGTAAGGGGTTGAGACCCGGTGGGCCTGTCATGTTTTGATCTGGTTGCGGTGGGCTGGTGTCATTTATAAACCTACACATATAAACACAGTAGTGCACACACAAACTACAAATGGAACAATCATGTCTACATTTGTTGTAACTGAGCAGGGTAAATAAGCAACCTTTTCAAGTGGCACAGCCTCAGTTTGGAATCTGTGAGTCTGAGACCATTAAGGCATGAAACTTGAAGGCAGTGCTATGAAGCTAGTGCTCAGTGATGTGCAGTAATGAAGAACAATGAAGCCATTTCCATTGTATAGGAGAAAAAAACCTAAAAAAACAAAGGTGGTGTCAAAAACAAAAATACTTATCAAGTAAGTGTAGGTATAAAAAAGCTCACAGGGGCATTTCAAAGATTGTAATTATGTCTCATTTTATTCCTTAACTACTGATGGTGATAACTTTTGTTTGGAACTTGACAGAATAATGACCTTGCAAAGTTCAATTCCAGGAATGGATTTCGAACTAATTAACGATGATGATGGAATGTTTTTTTTAAACTCTAGAGACACTGACATTTGCGGATAAGCCCACCCCCCTCACACAGTTCTACCAAGCTGTGAGGCAGAAGGCTGGCACGTTCTTCCTCTGAGGCAGAGAAGTGCCAATACATAAAGGGTAAAGGGGGCATTTGGCAGACGCTCCTATCCAGAGTGACTTACAATAATTCTTTACTGTCAATTCTGGTATGTCAGCTAATAGACACCCACATTGTCTTGCATCGCAGTAATGACGGCGAGGGAGGGTCATCCTCTCAGTGGACGAGGCCATTTGCCCTCTCTTGGACTCCCAGCATCACCACAGATTGAAATCATGGTTATTCGATGATAAGGCCAAAGCTGAGATAGTTACACCACCTCTCCAGTCTTCATTGTATCACAAGCTGGTGATCTCTCCATAGCAGATACATAACAGTAGGCAATGATGGTACAAAAAAGCTTACCTAACTGAAACAAGGCAATTAACTAAACTTAGCAATTTTCAATCATAATAGAAGCAATCAGACTTGCTTTCTACTTATTCTTTTCTCGCTTTGTTTTTTTTTTTAAAGAAGGCAGTGCTGTGTGTGTTTGTCTAGTAGAAGAAATACAGTTGTGAGTTTAAGGGCTCTCAGTTCCACTCCCTAGGCCTGAGTCACATTATGAGGCTGTCCAGACTTGTTTATAGAGTTCACATTTCTTTGGAAATTTAAAAAATGAAAGTTAAAGGCCAAGAAGGGATTTAGACACAATGAAGTTTGATAACAGAACATTTCCTCTTACTAAGTCATTGCTATTAGTCACTACATTAAGTGATGCTTTTCTGATAAGTGAACAAGTGTTTTGTAGAGGAAAAGCAGCTGTTTAAATGTGAAATTACCGTGGGGCTGGGGTAGATATCAGGGTCCAGATGAATTACTTGTGGGTAGAGGGCAATATAATCTCCTTTTCTAATGGCTGCTGTCTCACCAGAGTCCAGTGTGAGGATGAAGTCATCGTTCGCAACTCGTATCATAATTGAGGCACTGGACAGGCGTAGTGCTTCCTTAATAATACTCTCTGCATAGACAGTGAACAATATCAAAACATTTTTATCTGCTCTGAGAGGGACTCTTCCTGTGTACTTGCATCAGTCAGTTCACCCTCTAAAATCCAAACAAATCTCAGGTGCTTTCTCATAATGTCAATCCTATCACAAAATCTCGATCTCAGATACTATAACTTACACAAATCTTGACATATTTACACAGTGTAAAGAGAAGCTGGTGTTTTTAAAAGTTTTTGTTATGTTACGGTTTGTTACATAGGGGTTTTGATATGACTGCAACAATGTGTTGTTTCATGTAAGTGTGTAAGAGTCCCTGGTGCTTTTTTTTCATCCCACTGCACCCGACACCTCACACCGCTGCTGATTTTCAGCTTGATCTATGAGTGGCAGCAACCTGATATGGTAACCTTGTTCAAGGGCTCCTCTGCTTGGTGGTAATTCTGTATTTCTGCTCAAAGCCTAGAGTTACAAAAGAAGTTACTACAGTATACAGTAATTAAATTATTTTTTTAAATCTATTGTTTGCAGTTTTGGCAAAATTGTTTCCTGACCACGGCAATGCCTTAGAAAAATCCCTGCTTGTTGTTTTAACAACTAATTCTTCGTTTCCTCTTAGTCATCATAAGAAGGTAAACATTAGGTCTATTCTTTCCACAGATAGACTGAATGTTTACATTACAGCAGTGCTGAAACAGGAATTGTACTTCAAATTTAAGCTAATTTTACAGGCTGTTGTAAAACAGAGTTTTATGGCATTTAAAAAACACAATTTTTCACATTTCAGATAGTGTTTTGTCATCCCAATGAATCCAGGGAATTCAGTGAAAATCCAAAATGAAACTGAATAAAAATGAGCAGAATCCTCTCTTCAAGAATGAAAATGCTGGATGCTTCCCCAAACATCATTTTAGAATGACTAAGTCTGACCAGCTCTTTTTTACTCTGCAACATATAATGCTACTGACAAAATACACTGAACAAAAATATAAACGCAACACTTTTGTTTTTGCTCCCATTTTTCATGAGCTGAACTCAAAGATCTGAA
>JBBPCX010000011.1:5965870-5992530 GCA_037974365.1 Hydrocynus forskahlii | reverse complement strand
TGTGTGTGTGTGTGTGTGTGTGTGTGTGTGTGTGTGTGTGTGTGTGTGTGTGTGTGTGTGTAGAATGTAGGATCTTTAATCCAGTTGGATAACTGACAAACAGTGAAGGCAAATGAGCTTTACACTTCCATGAGAGCTATAATATTACAACACTGATTAATACTGACATTTGCACATCTCTTTCACACACACACACACACACACACACACACACGCACACACACACGCACACATACAAACTCTCATCATAATCAAGAGTCTGCTTGATTGTAAATTGCCATTGTGTCAGTCAAACAGTGACAGAGGAATGTGTGTGGGTGTGTGAAAAATTCGGTCACCATCATGCAAGGTAATTCTTCCAGATATTAAACAGCGAACTATAGAGTACAAACTCCAAAGTACTAGATTTTGGGAAACATGATAGTTCTAAGACAGAGTGTCTATTTATATTAAGTGGAATTAGCTTTAACCACAAAGCCAGGCTATTTTTCTTTTTACACTGATTCCATCTTGTAAATCATGTGTTTTTAGCACGCCAGTAGGATTTCTGCATCCAATATTTGGTCTGACAATCTGCGTAAGTTGATTAGTGTGTTGAATAAATAAGGTATTTTTAGCCAAACGTATATGACTTACTTAGGTTAACCTTAACCTAAGTAAGTCATATACTTTTGGCTAAAAATACCTTATTTATTCAACACACTAAGTAATATATGCTATTTACGCTTTATATAAATAGTGTGATGTACTACGTTCACTTTGTGTAACAAGTGGTGTAGTGCTATTTTCACTGTAAATGGTGTCTGCTATAACTAAACTAAGTGAAATGGCCAACAGATAAAGTAAAAATATTGTAAAATGATTTGAGATTCACCTCGCAGCGATCTAGTTGCCTTAATTTTAAGCTGATTGAACTTTTAATTGTAAGGTAAAAAAAATCTCAAAATACCTACCTTTTAAAGTTAAAATAGCAAATCACTTTTAAGTGTATTTATTCATGTGGCAATTCTTTGACACTGTTATTCTTTACCTTCTAACAAATCTTTGCCTTTTCACAAAATTAAGCATCTAACACAATTCTGTATTCACTCTAACTTCAATACTGTACTGTCTGTCAGCAGCACTGTATGCTGTCCTATCCTGAACTATGTGTTATTACAACAATGTGTTATTACAATGTGTTACTACAGTGTGTTATTACATATTGATTTATCATGTTTTATCCAATATAAACAGATTCTGTTATGTTTGGCATAATAAGGTGGAAAGTGCAAACATATTGCACAACAAAGTACGCCTCTCTTGTCAAGAGTGTGTTGCCCACTCTGCAAGGATTCGGATGAGCCTTGCTTGGAACCTTGTGTAGTTGCTTGGCACAGGGTTTTCTTTGAAGGGTCTCTCCACAAGCTCAGATGGCCTTGCCCGTAGGTGAACCCCTGGTTCCTTGTGTGGTTGTCATCAGGTGTGTGTGCAGGCAGCCCTGGTCCTGAGATAAAGGGCGTCCCTGATGTGGACATTCTGTTTATCCTTGAGAGTGCCTTTGCCTGTCTGATTACCTGTATATGTTATTGTAAGGGCTGGGGCAGCTGGTGGACTGGTTGGGGAGTTGCTCTTTCAATCAGAAGGTTATGGGTTCTGATCCCAACACTGCTAGTGTCATCACTGAGGCCCCCTTTAGCAAGGTACTGCTCCCCGGGTGCTCATTGATGGTGGCTGCCCACTGCTTCACTTGGTGAATGGGTTCAATGCAGAGACAGAATTTCACATTGTTCACACTGTGTGCTGAGCTGGGCTGCGTTCACGAGTGACTATAAGGGGCCGCTTTGCTTTGCCCGTCCAATCCCATTTCGTCTTTGTTTTGCCCTTGTGTTTGTTGCTCATTTTCACATTAAAACCAGAGCCCTAAATTCCTGCATGTGTGTATGGTGTCTGCAAAACAGAGCGACAGAGTATGTGAAGTCAATGCTATATTTATTTATTTATTTATACTGTACACTTGAGGGCACCCACAGTGCACAGTGAAAGCATCTGTACCCTGATCGGTTTATTGTTTTTTTCTGACAGTGTATTCTGTAGTGATATGTAGCAAAATGACAACGCAAAGTACAAAAAAAATTCTAAAATATGTGGCATATTTTAGAAAAGAGTAGCATTACTAGGGCAAAACTACAACTCGTGGTTGTAACAGCAGGAGTGGTAAGAACACCAATAGGCAGTTATGGACTGGGCATGTCCATGATCAAAATGTAGAAATGCAAAGCAAAAGTGAAAATTCACAACAAACAAGCTTAGAAATTCATGGTTACATCAGCAAAATGTCATAAAAACAAAGCCAGAACAGCTGTCAGAAATAATGCCAGAAATAAACTGCAGGTGTGTGGTTATGAGAGGGGGCAGGACGGAGCTGAAACTGGAGAGAACCCACATGGAAGAGATCAAGTGGATTCTCATCCAAAGAGGAGAAGTTTAACAGAAATAACAGGTATATACTATATAAGACTCTTTGTACTTTGTTTGCATATAATCTTTCAACATTGTCAGCAATTTTTGACTGAACCTGTAGGTTATTTTAGAATAATTCAGTCAGAAATTTATTAAAAGAATGTGAATGAAAGATTTCCTCATACAAGGCACCAGAACAATGATGTTTACACTTTTAGGTTTGCGTATTCAGAGAAAAATATATTTTTTAAGCAGTGATATAATAATAAATTATTTCTGTCAGGCACGAAAACAGTTTTCTGTTTATTATGTTTGACGTGCCTAAAGTGGCTGTGTGTTGATTGTCTTCAGTGCCGGTTACTTACTGCAAGGATACATTCTGTACAATCTACAAACCTCTGTACCCATGTTGCAGTTCTGTGCATTCTTAAACCTATTCAATCATCTGATAATAGACGACTGAATGTAATTCTGCATCTTTATGCGAAAAACACAAAGCGGCAATTAAAACGTCATTTTTCGAAGAAGACTTTTGTCGAAGACATTTGATGAGTGGGTTATAAGCCTCAGGTTTTAAACCGAAATGACAGCAGGGACAAAAGAGGAAAATAACACCCATTTGTCTCTTTCTCTCTATTCTCCTTTCCATTCTGTCTTCTCTTACTCTAAGGGACTTCTAAGATGCCAGGGAAGCACCTCAGTGTATTCAGGGCTTACTCACTGCACTTGTCTGTATTGAGTTCAGTTCATTTCTGCCATATTTTCTCTTGATTTTCTCACAGTTTCTAATGACTACACCAACAAATTGCTGCATAAAAGTGCTGCTTTTTCTTTCCATTTACCAACCAATATATCGTACACCAGTTCATCATCTGCCCACCAAGATCTCTAAGTGTTTTGAAAAAGAATTTTATGGAAATATGGTGATCTCAAATTTACAAAAATCTTTAAAAACATCACAAAATGTATAGTCTACAAACAGATTAAAATAATTTTTCAGCTTAAAATGTATTAGAATTGGAATCTCTCTCTCTCTCTCTTTGTTCCTTTATGTCCCTTGCACTAACACTACTCATAGATAACATCCAAAACTAATTAACTGAAGTCTCCTGGTCAGCTAAATGTTAATTAGGCTATCTCTCCGAGCCTAAGGTCTGATTAATTACAAGTGCTATCAGAAAAAAGATGCATTTTGTTATATATACAAACACCAGATACTGGAAAGCAACAATATATATTGTACAAATTGGAAATATCCATATAAATGTCTAAAATATGTAGAGATATATTACAAATAGACACATATCTGCAGTAAATGGAAAATAACTTTATTAGCATTATAGCTCTTTACTCCTCTCGCTGTGTGTGACGAGCTGGTATTTCCGAGACCAGCTGGTGGAATTACAGAACTGATATGGCTGAGAACTCGGTGTAACATGGTGAACGCTTAGTGCTTCTTGTGAGGGTAATGTTAGCTCACACTGACAAATTACTTACAGTGTGAACTATGTGTTCTTGGGAGTTCCTGTAGTTTGAGTTGTCCTCTTCACGCTAAGATTTACATTTCTCCTGAATTTCTTTATGTTGAATTCCATCCACTAGCTAGGACTCCCCTGATCACACAGTTACAGATTGCTGAGAGGGTACGTGTGCTTCCTCTAAGTCGTGTGGCTCCTTTTTGAACTGCTGCTAATTCAGTGTTATTTAACAGCTCATCACACTTGGAGGAGAATGCTAACCTCTAATTCTGTAATGTTAACAGTCCTAACAGGCACCCCTCGCTGGGTAGCATCACACTGAGTGATAGAGAGAGAGAGAGAGAGACATCCTACCCACTCAGAGAGGGAGCAAGGCCAATTGTGCTCAATTGGACTCCCGGCCACAGATGGTTGTGGATTGAACTTGTGGTCGCCTGTTGATTACAATAAACTCTTAACAAGAGAGAGAGTGTGTGTGTGTGTGTGTATGCGTGTGTTTGTGTGTGCATGCGTGTGGAGGATTTGGAGTGGCACCAGTCACCCATTGTTCTTTGGTCTGATAATCATCAGAATAATGGAACGCGAGCATGAATAATGTACCTCTCTATGAGGAGCACCACTTCAAATGACTCACAAGCACTAAATACATAAACAATGTAAAAGACAATGGTGTTCCAGTGTTTACCTTATGCTTCCAAACTTATGCTTCCAGCCACATGTACCTTATCCTATAAACAAAATCATGGACACAGAAACACTGAAGATTGCATTATGCATTATATATATAATCAGAACATGCACTTTATTCCCAGCCAGACCTTTCAGACAGCTAGTTTTTCAGACTCTCTCTCTCTCTGGCTCTGGCTCTCTCATATACATATGTATACTGTTCTTTAATTTAGTCCTAATTCCATGATGTCTACTTCCTCATGAAGTAGACAGTTCAATATTCCCTTCAGGGGAAAATTTGTGATATTAAAGTAATATTAAAATATTCACATCACATCTTTTGAATCTGTGGGTCTTAAATTAGCAACAACTATCACTATTATTCAGTATCTAGTGCATCAATTTCCAACGTAATCAAGATTCCTAGAACACACACACACACACACACACACACACAGTGAGAGAGAGAGATCTTCACCATCATAAGTTCAGATAAGATGGAACTCCATTCCCTATGAAGAGCAATTACATTAAAACGTTATTCTATGCAGTTGAAAAGCAAGTTCATGACAATCTACTTCAGTACATACAGTCTGGTTCTACAGTCATTTGCTATGTTTTCTAAACTTACAGGCTCAGTACAGGATTTTGACACCTCAGTTTTGTCTGATTTTGTTTATTTTAACATATTTTAAACTTATCTGTCCTTTACATTGTGTAAACTTTACATTGAAAAATGGACAACAGAAATAGTCCAAAATGATTTCGAATGAACTCTTGTTATATTAACAATTAGTGTACATTTACAAAAAAACAGTAATCCATGAATGCAGTGATCTTATGTATTCTCTAAAACAGCACAGATTGCTTTTGAGCATTCTGGAAAATACAGGTTCAGCTTCTTGTTAAATTGGAAAATTACTTTGTGCAGTCCTGAGCAACCTGTTAACATTCTAGTGAGGGGGCAGAGCTTCCATAATTACAGTTTTGTTAGTTTTTTGTTAATTAACTTTCATTTTTTTATCTACAGTTCATTTCATTTTGTTTTTCATGTGTTATTCCAACCCCAAATACAGTTCAGCGCATGATATATACTGGGTATTCTGTCCATGATGGTATTTTATGCTTCAGTAACTAGTGCATCCTGTTTTAATTAATGGATCATGTTTTAATTCATGGATATTTGGCTGCTACCAGTCTTTATAAATGGAATAAGTGTGTGTAACTGCTGTAATGTGGTGTTCAGTTTGTGGTCTGATTGATATACAGCAGACATAAGTTTTCTTTTGGCTGTGTGACCAAACTGATGAACCCACAAGTATCTGTACTTTACAGCACAACACAAGACAGTGGGTACACATTAGGACTGCAAATTAAAAGTACAAATGTACATGAAGAGTCTGTGCAAATACAGTAATAAACTGGGTTCCACTTTATAATAAGAGCACCCTTGTGAAGAGTATATAAATGATTTTTGATCAGGATTGTTAATCAGGTTGTAGACAGTTTATAAATCATTAATAAGCAATTATAAACAAGTTATAACAGTTGTCATGCATTGATGCAGGCTCACTATTTGGCAAGATCTGACATTTTAATGGTAGTAGCATGTTAACAAAGACCTGATGAAGCTGACAGTTTAACATTCTGCCTAAGAAAGGGACAAGATAAGCTTAGCAACTACCAAGATCTGAGATCTTCAAAATAGCAAGCTTGCATCAATGTCTGGCAACTGTCATAACTTGTTTATAACTGTTTATTAATGATTTATAAACTCTCTACAACCTAAATAACAACCTGATTATAAATCATTAATAAACTCTTTGTCTGGGTAGTCTTATTATAAAGTGCTCCCATAAACTGTATGACATGGTATGTAACTGGTATGCGATGGTATTTAACTACCTAAAGAAAAACTCAGTTTTAACTGTTTAACTGTTTTGCTGCCAGTACATTTTACATTGAACAAAAACACTCCTCTGTAAAAAAAACAACAGTTTTTACATGGTGTTGTCATGCCACAGTGCAAGATATTCTAAATTATTACCCTGTGTAGACCTCTTTGGAAAGTTTACCACCAGCTGGTAATGGTAATCCAGGTGCCATCTTCAACACGACCCTTTCGTTTGATTCCCACATTAGCTCTGTTGTTAAAACGTCTTTCTTCTGCCTGCACATCATAGCTAAAAGCTTCTCACGATCTGCTGCCAAAACTCTCATCTCAGGCTGCTCGGAGTACTGCAGCTCAGCTTCAGATCTCTGCTGCTCATGTACAGCCAGTCCAACACCAACACGTTACCCCATCCTCCAAAACCCTCCCTGGATTCCTGTAAAGCAGGGGTCCTCAACCACAGGGCCATGGATCATTTGGTACCGCACAGAAATATATATATTTTTACATTATTTTATTTACATTACATGCAGGGTATTTTTGGGGGAAAATGACCACTTCTGTTCATGGTAGCCCTTGCAAAAATGAATAAAAAGCAAACTTCGCTGGGGAGCCTCTTTGAAAAGAAGGAAGAATCTATAATGAGACAGCAAAATACCTCAAGACTGATAACACAAAAAAGCTGCATTTAAAAGAAAATGCCAAGAATCCTACTTCATTGTGACAGGTGATTCACATGCTTCAAGCCCGCTCTGAATAATATTTTGCGACCAGCTCTCCAATGAAGCCATGAAACCCGCCACGTAGAGACCAAGCACCCTGCATCAACAGAGAAACCTTTGGAGTTTTTTGAAGAAAAAAAACCCCAAAAAAAACATGAACACTGAGGACAGAAGCAATTATTGAGGGCCACAACTTCATCAAATGTGTCTGCACTGAAAGCAGCATTCTTTGTGGCTAACTGCATTGCTAATGCTAAGAAGCCCTTAACTGTGGGAAAGAATTGATCCTGACGGGAAAACATCTTGTCCACTTAACTGCTTTTACGGTATATATGTAATAATCAAATTAATTATCATGTGTTTTGTCATGCACCCCCTGGTATGTGGTAAAATTGTCTAGCATCAAACCAATCCCTGGTGCAAAAAAAGGTTGGGTACCACTGCTGTACAGTACTGCATTCAGTAGAAAGTTCTTCTGCTCACATACAAGGCACTTAACGAGTTTGCTTCTGAACAACTTTCATTTCTTCAAACGTTCTCACATACTCAGATCTTCCTCAGCTGGACGGCCTGACAATCCAGCCTTCACAGCTTTGGAGCTTTTTTAGATTTGCGCCCTTGCATGTCTGTCAGTCTAATTCTCTCTTTGTATGTTCAAACACAAAATGAAAGCATATCTTTTTTCTATGGTTTCAACCTTTCTCAATAACAAATTATCCTCAGCCCTGTCACGACCTCTATAATGAAGCTTATTCATGCATTGCTGTGTCGTCCTGATGAGTTGATCTCTGTACAATGAACAAAGTACAATGTATTATTGTTATGGGTATTAATGCTTTTAATATAAAAAAAGAATTAAAAATATACAAAAGAAACAAAACAAACAGTCCTGATAGAACCCTACCGTAATCTAAAACAACATATTATACGAAGTTGTACGGTTACATGTGAATGGTCCTACACCCCCTTTCAATGTAATCCATCATACACTGGATGTAAATTTCTGTCTGTTTTGAGAGATGACTGGCACTCTTAGACGCTAAATTTGCAGCCTCTGTTTCATGCCAACTCATTACACTGTTCCCTCAGGATTTGGTGTGGACAATATTTGCATCCATCACTAGTCAACCGAAGGGCCCTTTCAATAACACAGCACTCTGGAAAACACCATACATTATTAGTATTACTTCAGTCAAGTCTAATTGTAATTCTAAGTCTAATTATTATGCATTAAATATGAATATAAGTAAAGGCAATACCACTGAAAGACATTTTTGCATTCAGCTGAGTCATTTTAGGAGAAATGTTCCTTTAGACAGATTTCTGGAATCAGAGCTGTTCACTGTGGTGGTGACAGGAACCAGACGCTCAGAAGGTCTGACGCCTCTAAAGCTTCCGTTGCAGGAATCTCAAAAACTGAATTATGCTGAAGTTATTTGTTTTTTTATTTATTCATTTATTTTGGCTATATACAGTTTTCCCTTTGTAGGAATTCATTTTGGAGCAGTGGCCTGTAGCTCCTTTTTTAGATAACAGATCATTTCAGAGAGATGCCATTTGATGTCTGTTTCCGGATGCAGAGGACAGACTAATATTCCCTCAGGAAGAAAAAAAAATCATTCATATCAGCATTATCATCTGATCAATGGCCACTGAAGTGAAAGTTTTAATTTAGTGTTGAACGTCACTGGCGTTCAGCGTCATGAGGAACATACCAAACCACCCCTGCCTATGGCTAGAACACACACACACACACACCACTGCTAAGTCAGAATAGTTAGTCATGGTTAGTATCTGAGCACTAAGCCTCATCTCTCCATTAATGAAACATTAGTTGCGTCCGTTGCGACGTGCCTCAGAATATATTTATATCAGTTAAAACACAGCAACAGAGCAACATTGTGTCAAAAAAACAATACGTGAGCAGAATACATTAGTATGATAATTCAACGTACAAATGCAGTTCTATCAGTAAGCATGGGAATACATTAAAATGCAGACAAATGCATCATGCTCCGTGATCCATGTTTGCAAGAGCATTCCCTTTTATTTCTTTGAATAAGTTACATTTATTTCCTCTCCTTTTGCAGAAGGACTTCTGTTCATCACTAAGAAAATCATAGACTATGCAGCAACAATGATCACTTCACAAGAGATATAGAGTCGTGTTGTTTTCTCTGTTTTAGCACACAGCTGTAAAGTCATGGTAACAAGAACACATACGTTGAAGCAGGTGATTTGGAGCAGCTTATATGGCAATCAGTCCAGTGCAAAGTGCTTTACACATATCGTTGTATCTGATAACAGGTTGTTTTATTCACCATGATCCTGCAATTGCTGAGTAACGCAACTGTCAGATCTACGATGAAATTGCAAGTAACAGCAGTTTTGACACTTGTATGGTTTTATTCCTCACAAACAATCATAACTGAATCCTTCATGAACATTTTCAGCCTGTCTTTTCGCCTTACAACGAAACCGAATGTTTGCATATTACATCCACCCACATAATTTCAAGAAGAACATTTTGTTTTTATATTATATAGGCACTTTAAAAATATATCATCTCTGTCTATAAAAAGACGGTTAATTGATGTTTTTTGTAAATTAATTTGGGACATTTGTATTGGTCCATTTAGCATGAAAGTTTCACACAATGTGAAAAGCAGCTGCTGTGTTCAAAAAATGTAAAAAGGAATAAAGTTGGGTTAACTTGTTATCATTTAGCAACTAGATTTGATCAAAAGGGAAATCAAATGTGAAATATTCAGTTGTTCCAACTAGACCACCTATTCAAAAGAAAGTCCAGTCAACAAGTTGTAGTTGTGCCAAGGAAAAATCATAGCCTAAATATCATAGGTTTTATTTTGCAATGCAGTCCTGGTATCTAGATATTTTGCCTATTTTACTAAATTTAAGAACTCTAAGTAACCTATTGGCTTACCCTATTGGCAGGTTTTTCCTTTTGTCACTTAATAAAAGCATTTACATCCCATTTAGAAATAAATTTTCTTGAGTTTTTGTGGGTTACAAAAATTATTTGCACTGTAAGAAAGTTTCTTTTATTTAAGTCTTCCAGAAAGCTTTTGGTCACAAAGGTGGTGTCTGACGAGCATGTGGTTTTTACACTCCACTACTGATACAGTTATTACTATTAGCTCCCACAGAATTCCTTCAGCTCAGCTTTTTCCAGCTGGTGCTGGTGGCAAACACTAGTTTGACCAGTCAAAATCAACTCTACTGTCAGTTCTGCCATATGTACAGGACTCTGGTGTAGACATACACAAATACTTAAACGAAACAACAAGGGTTTATTAAAAATGCTAGGACATAAAAAGATACTAAGAGTTTAAATAAGAGGGTGAGAGGAGACAACAACAAATCCAATGTGAAATTAGACGACCTAATCCAGAGAAAGTCCAGGCAACAAGTTGTTGTAGTTGTGCCAAAGAAAGATCATAGCCGACTGTGTTTATGTGCACAGTCAAGCTTTTAAAAAATCACCTGTAATTCTGCCTTATTAATATTCAATATTCTACTGCATCTGCACATCAGTTTGCATCTTGAGAACAGATAACATTTAATTAATTTCATTTATTTAGTCATAGACTAAAAATTGTAATGAGTTGGGTTTACTGAGAAAAAGAAACCCATTGCTTTGTAACTCTTTAGTGATGTTTTGTAGATGCTCACCTTGTATTTAACATTGAACTAAATGCCACCAATTCTGTCTAAACCTAAACCTGGCTGTAACTCTAAAAATAACCTTAACTTCTAACCAAAAACTAAATCTAACCCTAATGCCGTTCATAATTAACTTAGTCTCACTGGAAAGTTTACTAACATTGAAAGCATCTGTAAATAATCTTCAGGATCACTCAAAATGAAGTAATGAAAGTAAACCTGTATACTGTTACCTAATGTTTTTGTGGACTAGTTAGTAGATGTAAGGAAAGTAGACCCACATGCTGTTAACTGCCAAAATGTTGAGAAAACGTTGATATAACTTATGTTAAGTATATAGTCTTCAAAAAAGTAAGCTGTGCTTTCATATCTCGCTTACCAGTCTAAGCATTGACGTTACATAGAAAATAATAGGAAACCCATTGCCTTAAAAATGTTCAATTAAACTAAACTACAATTTTTAAACATCAGCTTGATTGGAAAACATTTGGAGGTATTAATTTGTAAAATAAAACAATGAAAAATACTTATTTTGAAGTTTTTAAGCAAAGATGTTGGCAAATGAGTGAAGAGGGTATCCTGAGGTCAGTTCAAAAGGTAGCAGATGGATGGTAGAGAGCAGACGGCAGGGCAAAACTTTCAAGGTGCTTTTCAAATGTCCATCACTGTGCCTCCTTCCACTTCGGTTTTTCCTGAAGCCTCTGTGGCTGTTCAGTCATGTTATGTTTATATCTGCCATGGACTGTCTCCATGGTTTGAACCAAAGAATAAAGACCAATGTCTGCACACTGTTTTAACTAAGCTAACTCATTTATTATTGCACTGTTTTGACCACTACAGTCTTCATCATGAACTTCTTCATGAAGTTTGTGAGCTGAACTTCTTTTTTTTAAAGCTGTTCAGCAGTTAAGCCAGGTTTTGCGAATGTTGACCTTTAAGTCTATGCTGTAGAAGGGCTGAGGAGTTAGTTACAAACTCATATGAAGTTTAACCGCCCTATTTTCACAGAGTGCAGTGCTGTGGCATTCTCCTCAGGAGCTGTCACAAAGTACCCTATAGCTAAAGTGTTACTGTCACTCTGAGATGAGCTCTTGGCTTGGCAATGAGCCCTGTTCATCTCAATAATCCTCCAGCTTTCTCACTAGGGTTTATACAGTGGAGCTCAGGTACTGTGTTTTGCTCTTCTACTGCATAAAAGACTAGAAAAATATGTTGCTTATATATGCTTATATTAAGCAAAATCAATCCACCAATCAATTAGTCAATCTGCCAAAGGGTAAGCAAAATATTTCTTAAAAGAAGCAAAAGTGTTTAGATTGAAGAAAAAATAAGAATTACTGCCTTCAAAAGAGAGAATTTCCATTGCTTAGGTTTCATTTTGCAATGCACTTCTGGTAACTAGATATTTTGCCTATTTTACTCATTTGAAGAACTACTGGCTTACCCGATTGGCAGATTTTTCTTTTTGTCAGAATTCCTTCAGCTCAGCTTTTTCCAGCTGGTGCTGGTGGCAAACACTAGTTTGACCAGTCAAAATCAACTCTACTGTCAGTTCTGCCATATGTACAGGACTCTGGTGTAGACATACACAAATACTTTAACGAAACAACAAGGGTTTATAAAAAATACTAGGACATAAAAAGATACTAAGAGTTTAAATAGGAGGGTGAGAGGGGAAAATAACAAAGCACAGAGCAACAATGAAAACTTTAATGAATGTGTCTCAGAAGTGGTAATTGCACAGGAGAAGGAATAAACTTTCTTAACTTTAATGTACATTCCATAATGAAATTTTATTCTGAGCAGTTTTGGATCTTTTGCATCATTAAATGTTCACATAATGTAAAGAATTGGTGGCATTTTCAAATAGTGGTTTGAAAAAAAGGCCTTAAATTGCAGCAATGACCTACAAATTCACATAATTTACTATAAAGTGTAAATGTTCTTTTATATGTGTTGTGCAGGCCAATTTTCCCTCTGTTTCTCAGATTAATTGAAGTTTGAGATCTACACTGTCATACCTGTAATGTGCACAGATATAGACCCAAACGCAGAGCACAAAGGGAAATAGAATTTCATGAGAAATACGGCCCAGAGTTCAGTAGGAAAAATCCAAACAGCAAAACAGTCCAAAAACCAAAAAAATCCAGCAAGAGGTAACCAAATCCAAATCCACAGGGCAAGAAGAGAAAACCAGAATACAAAATCTTGAGTCAGAAAACACAGTCAGGACAAATAACAAAAATGCTCAGTAACTAGGCTAGGCTAAGTATACTTCGCACAGGTAGACAGTTCTAAGGATGTATTTATACTACCTGGAAGCCTAATACTCCAGATCCAAATCTCCACCTGTGATATACTCTGGGGTGGATATCTGTGGAGAGCTGTCCGGTAGTGCCTGACTGGGACTCCACTGCTTATCCCATGCTAGGCCTTAAAATACCTACCTACTTTTTTCATGCAGGAGTTAAATTGGGCTCAGCACCAGCGCAAAGGACTATGGCTCTTCTTCTGTTTCATCTGGGAATACTTGCACATCTTTAATAATGTTTGCATGTTTACAGTTTTCTTACCAAATGACTAAAACACATTTCTTTATAGTGACTCCCTGAAATTCCAGAGTCGCTAAACCGGACTGAGATGTGGAGATCTGGGAAGCCAAGTCAACTTAGATTCATCTTCCACAAACAAATGTTGCAGTGTGGCAGCGCACATAATCCTGCTGAAAGAGGCTGCGGCCAGTAGGGAAGAGTGTTGACCTCAAAGTCTTTACTTTGTCTGCAGTATTGTTTAGGTAGATGGTTTGTATCAAAGTAACATCCACATCACAACATCCAGTGTTTCCCAGCAGAACATTGTCCAGGGTAACACACTGCCTCCGCTGCCCCTCTTCTAGTTGGTGGTGTACTGATTTATCCATTCAAAATGTGTCTTTCATAATAACCAGCATAGAAGCATAGACTTACACTGCAGGAAAGGTACACATAAATGAGTCTTTAGAGGCAAGGTCGTCAAGCAGCAGTACCTGTGAACCACAGAAGGGTCAGACACAAACTTGGACCTTGCTTGAATTGGCATTTTCAAGAGGCTGTACATATGACCATAAAGTAAACCCTTTGTCAAAGTAACAAACAAATACAATGGTTAATTTATGCAGGAACCTATCCTCTAAAGATTATACTGCCTCATCATTATAGTTTAGCATACTTTGGTTTGTTTTTAAATAATATTTTGCCATTTTCATTCCCAGTTAAGTTAACGATTAAAATGTTTTTTAGGGTTTAAACATTATAAACACGTACATTTTTTTAATATTCAACGTTCATTATTCACTAATAATTTGCAAAAGACATTCTAAAAAGAAAGTGGTAATGTGAATGACACATTTACCTACTTATTGTTCAGTTCTGGTTTTGCTGTTTTGCACAATTTTTGATATACTTCACATGTTCAGTGTTGTTATTTGTAACATTCAAGATTCAGTTTAATATGCCACTGTTTACCCACACAAATAGGCTTACTGTTGTCTAATAGGTTTCTGTCTGGAAAAAAAAGGTCACTTCAGTGTACCATGATATATTTTATTTATACAGTGATATATAATTTTTGCCCATACCACCTACTACAAGCTTTCACATGATGTAAAAAACTGATTCATTAGACCAGGCCACCTTCTTCTGTTGTTCCACTGTCCAGTTCTGATGCTCAGGTGCTTTCAGAGGTGGACAGCATGGACACTCTTCTATCATAGCTAACATTCACAATTTTAGCAAGTTGTGTTAAAGTTGCTGCTCTGTGGAATCTGACCAGACAGGTTAGCCCATGACTCTGTTACCTGTTCACTGATTGTCCTTCTTTGGACCACTTTTAGTGACTGACTGTTCTCTTGCTGCCTAATATGTTCTATACAACATCTAATCAATGTTACTCACTTCACTTGTCAGTGGTTTTAATGTTAATCGGTATCACCGGCAGATGTGCAGGTGGGGCTATTGCATTAGGATCTATGGGTGCCTATGTTTGTCCAATAGTGTCTTTATTTGCCACTTTAATTTGTTATTCTATTTTATATGTATGAGTCAAAACTAGCAATGAAAATGTAATAATATACTTTTGTTTGCCCATATTATAGCAGTGTTTTCAAACTCTGGTCATGACGGCCCCCTGCTCTGCACGTTTTAGTGTACCCTTCTCCCAGCTAATCAGCTCATGAACAGCCCCTCACTGAGCTGAAGTGGGTGTGTTATAGCAGAGAAAGCGCTGCATTAGAGCACTAAGCAGATTGAGACAATAGTGAGCTATAGTGAGTAATCAAGCAAATACAAGTTAATTGTTTTATTGAAGGTCATTGGGCCCTTCATGTATTTATTTATATCGCACTGGAGCTGATTTAAATCTAATGATGCTACCATTCTGAAAATGAAACTATTCTTGGTATGCTGAACATTTCTTATTTTATCAGTTTTAAGCCTTTGCCTCTGATCCTGCCAATCTGGCCAGCAAGGATAGCCAAGCTCACATTATTTAAAATGAAGACAGGGTGTGTATTAACAAACATTCACTCTTGTAGTGTAACAGTGGCAGGATCTCCATTGTGTTACTACAAAGTTACAGACCAACAGATCATCTCAGCCCTTCTGCTGTGTGAACTCACATGCTCTAATTAGACATTTTCTCCAGGATGTCATGAAAAACAACACCAATGAAAAAACCCATAACCCTCAAAATGTGTGCAGCTGTAGTTCCTGTGTGTGTGTGTGTGTGTGTGTATGAGCTTTATACTGGCCCTCATGGCCTTTAAGTGAGCAGATTTGAACAAAGCTGTACTCATACCTCGCTCAATTGGCTGTAGGTGTGTTTTGTAGCCTAAATCAATAGCTTTTATAGCAGTGTGGAGTGGTCAATAGCAGAGAAAAGATACAAACGTAGTTGAAATGCTGGAACAAAAGCTTGAATGCAGCACTGCGCTTATGCTCACAGCTCCACTGAAAAGACTGACATTAACCATCGTCAACTCTCACTGAATTGAGCGACTGTGGGTGAAAGTGAGAGCATATTGACCCATTGAAGAATTATATGGGCTCTGTGCGTGTGGTGGTGTGTGTTAATGTGTGTGCGCAAGTGTGTGTGTGTGTGTATGAGGTTTAGTGTATTTCTATGTGTGTGCAGAAGTGTGTGTATGTGTGTTGCATGTATGGGTGTGTGTTGTATGTATGTGTATTCATGCGTGCTCGTGTGACCCGTGCGTGGTTCTAGACTCGCTGAATTTGCCTTTAATGGAATTGGAGATGGTCGCGCTCCACTGAGCTCGCGCCGGGACATGATTTAGATGACAGCGACCCCTTCGCCTTCGTCTTGACCTCCCCTCCTCTCCCCGACTCCACTGACTCTCCACGTATTATTAGCCGTGATGTGGGTCATTACACAGTGGCGCTCCTCGCGCTCCCTTGTGCGTCATTGCGCGTCAGGGCGAGTTTCCCCAGCGCGCGGAGGGGAACCTCGCGCATCTCCTTTAAAGACGGGACGGAGGAACTGCAGGCAGGGACTTCAGTCACGCGCGGCTCGCGGAGACAACATCAGCAAAGAGAGAGAAACTTAGGTCTGCAGAGACCCCGGCTGAAGTGGAGAGAGGACGGTGCCTGCGCAACCCCTCCTTCATCTCTCTCTCTCTCTCTCTCTCTCTCTCTCTCTCTCGCTCTGTCCGTCTCTCTCTTTCTCTCTCTCCGGGGAGTCTGAGCCAGACTAGTGGCTCCAGTTGAGCGCGAGACTTCAGCAGCATCACACGACACTGGGACTGAAGCGGAACCCCGAGCTGAGAGTGAGGATGAAGGTCAGTGAATGAAGCTCCTCCAAACTTGCACTCGTGTGAAGATCTAAATGAGGTGGTGCCACATATTTAATCTCTTTCGTTACTAAGTGTCTCGTGGAAGAAGCGTGTAATCCTAACCTGGGGGGAAAAGTGATGCAGCAGCGACTTTGCTTTATTCAAATGTATTTCCACGCGAATGTTACACCAGCACAGTTGTGTCCCTTACTTTTGGTAACGACTGTGTTGGTGTAAAAGACTTTATTTGTGTTACTCATCAGTTACTGACAGTGCACCTGCTTTTCATTAGTTTATTAGTAACTGTAAACTGTGTGGTTATAACACCGTTTTGTGCTCTCTCTCTCTTCTCCAGCTGTCCGTGGTGCTGGGTGGCTCCAGGTGGTCGCTGCTGCTGTTGTTGCTGTGGGTCGCGTGTCTCGCGCACTCGGCGCGCGCGGACTGTGCCGCGGACTGCGCGCGCTGCTCTGGGCGCCTGCGGCTCCAGCAAACGCGCATCAGCCTCGTAGTAAGTACGCCTGGCACGCGCGCACACGAACACACGCACACGGACATACACATACGAACATACACCATGTGCGGCTTCGTTGCGCACAGACACCCACCCACTCACTCTCTCTCCCGCGCGCGCGCGCTCACACACACAGCTGCGTAAAACTCAGTCACGCTCAGAGCCAGCCCGCGCGCTGCTCCCAAAACTCCTCAGAGTTATGGTTGCGGTGCGGTGCGTAGTTCTTGTGATAAACCCTGGGGACTCCAACAACACACGCGCCTTGCTGTAAACGCAGCTTGATGTCTGGTAAAACTCAGACACAGGGACTGGACGTAAACACACAACTGCTGGACAGTTAATGGACGGGCTTCGTCTCAAAAACAGCTTTAAAGAAATGAGGGTCCAAGCCCCCCAAACTCAGGTCAAGGTGGAGAGTGGAACAATAAAACAAGGCAATCAGAGTTACTCTGAGCTAAATTAAGGACTAATTCAGAAACAGACAGAAATTAACAATGAAAGATGGAGGAGGTGAAAGTTGTCCATCGTTTGACCAAAGTATTCAGTTTAACCACAAAAAAACTAGTGATTAAAGTTAGAGATAAATATTAGCATTCTAAAAAGAATTGAGTCCGTAATGACAGTGAGGTTAGACAGGTTAGAGACTTCTCTGGTATGTAAATGAGAGGTACAAAACAAAACCATTTTTCTACACCACTTTACTATTGATCTCTTATCAGTTATTATTGCAGCAGTTATTACTTAATAACAATAACAAATTAACAAATAATAATGGTATTATGTTTCTTGATGTCTGACTTGTTTTCTAAACAAGAAAATGCATTGATAAGAAAATAGCACAAGTAATTCAGTGCTTTCAATTAGTTAATATATTATACGTATTGTTGGTTTATGTATTAATGGGTAGAAATGAAACCTGCTATATTGACTGAGTAATTCCATGATCATGTATTAGTCTGCACTTCATTCATTCAGGGGTGTTTTGTCCCAAAAGCTGTGAGAGTGAATAAGGGAGGGAGGAATTGGGAGGCAGAGAGAGAGAGAGAGAGAGAGAGAGAGAGAGAGAGAGAGAGAGAGAGAGAGAGAGAGAGAGAGATTCATCATATAAAAGTGATAAAAATGATAAATCACATTTTTCACCACTAGGATGCACTAAGACATCTCAGTAAAGTTTTATGTCTTTAAATCTACTATTTTGTCACACTAAATACCCTGAATGTTGAATGGATGTGTATATTCAGACATTGCTGGAGTACAGATGGAGAAAACTACAAGATTTTGTTAGTTATTTTAGATGCAGATGCGGTAAAGTAATCTGTTGTAATACAGAACGCAAGAATTTTGATGAAGATAGCATTGCAAGACTGTGTGTGTGCGTTGGAGAATTCTATTCAAGATTTTCTGAAAATTGAGTGTCACACTGCGTTAGGACTGACACGGTTGCCCACAAGCTTATCTCTGCCTCACGCCCGCACACGCTTACTCGCTCACTCATTTACTGCGGTGGAATGAAAGGGAAAGCAGTTACTGGTGTCATAGATTCCTCTTTGATGTAAATGGGGACTGGACAGAGGGCTGACATTTTCGCCCACAGCATCAACATTGATGTGTCTAATTATGCCAGAGGCGCTGCGAGTGTAGCGCGTTTATGAGTGCTTGTGAGAGCTGAAGATGGCTTGTGTGTCTCACACACTATTCTCATGCTGGAATATTTTTGGCAGGCATGTGTGTTGCAGTGCGAGGGGCAACTGAACGTTGGTGACTCCTGGGGCTTGTGTCAAGGTCTCCTCACCGAAGGTGCACCTGAGGCAGAGCGAGAGGCTGAAAACGACCCCCAGCTGCAGCACCGGGAGGAGAAGAAATATGGCGGCTTCATGAAGAGATACGGCGGTTTCATGAAGCGTTACGGAGGCTTTATGAAGCGTTACGGAGGCTTCATGAAGAAAGCGGCGGAGCTCGATGGCGTGGAGCCAGATGACATCGACCATGGCCGAGAAATCCTCTCCAACAGTGAGGTTGAGGTGCTGACCAGTCAGGTGGAAGATGACGGCGAGAGGGAGGAAGCTGAGATGAAGGACTTTCTGAATGCAAGGGGAGGGGCTACGGGGCTAGAGAGCATGGCTAAGCGCTATGGAGGATTTATGAGGAGAGGTTATGACTCTGAGGGACAAAGGTCACCCCAGAAGCGTTACGGGGGCTTCATGAGGCGAGTTGGCCGGCCAGAGTGGGGGGAGGAGAGCAAACGCTACGGAGGATTCCTCAAACGCTCCCCACAGGAAGAGCAGGAGGATGAAGCGGAGGAGTCATCTGAGATTGAGAAGAGATATGGGGGTTTTATGGGATTTTAAAATCATTGCAGACTTTGGTTGGTCATTAACTGTCGTGTTCTGTTACACTCTGTCCTCCAACTCTAAGAAGCTACACCAAGATCAATGTAGAAAAAAAAAACAAAACACACACACAATGACATCATATTTATGATTTGTACATATGAGTCCACATAGTGCTAAAATGGATTAAGAACATGAACAAGATGTACTAAAAGAGAGTATACAATGGCTTGTGGAGGTTAATGAGATTTATTTTTGACAGATGCAAGCCTGTGTAGCAGAATTAGACAATAACGATATGATAAGTCATTCCATTATTATCTCTGGTCTGCCCATTTGCCCCTTTGTTCCCTTTTTACGCGATATCACCAAAGCCTTTTAGAGTAAAGTGAGAGAGAACCTGTTCCAGTGACAGAATGAAGTATGGCAGCTGACTGAAGAAGGTGAAACACATTGTTTATTTGTCCACAACAAAGTGATTCCCCCTCAACGCCTGTATTTTTCATAGTCTGTTGTTCTGGTGTCAGCCTGAATTTGTCATACGCTGTACAGCTTGAATAAACTGCTCGAAACTGCAACAGAAGGTCTCCGTCTCAAATAAATATGTCAGTCTGTTGTTCCAGAGATACACCCTGCCTCATCTCTAAGTGGTGCTTTCAGACTATTGTTAGACAGCAATAATTAGTGACTTTACTAGAGCACGTCTAGATAATGTGTGTCATTATAAAGGATGGCCTAATCACTTGATCAATGTCTTGAGATGATGATGATAAGATGGTAGCCATGGAACTTGGCCACAATTTTACAACTCTTGTACAATCAAAACCAAAATGTCACTCTCTCTCTTTCACACACACACACACACACACACACACACACACACACACACACACACACACAGACACTGTATGTACTATAATACCTCTATAATACACTACTATCTATTGTAATACCTCATTCTTTATGACACTTGCTTTAGAAGTAAGGCAAAAGTCAAAGCCATAAACATTGTTATCAGAGTCTGTCAGTTGAATTGCTAATATTACTAACAGTCTACTAAGCATAAAACACTATGGTCAAAAGTTTCTGATCTATTCCCACCCGCAGGCTCATTGTCTGTCCTTCTGAATCATGAAGAGAAATACTAAAATCTCAACTATTAAAATGGAAGCATTCTGCCTTGCTGGCCATGCTGCGAGGCGTTTGCTCAGAATCAGTCAGAATCACATCCAAAATACATTCCTGAAACATTTTCACACGTGAATCAGTGTTAGGAAAAACGTCACAAAAACGTACAGCTTTACCGGCTGTGATTTAAATATATTTGTATTTTCCAGTAAATTATAGGCCTCTGTCCATCATAAATCTCTTCCGGTTATTTCACAGCTATTGTAAAAAAGGCCTTCAGCAGGCAAACTGCCACATCAACAATTGTCGTCACACTTAACCCCTTTCCTGTTTAATTACCAACACTTACCCAGGTGAAAGTGCTTGTGTGGAGGGGGTTTTAAAGACTTGTTTGATAAGGCAGTTTGTTTGATAAGGAAAACAAAAATGGTTTTACGTTAACAGGAACCAACACAATGTACGACATGCAGGGTAATAACCCAAATGTAGGAAATGAGCCTATTAACTTTCTCACTCTTATAACTACATATTTGACATCTTAGATATCAGGTTGCATTAGTATCTAAGTTAGGGTTGGATAATATGCCTTAAGATTAACATGTCTAGAATGAAAAGGGTCAAATAACTGTTTTTGTATAGTTGTTGCTTTGTAACAGCTCTGTATGCTGTCAAAGCCTTAATAATAGCAGAGTAGATAAAGGCCTACACACACACACACACACACACACACACACAATAGAGACTGCTGTTATACCATGTGTATGTTTGTGTTACATGAGCCGTTCCCCAAGCAATGTTTTTACTAGGTCAAAGTGTGTGTATACACACTACACAGGCTATAGCAAAATAACCACCCAGCTGAATGGGTTTACAAATGTTTGTAAGTAGGTAAGTAAACCACCTTAAACCAACATGTTCGACTCTATATCTGCACTAAATGTGTATCTCAGAACTTTTACTTTTAAAATTTTACCTCCCTTACTTCCTTAAAGTTTATCACTTTATTTTAGGCAAAAAGTACACTGAAAATAGAAGAAAAGCACTTTTGCAATTTGCACTACTGAATTGACTCAATTTAAAAGTGTAGGCTACATGAATTTCAGATGAATAAAATCTACAATAATCCCTTTTGTATTTCAGTTTACTCACTTTTGGTAATAACTTTTTGGTAATAGTTTGGTAATAGTGTTGATCATTTGATTTACATGGAAATGATGAACAACCAAATGGGTTTGTTTGACTTACAAACCGAAAACATGCCCAGATTAAATATATGAACTGCATTGTCTGTAACAGGTTTATGCAAAAGGAAAAGAATGAATGAAAGTACATTTTAACTAACGAAATCAGTTCGTTCTGATTCAAAGACAGTAACGGTTTCTAAACTGCACTGAAGTAGTTCCAGAGTGTTTCCTCAGCAGGTGAACAGAGTTTATGTTGAGGTGTGGCAGTGGGTACATGCAGACTCTATACTGTTGGGCTGGAGGGGAATGTGTGACACTGAACTAGGTTTATACAACGACTTGGTTCGATCGTGCAGGCCTGAGTGGTGTAACCTGAGTGCAGAGCTTTTTTCACTGGTTTGTTTTCACTTTTCTCTGTCCGGTTCCTCGGGGCGGCGCGTAAACGGTTAAAAGAGGCCGCGCCCTCCAGATCCTGCACCGTTACTGTTAGAGTTACTGGGGCTTAACTGACCTTTGTACTGAGGTAAACACGGAGTGTCCCGGCCGAAGGTCGAGAGGAGGCTTATTTTGTATAAAAAAGAGCCTCGGTGGAGCTGTCCGGCCCGTCGTTTAGCTGAACTGAGGTAAGTTCTACTGAGGGAGGCCGTGCTGAGGATATAAACACACGAAAACTTTCTGAAGGGGGGCTGGGGGTGTCATTTTGATACCAGAATGCTTTTCAATGAATAGAATTGAAAAACCTCTTGTTTGTGACCAGCACCGCCATGAATTTCTTCCTGGAGACGCTGAAGGTCCTCTTCCTCTCTCTCTGGTTCAACCTGGAGGCGCTGTGGCGCCTGTTCGTGCCGGCGCGCAGGAAGAGCGTTGCCGGGGAGACGGTGCTGCTGACCGGCGCGAGCAGCGGACTGGGCCGCCTCATGGCTCTGGAGTTCGCGAGACTTGGCGCCAAGGTGGTCCTGTGGGACATCAACGAGGAGGGCAACAAAGAGACCGCCAGGATGATCAAAGAAACACACGGAGCACGCGCATACTCCTACACCTGCGACTGCAGCAACAAAGAGGAGGTGTACAAGGTGGCAGATAAGGTAAGGGACACATACACACACACCTTTTCACCTCTGAAAGACACTAAGGGATTGTCACTCACTTGTTTGGTCAGCGTAGCAAACATCAGGCCTTCAAAATAAAGGGAGGGGTGTATCTTAGGGGGAGTATACACAAACACACACACACACTCACACACATACACACTCACACACTTATTGTGAACCTGGGTGCTTTCTGACTTTGTTGTGAAATGTAATTTAAGACACTTGGGTATTCGTAATAACACTGGTCAGTGTAGCTAACAAAGAACCTTTAAAATAAAGGAGTACTGGGGGCGGGGGTTCTGAGGATGGAGGGAGTGCACACACATACACCATGCAACTGCGTGCTCTCTGACTTTGTTGTGAATTTTTAATTTAAGACACCAGTGTGTTCTCTCTAACACTGATGTAGCTAACATCAGACCTTTGAAATAAAAGATGTTTTTATATCGACGGGGAGGGTTGTGTCTGAGAGAGCGTACACATTCACACACACACACACAGGCAAACCACTTTAGCTAATTTGCATAACTTAAAATGTCTGTATGAACAGACATAGGAAAGATGACAGTTTTGAACTTTCAAAACAGAACCAGTTTCCTGTGTTTGTATCTGTTAAACAGTAGAGCTGAACACACTGTAAGTCCAAAGCAACTTAGACACAAATAGCTGCTGGACTGTGGAGAATGTTCAGGCCGCAGATGCTGTTTCACAAAGTCCTGTGCTTTTTTTTTCGTCATTCAAACTGCAAACTCGTCACTCAGCCAATTTATCACGAACGTACGTACATTAATTATATTAATTAAGTAATTGACTATAATAACAATGTAATGAATCATGAGCAATAAGGAATATTGACAGCCCCAGGCACAGTTGGGCAGTCTTGATCAGTTTAGGGTTGCATAACCAGCTGGTCAAAAGAGAAGTGTCATTAGAGGGAAACAGCCGGCTGACTTTAAAAAAATACTGTGGTGCTATACAAGGTGCTGCCCAATTATTGGGATTTGACAAGTTTGATTCCTGGTGATGGCACAGTGATCTGTGGCCATCACTCAGAGCCGTTCTAGATAGTGTGGGCTCTTGTTGCTGACGTAACAGAATTGGCCATGAGTGTTCTCTAAGCGTGTTGAGCACATTATACAAAGGAAACACATGTAAGCCTTCACTCTCAGATCTGTCAGTTTCATATGACGGGGGAAGTGGCACTGGACATGACCACCATGGGGAGAAAAAGCAACTGAAAAAACTGGGTGAAATGTGAAAACAAAATCACTGTAACATTGTCCTGAATCTGGTGAATACAGCTATAGATGCTGAAAACACATAACTCATTGTATGAAGTCCAGTTGGACAGAGCTAACACTGACCCAATTTGTTCTGTAGGTCAAACGAGAAGTTGGTGATGTCACGATTCTGGTGAACAACGCAGGGATCGTCACAGGCAAAAAGTTCCTGCAGTCTCCAGACTCTCTCCTGCAGAAGACGATGGATGTCAACACCATGGCCCACTTCTGGGTTAGTTATTCTGGCTTACCTTCATTTACTTTGAAGAAAATGATGCTTTGAATGTACAAGATTAGTCACAATAGTCACATTCACATTTTAGTCACGTGACACCTGCTGTTGCATTTCAATCAGGCAAAATTAGAAGCATGATTTCTTCAGGGAATTTCCTCTCTGTCTCTCTGTGACACACAAATACACATGGTGGCTCACAGCTTCATAGGAACTTTAGTGACATTTAATTATATTACTTTTGTGAATTTTAATTATAGAATTTTGCATTACAAATTTGTTCATATTTGTGATAACTCTACTTTATACTCACTTAGACAGAGATTATAGAGAGTTTGAGTTCTACAATGTGTTGTATCTCCTTTTTCTTTATTCTTTTACTTTTTTATTTTATTCTCTTGTGTTGGTTCATCCCTTAGACTGTTTTGCAGTTACTCACACTTCTCATTTTTTGAGACTTCTTGTTTTATTTTTACTCATAGGGATCCAAAAGAGAAGAATAGCACCTAATAAACTTCATTTACTATACTGATGATGCTGGATGTACCACACCAGTTCTTTAGGGAACTGAAACTCAGACTCAGAGGAGTGCTTTGATCTGACTTTCAGCCTCCTGTTGTTACTTGTTCTTTGTTGTTTCCTTTCCTTGCATCTTTTCCTTGCGCCTTGGCTCCTCTGTCTGATGATGCGAGGATGAGATGCAAGGGTAAGATGTGAGGATGGAGGAGTCAACGGCATATTTGCTGAATGAGATGTTTTGAACTTGGTGGTCCCTTTATTCACATTAAAAGGATTTACAGACGAAAAACACTTATATGGTACAGTCTGCTGTGTTTTACACAAGTGCCCTCCTATTACCTAAAATCATCCAATAAAAACACAGGATTGGAGGACGTGAATTTGTTTCACAGACTGTTGTCACGCTGTACAATAAAAGGCCTTCTGTGTAAGATGTACTTGTGTGTTCTGGCTTTGGAAGAGAAGAACTGAAGAAAAAAACATCAATTACGGCTATATTAAGCTGCATAATGTACAACATAATGCACAACAGTGGTATTTCTTACTCCCTAGATGTACAAGGCATTCCTCCCAGCCATGATTGCTGGAAACCACGGTCATCTGGTCAGCATCGCTAGCTCTGCGGGGCTTGTTGGAGTCAATGGACTGGCAGGTATACACCCATCCCCCATAATGAGTTTTACTGTAAACACTGGAAACTCTCCCATCCCCACAACATTCAGAAAGCATTCACATTTGCTGGTGTGTGTCTGTGTGTGTTTGACAGATTACTGTGCAAGTAAGTTTGCCGCAGTAGGCTTTGCAGAGTCTGTGGGTTTGGAGCTGTTGGCTTCAGGCTGTACTGGAGTGAAGACCACCATAGTTTGCCCCTTCTTCATCAACACTGGAATGTTTGACGGAGCTAACACAAAGTAAGACCCAGTGTGTGTGTGTGTGTGTGTGTGTGTGCTTATTTTTATATATTTTCTTTGTAGGAAAACCACCAAAAATGGGCAGAACATACAGTGTGAGCAAAGTTATCCTGACTTTGTAAAGTGTCACTAATTTTTTACATGTGTCATTTTCTTTAAAACTGAAATTTCATTTTGTCACTGAGGTTAAGACTGGTGTTTTTACATTAGGGCTAGGCAAAGAAAATTCTCATTAAATACAGATACTTAAATATGTCTAAAAGAAATGGGACACATAATTATTACGTATCTGTACTTACATATACACCAATCAGCCATAACATCAAAACCACTGACAGCTGTAGTGATTAAAATTGATTATCTCATTACAGTGGCACCTGTCAAAAGGTGGGATATATGAGCAGACTATTCGAGAGGTTGATGTTTAGGAAGTAGGGAAAATGGGCAAGTGTAAGGATCTGGGTGACAATTATAACATCTGGCCAAATTGTGATGGCTAGACTGCTGGGTCAGAGCCCCTCCAAACAACATGGTCTTGCCAGTATGAAGTTGTAAGTCGTCCCCTTAGAATTATAAGGTTCCATCTACACTCTGACCAGTTTTGAGATATTGAGGTTTAAAGTTTTTGCATTCTAAATAGCAGAACTAGTATTTGGAACAAGTTTATTTTATATACTGGACTTAAAGACGTATTCTAAATGTGAAATATTAAAATTCTAGAAAATTTGGAAATGGTGTTTTTTTAAACAGGTCAAATGTAGATA
>JBBPCX010000011.1:5927370-5961920 GCA_037974365.1 Hydrocynus forskahlii | reverse complement strand
TTAATTATGAAAAGCTTCATACAGTATTTTAAAAATGTGTTTGGCCTTATCTTCAGGCATTTGATAAGGAAAGAGCGAGATAAAGTGAGAGGGTGAAAGAGATGTAGCTAGACTGACAGGCAGACAGGCTTGAAGTCTCACTTGCCCAGAGCAATGTCCCAGGTGTCAGGTTCTATTTGAACGATCAGTGTGTATCTGTCTGATGCTTCTGAGGTAAACAGGTGTTTTTTTGGGGGGTGTGTGGGTTTTGTGGGGGCTGATCGTTTTAATTAGCATCTATCAAACCGAGCTGAAGTGTTATCGCTGGCTGCTCATTTACACATTAAGCACTCGAAGTGAGTAAAATGATCAGAGTTTAACTGAGCCAGGGGTTGAATTCATAAAGCATCTCTGAATATTGGTGTTCATGTTGGATCAGAGATTACAGTTTAAAGGAATACTGTCACTTTTTTCACCCTCATCTCTGTGTGCTGCATCTGTTTTTACATTCCTTCTTGGAGTTTAATTTCGTTCTGTTCTGATGGTAACAATCTGGGCTGTTTTACTGTTTTTCACACCTCTCATTTAAGAGCGTTTTCATTTTATTTTCGCCCAAAGGGTGTCCCAAAAAGAGACCAATAGAGCCTGATGGACTGTAGTTCCTGCTGATAGATACTATATGTACTAAAAAACACCAGCACAGTTCTGTATTATGATTGTGTGTCTTGGGTTTGTGACATTGGGCTTCTAACGTATGTGTGTGTGTGTGTGTGTGTGTGTGTGTGTGTGTGTGTGTTTATGTAGATGGCCTAGACTCCTGCCCATTCTGGAGCCGGACTACGTGTGTAGAAGTATTGTAGACGCCATCCGAAGAGATCAGGTCTTATTGTGTCTTCCTCGTAGCATCTATCTGACCATCGCTTTGAAGAAGTAAGTTACACTAAGAGAATAAGGCACCAATACAGATTTCATTTGAGCTTGCATTGAAACTGTTACATCTTTAATTTGGTACAATACATTTGAATAGTATAGCAAAATGAAAGTAATAAGTCTTCTAGGGAAAGCCCTGATTAAACCCCAGCACAACACACACTACCATACTGGGTGGTCCTATGGTGGTCCTCTCTATTTATCAATAACATGCATCAAATATGCTAAGTGACACTTATTGGTCAAATGACCAACGAGTGTATTTCATGTGGTGTTTCCTTGATTTTGTACAGTCATTGTACAGTTCTTAAGACACCCTAAACATATTTTTTATTTCACAGTTTTGGCTCCTTTCTCCTTTGCCATTGCTTGTTTAATTCGCACCTGATTAAAGGGTGGATAAGCTTTGTCCTTTTTTAGATGGTACATGGTTGTACTGACAGTGACAGTACAAGATTAAATTGTGTACATGAATGTGCACTGTTTTATGTGTATATGGGTGACATGCGTATGTGTGGGATCACTGTGCTCTCTGCTGTTAATGCTCTGAGCTCTTTGAACTCTAAGGTAATTGTGCCAGCATTTAAGATTTTAATTAGTGACAACACAGCTTATGCCGCAGCTATGATGAGACCATGATGCCATAATGGATAAACCACTTACAGCCTGACTGATCAGCTGCCAGATTTCTGCTGCATTGTTCCCTGTGTGTGTGGAGGAGTGTTTGATCATACTGCTCTTGCTCTGTGTGTGTGTGTGTGACTGAGTGAAGAGTTTATCTCTTTAGATCTACGGCTACCGCCATTATGGGAGTTCATCTACTTACTACCAGTGTTAGGTTTACTGATATTATAATTGCACCGCTAATTGTTTTAAAGATGTGGTCTGGCACCATCACCAAAATGAAAAACATTATGCATTTGCTTCTAATGTTTGGTCGCCAGATATGGGTTTTTATGTAAACAAACTCACATGTGTGGTTCATTCTGACATGAGTTGATCAAGTTACACTTATTTTATAACGCTTAGTTCTTATTCAGATGTATATGTCATGAAGTGTAACTAAGCAACCGCTATAGCTGTTATAACAAACTGAAAGACAAGATTGCAATGATGTCATATAATTGACTTATCTTTAAAGTGCAAATTTCTGAATGTACAGATTAAAGTCTAAAGTGCATCTTGCACATTCTGACTTACTGCTTGAGGTCAACCCACAGATTTATCTTCACTATAAAGAACTGATGTAAATTTACTAACGTGCATAGTGTTTTTTTTTACATGTTGTTTTCTACTCTAAATATCTGTTTGGATGCTTTTATGTTTTGATAATGGTGTTTTGTGTTTTGGTAACTGCTTCATCCTGTAATGCAATAAACAGGAGATTTGGATATTGCCGTCTTTGACTTTTTAATGACTGGTGTAAGTGTGTGTAACTGCTGTAATGTTCAGTTCCTGGTGTGATTGATAAACAGTAGGCTACTATGCTGTTGTGAAACATTGCTGTACTTTTACACTACTTATGTTTGTCAGTTACTGCTACTTTATGATGTTTGTTTCTTGCTTTGTCTTTGTGTTAACACATTATGTTTCTTTCTTGTGTTCCATTTCTCTCTCTCTCTCTCTCTCTCTTCTTTCTCTCTCTCTCAGTATTTTGCCAGTAAAAACAGGACTGCTGCTTGGTGAATATCTGGGAGCGTTTGACTTTATGGCCAAGTTTAAAGGTCATAACAAAAGCGACTGAGTGTGTCAACAGAAGACTGATGAGTCTGTGCGCACCTCCAGTATCCAAGAAGAGATTCTGAAGAAAGACTAATGGCATCTGCTGCTAGCACTGTGGAGACAAAATGTACTTAAGACATATGAAAGCTAGGAAGAATGTTCGTTTTAAACGACTACGCAAGTGAATAGCAATCAGAGGTATTAAGTTAAAACCATTCTCAATAGCACTTTGTTATTTCATCATACAGTTTTATCATGCATACAATTCTAAGCTTCAAGTCCCCACAGTAAATAATATGGCTTAAAAATATTACTGGAAGGGATGCAGTTTTATCATGTGTTGTCATAATGACCGTGTTATAACATGTCTAGAATAATACTGCCTGTTTTTATACAACCACTCTAGGTTTTAATCACTATCATAGGCACTAGCTGTAACTGTTATGTCTGTTTGAAATGACTCTATGAAAGAAACGCACTGGCTGCATGAATGTGCCTTGACTGAATCCTGTATAGCACCTATTAAAAAAACTATGCCCCTAAATGTTATTTTTTTATTTCTTGAAAAAATGTGTCCAATACAAGTTTGTGCTAAGACTGGAGAAAGAAACATCACTAACTGATATACATTACAGTTTGATTATGTGACTTTATTTCAGGTTTTCAAAGAACGCCTCTTTAATACTGAATACAGTTTACTGTATACAGTTTTTACTTCTCACAAACTGGCCTAAACTGCCTCTCATTTATAAAGGTGTAATTCCTGTCAGCTCACCATTCAGTTTCACTGAAGCTTGAATTATGAATTATTGGGAATATTAATGACTTGAATACAGAGTAAAGTAAACTGTTTTGTTCTTCTTAAAGCCCTGTATTTTTATTACAGCAAATTAAATGAATGTATTACTGTATTTACCCTGCTTATGCCAAAGAATACGACAGCACATCCCAAAGAAAACGCCAGTGCATTAATTACAGTACAGTCTATACAGGGGTAACATGAGTATTTTACATTCTAGCACAGCGTGAGTTCAGTGTAAACTGTACAGTACGAATCAGGGTTTACCTTTACATTTTCTTTACGGGTAATGAATTAGGCTGAGTGTTTCGGGAGCATATTTTACACTATAAAAAAGGCATTTTTGCCATTCTTTAACCACACCATAAGATCCCGGTTTTTCACTATATGCGGGTGCTTATCGCGGGGGTTTACTGTATTTCAATCAAACCTCACTTTATCTTTTATTATCCCAATAATCCGTTGTTCCACATGATTTTATCACAACCTATTACTATTTAAAAGCTATTTCAGTAATTGGCCATTTGCTCACAGCATGATATGTTTCAATAACAAGTGGAGGCATGGGGTGTTACAATTGCTTTTCATCTGAACCACCACCGACACAATAAAGCAGCAGTATCTGCAAAAAGAGGGCCTCATCTTTCCACCCTTCCAGAAAATGGAACTTGAAAATGATCAGAATGTGTTTCGCCGCAGCTTGCATCTAACTTGCTACACCACCCCACCCCTCTTTCCACTCCAACCAATCAGAGCAGGTGTTGCAGATTGTACCAGGAAGGTACAATCTCCTGGACCAAAATCGGTGACCATTGCACTAGAAAATTTTGCAGAACATTTAAATTCTCTGAACTTCTAACAAAATCTGAGAGAACCCAATTAACCAAATCATACAAGCATGCAGTTTTTCATTCATTTACAGAATAAAGTGGTGCAGCATTAAATGTTTTTCCTGCTAAAGGTTTTTGACTCTCGGCTGCCAGAAATCAGTAAGACCCCCTTAAGCAGGAGGACCTTAAAAAAAAAACAACAATTCCTGTGGCTGCTGATTAGTCCCCACACATTTATTTCCTGATCAGCATCGACAACCATTTTCCTGAGACCTCCTTTGACCAGGACACAGCATGCGCTCACATTGATCTTTTATGAATAGGGCAGTATGACCAACATTTCCAACCTCGTGGCTGCTCAGTGTTAATTACAGTCGTCCAATACTTGGTTTGGCAAAAAAAGAAAAAGTGGCCTTATAAAAGAAAATGCTGCTAATAGAATTTGACAAATACATGCTATGGCGAAGGCCTCATGAAGTAGCCTGGAAACAGTGTTCACACACACTCACAGTGGCTGTAGCTGCTATCTTAGTTTGCAGTGCTTGTTATTTAGTGAAGAAGAAGCATGACTACAGAATGTGACACAAAAGCAAAATACCAAACACAACAGTTCAGCTTGTCCACTTAGCAACAGATGGCTGAGGCACTTGCATTCATGCATATTTTAATTGCTCAGTACCCTAATTAGTACTGAATCACACACGACATCTACAGGGTAGGAACTACTGGAACTGCACTGAGATGAGTCAAGCACGACTTACTGAGGCTAATACTGCACGAACACGTAGAATTGTATCGCCCTCATGTGGTCAATAAGGGAACTGCAAGCCTTTACAGACCGCAAATACTCAAACATGAACAAATTATACTTTAACCACAAACTGTTAATCATGCAAGGACAGTTCTGGTGTCTGAACTTTGGTCCTATATATCTTGAATATCACTGAAACTACCTTCAGATGTTGTCAGGGACACGTATAATCACATTACACAAGACTATATATATAGCTTTGAAAGTGGGTTCCTGAGTGGAGATTTTATATATATGGCACTGTGTGTAAGTATATTGTGCATATTATACATATGCACACACCTAATAAAATTTAAATTTCACTGAGCAGTATCTGCTTTATTTTAGAATGTATACAACACAGTAAATAGTGTTTTTTTATTTGTCTGTGTGTTTGCTTAATCATTCTCAGATATTTCCTTGCGGAAGCCCAGGATTCTAAAAATACCTGGTTCAGCTCAATCAACACTTCATTTGATTAAGTCAAGTGAGCTGCTGATGGAGTTTCACAAATCCATTCAAAGGCTGGAGGCATTCATGTGAAACCCAAACCTATGTTCCTTATGCCAGCTCACAAAATTTTACAAACATTTTACAAAAAAACTTTTACAAACATTTTACAAAGTGCTTTTTCCAAACAAATCTTGATTTTATTTAATCCTTTCTTGTTTGTTTGCATTTATCCTAATGGTAATAAACATATTTGCTGACAAAGTCCCTTACTGCTTAGATACATGGCATTAAACAATTTGCACAGAGGGAGACAGATTGTATGCACTACGTATTGCAATGACAAATAAGCAATATGCATTTAATATTTCTTTTTTTAAATATTTATTAGCAATGGACAGGGCATTTCATTCACAAGCGATCATACAACACACACTGACCTGCGTAAACACCAGGCTTCTGAGTAAATAAAGTCTTTAACTCCTCCTTTTGGAAGAATGCACTCCTCCACACATACTGAACCTGAGAAACTGTAAGTGCTCCAATAATAAAAGTCAAGTACAGTGGAAGAGCACTCTGGGAAATTGAGTTCACCATGTGTCTGTGTGAGTGTCAGTAGGGCTTTCCTCCCAGAGCAGCTATCATTTCTTCTCTCTCTTTAGCTGTAGGCATGTCTGGCTTTATTCCATTACGCCTGCGTTGTAGCATTACATCATGCTGGGAGAGAAACAGAGGCACATTAAACTACTACCCCAAAATAAGATACACAAATAGAGACACGCGACACGTTCAACAGACCACACCTGTAACACAAACAGTTTAATAATATCAGAACATATTTATTACTCAATAATAACAACCATAATGCATGAATAAACAAATAAACAAATCCACAACGCTGCCTATTAGTAAAGAAGTGACAGAGAAAACATGATGACACTTTCAAAACTAGTTTAAAAATTAGTTTGTTTTTTTTATGTGACACAAGACACAGCACTTGTGTATCGGTCTCCAGGAAGTGAGAGAGCTCTG
This sequence comes from Hydrocynus forskahlii, assembly GCA_037974365.1. Classification (NCBI taxonomy): domain Eukaryota; kingdom Metazoa; phylum Chordata; class Actinopteri; order Characiformes; family Alestidae; genus Hydrocynus; species Hydrocynus forskahlii. The sequence continues at coordinate 5,955,388 of JBBPCX010000011.1, read as the reverse complement.
CACAGATTAGTTTGCAGATCTAACAAATATTAGTCAGCTAGCTTACAATACCTGACAACTGTTTTGCTGATTAAAGTTTAGCTGTAAATGTCAGTGAAGATGGTTCCAAATTTGCAAAACCATGAAAGTGACTGGATGTAAGCAATACAGTTTACTTTGTGAATGCCCTGTGAAGTAAGAGAACCTCCCCTTGTTGTTTAGCATGAATGTTACACACTTTCATTCTTCATTTGAATGAACGTTAAAATGTTGATGGATCCAAACTCTAGCTTGGAAATCTCCACTGGGTAGCTCTGATTTGGCCAGAAGTGTAACAGTACTCACCCAGTACTTCCTGCAATTCTTATACTTCAAGAAGTATGCAGAGCACATGTTCTTATCATAGTTATATGCATCCAGACACTTCTGTGAACCATCACTTTCCTGCACATAGAATCAGAAATAATGCACATTACTAAAAGAGGTGGGATTGCTTAACCCTTTAGACTTCAACCTGCACTGCTAGAAATAATCGAACTGAATGACTCTTTGGAAAATACACCCCCTAGTGGTCTTCTCTACCCATGCACTTTTGTCGGTTCATTGCTAGCTCCTGGTGTGCACTTGTTCAAGTACCAGAGTGAAAGAATAAACACGCCTGCACAACACAGTTCACAAAGCTCCCGCGCTAGGACAACTGGCTATATAGAAAGATACAAACGCAATGACTTTAAATGTAGCGGAATGTTCTCACGCCCACACTGTAAAAATATATAGTAAAAACTGCATTTTCACCATGTAGTGTGAAAACAAATACATCAGCAGCCTTTGTTATCACAGTATATGCATTTCACCTGGGCATCTTAAGGGAATTTTAACAAATGCATGGTAAGATTTTGCACACTAAAAGTTTGATAGCTTGAAAAAGAATCTCACTCTACACTGCCAACACGAACCACAGGCTTTTGCCAAACCAGTCACACAGACTGACCTCAATGCAGGGGTTGCTGTCCGCATTACGAACCTTTCGGACACTTGATTTGCTGTCCATCCTTCAGACACATCCGTCTGTCCTGGAATACCTGTCAAATCCTGACAGGCATCACACCACAAACAGAGATAGAGTAAATTGCAAAATCTAATCTAATGTTCTGATGATTTTCTAATTGAAACACATCTTTCTATTTCTATTCTCTTTTCTATATCTACTTTTATGTGCTAAATTTAACAAAATAAAATGCCTTTTGCATTATTTTCCACAATGTGTTGAATTCAGCACCTGAAGAGCATTAAAGAAGTGTGTTCTCTGAGGAGGAAATAAATAAAACATCACTTGATTGGGTGCTAATATTTTTGCATACAACATATGACTTCTGCATGACTGTTCAGGGTGTATGTTTTAACATCTTATTCTTTGATATCCAGTTTATTTCAGATACCAACATTAGTCTGAAAGATCACCAATGTTTCAAAAAAAAGGACAAACATATACATTTAAAAATATATAAATTAATTATGATAATTCAAAAAAGGATACCGTTTCTCTATGTGCAAAGTGACCCAATTTGCAAAAAACACACTGATGAGACAGAAGAGTATCAGAAAGATCAGGATGGAAGGACGCTAACTCCATGCTCTGGACGTTTACAGTTGTTGATCTCTGAGAAGCCCAAGCAGCAGTTTACAACTGTTTATTATTCTAATAAGCTTTAACGCTTTGGGGTGTAATACAATAATCACCGGCTATATTTCACCTGCCATCAAACACACAGCTCCAAGGTCGGAGTGTTCTTGTGTTTTCACCCCTGTGCTGACACACTATACCTGGCTAATTTAGCAGTTCATTCATTCTGACCTTCAAATCCTACTTCCAGCAGCATGCTCCTGAGTGAGAGAGCTGGGCTTCAGCTAACAGACAATAACACACAGACAGCATCTGAGAAAACACCTTCAGGCTAACAAATATCCAGAACATGCATTCATACAGTGTCAGATCACCATGATCTTAGATAGCTTGCCACTTAGCTGAATGTGTTAGCAGGAGCTTTCAGAAGCTCCAAGCCGGACTGTCAGAATGTCCCACCAGCAGGAGAATATAAACAGCTAGCACTTTGCTAACCTTAGCATTAGTGTAACACAATGTAAACAAACACAACTTACTGAAGAGTCCGGAGAGAGGGGAGAGAGTGTGGACAGTGTGTGCTCTAACATGCCCGAGTTGGAGACACCCTCATGTCAGAGTAAACGTCATACGACACACACACACACACACACACACACAGACACAGTGTACACGCATGGCACAACCTAGTCAGTTGCGGTTCTGACAGACAGCTCGGCCGTCCAACAGGCGCCTGCTCTGCGTAAACACCCCAGCTGAGTGGCGTCTCCTCGGGCCACAGAGACGGGGCTTGGGGGGACTCTCAGTCCCACCTTTCCCTTTTTAAACGGGGGGCTCAGTGAAGAGTCACGGAGACTGACAGAAGCACCGGCGAGTCTGAAAATTTCGGATTTCAGTAGCGTTCGGTAGGGGCGGGATAGACGTGAGAGTGACAGCTGCTAAAACCAATCAGGAGCAGGGAATGGGCGTGGCAAGCAAGTGGGTGTGGCCACGGCCGAGTTGGGCTGCACCGCAGCGCATAGCCTACACAATGGCTGCTGGAAAGAGGAGAAAGCAAACAATTTTCAGGCCCGCCGCGTCCAGCAAAAAATATGAGAAAAAAATTATTAAAAATTCGGAGAACAGCTGAAAGTCCGGAAAAACGCCCCAGAAAGGATGTTAAGGCTCCCACGGTAAGTTTGGCGCCGCTTGAGCAAACCGTTACTGCGTTCTTGAATTAAAATATCGGGGTTATTCAAATTATGAGAGTGAGAGGGTGAAGCTAAAAGGGGGGGAGGAAAAAAAAGTTTGTGTAAATCAGAGCCCAGCTCGGGACGTGAGAGAGAGATAGAGAAAAAGCAGCGGAGGGAAAGAAGAAAAATTAAATAAATGCACGGGGGTATAATGAATCTTAAATTGTGTTGTGAACTTCTTGTCGCCTTGCGCCGAATGCAGATGAACGTCAACAAACAGAGGAAGTGCCGGAGTTTTTAAAGAAAAAAAAAGTTGAGAAGAGGAGAGAGAAAAAGTTTTGCAATTTAAGTTTTTCTTAAAGTCTTGCTGTCCTGTCTGTGAGTGTAATAAAAGTACGGAGCTGCGAGGACAGTGGCCGTGACGGAGGCAAGCGCGTTTTAAAAGTTTTGATTTTTTTACAAAGTGGATAAATAAGGGGAGAGAGGGATGAACGTGGAGCGGACGCTGCTGCAGGGACCGTGCTGTTCACGGTTTGACACTTTTCTGTGCGCGGACACGGCGGGGCAGCTGCGCGGTCCGGCCGGGGCGCGTGTAAGGGCGCCCGGCATGCTGGGGGAGATCTGTCCGGGGTCGCACTGTGGAAGTGTGGAGATGTGGAAGTGAGGCTCTCGGGGAGGCTGTGGAGGTGATAACGGCGCTTTTCCCGCGGAGTGCCGCAGGGAGGGGGTGCTGGAGGTGGTGGAGGAGGAGCAGGGGGGCTGCTTGTCAATAACGCAAACAACCAAAATGGAGGGAGAAAGTTTGAGGGGGGACTAATTGTGGCTCTGTCCTGAAAACGTGTGTCCGAGTGTCTCTCCCACCCCTCACTCCCACCACGCCGGTGAGACTCTGCCCAGCTCTACACCGCCATGACTGTGTCAAAAGTTTCTGTGATTAAAGGAGAGGAGGGGGCTTTTCTTAAGGGCCTGTTGAGCGGTCAGTGGTGGTCGTGTGGTGAGTGTGTGTGTGAGGTTTAGCCTGTAGCTCGGTTGTCATATGAGCAGAATGAACTTACTGGTCACATCAAAGGTGATGAAGTGTCTCTTGCGCACCACCAGCTCCTGCACGTGAACGGCGAGTGTGTGTTTAAATGCAAATCTGTGATTTTCTACCAGCCCCATCGTGCAGCGTGCTGCTTCTGTGAAAGGGTGAAAGGAGGAACACGTGTGGCATGGCTGGGTGTTTGAGGAGGAGGGTGGGATGGAGGAGTGGGTGGGGGGTGGGGGTACAGTGGGGGCTTCTGATACCCCTCACCCCCATCCTCGGCGCCCCTCGGTGTGTGTGTTTCTGCAGTGGCTGGGTTTAAAGTGGTGCTGCCGGTGGTATGGGGGGGCTGTAGTCTTTGGGGGGAAGGGGTGGGGGAGGATGAGGGGGTAAGTGTGTGTTAAAGCCTAGTGTGAAAAGGGTGTTTTGCGTGTTTTTTCCCTGTTTGTTTTGATGCTGCTCTTGTTGTACGTGCTTTTTTGGGACTGTCCGGTCTCCACATGTTCGAGCCCCCGAGCCCGAAGTTAGGCTTTTAAAAACTTCTATATTTCACAGAAGTTATTTTACGAAACGCCCGAGTTTGGAGGAGTAGGGGGAAGCGTTCAGAGCTCTGCTCTGGATTGTTGGAGAAAAACGTGTTTTGATCGTCAGCACTGAAACTCCTTGTTAATTTTGTTTCATTTGTCTTTTTTATTGGGTTTTGACAGTTCTAATGTTTAAAAAAAGTGTGAAAAGGGTGCATAATTTAATGAAAACATTGTTAATAGTATGGGGCTGAGTTTCCATTTGAAATATATTTCTATGTTGATTTGTAGCATTTCAATTTAGAAAATAATGAAAAATCTCCCAGTAAAAGTAAAAGGCATCTTGGCTGGTTTAAAATCCAGTGTTGTTTTCTTGCTAATCTTTGTGTTTGTGGTAAGAAGAAAATGCTCAGTCATTGTGTTTTTGAGCAAAAAAAATGAACCTTCCTTTAAAGAAAGCATGTTTTGAATGATAAAATATAGGTATGTGCTTAAAATATACCTATTTTAAGTGTGCATGTTTAAAAAAAACGTATATTTAGGAACTGGGTTTAAATCTTGACTTTTTAGTTAGTCTTAAAGTTTAGCCACTAAAATTAATCCCTGTTATTTAAAGATTGTTAGTTTCTATTGTTAGACACACTCACTTCTGACTATAAATAAATCATAAATATTTACTGTTTTTTAACTGATGGTGGATTATTAAATTATTCTTCTAAAATCTTAATGAGTCTACATAGGAAAATATCTTAATAGGATACTTCTTACACATATTAGGATTATTATTACACAGCTCATGAAAAAAACCTTGAAAATAAATGTTATATTGGTAATTCAAGTAGTAGTTTCACAGAATTAATGGATTAATATTTATTTGCAACTTTAAAGATTTTACATCATATAATTCGTGCTGATATTTCTACAATTCATTAGTAGGAAATATTTGATCTTTTATTTAATGGGTAGCACTTAAAAAGTAGGAATATTAACAATACAAATTTAGAAGATTCTGTTTTTATATAAAAATATTTGTTCATTTTAATTTCGCTGTTTTCATGGTACAGTCTGAAATACTGTACAAGAGAGTCACACAACTAAACTGCAGAAAGTCAGCAAAGTATTAACAGTCATGTGGGATGCTGGTGAATTCAGACACAACTCATAAATAACCGCAGAGACAGAGTGAAATATCACATAAACTCTTAAACAGAAAGGTTCTCTTAAGAATCTTTCAATTAATGGTTCTTAATAGAACCATTCTGTAAAAGAGCTGTGAGTGTGAAGGACCATTCTGAAGTTTAAAAACCTTCACATAATGGAAAGGTTCCATATCAATTAAACTTTGTTTCCTTGAAGAGTGAGTCATAGAGTTATAGATGAATACAGAAATTATAAAGCAGACTAAGATTGAGTATTTACTGTTAGATGCAGATATAAGTCAAAGAGAAAAAATATATTTTTTTGCACGTTAAAATGTCATTTTATGTCTTGAGGAGGTTCTTAGGCTTTTGTTTTCTTCCATATGACCCAAAAAGACAAATTAGCGTACTGATCAATTACCGCTGGTTTCAGGGAATCAAAAATACCTCTAACAAGAATCCTGCTGACTACAAATCATGTTAGACTACATACCTTTTATATTATTGCACGTTTTCTTAGCTTAATTACCTGTTTATTATGTGTAGAACATGCATAAATTTGTTTTGTTCTTTTTAAAAAGTGAATAATTTGGCAGTGTGGAATCTACTGGTAGATGTCCCAGAATTCCACCTAGTGAATGCATTGTCTAGTGAATAGATAAAAATAAACTATATGCTTGTTATAAATCCAGACAAACTCATCATTACTCAATGGCCCATGAATTAACAGAAAGGAAGAGGGTTTGTAATACGATGGGCAGCAGTTAGTGAAGGACACTTCAGGGTAGTATCTCTGTGGAAATATGAAGAAAATGTAGAGTTTGCAGTTGTTTGCTCATCAGATTGCATGTCCATTCGCCTTGAAGTGAGCCGTGCCACCTGGTGTTACACTACCAACTGAGCATGGACGGCTTAATACATAGAATATAATTAATCTCTTTCCCGTGGGGTTGCAAATAGCTGCAACAAGCTGTCGAAGCCTGAAAGCTGCTTGCTATAAGCTGGCCACGTTTTAGTGTCTGATCTCTGTAATATCATGCTTAGACTACTACCTCTATCTGTCCTTTGCCTGTTTGTCAGTAGCGTCAAACACTGGTCTGCCGAGGTCTGCCCACACATTGTTGAGATCTTGGACATTATAATGCTGTGATCTGGCCGGTCACTTTAACGCAGCATTCTTTATTCCTGTGGTTTCCTGTATTCCAGAATATATGTACCAGATTATATGCTACTGGCTGCTGTATGCTAAGAAAAGCCCACATTTGTGCCTTCAAGGTTGCTTCCTAATCTGGACTTGATGCAGGATAAACACTGATGTGTGTCAAAATATGAGTAATTTAAAAATGATGTTACTGCAAGTACCTCGCTTCTCACACATCTTTTATGGTGACATGCGCTGCAGTATGTATCCAAGAGCAGGTTTTTGTCTAATATTTCGTACATTATTTGTGCAAAATTCTTTCTTTAATCAAGTAACTTATACATATGTGCAGTAAAAGAAAACAAAAAGCATGTTCCCAGAACCTGACATCTACAAACAGTTCAGCTGCAAGTGGCGTGAGTTCCAACTTTTTTCCCCAAAAACGTTTTGTAACGGCTAAAGGGGCTAGTTGTAAAAGTCCCTAAAAAGTCTGATGCAGCTAAATGCAGTTAACTCAGTGCAGCTCTATGTCTGAATCAGATGTTTTTCCACCTAAATACACAAAAAATATATTCATCAAAATAAATCATGATCAATGAAAATTGTCAACTGGCAAATTTACTTCTGAAAATAAAGCAATAAATTTTACATTTATGTACATTATATATGATGATCTCTATGCCTCAAAACCTACAAAAAAGATTTCTGAATTCATATGGGGAACAGGGTGCTTCCCCCACCGTTTACTTTTAGAGGACTAATTGTAACACTGTTACAACTAACAGCAAAGTGGAAGATGTACTGTAGGCTGGCTTGCTCTTGCTGTGTTGTTTATATGCTTTAAAACATCTATCACAGCCACCAAGAGGACGATAATACAGTGTATTAAAAAATATAGATATAGATGTGAATTTTGTGACTCATACACACAACACAGTGTGTCTAATACTGTAAACAGACTCTACCGGTGTAAAAAATGTAGTTGTGTGGGGCAAGAACACTTTTTAGGGGAAATCTCAAGAAACATCTGTCAGACTGCTGTCACATTTCACAGATAAGATGATTAAGAATATAAGAACATGACTAAGAGCCTGTTCTACTGGAACCTGTTTAACTGCATAAATATCCACATTGCATCTTAGCCCATGTTAGTGCTTGACCCGATCTCCCCTAGGTAAATGCAGAGTGACCACTTCTGACATGTACATATATTTCTGTGTGAAGTAGTTAGTTCGTCTTGGCCAGCTGTGTGCCACTGTTTCCTTAATATGTGCAGAAAAGCAGAAGAAATGAGGATGATATTAGCTGTATCAACTGTTTGTAAAACTGTTAAAAAGTAAGCATACAGTTGAGAGTTTAGCCATGGCAAATAACTGGCAGACTATAGAAGAGGTATTTATCCATTCATGAGGAAACCTGAACAGAACATGGATACTCGATGGGAAGTAGGCACAGATGTGTCAAAGACTACCCAAAAAGAAAAACAAACCAGCACAGTTTATCCCACCAACCAGTGTAACGCAAGATTTAATGCACTAGTATCCATCAAGAACACCAAAAATAAAACTGGTTACAGTTTGCCAACATGCATTTAACATCATGTCCTGTTCTAGGACAAAGTTATAGACAGATTAGACGATGATTAACAAAGATGTCAGAAAGAGGTAAAAAAAAAAACTGTTCATGATACCGTCTCATCTGTGAGACATTTGTGAGGGGAAACCCTCTCACTTTATTGAACTCTATTTTTACTGATGATGTAACTGTTTCATGTGAAACAGCAGAATTAATTCTCAACTGTGCAGTGGATTTTAACCACTCAGGTTCAATCAAATTCCACAAAACTCAAAAAGCAGAATGGCCTTGTCAGTCTTGGCCTTGTCAATCACCTGACATGAATCTCGCTGAGCATATGTTTAACAAGACTAAGGTCAAAAAGCACCTGAAACAAACAGGAACTGAAACTGGCTGCCTGGCACATCATCAAGGAAGATGTTCAGAATTTGTATTTATGAACCACAGACTTAAGTCAAGTACTAATTAAGTACTTCAGTCAAGTACTAATCATAACAATGATTACGACAACCAATTTGTCCGACTACTGTTTGGTTCTCCAACCCGTTTGAAAATTTGTAAAGTAAGCTGTAATTCTGTAGCATACTCATTGTGTAGGCATGTAATAGGGATAGGCGATGATTTTAGATTATTTGAACAGTCATTAAATTATAAAAATACAATAGTTTGTGTGACTTCTATCTTATATTAAAAATATATATTTTATATATTACTAGTAATGTATAATTACTGTCAGGAGGTGGCAGTAATGCACCCAAAATCTGTTTGCCAACTGCCATTAAACAACAAAAGAAAAATAACGTTTACTTACAGATGTAAGTAATTTTACCAATCTGTGTTCCAAAATCAGATTTAATTAGATCTTAGCTTAATCAGATAAGAATTACATCACTACAGAACATGATCAAATAAAAAAAGAGAGCTGAGCATGAATGGGTCATCCTTTCTTTTGTGTGGGATCTCTGAAGAATGATGAAACAGTTCCCAGCAATTATCAGTTTATTTGCTTTAAATGCCCATACCTAATTTGAAACTTTACATAAATATGATGTTAATGTGTGTGCAATTAATAAATAATTAAATAACATCTAGCTCCATTCAGTTCTGACTGCACTGCATCATCCAAACGACATCTGTGTCAGCAACTTACATTGATTTTCCCATCTTGAAAATATATGTTAATACAACTTTATATTTTCCGCCGTCTGCATGCTCAGTAAAGCATACATTAGTGTTTACCTGACTGAACACACCTCATCTTTTCATGAAAACATCTTTTCACAGAAACTGAATCAAAATTTGTCATATTTGGATGAGCCTGAATTTTGGGTCGTGTTTGTTCAGGTTTAGATATAATTTCTCAAATACTTGCTGGTTCGGGCTAGGTTTGAATTTCATGCTTGGGCTTTTCTTATCTGAGCCTGCATTTACCCTGGCTTTTCTTCCTTTTTTATTTTTCCTCCCTGCTTTTCTTACTTTAAACTAGTGGTTCTTAACAAAATTGTTCTCCGCTTTTTAACCTGGAGCCCAGGCTTGTGTGCTTAGCACATTGTTGGCAAAGTGGTCAGTAAGACCAGTGCTACAGATGCTATCATTAGGAATGTTGAGTTTGATCAGGCATGATTCTTATCAGGCTACAGTCAACGTCAGATTCAAAACTTGGTATTGTGGCCTAGGGTGAGACTAGAATGCTTTTAGGTTATGTTCGGTTTCAGTTCCAAATTTCAGGCGTGTTTAAAGCTGTAGTTGATGTAGGGAAACCACGCTGAAGTTGTGGGATCAGGATTAGGATCCATTGTGTTATTAAAGAGAAATGAAGAATGTGCAGCCTCTGATCTTCTTCTTCTATTTATCTTCGTCTTTTTTGGAACTCACCCAGCATCCTCTTTTACTCCCTCAGGGCCTGGTCTCTCTGGTGTGTTGAAGATTCAGCCACTCTTACTCTGACAGCATTCGGACACACCACACGTGTCCACCGCGTGGCCGGCCCGTGCTAAGTTGCCATGGCCACAGTCTCTCCCGAAGATGACTGCCCTAACCCGGCAGAGCGTGACCGAGTGAGGAAGAGGAGGCCGGAGGGCAAAGGGAGGAAGAACTTCCTGTGTCAGCTGTGTGAGAAGGCCTTCAACAGTGTGGAGAAGCTAAAAGTGCACTCGTATTCACACACGGGCGAGAGGCCGTATCGCTGCACGCACACTGACTGCACCAAGGCTTTCGTCTCCAAGTACAAACTGTTACGGTGGGTGCCTTTCCCCTCAGTCTCACTGTGACTAAACAGGTATTAAAACATATAAACAGTGTGTGCTGTCTCTATCCCATATAGACAAGCAAGTATAGCAAGTATTAAAATGAGATCCATATACTTGGGGTACCTTGCTGGGTTTTCTTGAGGGGTCACAAATACCATTTGTAAAATAATACGTTCAAAATGATGATCACCGGAAAAACCTCTTACTCTTACTTGACAGTGCAAAAAGAAGAGCTACAAGGAGCTTTTTTACAAGCTTTTTTAGCAAAAGGAGGAAGTACAGTCACTATTCAGATAGCATGACTTAAATAAAACATCTAAATAACTGTAATAACAAGAGATTTACAAAATTTTCTTCTACCCCATATGTTTCCTAAAATAATCAGGCCACCCTTATTCTTTCTCACTGTACATGGATTATGGCTTGTTCCTACAGGCACATGGCCACACACTCACCAGAGAAGACCCATAAGTGCAGCTACTGTGAGAAGATGTTTCATCGTAAAGACCACCTGAAGAACCACCTCCACACACACGACCCCAACAAAGAGGCCTTCAGCTGCACAGAGTGTGGCAAGAGCTACAATACTAAGCTGGGTTTCCGCAGGCATCAGGCGCTGCATGCGGCTCACCGTGGGGATCTCACCTGTCAGGTGTGCCTGCAGCCTTACCCCAGCACCCCACTGTTGCTGGAGCACCTACGTGGCCACGCCGGCAAGAGCGCTGCGGGAGCCAAGGAGAAGCGGCACCAGTGCGAACACTGTGAGCGCCGCTTCTACACCCGCAAGGATGTCCGGCGCCACCTGGTGGTGCACACAGGCCGCAAGGACTTCCTGTGCCAGTACTGCGCCCAGCGCTTTGGCCGCAAAGACCATCTGACGCGCCATGTGAAGAAGAGCCACGCCCATGAGCTGCTACGGGTGAAAGCAGAGCCGGTGGAGCCGATGGAGTCACACCAGTCTCCGATGTCGGGGTCCCTTGCATTACGCTATCCCCTAGGTCACACTTCCTATTCACCACCGCCCCCTCTGAGGGCGGAGCTCGAAAGCTATCTCTTAGAGCTGCAAGCGGAGGAGACGCCCAAGATGAATGCTGCTGTTGCCACGTCCGCCGGAGAAACAACACCATCTTTGGACTTCCTGTCTCCGCTGTTCAACTTTCTGCCTTATAGTCAAGGGGCCGGGCCTGCCTTGGGGGTTTCCTACAGCCAGGAGGAGGGGTTGCCCGTAATAACGCCCTCGACCCAAGATGTGCCTGACCCCCTTGGCCCGCTTCACGCGCTGCCACACCCACCCACACTAACACAGACACACGGGCTCACTGTCAATTACACACACTCACAAAGCCTGAATACAACCACCACCCTGCCTCGCTTCCACCAGGCCTTCCAGTGACCCAAATATATACGTACACACGTACTTAGCGACTTTAGCACTTACTCGAAAGCATACCTACACTTTACCGTCAACTTGGCACTTATGAAAAACACAACAAGGCAACACTCATTTCTCAAGCCAGTAACACAATTTTTTAAAAATATGTGCCTTTGAGAACATATCACTTACTTGTTTATATCTACTTCAGTCTATACCTGGAGGCGTTTTAGCAATAGAGGATGTTGAACATCATCTGACAGCTGTCAAAAATGAAATAATAACCTTGATTAAAAAAAACAAGCACGTGTGTCTGCAAAGCAGAGCTCCATTTGCAGTGAGGTTTTACTCTCAAACGCTGAGATCATGTAGCTTTCAAAACCCTCCCAGTTCGCACTTTGAACTTCTAGTGATGTTGAAGTTCCATCAAAGCTAGAAAATGGTTTTCCGATATTTCTTATATAGTTTGTTTGTTCGTTTGTTGGCCCATAAGCTGTTGGGTACTGAAATGCCAGCATTTGAGTGACAGTGTCAGAACTCTTCACAGCCAAAGGCAACCAAACCCCTCAGAGCCAGAGTGAGGAAGGCTCATCTCGTTTTGCTTTCATTTTTTATTTTATGATTTTTTTTTTTTGATGGCCATTTGCCTTCATGCTGCTGCTCATTTTAAGGGCCTGAAACTTTATCAGTGCAGATCTGCTTCACAATACAAAGCAATAAAGGGAAACATGGACAAACTTTACAAAGACTGTCACACATACACACCAACAGTCCTTAAACACTTGCCCTCTCAGCATCTTTCCCTGCCGTTTCCACCTCAGATCTTTTTCTCTTGTTCTTTCAGATACCAACACAACTCTGAACCTCATCCACCAGAATGCTGTCCATTGCACTGATTGAAGTCACCAATTAAAACAAGCGCGTTCAGTAATAATCGGTGCACGCACAGACCTCTTAAGGACAAACACAGTTCTACAAAAATTTCTACAGCCCATTTACACAGGCCATTTACGTAGGCTGTAGAAACTCATCTATGAATGAAACAATCCTTTTTTACCCCCCAAAACTCCCAGCCAAATCCCTTTAGGACTAGATTTGTGTGTGTGTGTGTGTGTGTGTGTGTGTGTGTGTGTGCAGTCATATAAAGGGCGGAGATTATAGAGTTTGAGTGTTTGGTTGTTTGATATCGCATTGACTTTACATTGGGAGCTGAAGGTTGATGGGTGCTGGAAAGCCTCCATGTTGGGCATATTTTTCATTATAGCACTTTCTAAAAAAAATCTGATGCCTTTGTTTTGTCCTGTTATGTTTTTGGTGTCATGAACAGTTTAGATGTCATATTTAGCTTTAGCAGATTGTTAGCATGTATATATATAAAATGCTATATGTGTGATATTTTTACAGGTACACTTCATACAGTGTTTTAACTTTGTACATTTCTCCTTTTTTGCTTTATTGCACAAAATGTCTGTGTCTCTCACTGAGACTTTAACTTACACACAAAAAAAGAGTTTATTCCACCCATACTTCTTCAAAGCACTTCCTTGGTTGTTTTTTTTTGTTTTGTTCTTTTTTTCATTAAGTTCTGAAATGGTTTGTATAAATCTATTCATGAATCTAAAGCAGTTTGTAAATACTTCAGTATTGACAAAAGTGTGTAGAACTGGGAAGACCAGAATGCCTCAATACTTTAAGGTGTAAAACAGTGATGTCATTGATGCTGCTGAGTGAATGGCTGATTACACAGTGAATATGATTTGAATTGCTCTGTTCCGGGGCGTTTTCACTGGGAGACACAGACCTTTAGCAATTCAACTATTCAGTTTCAGTGGTACCACCATTTGGTGTGTGTGGCGTATGTGTGTGAGGGTAACACAATCTCTCTATTTTGGATAATGCTGCTAATGGACAAAGTATAGCCCCTGATGGCGCAACGGAACTTCTCTCTTCCTAGTAGTTTCCTTTTCTTTTTTTGTTTTTCTTTCAAATCCGAGACTGCGTGCTAAGGAGGGAGCGGGGGCGTGTCCGTCTGTGTTGTACTGGGATGTGTCGAGAAGTTGGCGAAGCCTTTATTCACAAACCTGTATGGGAGCTGGATGTCGCCATAGCAACGTTCACGGGGTCCGAGCGGAGCTGACCTCCAATCTCACTACCTGTTGAAGAAGAGGAGGAGAGTGTTTAGTTCATCAAGAGACAGCATTCCAGCCATAATGGTGTTTTACATTGTGTCCTTTATGTCCTTATTGTTTTTAATCGCATTTCTGTAATGCCATCCTGTGATAGTGGCTATTGCTAATCATGTATATGTTACTTTAATGTACTTTTACAAACTACTGTTGTATGTGTATAGCCCAAGACAGAATGTTTCATATATCTCTATGTGTGTGTGCGCGCGCGTGTGTGTGTGTGTGTGTGTGTGTGTATTTGTAATGAGAACTTGCTGCTGCAGCCTGCATTTCCTTTCGTCTCCTCCAGATGACATCATCCAAAGAGAAAGTTATTTATTGGCTGGCTGGGTGAGCCAGGCGTGTTGTAGAAGGTGAACGGCTGGCTGTTAGCGTGTGTGTCTGAGAGAGCGAGAGAGCAGGAGAGAGAGAGAGAGGGAGAGAGAGATTGTGTGTCTGTGTGCATTCAGACGACCTTTGCTGCTATGTGAGGAGAGGAGAGATTCGGTCCAGTGTTAATACTGTCCACAGTACTGAGCTCAATAAACATACCAGAAGGACTCACTTTACCAGGCATTTTTTCTGTCTCTGTTTTTTAGAACATATACATAAACGTCTTAAATAAAGGTGAGTGAAATTGGCGAAAATACACAAAATATCTAAGCGTGACCCATTTTCTCACTAGTGCGATTCCATGACCTGGGAGCTAAATCATAGCCCTTTGTTACTCCTAAAATTATTATTATTATTATTTTTTTTTAGAGTTTTTGTTAGCATAGAATTAGCAAATCCACAACATGTGGTTAAATAGCACTCATGATAACATCATGGTAATGGGAATGGGAGAGGTTTTATTACAATCTGTTTTTTAAAAGGAATATCTTATTTTCAATTAGCTTTTCTGATTGTCAGATGAATGTCCCATTAAATGTGACCTGCAGGATATTTCAGATTTTTCATATGGGGTCAATGAATGTTAACTAAAATATAATTTTTTATAACCTATAATGGATTCATTTTTACATGTTTTAAGTGTGAAATGTTTAATGAATTCTCACACTGATGCATAAATAAAACATTTTCTGAAGTATGCAATAATTATATATCAGGAAAATGTGTCACTGGAGTGGGCTTGTAAAGGCAAAAATGGTGTTTTCCAAGTGCATGCATATTAATCTAAAACAAATAGGTTGTTGAGAAGGACACTTCACTTTACATATTTATAACTGTAATATCCGTGGGGTGCAAACAGCAGAGAAACCAGGCAATCATTTAACACATATTTTGGAGAATTATGTACTTGTCTTTGTACCTCTCTGAGATTGTGCAGTTGTAGCATAAGTGGTTTCCTCCAGGATCAAAATAGGTTTGACTCAGATACACAAAGGCATCCCCAGAGTTGAGTAATAACTAGTTAATAGTAATAATAAATGGGTCTAGTTATGTTTACTCAGTTATATGAACTGTTTTTATGGATTTGTACCTTCTAAGTATTTCCATATTTAATATGCAGTAGTAACCTACTTTTTATTTAGTTACAATTAAACAATTAACATTTAGTTATCTTTTTTTTTTCATTATTTTTTATTATAAAATATTGGTTCAAAACTCATATTGCTTAGTGACGGGTCACACCTCCCAATCATAAAGCAGTCACATTTATCATCAAAGAAAGACGAACAGAACCTAACAAACTTTAGTTCCTCAAGTGATGGTGAATGTACTAAGATGTTCTCCTGCAGTTCTACACGTTACTATAAATTAAAACGTTTTTTGTTATTACTTTAACCATTTCTCAGCTTGTTTTTGGAAATGTGCTTTCACTTTAACTCAAGTCACAAATTCACAGAAGGAATACTAACTTTCATTTTACAAACATGTTAAAGCTAATTTACACATCTCTGTTAATTGCTATTAAGTTTTTCAGAGAATTAACAAAGTAAATTTTTAAGTCAACAAAGATACACTCAAGGGACAATGTGATAGTATAAAAAAACAAAGTAATAATATAATGGGTTTTGTAACTGAAGTTTACGCAGTTACTAAAGCTCTCTATAACTGTTCTAAATCTTTTTTGTTCATGCAGTTGTACAGATGTCTAGGATTGACAGTGAAAAGCATATTGTGATGAAGTTTACAAATATCATCTAACTGCTTACATTTAATTAAAAACAACAGAAACTACACTGCGATATATATAAAAATTGAATAATAGATCATCATATATTTTACAATAATATGAGCTAATTAGCTTTGAATAAGATAAAGAAAAGAATATAAGGAGCTGGAAAGAAAACTAGTGATAAAAAATAAATCATGCAAAAGATAACTTAAAGAAGAAATTAAAATTAATTGCAAATCTGTAACACATGATTTTATTTTGTATTTAAGGAAATAGATAATGGTGGAAGGACATTTGAGGGGATTGTAGAGGTAGACGAATATATGTTTGGTCATACATTTTGTTTGGTCATTTAAAAAACTGTTTAAACTCTTTGCAAAGTCAACAAAAGAAAACAAATGAGCAAAACAGGGTCCTAGTTTTGCTAGTTTGGGGATGATCTTGAGAAGGTGAATGTCATGTTTAAGTGGTTTAAATTACAAATTGGGGAATAAAGAGTAAAAGGCAAATATTTCCCTAATTTAATCATATGGATCTTCCCAATTTTTATTGAAGAAGCAATGCCTTTAAATGCCATAATGTCCAAAAGTCACATCAAATAATTATTTGAAATAAAATGTAGTAATTAGGAATCATTAAAATAGACATGACAGCTTTATAATACAATAAAAATTTTAAAAAATCATAATTGTACACTTTTATAAATTAGCTAGTTCATTCACTTTCCACCATTTCTTGAAAAGGTGAAAATTAAACCCTTGTTTTTATCCAAGAATGGGTAAAATTAAAAAGAGGTGTTAAACATTTAGAACTAAAATTTGATGCGGAGGGAAACCAATTCAATATCACAAAACTAATGAAAAATAATGAAAAAATAAACAAATAATTAGGAAAACAAAGCTACTTTCCTCTCATAAAACTGAGAACCAAAATAAAAGAATGAACGTCATGTAGATTGACAAAACAGAATCCTGTTATTCATCCACTTCTAAAGCAAAGTTTTCATGCTGAGTTTTTTCATGTGTTTAAGGCCGTTCCTTCACATTCTCACAAATATCTCTATAAATACGGGCTCTAACCTTTCTAGCCAAAAAGAAGTGTTTATTGGTCACAGTTTTTAAGTACTCCAGTTTTTAATAATAATTCGCAATAAATATTTTAACTGAACTTAAAGAGTTTGTAAGCTTACTAAGTGTTCACCCAACATGCTTTGTTACACAGGACACTGGTTTAAAACTACAAAATCTCCTACTTTTTCCTTTCAAGACATTCCAGACATGCTACTGTTGGTAACTGTTTAACTGAACAGAGATGTTGTTTCTTTAATTGATAAATTTACAGCACAATATGCTTCTGTGCATTCCTGAAACCAGTGATGTTTTTGTATAAAACTGTATTTGTAAAAAGACAGCAGTTGCCAGGGGCTTCCCTAAAAAGGCTAAGGATTACTAATAGTTTTACAGGTGAGCTCTGCAAAATTAAGAAATTTTTGTTACTGCTGATTTTGCAAAACATAGATCTAGCTATGCATGATTCTGATTATCCTGACTGATCAGTAACTTTTTGCAAACTGCTGTTTTTCCCCCTTTTTCTGCACAATATTGTTGGTCCGACTCCAGACACCAAAGATCCTATCTTCTTTGTTTTGTGCATTCAAAAATTAAACAAAAAAAACCCCAACACATTGCTGTTCAGATCATTCTACCAGTGGTTAGGCCCATCTAAAATGGAGATCACCCCAAACAAACTAAACTAGGACCCAGTATTACTCATTTGTTTTCTTTTGTTGATTTTGCAAAGAGCTTTTTCATATGACCAGACAAAATGTATGTTACCAAACACACCTTTGCATACCTCTGCAATCTCCTCAAAAGTTCTCCCACCATAATCTATTTTATTTTCAACAAAATAAGATCAGAAAATTCATAAAAGTAAGCAAACACCCCCCAAATTGCAACTGAGCTCAATCTGGCACTGGTTATACCCTAAAATCTAAAATGGAAGGTCTTGGTACAAAAAATAGCTTTAAAAACGATTAAAAACTTGCCTGAAAGTATAAAAGGTGACTTCCTGTACTTTGTTACTTCAGTTTTCCTCATTAATCAAACGTTCTCCCACGATTATGTATTGCATCTTATACAAATTAAAATCAGAAAATTCAGAAAAACAAAAAACAAAAAACCCACAAACTGTTTTTCAGCTAATGCTGCCAGTGGTTATGTCCTAAAATATAAAGTGGAAGGTCTTTACACAAAAAAGGGGTTTAGCTTTAAAAGTGACCAAAAACGTGCCCTAAAATATAAAAAGTGACTTTTTATACTTTGTTCCTTCATTTTTCCCCCATTAATATGGAGTTCAATCATTAGTTCAGCCGTGCGACTATACTTACACTGCTGAGGAGCTTCTACTGGAGTCCAAAACACATTCTCAACATCTGAGGACCCTGAGTGTATCACAGACACTTAACCTGCGAATGAAATAAACACACCAGTAAATTAATCAGGAAGTTTCTTTTCCAAGTGAACGTTAGAAAACACATTTCCAAATCAGTACATTTCTCACGGCTAGCTCAAATTGCTGCCAGCGACGCCCCCAGGTCTCCAAGGAAGCCATTTTGTTTCTAACGTGCAAACAGAAGTGTTGGGAAATTCCTTTCAAGGGCCCCAAACACGACGCAGGGCACCCAGGGACCAGCCTAATGTTTATATGAATATACACACAATATGGACAAAAGTATTGGGACGCGTGACCATTACACCAACAGGGACGTTAATGACACTGCATTCAAATACATAGACTTTAACATGGAGTTGGTCCCCGCTTCGCAGCTATAACAGCCTCCTCTCTTCGTGGAAGACTATCCACAAGATTCTGGCGTGTTTCGGTGATAATTTGTTCCCGGCATTAATGAGATCTGGCACTGACGAGAAGGCCTGGCTCGCAATCTCCGTTCCAGATCATCCCAAAGGTGTTGGATGGGGTTGAGGTCAGAGCTCTGTGCGGACCAGTCAAGTTCTTCCACACCGAACTCATCCAGCCATGTCTTTATGGAGCTTGCTTTGTGCACTGGGGGACGGTCATGCTGGAGTAGAAAAGGCCCTCACGCGAAGTTGGAAGCATGGTGTTGTCCAAAATGTCTGATGAAGCCTAAAAATTACCCTTCACTTAAAGTATTAAAAAATGTAATTCATTCAATAGCTAAGAGGTGTCCCAATACCTTTGTCCATATAGGGTACGTGTGTATATTAAATATATTGTGTGTATATTAAGTATTTTAAATACAAGTCTATTACCCAGTTCTTGAGAAGTCAACAGACTGTACATTCTCCACGGTTCGGTCAGGCACTAATGACAAAACCCGAACTAGGGTAGGATATAACTAGCCAAGATTGGGCTTAATAAAGGTTCAGTGCTAAAAAAAAAACTTTCGGTTTTTATGTATGTGTTTATATTAACCGTTTAGCATGTTTGTTTACATAAAATGTCAGTAAACAGCGGGTCTTGTGGCTTTAGAAGAAAGGGCCGTTAGGGCACGTCCCAAATGGCTTTAATTTTCTAATCCTCCTCCCTCACACCCTGAGGAGTCTGACTGAAGGGGGCGGGGCCCGGAGTGTTAGGGCGTAGGGCGTAGGGTTCAGGCACCGATACATCTGAATGGAACGTGAACTATGAATGTATACGCTTCGCATTCACCACGTGATCCATCTTCTCCCGCCTTTTCCTCTTTGATCTCATTGGTCGAACGCTGCAGTACCCGGATAGCAGAATATAAGCATGTGAGCAGGCCTCAGTGCCTCCTTTTTCCTGAAGGACAGAGGAGAGCTAGAGCTTCCTGACTCACCGCTGTTCGCTTCTTACCCACGAATAAGTCGGTCAGGAACACACCGCCATGGTATATCCCCCCTACTCTGTTTACCGACTGTAATATCCGTGTATGTGTAACTTAATCACACCCATGGAGCTGTTTGGATATGTTTTGTGAACACGTGTGGCACATGCTAGCTGGTCGGCAAGCTAAGATACACTAAGAAGTGCTCTTGGTTCCAATTTCCCTGTTTAATTTCTTGCATAGTTTTTCGTAGTGGCCACTTGACTAACTATGGTATCTCATTTTGTTATGATGTGTCGTAGGTTGGGGCATTGTATGTTGAAGCTTTTTAAAAATCTAGCTAGACGCTAAGGTCCTCTGGTTGCCTAGAGTGAGGCCGAGTGAGTGAAAATTGATAGACATGATTCTGGGAGCCTTTGTGTAGTAGGGGTTCAGATGTGCATCATTTAGCCCTTACTTAAGGCCAACGATATGTTCAGATTTATTAACAGCCTTTGATCTATCAGACTATCAAAAATGTAAAATTTGTCGTGGAAAATGTTTTCCACTCCCCCACGAATCTCTTAAGTGAATACATATCCAAACCAAATGTGTGTAATGAGTGAAGCTTGATACAGTATTATGGTTGTCTGGTTATAGTAGGGCTCAAATGTGACAGACCGGCACGTTGTTTAGCTATCAAAGTTCTTGTGCAAAATGTTTTGCTCTCCCCCATTTGGAGATTATAAAACTTGGATATTAGTGTCCTCAAGATCAGCCAAAGCAAATGTGTCTAAAATGTTGCTGTTTTTTTGGTTAACTTTTAAAACTGCCTGGAGTCAAATTGACTCCAAAGAACACTGATGTGTATGAAATATGTCCAAGACGTGTTAACTTTGTGTTTACCCACTTCATCCCTAATAAATTACAAAGTCATGTAGAAAAGTTAGTGATTTAGAGACATTAAATGTTGAACAGGGCAATACGGCTACCTTTGAGGTTAGGATTAACCCACTGCTGATTTGTTGTATTTCTGACCAGGCCTTCATGAAAAGGGGTAAACTAAGCCCACCTCTCTTTGAGTCATAGTTAATGTAAGAAACATTAATCTGCTGGGTTCTGGCTGCATAAGGTTTGGCCTGCATGTTGGCATCCCAAATTTAGGATGGCTTGTCACAATATCATTAATGATATTGCTGGAGTTTACGACAGATATTACTGAGGTTTACCCCATGTAACCGAAGTTCAGGGCTGTTTAGGAAAACTAAAAGTATCAATTTAGAAGTGTAATGACTTAAAGCAGCTTGTGTTTCAGGACTATGCTTTATTTATTTTTCTTTTTTTAATAATTTGTAGGCATTCAAGGACAGTGGTAAAGCTCCCGTTGAGCCTGAGGTTGCCATTCACCGCATCCGGATCACGCTCACCAGCCGCAACGTCAAGTCTCTTGAGAAGGGTCAGTGCCCAGTCATAACTAACTTTGTTTTCCTGGCCGACCCCTGGCTATGAGGATGACAATTGTAGAATGATTGTCTGTGAATTATATAATACGCTATTCTGAGCCTTTATAACTCTGAAACTGTTTTTGCCCCGAGCTTTTGTTTTGTTGATGTGAAATTATGACTTTGCAGTGTGTGCTGATCTGATCCGTGGTGCTAAGGAGAAGAGCCTTAAGGTGAAGGGGCCTGTGCGCATGCCTACCAAGGTAAATACTGTTCAGATCATTTTTAAATATAATTTAAAGATTTGTTTGTTTTTCTGTTGCACTTGAGTGTATTATTTAAAAAAATCTGTATTTAAAATGTAATATAAACTGCCAAGCTGCCTTCCAACAATGTATATGCAGTCATTGTGTACTATAGTGTTTCTCAAACTTTATATTCAAAGGTCCAAATCTAGATTAGGTCAAAGGTCTGGGACCACAAGTGATGAGCAAATTCCTTTTATTTGCTTACAACGTACAACCATGAGAAATGCCACTGTTTGCTTATTGTTTGCTTGTGAACCTAATTCACGCTCACTTTTGAAGGTAAAGTGTAATATGCACTGTAGATTTATGAAAAGATTTAACAATCTTGATTAACTTAATTACTTTTATGCTTCAACAAATGGTGACGGGACATAACACCTCCTTCTCCGCTGACTCTTATAACGATGCATGTGTTTCGCTCACTTGTGCTCGCAGGACTCCATGTGAATGCTCGTTAGCCTTAGCGGACTTGCTAATGTGGATGTGAAGCCTGAGAATTGAAATGCACCAACGTGTGCGACTGCCAACGTTACTTCGGTTAATCTCAGGCCAGGATTGCTGGAAAAATCTAAAATTTATATTTTATGAAACTAAATTTAAGATATATAATTGCATTGCGTCAATGCTTTCCTAATATGATGGGTGTACTGGGTCCGGAATGAGAATTGCTGGTGTTCTAAAATGTTTTGAGGCTAAGCAGAGTGGACACAACTTTAGCTACACATACTTTGTATTAAGAATTTTAACAGGTACACTTTATAAGAATACAAATACTGTTTATAGCCCATCTGTTGGTACAGTTTCAGTCCATCTTGATTGCCAGTGGAAATGGATCACCACTGTGGTCACAAAAGTTTTACATTGTTCTTGTAATATTCATACACATGTAAATAGTTGTGATAAGGGTGGTTTTATGGACATGGCCATATGTATTTTGATGCAGTCCTGTCTTTTTCTCTCAGACCCTGCGCATCACCACCCGTAAGACCCCTTGCGGAGAGGGTTCCAAAACCTGGGACAGGTTCCAGATGAGGATCCATAAGCGTCTCATTGACCTTCACAGCCCATCTGAGATTGTCAAGCAGATCACCAGCATCAGCATCGAGCCTGGTGTCGAGGTGGAGGTTACCATCGCAGACGCATAAACTACTTTGATTTGCCAGATTGAGCTGCTCTGATCAAACTCATGTCAGCGCAATAAAGAGACAATTTGGATATAATGTGTTTGGTTCTGTTTTCCTTTCTTTGTACACTGGAGGGTTTTACAGTGTCAGTGAGCAAGAGTGGCCCTCCAGACCCTTCTAGTAATACTGTCCTGCCAAAACGAGCACACAATGAAAGGGCAATACTGAATTTGGCATTCACTAATTAGTGGGGTTATATATAATGCCAGAACTGCAGGACACTGAAGGTCTGAAATGCCAGGTTGTTTCTTACAGATGTAGCACTCAAATTATGTTTTACTAGTTTTGTGAAAAAAAGCAATTAAATCTGTTAATTGCCTTTAAATACGGGAATTTTCAAACACCCTTTTCTGAGAAATAGTGCTTGGATGGTATTGACGTTGAAAGAGCTGATACCCCAAAAAAGTGGACTTGGTCCACTTTTTCTCCCAAGGCCTCAATTATGACCTAAAAGGAACACTAGAATAACACCCCATTCACACTATTTCGCTAGTACAGTAAGTGATGAAATAAACTCAAACAGACCATTTTGTAAGGGTTACAAGGGTTTTGTATGTTGGTCACTGGTAGACCCAAAGTGTCTGGTCGAGTGAGGCTGTCCGCTGGCGCTGGGATCGCGTCCCCCACATCCCCCCCATTATATGCGTTATTATGCAAAATTACATATAGTGTAGATCTATAATTCTGCGTTCATTTTAACGATCAGCATTTTCTCTTCCGGTTCTTCCTTATTCAGCTGTACCTTATTCAGAGTGTGTTTGTGACTGAGACGTGATTGGCTGGTTGCCGATTTTGGGCGGGTCTTCGGCTCATCACTGAAAGTGCATAAACCTGGCTCTACGTGCTCGGCTTAATTGCCGGCTGATAGTTTGAAATAGTTTGGTGAAACGAGCTGGAATGTTCTGCTAAACCAGCGGTCCTCCTCTTAACAAAACCAGTGACTTACCAGTAGAGGTGCTGAGAGTGAAGTGGTCGAGCTTGTGTTTGGTAAGTCCAGCACATTAGTTTTAACATGGTTGTGTTGGTCTCAGGTCTGAAAGTGGTGCTTTACTGGCTGATGTCTTGTAGCTATGGCAGCAACTATTGACCTGACACATGAGGGAACTGTTCTGGTGGCTATGGAGTCAACAGCATGTGACCCTCACCACACTGCTTTACCAGAACTTTCTGGGCTTTCCTCCATCACCTCACAGGTATTAATGGTACTTCTTTTCGTCTCCTTTTCATTGAGGCTTTAACAGGTTAAAGAGTGTCTCTCTAAGTCTTTAGAATTGGGACATATTTAAAATTTTCAGGTATTGAGCCCATCTTTAGATGCAGGATCAATTTTTTGCCAAGGCCATCAACTTTTTTTCATACTGAGGTCATCAGACCTTTATCTTTGCTCAGTATGGGTATTATGCCTTCATAACCATTTGAATCAAACCTACGTCTAGCCCCATGTAGGATCTAACACTTGGTGGTGTCTGTGTTTATAGAGTGAGTCTGAGGGTTCTGAGCAGCAGCTTCGTGTTTACCTCAGGGTTCGCCCCTTCAGTAAAGAGGAGCTCAACAATAATGAGGACCAGGTTTGTGTGCGCTTGTACACATTTTCCTAACACTTAAATATGCAGCTTTGGTCAAGTAAGCATGAGTGTGTCCTCTTACAGGGCTGTGTGGTTTTGGAAAGCACAGAAACCGCTGCTCTTCATGCTCCCAAAGGCTCTGCTACGATGAAGAGCAGCGAGAAAGGCGTTGGCCATCAGCTTCACAAATTCAGTTTCACCAAGGTGCTCTGATTCTCTTGTCTTTGTCAGTCAAACAGTCTGTACCTCTCTCGTCTGAATAGCTCTGTGTAATGGTGGGTTACATCTTTGATGTAGATCTTTGGACCGGAGTCGACTCAGGCGGAGTTCTTTGATGGAACAATTAAATCTCAAGTACAGCAATTCCTGCAAGGCAGAAATGCGTTGGTCTTCAGTTACGGTGTGACCAATGCCGGGAAGACCCATACAATACAAGGCATGTGCTGTCAAAGTGTATCCGTGAGATGTTAACACACACCGCACACCACTCTCCCATCATTTCAGTTCTTAATTCCATCTTTTTTTGAAACAGTAATACTTGTGTTTCCTACTTTTCTGCATTAATGAGCTAACATCAGATTTTCAGGAAAAGGCCCCCTTTTGGGAATTATTTTTCATGTCGCCTATCTGAGTAGCAAAAGTCTGAACCTTTGCGTTTAGTGTCCGGTATCACACCCTTGCGTAGCAATAACAGCATCTAAACATTTCTGGGAGCTATTGATTCATCCTCCATGATGGCCTGTTGGAATTTTAGCACATTCCTCCTCACAGAACAGTTTCAGCTGATATATTGATGGCTTTACTCGCATGAGCGATCGCTTCAGATTCTGTCATAACATTCAAGTCAGGTTAAGGTCAGTTAACATTAGCCAATCAGAGAGAGACCTTTATTTGCTCAGAAGTTAGCTTGGGTTCTACTGTCATTTTGCATACTCTTAGAATGATCATTGTTGGTTGATTCAAATAAACGACACACAAATACATTTGTCTGTATTTTTTCTAGGATTTTCTAGCTATAATTTCAAATATTGTGTGTTTGATTCATGGTGATTATGTATTTAGTTCGTTGGCATCCTTGATTTTGACATTTAACACTTAGGAGATTCTGGATTTATAAATACTTTTATCTTTAGTTTATCTTTAACTCTGTTCATAATTATGAATGCATCTGAAATACTTTTTGTATTTTTGTATTTGTATTGCCCAAGACTAGCGTGTTAAAATGTATGAATGTTGGACATGCATCTGTGTGAATGTAGGTTCTCAGAGGGATCCTGGTATTTTGCCTCGCGCTCTGGATGCAGTGTTCAGGCACATCAGTGGGCGGATGTATGAACACACAGACCTGAGGCCGTATCTGAGCTCAGACGTGCAAAGACTGGACCCAGATCAGATCAGAGCAGAGAGATATGCCAAGGCAGCACTGTTCAGTCTGCTCAAGGAGGTACTCAATAGAGGGATCAATTTCTGACCTCAGGCCAGTTTGATCAGGATCGTTCAGAAATGATTTGATTCATCAATATCTAAGATTCCATGTTCTAGTATAATTTAGGCAAGTATTTTTCAAATAATCTAATAACTTCTGTTGCCTGGCTGTTTATCATTTAACCTTTTGAAATTGTCATCACTAGATCATGATCAGTCAATCCCTTTTTACGCAGCTTTGATTCAGCCAAACTGCCACAAGTTTGTTGGCCACAATTAAACCAGTTCACTATCAAAATGCACAACTTGTGCTCCTGCTTAAATTCAGATGCAGTCTATTCCCAAATTCCAATACCTAAACTCGGCGCTTCATGACCAGGTCTACAATAAGATCGTTTTTGTAGAAGCTCGTTTGATATGAGGTGGATTATGGAATAATTTATGCTTATCTGCAGGAGTCGGAGTCTGTAAGAAGCAGTAGGAGTAGGAGCTCCTCCTCTTCCTCCATTAACAGTCTCTCTTTCTCCGGAGTCTCTTATGACCAGACAGGTAAAGCATTGGCAATTGGGTGGGTTTTTTTTTGCTGCACTTATCAGGACCTGTTCACAGTGGAAGGGCTTGTTGGAAAAAATAAGCCAGAAAAATAGCTGACTTTTGTGTTCCCCTCTCAGTGGACAGTGCGGAAGTAGCTGTGGATGATGTGCAGTCTCTCTATTCTCTGTGGGTCTCATACTATGAGATCTATAATGAGCATGTGTACGACCTGCTTCAGCCAACCCTCACCAGCAAGACAAAGAAACGTTCTGCGCTTCGTGTGTGTGAGGACAGTGCTGGGAACTCCTATGTTAGAGGTGACTAGGTGGTCCAGGCAATATATATATATATATTAATAGCTGAAGGAGTAGGAAGCCCCTAGATGGGCGATTTTGTGCTGTGGAATACCTGTGGTCAATTTGTTTTTTTTTGTTTTTTTTTGTTTTTTTTGTTTTGTTTTGTGGGGGGGGTTAGGGGTTTATTTTTTAAAAATATTTTCAGTAAGGTAATTATTCAGTGATACTGTGTAAAACAGGTTCAAACTGAGTGCTTTTCATTCTTGTCTCAGACGTTCAGTCCTTGTGGTTGTGTATGAAAAACATGTACAGAGGATGTATGGAGTGTCTGTCCTCTGTATATTGTAGATTTGAGGTGGATTAATGTACAGACAGCTGAGGAGGCAGCTAAGGTGCTGCGTGTGGGGAATAAAAACCGCAGTGCTGCTGCCACTAAATTGAACCAGTCCTCCAGTAGAAGGTAACATTGCTTTACTGTGTTCTTACTAAACACATCCCTTTACACCTGTTCCTGTGGCAAATTTGCTTACAAACAGTAAAAGCACATAAATACAAATGAGCCCTATCATAGCTTGTGAAAATGTATTCCTTGACCAGTTAGTGTAGCCTGTTTACCGTGAAAACTTAAGTTGTTGCAGGAACAAAATGGCCGGTACTGTAACTTTATTACGATGTTTTACAGCCACAGCATCTTTACCCTCAAACTGATGCGAATCGATGCAGGCGATGTCCAGGGTATATCGGAGTGAGTGGTTTGGATGTGGGTGGGTGTTGGGTGGGGTGTGGTGGTGAATTTGTAGTGAACCAGCCTTCCTTTCTCTCTCTCAGGCTTTCTCTGTGTGACCTCGCTGGCTCAGAGAGATGCAATAAGACCAAAACGTTTGGAGACCGTCTGAGGGAGGCAGGAAACATCAACAACTCTCTGTTGATCCTGGGCAAGTGCATCGCAGGCCTCCGCAACAACCAAAATGACAGGTGCACCTTTGTGCCATGATCTGTGTTTTTAGTGTGCAGTACCACATCAAAGTGTTCGGCCAGGCAAGAAATTTTTCACTATTAAGAACGTAATCTGTTAGACAAGTAGTAGTTGCCATCATAATGAAACCCTCTCTAAAATAACTTGCTAGCAGATGAAAAAGGAAATGGTTTTCATGTGTAAGTTACTGGAACATAGTTATTCAAGAATCAGCTGCCTTTAGTATGCTAGGGGGAAACGGGAAAACTGCCAAACTAGGAGTAAAATTCCTCTGCTTAAATGGAGTTTGTAGTCCTTATTGTTGGTATGCATTCCTCCTTTGCTTTGTGTGCTTAATCACTAAAATTGGGACAACATAAGGAAACAATTGCTAGACACAATTGTGTGTGTGGGGGGG
>JBBPCX010000011.1:5910868-5926322 GCA_037974365.1 Hydrocynus forskahlii | reverse complement strand
GGGGATGGTCAGGCATCTACACTTGCATTGCAGCTTTGAATAAGCAGTGCTGCCCAAATAGTTTCTAGCTTGCGTTACATCAGATGTGAACTGTTGTTTCTGAATAACCTTTATATGTTTCCCAGGGCGAAGAGCAACTACATCCCATTTCGCGAGAGCAAGCTAACCCGCCTTTTCCAGGGTGTGTTCTGTGGCCGTGGGAGAGCCTCCATGATTGTGAACATAAATCAGTGTGCATCTACTTATGATGAGACTCTCCACGTCATGAAATTCTCTGCTGTGGCCAAAGAGGTACAGTGGCATGTGTAATGACGTCCATTTCTCAGCCCTGGAGTAGCTCTGTCCTGCATGTTTTTAGTGTTTTGTGCCACACATGCACTCAATCAGCTAATTAACATTTTTGAATTGCCGCGATGGAGCAGGGAGGACACTAAAATGTCTTGGACAGGGGAGCCCAAACCTGTCCAGAAAGGGCCGCTGTGGGTGCAGGTTTTCGTTCCAACCAAGCAGGAGACGCACCTGATTCCACTTTTTTAATCAGTTGGTCTTGGTTTTCAGTTACTCAGGTGTGGCTTCTTTTTGGTTGGAACGAGAACCTGCTCCCACAGCGGCCCTTTCTGGACCGGTTTGGGCACCCCTGGTCTTGGAGAAGGGAAGAGAGCACTGGTTGTCCTGTCTGTGAAGAGAAGTCTGAAATGGGTTGGGGTTGCATGACTGTCTGAAATGTTTGGGCAAAAGGGTGTAAACGTTAGACCTCACTAGTCATACTGGGTCTGTTTAGCTTTGATTTAATCTTTGTAATTTGAAATAAACTTTTACTGACTTTGTACTGATGACTACAGTGGGGTAAAATCTGAATTTAAAAACTCCTTATGGACCTCAATTTGAAGAGATGCCTTATCAAATGACTGAATTTCTAATGTAAATATAATGGACTGTTCTATAGGTGCTTCAGGTGATTCCGCCCCGCTCCCTTGAGTCTCTCGTGCCACGACTGCTCGGTCGGGATGGAAAGCTGCTGCTAAGCAATGGGGTGATTGACAGCCAGGCAGTGGAGGACTACCTTTCTGAGGACGAGTTGTTGGATGGGGATGAAGAAGCAGACATGTCAATATTACCCCAGGAGGTAAGGTTTCTTTAACGTTAAACTAAATCAAACAGAATGAAAACATTGCTGAATTATGTGCAAGTATACGGATCTATCTAAGGAAAGTGCGCATATAGAGAAAATATAGGCTGCCAAAAAAATTATGTAAAGCTTGTTCAATGAGGCAAATTTTGTGTAGGAGCTGTGGAGTTTGGTGGAGAGTCTGCGGGCAAAGCTGCTGGCCGAGCGCAAGAAAAATCTTCTGCAGGAGATTGAGATTCGGAAAGAGATGGGTGATGCCATGCTGCAACAAATCATGGAGATGGAAGAGTTTCACAGGTGTGTGGATGTGTGCAAACACTGAATAAAAATGGCAGTTAACAGGTGAAGTTGCTTTGACTCCACGCACCCTGCATGAACTGCTTATTTCAGCCGTCAGATGGCTGATTTGAAGGAGAGTTACGAGGAGAAGATGGATAGCACCTTTGAAATGTATAAAGAGGCACTGAAGGAGCATGCCTACCAGTGTGCTCTGGAACGGCTGGAAGAGGACTACGTCCAGATAGAGGAATACACAGCAGAGCAGGACCGAGCCAAGGTGTGTGTAGTCAAATCATACAATTCACTTTATGATTTAGGCTGAGGAATATGCTTTGTTTTTTTAAATTGCTGTTGCAATATGCCTTGCTGTATTTAAGAATGTTTGAGCCTTTAATGTGATGATGCAGTCCATGCAGTAATGTAACTTTATTTTGTCTAAACTGACGGTTTTTCCGTTTTATCGCTAGAGTAAACATGGCTTATCTGCTACGGTGTGTGGTTTGAGTGATCTGATCACAGTGCATCCTGAATGTTTACAATTGGCTTCTCATGCAGTCAAGTGAAATTCCAGTGTGATCAATGAAATACATGCAAGGTGTAAAGTGCCTCTCAAACGGTAAATTCTGGTCTCACTGTTGAACGAAACTAGTCGTTGCCTTTGTATACATATCAGGATAAAGGAATGACGGTTAACTGCCCTATTTGCTGATTGGCCTTTTCGTGTCCATTCAGGAGCTTGAGAGGCGTGTAAATGAACTGGAATGGAAACTTAATGGAAACAGTTCTGCGACTGCTGTAGCTGCTTCTGCCATGGCTGTCAAGCAGGACAACTCTGCGCAAACTGACTCTGTTCAACCAGCCACCGAAGAGCCAGGTTGGTTGTGTAGAGGCAGCTGGTCCCTTTCAATAAAAGGCATGAAAGGATTACATCCACATTCCTTTTACTGCATGCTGACGAACGACCAGAGGCTGGTTCACTTTAGAAAAGTAATTGTCCAAGGGATGAATCCCCTCAAGCCCAAGCTGTAGATTCATATAGCCCATCTGTGACTGTCAAACGTGCTTAAACTTAATGAAACAGCCCCTAAATGAATTAATCTAAAATTAATCTATTTGGACTGCTTGGTGTGAAAGAGTGATTGCCTCTTATGATACAAGGTCATTTGGAAAGTGTAATGGTATCCCTCACTGAATCTGTAAAGAATTGGTGGTGTCCTGTAATTTCGTCCTCTCGTTTAGGCTAGTTAAGTGTGAACTTTTTTATTGTTTTCAGCCGACTTTTAATGGTTATCTTTCTGCATTCTGCCCGTCTTAGATTTGGAGCGTTTCAAACTTCTTTACAAGGAGAAGTGTGCTGTGGAACAGTTGTGTGCTGAAAAACAAGAGGTAAATGAAATTGCAGTACATGAAGATGAGTATCTCAAATTTAATTACGTACACTGCTTTTTATGTGAATGAGTGGCTTAATTTGCCCCTTCATCTGTATATTGGTTCCAGTGCTCGTAAGGGATGATCCTGTCACCACCCCTCCCTTACAGTTTGAA
Source organism: Hydrocynus forskahlii (assembly GCA_037974365.1). Classification (NCBI taxonomy): domain Eukaryota; kingdom Metazoa; phylum Chordata; class Actinopteri; order Characiformes; family Alestidae; genus Hydrocynus; species Hydrocynus forskahlii. Next base: position 5,923,370 of record JBBPCX010000011.1, on the reverse strand, counting down.
CAGCTCACTTCCCATGCAGTCTGGTCTTTTCAATTCTGATTTGCGTGTGATTACAATGCGATGCTTCTATAAAACCAAAACCTAAAAATGTAACCATCAGCATCTTAAAATTTTTGATGAAATCTGTTTCAGTGAAGTTATGACTGTCATGATCCCACCATTCCTAGCTCTGATTCCGCATCCACAAACCTCCATAAAGATGTAGCAGCCATTATTCCACAATAGCAATCATTCAAAAAATTTAGTGCCTTTTTTTTCCCCTTGGTCTCGTATCAGAAGGATGTGAATTTGGGAGTGGATAACAAGGACATCATCTTGCAAATGAGACCATGAACACTGATTTCAGTGGCCTACATGTTTACTTACTCTTTTGCATGTGTGTGTCAGTTAGGACCGTAACCAGATCACATTGAAACTTGATACTGACCAAGTAAAATGAAGACCAGCCAAACAAAAAAAAATCAGATCTTTGCACTGTCAATATTGCCTTTGTCAGTCGTCTTATCTGAATGCACTTTACTATGCAGTGTAACTCCTCTCAGCAAACCCTAGAAAGTAGAGTTTTTGCAACTTGAGTATAGAGGACCGTTTGGCATTACAGGGGTTCCTCTAGTTACAACAGTCTTGACATACGCCGTTTCAAGTTTACAACACTCACTCCCACTCGACTTACACCGTTGGCCTCGTACTTACGGACTATGTGGATGGATTACTTTGGTTAGGCGCGGCAAAAGAATAAGCTGTAACGTGGCGTATGAGTGTTATTTTTATGATTTTACAGCTGTTAGGATCGGTAAGTGGCCAAGGTGTGTTCCAAAATTTGGGTTCCATCGCTGTCGAAGGAACAGATCTGTTGTAACTCGAGGACCCCCGTATCTGTATTTTATTGGCAATGTAATAGTTTCCGAAAATCATAATATCAGTTAACACCTGCCTGTTAATGTGTGTCTTTCTCCCTTCTTTTAGTTGATTGTGTCCCTTGAGAAGCAGCTCCACGTGTTGAACGAAACTTTGCAGGAAGCTGGAGAGAGTTACATGGAGAAACTCACTGAGGTTCAAAATCTACAGAACAGGCTCAACTTTCAGGTACCTGAACACGTTCACATTAATTTGTGTTGAAACACAAATGCTGACGCGCCTTGTTGCCAACAGGAGCGAGAAGCTGAGCGTCTGCAGCGTGAGCTCACTGATAAAGGAGAAGAAGTGCACGCACTGAAGGAGGAGCTGGTCAAAGTGACTGCTGACTGTGCAGGTCAGCCGCGTCAGAAACGGGGACTTTTGGTCAACATCAAGGAATCAATGTCAACGCCGTCGAGCGGAAACCTGTGCCGCACAATCCGAAAGTCTGTTCGGACCACGACTTCTCTGAGGAAAAAACCCAACTGACTGGCTGACTTGTTTTGTATGTATGGTTAAGCATACCTCTGGTTTTAATGTTTTTATTTATTTAATAAAATTTTTACCACCCTCAATTCCTGCTGTTATTGGTCAAGCATGTACTAGTAACCTGGGTTTCTATCCTCTTGCCCCCTGTTTGGTGTCAAAAGTGACCTTGGCTTTAGCTATTTGTTCATGTAAAATTATATACCAATAGTTTAAAAAGTCAAATTTTAAAATAGGCACAGCATAGTGAAATTGGCAAATGCAAAGTCTTCAAGCTAAAAATGCATTTTGACCTATAGGAAAAAAGACCTCCTTTGTGCTGCCCCCTTACATTCGGAGGGACAAACCGCAGTTTTGCTTTTCTCCACATGCACAGTAAGCTTGGACTGCACCACTTGTGAAGGCTGGTCTTGACTGGATGGTCTCCTCTTGAGTGGTTGGTGCAAAGGACCTGTAAATGGGGTCTGATCGCACATCTGCACCTTGAAGTATCGGCTACTGCTCTTCTCTAACCTGGACTGATGCAGAGAGAAATGGAATGACCAAGTACTAGTGAAACAGGGCAGCTAATCAGTTTCACTATCACCAAATCTGGTGGTGACCTGAATGTGTTCTTTGAAGTAAGTCCACTGACAATTATCTAATACTTGCAGCTGCAGCTGCTGGAGAGGGCTGGTCACATGTACATTTGTAAGCCATCAGTTTTATGGAACGTCGTCTCTGGATCATAGGTTGAGAAAGCAGTAATTTTTTATTTTTTTTTAAATCATTTTAGATGTTTCTTTGGGACATCCTTGGCTGCATATTCCCTTTGCCAGGGAGACTGAAAGCTTATTGGAGGAGGATTTTTTGGGTCTTGATGGACCAAAAAAAACAATACAGTGTAGATGAGGAGCCTCCTCAAAGCCTACCACCGTTGAGGGAAAGCTGCTGAACTGGGTTGTTTGCAAACTGGTTAGTTTAAAGCTCCATCCACCGAGAGAGCTGCTAAACTTTCTGGCCTTTGTTCCTTGGTCAGTTTGTCTCATGGCTGGTGCTGATATTGGTCCTCTGTGGCAGTGAAGTAATCCTCCAGGACACTCTGCATGAATTCGAAGGTGGGCCGCTCCTCCGGGTTGGCTTTCCAACATGAAGTCATGATCTCGTACAGCTTTTGGGGGCAGTTTTCAGGCTGCTGAATCCTGTAGCCTCGCTGCACTCTCGCCATCACTTCAGCGTTGCTCAAACCTGCAGTAGAGTTTTGAAAATGGCAGTAACTGTTAGCGCTTAAAATAACAAACCAAGGCAGTTTTTTGCTGTGCAAATTTTTACAAATTGGCTTTGTGATTCAAATCCCATATATTGTCTCATTTGGAGGTGTTCCTGGATTGGAGGTAGTTTAAAAGTTATTGGCATTACTTTAAAAATATTATCTAGCTAATTTTCTATGAGTTCATGGGGTAAAAATAATTGCAGAACATGGTGCTTACAAGAAACTCAACTTCGTGTTTACTAGCTGAAACTCTGACACCTATTCTTTTGAAGTAATGCATTATTATGATTACTCGTTATTACTACTACTACTACTACTACTACGAAGAACGAGAATAGTAAAGCCATCTTACGGAAATGAAATATGATAGTCAGAACCGCTCAATTATTCATATTTATCCACTAGGGGGAAGCAAATACCACTCTGTAGTCGCTTGTCAGTAGATTTTGGGCCTGAAGTGAGTTGCCCTTGTAAACCCTTTAGAAGATTCAAATTCAGCCATAATTTATTCATTATGGCTTTACTAACCTGTATGACCTGTCTGTTACACAAAATACCAAACCTACTGAACTTATTGGCTGGGGACCAGAAAGCTCTGTGATGTCTGACTGACCTGTGTAGGGGATTTTTCCATGAGTGATGATCTCGTAAAGGAGGATGCCAAACGACCACATATCTGATTTAATGGTGAAAGATCCATAATTTATGGCCTCTGGTGCCGTCCACTTAATGGGGAATTTAGCACCTTAAAAAAAGAGAAAGCAAAAGCTGTAGTCTAAGTTCCACTGATGAATTAAGTTGATTGAACAATATGAGCCATTCATTACTGATGTGTCTAATATGAATATACTAATACTTTACACAATTTAAACAATAATATCAAGACAAACATTGTGTTATTGTTTAATTATTACACAACAATTTGAATATTTAACCCTGTGGTCCTCCTGTGGGACATTTTTGTCCACTTCACTCTCTTTTTTTTGGATAATTTTAGCTGTGTTAATGCGTATGGAATGAAACTTCCCAAGGGTCTGGAGTTTTTTCAGATCTTTACATTTTTAACTTCAACTCATTAAATATATCAATAATATACTCCATACATCCAGTTGTAACACTCGATTCCCTCGTGGACACTTTTGGCCAGTTGAAATCCATGAAAACTACATTTTTTAATGCCTTGTTATTTACACTTTTAAATCATACAATTTAGGTTAAAATGCTTTCATTCTAAACTTAACACTTGAAAAATGTAGTTTTTAGTGTTTTCTTCCAGATGATGTCATTTATCCATATTTGGCCAAGCGAGCAATTTTATATAATAATCTTAGTTTCCATTAGGGGAGTATGATGGCTTACTGCACTGACACAATTTTGACATAGGTATAACCTTAAGGATAATGGTTTTGTGTTTGGGCATGAAAATAAAAATCAGTGTTGTTAATGCAGACATATTTCGGATTTGTTCCATTTTTGGCCCCAGCAACACTGAGAATAGAGAAAATGGCCGTTTTTGAGGTTGTTTAATAACAAATGCATTGTGCAAACAAACTGGTATTTGAAGGATTTAATAAAAACAGAAGTTTGATACTTATGACAAGAACTGATGTTAGTTACAAACTTTATGTAGTAAAAATAGCAAAAAAGTATATAACAGTATACAAAAATTATATATAAATATGTGGCCATTATATAAAATATTATATAAAATTGCTCGTTTGGCCAAAAATGGATAAATGACATAATCTGGAAGAAAACACTAAAAACTACATTTCTCAAGTGTTGAGTTTAGAATGAAAGGATTTTAACCTAAATTTCATGATTTAAAAGTGTAAATAACAAGGCATTAAAAAATGTAGTTTTCATGGGTTTCAGTTGGCCAAAAGTGTCCACGAGGACACTGAGAGTATAGTAAAAATGAGGAGGGCCAGGGGGGGTTAAAGAGTTTCGACATTTTGCAAAGTTAATGTTTAGTTTGTATATGGGGTAGGACTGCTTCCACAGATACAGCAGCGTGATAAAATCCAAATCACGTGACAATGCCACACAAGTATTACCAACACCATACTTTATATCGGTGTATCTCCCACCCCGCACTTTTTGCAAAATGTGTTGTTTAGAGTCTCCAAAAGATTCTTTGACCTTTAACAATAAAGTGACTCTTTTTGTTGCCACATGGTACAATTTTTAAAAAGGTTCTTTAAAGTATTGATTCCCAACCCTCATCCTGAAGCCCTCATCCTCGCCTGCTCATTTGAGGTTTCCTGCTCTAACGCACTAACATCAATGCAGGAAAGGCTTATTAATGAGCTGGATAGTTGGATAAGATATGTTGGGAGCAGGGAAAGGCTCGAGGGCTGTGGCTGATAACCACTGCTTTAAAGAACCACATGCCTCAGGTTTTCCATCATAGAGAACAACAGTTTACTAATATATTCCTGTGTGCGCTCATATAGTTTTCTGGGTGTTCTCTGTCGAACCATTTCCTCTACTAAGGATCCTTTGAAGAACCATATTTCAGGGTGTAGCATAACGCGTGTCCATACCTTCACTGGCTGAATATTCATTTTCCTCAATGACTCTCGCCAGGCCGAAGTCAGCGATCTTGCACAGCAGGTTCTCACTGACTAGAATGTTAGCAGCCCGCAAGTCTCTGTGAATGTAGCTCTTCTTCTCGATGTAGGCCATGCCTTCTGCAATCTGACGCACAAAACATAAACAGGCTTCGCCCCTACTGATGCTGAACAGTGTTCTTCTTTTCTTATTTTGCCTTTACCACAAACATCATGCTTCACAGGAGTCTCAGTTCTCTTTACGTATTTCTGTATTTCTGAGAAATGCCCTTATAAATATCACACATCTGTTCAAAGCATGAAATAATTTTGTGGAGGAGTTTCTTCACATGTGGATGAGCACATACCTGAGCGCCAAAGTCAATCAGTTTGGGCAGCTGTACTTTTCTTCCGGGCGGACTCTTCAGAAAATCCAGCAAGCTGCCTAAAACCCAGAAACAGAGGCAGTTAGAACTGGGACGCCTGTGAGAACAGTAGCATGTGGTCAGATTTTATTTTAACAAAGGAGGGCACATGAAGACTGAGATCAACTGATTAATCAGGCAGAGTCAGACGAGCTCCTGCTTGTTTGGAAAGAACACCTGCCGACACACCACGCCTTTGTGGAAAGAGCTGGACACCCCTGCTCTAAATAATCCAGATTATTGATATTAATTGCCAACAAGGCTAGGAAACAGCTTTAAATGTAATGTTTACAAATGCTAAACATATCCTGGGAGAAATTCCAGAAGCACATACAATTTATCTGTGCAAAAATAAAGTGGCCCCGTATAGTCTGTTAAAGTGTGAACACACCACAGAACAGCACAGAGTGTGAAATTCTTTCCCTGCATTTAAGCCATTCACCGAGTGATGCAGAGGGCTGCCACCAATGGGGGCGCACAGGAAGCAGTGTATGGGGGGACGATACCTTGTTTAAGGGGACCTCAGTGGTGCCACTGGCAGTCCCAGCATTTGAACCCACAACCTTCCGATCGCAGGGGCAACTCCTTAACAAGTAGACCACCAGTGGCCCCAAATATCAGGTGGCGTAAGCCATGTTGCAATTTTCTTGGTATTTCTTAGAGGTGAATGTGTTCAGGTGTGTTCAGGGTTGAGTGAATGTTTTGGGACTAAACTAACATGTACATTTTCATTACTTACAATGGATGACTCTGAACTGAAGTGGCGTTTTAAGGATTATATTTTGAAATAAAGCAAGGTTGTAGTGGGCTGGGTGAGGGTTTTTTGAGACTTTTTCATTAATACCTGAAACATGCCCATGGGTTGTTATAAAGGACACTAAATGTGCTTTAAAAAAGTTTTCTACCTTTCTTCTACCTTCACATACTTACTTAAAAAGATCTGTAAAATCATTGGGGCTCTGATATCGTGAAATCATCCTGGAATCCCTTGTCATATTAATTAACATGTTCTATTTCATATACAATATGGAGTTTTTGAAATATTATAAATTGAAATGTTTGAAATGTTGACATTTTAAACAAGATCCAAATAACTATTTTATTCCTTGTGTACTGCCATTATCTGACTGTAGTCTTTTGTCACATTTTGTGCCTTGAGATTTGATTGCCACATTTGAAATACAAGGCATTCTGTGTATTCATTTATTGTAATTATATCTCACATCTCAATACAACTCGATCCTATAGAACTGCAGCATCTTCTGCAGCTCCACTTCTCTCTCATATTACTGCTTATTATTTAAAAAACTTGCAAAGGACTTAAAAATGAGAATTATTTACACGTTTATCTCCAGCTAAATTGATTTTTAGTAGTGTGTGTATATGCATGAGTGAAAGTGTGTACCATTAGCCATGAACTCTGTGATGATATAGATGGGCTCTGTTTTCGTGACCACGGCAAAAAGGCGGACCAGGCGATCGTGTCGAAGATTTTTCATCAAGTTGGCTTCCTGCAGAAATGCCTGAACTGTCATGGTTCCGGGCTTTAGAGTCTTCACGGCTACTTTGGTGTTGTTGTTATATACCGCTGAACAGAGACAGAGCGAAGGCAGGTCAGGCACAACTTGTTCAAATAGCTCGTTTATATACAAATCAACCCTAATAACAGAGAGGTGGAAAAGTAAAACAGTTAACAACGCAGCCACTGAGACTGTTGATGATTCGTGAAGTAAAGATCAAATAAAGAAATCAAATATGCAGCTCTGGAAAAAAAAATTAGAGACCACTGCGAAAAAAAAAAGTTCACTTTTTGAGATTTTAATTAATATAAGCTCTTTATCTGAAACATGCCCATTGTTTGTTATAAAGGACACCTAATGTGCTTTTAAAAAGTCTTCTAGCTTTACATACATACATACATACTTGCCCAATCATTTGGGCACAAATGGCTCTGATATCGTGAAATCATCCCGGAATCACTTGTCATATTAATTCACATGTTTTATTTTATATATATTTTTGAAATATTATAACATTTTGATGTATGAAACTAGATCCCAATAACTATTTTATTCTTTATGTACTGCAATTATTGTTCTTTAAAGCATTTTAAAGGAAATGACAAAACATCAGAATAAGAGAAATGATGCGATGTTTATAGAACTTGAATAATTCAAAGAAAATCTTGTTTCACTCAAACAAATTTAAAGGAAAAGAGTGTTGATTACAGCATAGCATTTTATATATACTTTTCCTCATTAAATAAGATTTGATTCAGGTGATCACTAATCAGTACCTCATAAAGCAGAATGAGGAACGGTTGTCATACTCATTGAGAATGATGCTGATTTAAAAATAAATTGCAGTGGTCTCTTTTTTTTACCAGAGCTGTATATTATTTTTAATTTTTTATTGCACGAAAGGTTCAATTTCTAGAAAGAACGACAAAGTCAACTTTTCTGAGAGAGAGAAATGGGGGGGTGGGGGAGGTGTTTCAACGCCTCAATGGCAAACAGGAACTTCAACACCAGTTCATAAACAGGAAGAAACAGCAGCACCATATCCCCCCTTAAACACACTTACCCAACCAGACTTCTCCAAACTGACCAGCTCCAAGTCTCTTGACCATCCGAATACTTTCTTTTGAAATTTCCCACGCATCTTCATCCCACTGAATTTCAGCTTTGGGCTTCAAACATTCTTTGCCTAATCTCCGACATAATCCATCAGCTTGTTCTGAAACACATACAGTTACATGCTTTATAGAGAACAGACTTTACTATTATTATTACTTTTAGTACAATTTAGTACATTTGTTCTTTCCCATTTCCCATTAATTGTTCTTTCCCAGTCCCACAGTGGTGCAGTGGGTAGCACCTCACACCGCCAGGGTTGGGGGTTCAAATCAGGATCCTTGTCTTGTGTGTGTGGAGTTTGCATGTTCTCCTCGTGGTGCTGTGGGTTTCTGGTTTCTCCCACAGTCCAAAGACGTACACATCAGGTGCACTGGGGATTCTACATTGTGAGTGACTGGTGTGTGTATGTACACCCTACGGTGGGCCCGGCGCCCTGCCCAGTGTGAGTCCCTGCCTCGTGCCCGTAGACCCCGGGATAGGCTCCAGGTACCCATGACCCTGGTAAGGACTAAGTGCTTACAGAAAATGAATCAATGAATGCACCTAGTGAAGCAGTGGGCAGCCAGCAATGCAGTGCCCGGGGAGCAGTGTGAGGGGACGGTACCTTTCCCATGGGCACCTCAGTGGTGCCACTGGCAGTCATGGGATTGGAATCCACAACTTTCTGATCGCAGGAGCAACTCCCTAACCAGCAGACCACCAACTGCCCATAAACTACGGCTGTGACCCGTATGTGCAAGATACCCAATAAAATGGGATAGCTAAAATTCTGTGTTTGTGTTTGCATACTCTGGTAGTATTTGATGAGGTCTTCCATCTTCTTGAAGGTGATCCTTGAGGAGATGTAGTATCCTCCATCGTCCAGCGTTCGGATCTTATAGTGCTTTACTCCAGCTGAGCCGTTAGCATTCACGTCCCTCACTGACATGGAGTAAGACCCTACTCACACATAAACGCACAAACACACATGAAAGGCGTTATAAAAAGCCTGGAAATACACATGCACATTACAAAACTCAATCCATGTCTTTCTGATGCGTGCTGATGTCGTTTTAAACAGCCTGGCTGAAACTTGATCTGTTTGTTTTCTGTCTGGGGTATTTCCTTTTACTACAGCCAGTGTGTGTGTGGGTGTGTGTGAGTGTGTACGCCTGCGTCTCAGACCTTCAGAAGTCTCACTCTTTCGTACGAGGAAGGCTCCTGGCTTATTGGCAGGAGCCAACAGGTGTCTTTCTGCATCTCTTCTGTTGATGTTCCTAAAGAACCAACTGTAATAAAAAGAGGGAAAAAAAACATGTGTTGGTATGTGACAAACAACTAAGCAGAATTACGTCCAATAGTTCTTCTCTGAACGTTAAGTAGAACACCAAGCAAACATGGAGAAAATTATAGAAACAACACATTGAAATGATAAAACTGCTTTTAAAGTGGTAATTATTTAGGGGTAATTACATCACAGTCACAAAGGGAAGTGTGTGTATCCTACAGAAGAGGTTTGCAAGAGACTGAATTTAGATATTTAAAGTTTTAAAGAAACTAAGCAAATAAAGACACCGGAAAGTGCTTATATTAATTGGACATGCCGATGGCATGATACCACGTATTCCTTTCTGATACCGAAACATTCAGGATTTTCCAGATACGAATCTCTGTATTCCTTTTCCTTTAAAACTTACTAAGCTTCAAAATCAGCTGTTTTTACTGAAGCACTTTACTTGAGATGATAAAAGTAGGCTCTTATGAGCAAGTTACTTAAACACTATTATAGCACAGAACAAAATACACAGCTAATAACATGACCATGTGTGTGTCTGCTATGCATTTGTTACAGGGTTTTATTCGGCTGATTCAGCCTGATACCAACACCTGGTGTCTGATGGGTGCGCTCTCTAGTTAGAAATGTAGAGTAGTTTGACAAGGTAAACATGGCTAAACTGCATCTGCGAGGGACGAAAGCTCAAAATAACCACAACACTGAACAACTACATGTAGGACCCCGTCTCAACAATCATGGCATTGTGTGTTTCACAAAGCTGCTATTTATGGCAAGGCTGTTATTCAGACCTGCTTAATCTCTCAAAGAACTAAAAACAGTGTTCTTCATTAGCACTGATATTCTGCAACAGACATTTTAGGATTGTGTCATAGCATTCTTGGACAGACTGAATCTGTCTTGACTGCAACAGGTAGGCAACAAGTTAGGAGTTGCCACTGCTTTGGCATTCATACACTACTGGTCAAAAGTTTTAGAACACCCCAGTGTTTCAAGCCTTTTTTAATTGAAATTCAAACAGTGCAAGTCCAATGAATAGCATTAAACGGTACAAGGACACTGCTGAACTGCAAGATGTTTAAAAATGGTAAGGTTACCCAGAAGTGGAAAATAATTCTATAGCTCCATGCAGGACCTCTGGTATGTGCCCAGTTGGTCAGTTTTGTCCTACAGCAAGATAGTGACCCAAAACATAAGTCCAAGCTCTGCCAGAACTACCTCAGAAAAAAGAACAAGATGGGAAGCTGGAAAACATGGAGTGGCCAGAAGTCTCCAGACTAAAAACCCCTTCTAGCTGCTTTAGGATGAACTGGACAGAAGAGTGAAAGCAAAGCAACCTAGAAGTGCCGCACACTTATGGGAACTTCTGCAACATAGTTAGGAAGAGCTTTCTGCAGAATGAACAATGAGACATTTAACTGCTTGAATTTCAATACAAAAAAACAGAAAAATCGGGGTGTTCTAAAACTTAGTGTACACAATATGGACAAAAAAAACCCTGTTTTTCAAGGTTTGAGCTAGGCCCCTTACTTCCAGTGAAGAGGAATCTTAAAGGGGACATATTGCGCAAAACTCACTTTAGTTATAATAGGTCTATGGGTTATACAAAACATGTTCATGAAGTTCCTTGCACAAAATCACTCCCACGTAAAGAGATCTCACCAGCTTTATTCTTGACAGTTTCAGTCCCTTTCAAAATGAGCCGTTTAAGAGCTCTGTCACTTTTATGCAAATAAGCTGTTGCTGGCCACGCCTCACCCATCCGATGCTAACGCTGCGTGTTTAACACACGTGAAACAGAGGCGCTATCCAGCCCTTTATATTCTACTCTGATTCGGACCTAGAGCAAGATGAACACAACACTTCATGAGTGACTTGCCTTTGCCTGTAGCCATAGCGCTCGGCGTCTTTTGCATGCTCGTAAAACTAGCAGACAAAAATGGCGGATCTTCAACTAATCTAGTGGGTGGGGGCTCAACAGATGAGGGGTGGTTCTATGCAAATCTTCCCATTATGACGTCACAACGGGGGGCCGTCCTAATGGCTCGTAGAAGCATATGATTCCTGACACCATAATCTTTCAATTGATTCACAGAAAACGGATGGATGTTTTTTCACGCTTGGAGTGTTTATAGGAGCAGTAGAGACCCAAATGGAAATACAAAAAGATGCAAAAAGTGAGTTTTGCATAATATATCCCCTTTAATGCTTCAGCAGGCCAAGACATTTTGGATAAAGCCAACTTTGTGGACCCAGTTTGGGGAAGAACCTTTTCTATTCCAGCATGACTGTGCCCCAGTGCACAAAGCAATCTCCATAAAGACTTGACTGGCCCACACAGAGCCCTGACCTCAACCCCATCCAACAACTTTCTGGACACAAATTTCTACAGAAAGATTCTGAAATCTTGTGGAAAGCCTTCCAAGAAGAGCGGAAGCTGTTTTAGCTGCAAAGGGGCACAAACTCCATATTAAGGTCTATATATTTGAATGCAGTGCCTGTTGGTGTAATGGACAGGCATCCCAATACTTTTGTCCATACAGTGTACATTTATAAACATAAATATATGCATTTTTGTATTTTGTATTTTGAACTGTATTTTGAATTTTGAACCTTTTCAGCTAGGCCAATCAGCAAGCCTGCTATCTCTGTCTGACATCTAGCTTTCAATACTGGAGCCAAGGAAATAAATCTGCATCTGGTTATTTCTCTCTGTTTAACCACCAGTTTTCATCTTTCATTGCCATTTTCACCTGGTTTTGTGATAACATATTTTGTTCAAAACCCTAACTTCGAATTTGAAAGAAACACACACATTTGTCAGAATTGTAGTGTGGTTTAATAAAAGATGAATCCTTAATTAATGTATTGAATAAAAATGCTGGAATATTTGTACATTTTTTTAATCGTATCTTTTTTCCCCCAAAATTCTAGGTTGAAGTGAAAGATTTTCACTTTGTACTTTTAGATCTTTCATTATA
>JBBPCX010000011.1:5894771-5905620 GCA_037974365.1 Hydrocynus forskahlii | reverse complement strand
TAGCAATGCAAATTTCCCACTTGTGGGACTAATAAAGGTTTATCTTATCTTATCTTATCCCTGAAGAAACTGCAACTTGTATAATGGAAATGTACCAACAGTATTTTAGTGTCTAGAATAGCTGTTAACATGTGTGTTTAGCATCACAATATACTGAACACATGTCTATTGTCCACAAATTAAATATATGTATTTATATTCCAATATAGCTCAGCTTGCGCCTGTTAAACTGTACAGAGAAACCTTAGCGTTTGTTTCTACAACAGAATTCCTGTTAAATGTCAAGTAAACAGCTAACTGATTTTAGTTTAAATCCAGTTAATGATAAATAACTGTTGCCATTGGGTGTAGGAAAATCTCAGTACAGCAGAGATTGTGTTTTTTTTTTCATTCCACCTGCTAATGTGTATATTACTCTCTTTTGTTAAGCCGTAGAAAAATTACAGACACAAGGATATATAACAAACTTTTAATTAATTTATATAACAAGTCACAAAAAAGAAATGTAATTGTCAGCTGCCATTGATTTTCAGAGATTCAAACTTTGGGAATTGGACAACCATTTTGGTTTCCTTTTCAAAAAAACTGTACAGATCTTTTATTTTAGGAGCATAGTGTATGCACACATGTACACCTTCTGTGGATAAAAATGTTAAAAACAAAGCTCATGCAACCACTGTATACTAAAAGCCAGTTAAATATATACAGCAATTATACATACATTTAAAAATAGAAAACCAACACAGGTAATGCAACACACTGACAAATGCTGCAATGACATTAATACTTGATTGGCAGATTTACAGCATATGGTAGTTGTTGGTTTGTATGGAGCACATGACTTTTGCATGTGAGTTGAGCATACGCCCCAGTCTCATGCTGGGAGCTTGAGCTCATCGCCCTGATTTTGTCACGCTTTAACTGCTGAGCACTTTAAAGCTTTTGGTCAAAATGAGATTACAGTAATGCACAGGATGGCCTTGACGACATCAAACATACCACTCTCTACTTTGCTTTAAAAGGTAGTATATTCATGGTGTGAAGAACGCTCTTCTTGTCTCCCCTTAAAATAGCAACCAAACAGGGCAAATAAGTACAGGTGAGAAGTTAAGATACTTATTAGGCAGATCTCTAAAATATATCAAATGTGTTTTATCTATGCATAGAATTAATTAAATGACAGATCTTTTTGCATAAAAAGCACTGAATGATTGACAGTTGAGTAGTACTTTGAGAGATTAGGCACTAAATAATTCATGGTCTGTCACCTTAAGTGCTAATCAGTAACCAACAGCTGTGCTTCCTAAATCAAGGTGGTTCACATCATCATCTTCAGCACCTCTAGCAACTGTTTTCCTTTCAAAAACCCAACCTTGGTATGTAAGGCAGTGCTGATTATCGTGAATGTGAGATTTTGTTATTAAGAGTTACTCCTGACAACAGTGTAAGCTTACTGTGCTGTCTGATGTACAGTGATACATCTTTAGAGTAAGGGACAGTGCTGTCCACAAAATAAGAAGAGCATTTCCAGGACATCAGGTTCAGTAGAACACCTTGTAACCTCTGTTTGTGCACTTTGTCCTCTGGCTGGCTGGGTGACCACAGGAGGTGTAATGGCTTCAGACAACGGGTGCACCTTATTATCTGCCTTTTTGACGACTGGTGGGTTAAAGGCAGGTAGAATGGAGTTTTTTTCTGCCCAGGACTTAAATGACTGTGTTACAGGGGTCAAATTTGGCTCCTTTTTTGACGGGGTATCAGCATTTCGTCCTTCTGTCTCCATCTCGGAATCACTTGCGTTTGGAAGTTTGAAATAGATAAACTTTGATCCTGATGACTGGGCCGGCTTTTCAAGCTCAGAAGAAGGGAGAGTACTATGAGGAGAGGCCGGGCAAAATAAGGAATATGGAACATCTTCATTCACAGTGTCCTGCTTTGGGTCAACTAATTTGCTCATATTGTTTTCTGTGTTCCTCAGAGATTCCTGTCGTTCTGGGGAGGATTCACAAATCAGCTGGTTTTCACGAAGCAACCAGCGACCTTTGTCAATGAGAACAGCATCTCCAGGTCCCACCTGGGCATTCAAATTAACACAGTGAGGTGGTTCATTGTGGACATCAAAAGAGCTTGTGGCATTGTAGTATGATAAGTCAGTCCTTATTCGTGTTCGACCTTCATGGAAGGAAGCCAGACTGGTGACGTTGGTCCTTCCAGGAGCTTCGCTTTTCCTCCCTTTGGAGGCAGATAGAGGTCTCCTCTCATCTGTCCCTGTACTATTTGGATTACCTTTTCCATAGAGTCTCTCAATAGTTCGTCTGACAAAACCCTTGGCAATGGACAACCGGCTACTGTCATCTTCTCCGCTGGACGTCTCTGGAGTTGTTTGAGACTGGTTTGCCCCACTGTCAGAGGATTCAGCCTGGTAATCAGATGTGTCAGAATTTGGACTGTGTACTTGTTGCCGCCGATTCTGGTTTCTAGTGTTGCTTTTAGCAAGAAACATCTCCCGAATTGACTTTACTCTGTTAACCTGAACAGTTCCTTCCGGCTCTTGTGCCAGAGAGTTGCTTCTGGAATCATAACTGAATGCTAAAGAAGATGAGATGGGTTCTGAGGTCAAGTCCATGTGTGACCGCTTAGTTGTCTTCTTCATCTTTGGTAATTCTTTTGGTGAAACTAGCTGGATGTGCTTCTTACTCTCTCCTCTGATTTGTGTTTGGACCTCAGAGAGACCCTTTACAAACTCATCAATCCAGTCTTGCTCACTAGAAATGAGAGAAACTTCAGTTAAGTCATCTATGTCTGATATGTCTTGTACCTCGGTGTGGGCCAAGATTCTGTTGACTTTGGGTTTATTGCTGTCCACTGCTGCAACTGACTCCATGTTGTTGATGAGCTCGGCAGCTGAATTTTTCTTTTTTCCATTAAAACATTCTGTTTTTTCTTCATGCTCTATAGCTTCTCCAGGTCCACATTCATTTTTCTCCACAAAATGTTCTTGATAAATGGTATAGCATTCTGGTGCTCCCAAGACCACTTGCTCCACCTCAGAATGAATCATTCTCTGGTCATAGATCATTTGTGGCTGCTCTGTGTCATGGTGTGTCATATCCTCTTTCACATGAGGTTCAACATGAATGGCAAGCAAGGTAGCTTGTGTTTTAGGTTGTCCAGTTTCCTTGTCTGTTTTACTGTTTGAGCTTAGTGTTGAACTCACCTGGTCTTCACTTTGCCAACTAGGGAGAAAGGCCGTCATGGTATGTTTTTGGTCTATACTACTTACGGCTGTTGGACTGATTTGAATATTTTCTTCTTTATCACTAACCTGATCTTCAGAAAAGCTCATAAGTTCTTCATCACAGCTGTCTTCTTCTTCTTCTATACTGTATTTCTCCTCTTCAGAAGAGGTCTGTTTTTCTTCACTGGTACTTGGTGACTCCAATGATTTGGGGTGCTTTTCAGTAATCCTACATTCATCAATGTCCCTATGATCCATCTCCTTCTTTGTTGGTTCCTTTCCATCATCAGTATGTAGTACCCCAGGATATTTAAGGTTCTCATCCATAATGGACTTTGCCTTGGCATTGCAGTCCTCACACACGGTCCCATCTTCCATTGCTTCGTTCACAGACTGGGAGGGAGATACGTCCTCTTTGATTTCGAAGTCAAGTCTACAGTCAGCCTGCAATGTTCTCTTTATTTTGGATAATTCCCTTTCGTTTTTGTTAGTTACTACTTTACCAATTTCTTTTTCAACGGTGCTCAATAAATGCGCCATAGAGACATCTGAAATGCCACAGTCTTCAAGGTGTGCTTTAACAGCCTTTTCAATGACAGACTCAACATATGTGTTTACATTTTCTTCAATCACAGAGTCAGGGAAAATGATTGTTTTCTCTCTTGGGAATGAGTCTGTGAAACCATTCATCTTTACCTCTGGGAGTGACTCACTTAGCTTTTCGAATCCATCCGCCTGATTACCTCTCATGCTCTCCTCCTCCTGGGTGCAAAGTGCAGCTAGCTCCTCTCTGACCTTATCGGGAACGCCTAGATCCTCCATGAGTCCCTGAATCACCTCTTCCTCAGAGCATGACTCACTGAAAGACCCACTCCTTGAGGAATCTGGTGTGACACTGTGACTCCTTATTGTTTTGCTCAGTTCCTGGAAACCTTTCCAACTCTGCAGCAACTGAATGGATATTGAGTTTTGCAGAGCGTTTAGACTAGCCCTCAGCTGCTCTGCATCCTCCATGACCGCCATCTCTTTAAGTGTCTGAAGCACAAGCAAAGCCTCCGAGCAGTTCAGGTTCTGAGCTTGGCAGCGTGCATTCAGATTGGCCAGACCGTCCTTCAGGGTCATAACTGAGAGGAAGGCCAAGAGCACTCGAGAAGAGGAGCCAAATGTGGACGCCAAGTGTGAGGAGAAGTCTGGCATGCTATTGGACTTCTCTAAACAAGACCGCTGCTTGTGCTGCCTCACTTCACGGAGTGACTGAATAGAATGGCAGAGCTCCTCAAGAACATGTCTCATATCTGGTCTCACTGCCATTTTGACGGTATATAATTTTTCTGCTTGCAAAACTGTCATTTCTGTAGGAGATTGTACTTGGGCTTCTGCATCTGCCCTCAAAGATGTACATGTATTAGTTTCTGATGTACTAATGTCCCCATGTGTGATGATACTTTGTTGAAAGGTACTTGTGTTTGTTGTATCACTGCTAATTTGTGATTTTGCCAGGGAAACTCTTTTGGATTCGGATAACTTTGTCAGTGAAGACTGTCTAAGTTCCGACTTCTTGTCAGAAATTACATTTGTAAAAAGTGGTGTTTTTTCCGCGTTTTGATTATTAAAGATTGATGCCTTGAACAGTGTGTTGTTTTTGGGTATTTTTTCTACAGAGGGTTGGCTGTGCAGAAGAGTCTTTTCTGAAGAAGTATTCCTAGGAACAGGTGTCTGTTTCATATGACCATTACCTGAAGATGTGTTCTCCAACGATTTCTCGACAGTTTTTGTTTCTGACCTAGAATTTTTTGATTGGGAAGATGTTTTTATATTTCTGGGAACTGGCATTATTTCTTGATTTGAAGATAATTTTGAGAACTCTTGTGATGATTCACTGCATGCTGAACTATTATAAGATGCAACATGGGTGCTTTTTACAGAGACATTTCTTGCCAATGATGTGTTTTCTTGTGAGACATTTTGGATTATTTTCCCAGATAAATCTTCATTCAGTAAGAAACTGTCATCTGAAGATATTTTATCCCACAATTTTTTTTTCAGAGAGAGATTTCTTGCTAATGGAGTTTTCTCTAAACTGCTACTTGGTAGGGACTTTGTTTCTGTTGCAAGTTTGCTAGTAAATGTGTCCTTTTTTGACGTGTTTGCTCGTGAGGAAATTCTTTCTGGAGAGGAACTGCTGGGTAAAGTTTCCTTTGGGGATAATAATTTTGTTAAAGACAGATTTTCAGGGGATGGCTTATTATCTAAAGAAACACAATATGGTATATCCTCCTTTGATGTTCCTCTAGACTCCCTAGGCTCACAGGTTATGTCTGATACTTCTGAAGAGGGCTGTACCTCCGGAGATGTCAGAAAGGTTGTTTTTTCTTGTAGCTCTTCGGTAGACAGCGCCTGAGTCTGGTCATGTTCACTCTTCTGCAGCCAAAGCTCAACATATTCTTTGAAGACTGAGGAAGAAGAATGTAGAGCTGGAAGGGAGATGCTTTCACTAAGCTCCCGTGTTTCTCTCTGAAAATCGCGCTCCTCGTGCATGGATGTCTGCCGTATCAGCGTACATTTATTAGCTGATGCATATAGCAGGTCTTTCTTTGGTGAGGATGAACTTTTATTTAGTTTCCTGTTGAACATGTCTGCTTGAACAGGATCTGTTTCATTGCCACACTGTTCTTTGTCAGTTGATGATTCATTTAGACTTTGTACCGTCAACTGAACAGGACTGCGTAACATTGATGGAATACTTCCTTGACGATTGGATGGATTGTTTCTTCTTTTTAGAGGCTTGTGAACAGCTTTTGACCGGTAATGTTCAGCACGTCTCCTAGTTCCAGTTCGGCTGAAAGCGTCAGCTCTTATTTTCTTTATTTCTTTCAGGGTGTCAGTTTTGTTCTCTTTCCGCTTTTGTTCAGGAGCAGCAATTTGGAAGATATGATTCTTTTTCACAATTACTCTCACCGGTTTTCTTCTCTTGCTGGTGTCAGCTGTTGAGATCATCTTGGGTTCTGAAGGTTTTGGAAATTCCGTGACAGAACTACTAATTCCTGACTTCCTGATTCTGATTTCTTGAGTCATATCTTTTTCGCATAATGCGTGGTCTGACTGAAACAGGTTTTCCTGTCTTTTGAGAGACCCATATGTACTAGAGGCCCTAGGATCAGATTCCACATCCTCACTGGAGGAGTACGCTGTTTTTTCAGAAGATGCAGGAAATGCAGCGTCAGACGACACTGGCCGAGCTCCAGGTGAACTGTAAGTGTTCATACCCTGCATGCAGAGCTGTGTGTTGGCAAAGAAATTCTCCTGGCAGGTCTGCTGTTCATAGATGTGGAGCACTGTCTCGTGGACCTCCCCTTTGTCCTGCAGTTGCAGAATCTCTGCCGATTTGTAGCTGTTGGACTGCAGTTGTGATGTGGTTGAATTCAGTTCAGAGGGTAGGTTACTCCGGGGTTTAGGTACAGGGCGACTTCGGCACTGCCGTATCATACAGTGCTCCTGCTTTATCTCCCCGTTACTTGTCTCTTCCTTGTAGGCATATGATCCCAGCACATTCTCCTGAATCTCAGTTTCTGTGACTTTCACAGTGCTCCCAACAGATTGTTTTTGCTGAACTTTACACCACTCAGGGGTCGAGGGAAGGGGCTGCTGGGTCTCTGTTACCATCATGATGTGCCTTCCTGGCTCTATCTCTCTATCCCTTTCCTTATGGAAGGCATGTTCTTCAGGGCAATCCTGAATTACCTCTGAGTCCAGAGGGTCAACATCAGACTGAATGTTGTCAGACAAGGGTACACCCAGATCAGAATGCAATTCAGAAACAGTCTTCATTTGACTGGCCACGCTGGAGCGACTAAGCGTGGTTGTCCAGTGAACTGTCTCTTCTTCTTTAATAGTTAGACGCACCCTCATCTCTACAGTCATGCTGCCATCCTGGTTGACCCGAAAGGACTTTTCAATGTCATCTTCAGTTGGCATGTGGGTGTCCTCCTCACCATCACCATCCAGGCAAGCGATTGTGTCTGTTTCTGCAACAGATTCTAGCAACTGACCAGTCTCCATTTCTACAGAACCAGTGGGGATACTTGGGTAGTTATATGCGCTTCCTGCAAAACTGTTCTGTATCTGATTTACAATGTAGCGCTCTGAAGATGGTGAAAATGTACGAGATTTGGTGCTACTTGTCATGGGTTTCTTTTTTCCTTTAGAGGTTATTGTTAATCATTAGTTTTTGGATTACCATAAATATTTTCATAAAGGGAAAAAGAGGACAGCATTTTACCAGAAGCAGATATGAAATGCAACAGTTTGATTAGTCCACACGGGGCAGCAGGAAAGCATTGACAGGAAAAAAAGAGAAAGGGAAGAGCCTGAGATTAGAGAAAGTAAGCATATGAACCAGTTATGAAGCATGTTACAAGATGTAGGTCATAGTAGGTATTACTGGAGCTATCAGAGCCAGATAATCTCAACCTTAGACAGTCATACCTACATACGGGCCAGTGGAGCATTAGAAACATTAGACAGTAGAGCAGATGAGTATTGAAGAAAAATCTAAATTGCAGAAGACGAATCAGTTCTGAATTTCACGTACTGTTTTTTCAGTGTGTCTTAATCTAATCTGCACAAAATGATTTTTAATGGTAGACTTAATACAGTAATTTGTGGCACAAAACTGCCAGAATTGTAAAAGAGATGTTTTACAATAATGTTTCAGACTTACGAGACACAGGATGCAGCCGTCCTACGCTTTTGGCTGGTAACCAAGTTGGAGCAGAAGGTTTCTGAACATCATAGTTTCCTTTTCTGAAAGGCTCACGTCCAGCAGCTACCAATACCCCCGAACTCAAGATCAGAGCGGGAAGTCCGTCCACCTGCAATACCACAAATTATCTTCATTTTTATCAAACTCATCATAATTACCTTTACAGATGACTTATTACAGTGTAATGATCCAGTGATATTTACTACAAAAACATCATCCCTAAAGGTAGAAATGATTAATTGTATATTTTCTATTCATTCTCTGTATTAATTCTCATACTCCTGCTCACATAAAGCTAGTTGTCAGTGAGTAGAGATCTCACATATAGAGTATATGTGATTGGCACTTCAGGTACTGCCCCTGGATGCAGTGCAGTATAATAGGATGAGATGGCAAAGAGGCTTAATGCCTCTGGGTGATGGGTTTTTTGTAAGCCCCTCTGTGTTATTTATGTTCATAGCTGCTAGAGACAAGCTAGCAATATACAAGGTAAAATGCAGTAAAACCAATGGACCCACTCTTGCCAAGTATTTAAATTAATCTCATACATAAAGTCATGATCATATTTGGTCCAACCCAAAGTCTCCTTCTCACCTATAGTAAACAAAAGCTCAGTTTGGGTGGCTTGTTTCCTAGATAAGTAACAGGTAGTGATAAGGCTGACGATGAAAATTACTAGCCAGAAAATTACTTTTGTAAGACTAAATAAGAGTAAGAGCACAATGGCTGGATATTCAAACTGACAATAGCACTGCAACTCCGCTTTCTAATTTAATAATATCTTAATTCCAACTAGCACACTACTGCAGGAAGAAGCACTGAAGGCAAAATTTTAAGATGGCAAAAAATTAGTTAATTCTGAATCATAACCTAAAAACTCCAACCAATCTGATTAAAACTAAATTGTTCATCATGACCTTCACAATGCTTATAACACAGCTTTGGAAAAAGCTCATAACCAAAAAAAAACACCAATAATTTAAAAATAATCCATTGAACACGAAACCTACCAGAGTTGTCAGAGCAAGCATTAAGTCATTCAAGGAAAGGATTAAGTAGAACTAGAATTAAGTTTATTCTCTGCAAGTTTTAGTCAGAAAGAATCTGTGTTTGCTGCATGTCAACAAGAGGTTAATTTCGAACACAGTCCATTTCTATGTCCCATAATCAAGTATTACCAAGAGTTACAGAAATATTCCTCTACTGTCCAGTCTGTTTTCCTGGACCATGTTTCTTTCTAGAAAGTTTATTTAGAATACTGGGCAGTACAGGACTCAGCTTAATCTCTGTCTGGGAAGCTGATAGTAATTCATATGAAATTTGTTAAGAACTGTAACAGTTTAACTGGCGTTCTTATGTTAAACTCTATGCTGAAACTTTGGTGGCCTGTGTTTTCAACTATTAAAAACTGTAAATCACTTCATTAAAAGGTGATGGAAACCAAAGCAGAGTTGAGGTTGACACTTGGAAACAACAAAAGACAAAAAAAGATGAAATGGTGACAGACATCTCACCCTTCTTCCTTCTGGTGTGTGCAGCTTCAACACAGGGAAGCACATGACCTCAGATACATGATCCAGCAGTGCCTCAAACGAGTGTGTGGTTCTCTTTTGCAGCAAAAGCGTATGCTTCACTTCTGGATCTCCGTTGCGGAACACTACCAGTCGCTTGGGTGTGGGCAGCAGGGCTGCCTGCTCATTCCGCCTGGCCCTGCGAGAGCTGCGAGGACGAGGACTCGTTCGCTCTCGGGTAAAGCGCCTGCTGCTGATTGGCCGGGCATGGTACCACGGTGGTGGCTTGCGTCGTGCACGCTCCAGGTCAATGGGCTTCACAGTGCGTTTGTCAGAGCAGATGTAGGAATGCCCATGTTGCAGCTGGTCTAGGGAGCGGACTGTCGTGTGGCCACGTGGTGTAGTGATAGTGCGAACTCCAAAGGGCAGCGGAACGCGCTTCGACAGGCTGTCCAATAGGGCCTCAAAGGTCTTAAAAGTTCGGCTGTTGATGACCACAGGTAAACCACTGAACTGCGCATCGCCGCTTTTGTAGAAGCACACGTGCTTTGAGGCAATAGGCTGACTCATGTATGGTTGCCGGGATGTCATCAAAGTATGGATGCTGCCAGAGGACTGAGCCTGCGGTGGGAATTTCCGCACTGCTGGAGCTTCATTCATAATGTCACTGTAATGGAGCACATGAGAAGAGAGGGATATGAAAGACAAAGGTGAGAAAACAGGGTTAGTGGTGTAGTGGTGGGGTAGCTGGTGGCCTAGTGGTTAGGGAGTTCCCCCTGGGATCAGAAGGTTGTGGGTTTGAATCCCAGGACTGCCAGTGGCACCACTGAGGTAACCTTGAGCAAGATACTGTCTCTACACACAGCTCCCCGGTTGGTGGCAGCCCACTGTTTCACTTGGTGAATGGGTTAAATGCAGAGAAAGTGTGACTATAAGGGGCCACTTTGCTTTAGACCCCACAATATTTGGCCTGGTTAAGCTTCTTTGAGAAACGATTCAATGCATCATGAAATTTTGATTTTCATCACAATTAGATTGATTTATGATGCTAATTCATTTTTTCATACTAAAAAGAAGCTGTTTACATAGTACGCAGTATCAAGCTTTTTGACAAATTTACAAAACATTTACAGCAGTCTGACATTTTTATTTTGACAGCAAGATTATTAATTATAATCAGTTTAAAATTCCAAATTTGTTGCAGTTCAATCAAGCTCAGATCACTGTATTAACTTCCTCTGAATGGTCGAGGCCATAATACCTGAAGCAGATGCGCAGGCTGCAATAATCGCCCTTTTCCTTCTTCTCCGCCTCAAAATCATGGTGTTATTTGGCGAA
>JBBPCX010000011.1:5884625-5894671 GCA_037974365.1 Hydrocynus forskahlii | reverse complement strand
GTTAAAAATATTAACGCGTTATTTTTTTCTGTGATTAATTAATCTAATTAACGCGTTAAATTCCCAGCCCTAAAAAAACGTGTAAACAGAAGGTAAAAAAATCGGATATAAGCAACAAATCAGAATTGAGCATCAAGACCTGCAGTGTAAACAAGGCCTGAGAGTGCTGCAGACTGACAGAACATCTTTGATGCCAGGTGTTGTTTACTGCCTGACTCTGCCAGATTAAACACAGTCACGACATCAAGCAAGAAAGACAAGTCAGTCAGACTCTTGAAATGCAGGGTTTCTCAATGTAGATGGAACATTCACTAAACTAACAGTCGTTCCTTTAATGCTAAAGTAATGCAGGTAAACCAAATTAAATCTATCCCAAGGAAATACATGTTGAAAAAACTTGATGATACAGGATACTGCTAATAATAAACAACCTTACTCACTATCCACTTAAACTTGAAAATAGTAATTTCAACAGTCACAAGAATTTGTATATCTTCGTTTTGTTTTGTTTTTTTCATGATTTAGTCGACACACTGTCATCTTCATCTCCTAGCATATGTTTTAGATTCTTCTCAGAGACTATATACCATTGGTGGACATTACACAATGTTGTTAGATAAACACAAGAGTTATGTAGCCCACTAACAACCCCCTAAGTGGGCTGGATATAGACTCACCTCAGGGAAGATTACCAGGGCAACAACTGCAATTAACTGCATCTTCAAATAACTGCAAAATAAGAAAAGAAGCTAACACACAACTGTTATTATTCTTCAAGGGAAACACGCCCTGAAAGCATTTTCACACTCACCAGAATTCCCATATTGAGTAGAAAGTTACGGTAGAGCGATTGCCCCCTCATGCTGCGCTGTGGAGCTCCGTGATGGAGACTGAGTTATTCTGGGCGATGGCTTCAGCATTAATTTGCTTAATCTTTGCTCACTACTAATCCCGGCCACACTGAGGAGGGCCTTCTTTAGGTGTGTGTGAGTGTGGTAAAGTTGTGTGTGTTTCTGCGCATGAATGCCGACAGCGTTCAGGAGGAATAAAAACTGTTGTGCAAATTTAAGTCAGCACCTTTATGATGTGAATAAATAAACAGTTATGAACTGACATATAGTTTGAGCCTAAGTTATGTACCTAAGAAGTTATTTGTGTACAATAAACGTTGTTATATGTAACATAAGTCCAAGTATAGAGCTGAGTATACGTCTAAGCATAGGCCTGAGTGTAAGTCTAGGTATAGGCCTGTCACAAATATTACATAATTGCCTGATCACAACTCTTTGAGATGAAGACAGTTATTGTAGCTAATCAGTTATTTGCCGGTCAGCAGGTTTCGCAAACTCTGTCAGACCAAGCAGAATGTGAATTTGGTGTGTTTTTATGAGTTGAAAGAAAAAAATACGAAAATAGAAAGCAAGAAGAACATTCACCTGAGACACATCTTGAATCTCAGTGCTACGACACATTCATAGGATAGTTCCAAATAATGTTTGTTTATTTGTTAGCTAAATAGCTGATGCTAACAGACTCTGAGGAGAAACATGTAAATAAGACAAAAGTCCTAATAAACAGTACTGACTATGGTTTTCACAACTCTTTATGCTCTGAGCAAAAATCTTGGATTTTAGTGAGTTTCCTCTTATTTTTCAAAGTTGGAAATGTGATATCGGGGATATTCCAGTTGAAATTTCCAGTTTCTCCATTTAACATGTATATCGTGAGCTTGATTACGTACCCATGATTCTGTGTAGCTGTAGACATCTGTATATGTGCACAATACTGTAGGGGATCTTTTCATGTTAGTATACCATAGAGTTGGCCACAAAGTACAGCTAGCTGGGAAACGGGAAAGCTAATCAGCCAGTTTGGCCACTAAAGGATTGTAAAAATTGGAATAAACAAAACCGTAAAAGTTGCACAAATAAACAAAAAAGGACAAGGACGATTAAATTCTAATCACAATGATTTATTATGGCAGCTAATCATCAGTTAAAATTTTATGACCAGGCCTAGAGTGAAGTACCTGTTACTACTCATAAAGCTCTTGTCACACTGGCCCAACTTTGTGTTTCTGTGTTTTAGAACCAGGTGGCCACTGGGTCTTTGCCTAATCTCATTGTGCACGCTTAATAAGGATAAGGACACCATGTGTGAGTTGTGTTGTGTGTTTTGTTTGTTGTGTGGGAGAGGGGGAAAAAGCAAGGAGACTATCTTCACAGGATTATTAAAATAATTATAAATTCGTTTATTTATTCATTTTATTTAAAGGCACCTTACAAACAAATAAACAAGAGCCAGATAAAATGTACAAGAAGAGGAAATTTATTAGCGCTTTAACCAGCTGATAAAAAGGAAGATCTGAGAGTATGGGAAGGTGTGTAGATGTGTAGGAGGCCAGAAAGGGACAGGTGTGAAATGTAATGAAGAACTTTCAGTATTAAAAGAAAACCTTAAAAAACATTATCATATTTAACAGGAATCCAATGAAGTTTGAAAAGAACTGGAGTGATGTGTTCTGTGGCAGTGACTCTGGTAAAAACACAAACAGCAGAATTCTGAACCAAGTGAAGGCCGGCAGGAGCCAGTGGGGGAGCTCGGCCAATACACAGCAAATTAGATGTTACCAAAGCGCATACAAGCATGACATCGCCATCAGGCATGAGGAACAGACAATGATGATTTACATTAATGAGGTGGAAATATGCAAACCTGGTGACAGTGTTAATGTGTGCTTTGAAAGAGAGTGCTGTTGAGGATAACACTCAATTCTTAACTTGAGAAAGAAGAAAAAACTAGAGAACTGTCGATCATTAGAAAAAAAACTGTTAGGTTTGACAACAGTAGACTGTATATGATGATTCTGAAATGTGTCAAAAAGTGATTATGGTGGCAGAATAATTCAAAACGTTTGCTTAAATATTATGTGGTCTCGTTCTGACAATATTAAGCCAGAAGTCAAAATCTCCACACAGAATTAAATCAGGTCAACACACAAACATACTTATACAGTACGTACACTGTTTGTTACACATGAACAACACACACACACGCAGGGAGACATACAGGGGTGCCTGCTGTAAGGTTGGTTTAAGGCAAAGAAAGATCAAACAACCGCCACTACCCAAGGGAGCCATGATGAGTGGGAATGTGCACATGTTCCATAAGTGTGTCTACATCGGGAAAGAATGCTGGACCTGCAGGAACTGAAGAAGTTTGGAATGCCGGTGTGGTCTCCTGCCTAGTCCGAACCATTCCCAAAACAAAACAGAGAGGAGGAATGCCAAACATCCAGCAGAGCCGCTTTCACCTTCACTGATAAGAAACTACAAGCGCGCGTGTGTAAGAGTGATCTGCAATTAATGTGATGGGAAAAGAGTGTCCTCTCTTTGCTTTATCAGCAAAAGACCCGCAGCTGTAGACACACACGTGACAAATATTTTTACTCATAAGCTCTGCAGTACTGAGATATCTGGGTAGAATGTGAGTGTGTGTGTGTGTGGCTGCTGTGTGACTATATTTAACCCTTCAGTGCAGTCTCGGCGCCGGCACCAGATCCCTGAGCACTCTCTTACTGAGAAACTATTCGGGACACATTTAGGATGAAATAAGGGATAGGTTTGATATGTGAAACTTGTGCATGCACACACACACACATGCACGCTCAAAACAACAAATGACATATTCCTCCACTAACTATGACTGTCTGCGCTGAAGTTTGAAAGCGTTTAGAGTTTAATAAAGCGGTACAAGTGTTCAGACTCAGGCCCAATGATCCAGAGTGCCCTGGGGCAGAACAAGGAGACTTTGATTCGTATTCAAGACGTGTGACATATACAACACACACGCACACACACATGCACACACACACACACACACACACACGCACTCTCAAAAAACAAATGATATTTTCCTTCTCCCATAAGCTAACCTCATTTTCTGTCCCTGCGCCCAATTCTCTAAGACTCCAGATGATCTTTTGAGTGGCCAAACCCTGTGAATGGTTGAACTGGGAGTCAAAAACTGATGGAAGGAGAACTCCTGGTTTTTCCAGATCGTTTTCTTTTTAAGAGGTGGGTGTGCGGAGTGGAGGAAGCAGAGATTCCAGGCCTAGGGTTGACTCCTGGCAAAACACTTCCTCCTGCCCGGCTCCCTGCTGCTCCGGGTCCTGACCGCTCTTCCACTGGAATTCCCGTCCAGGCTGCCCTCCCAACCCCACACCATGCCAGCCTGCTAATCTGCCCGGGTTATCCACAGGTCTTTCCTCGGAGTGAAGACACACACATACACACACAAAAAGATACACACACGGCACCAAAAGCATGCTCACCAGTTAAAAATAGGTCTAGACAAAGATGTATACCTCAATTGAAACATAAAAGCTCAGACAGCATAGATAAATGTTCCTAGACGCACACACACATACACCCACTTTTGTGTCACAAGGAAATAGCCATCCAACTAGATTTCTAAAGAACAATAGTCTCACCTTTAGCTTACTCACCATAAATCTAACCTACACACATACACACACACACACACACACACACACACACACACACACACACACACACTCACACACACTCAGCCCCTCACTCTTTCCCCATCAGCTCACGTCCTCGCGTGTGGAAAACCCCCAGAGTTTACCAGTGATGTCCTTTGTGATTAAAATACACCAAAAGTCTATATTTCTTAGTATCCTGATTCTGAAAATATCCACAGTTCATTAGATGATTAGACCACTGTGTCTACCACTGCCAGTTCTAATTTGTCAGTTTTGTTAGATGAACCCATTTAAGCCCACTGGTCTCTACTGTCTCTGCATTTTTGTTTTGAGATTGTGAAGCTCTTATGATAATGTTACTTTTCTTTTTTTTTTACTAAAAGACAGACTATAAATTATATTATATACAGACTTGATCTAAACCATTTATGTTCATAAAAATGAACATTTTTATGTTAATGATCAGAGAAGAAAATGTTAGAATATAGATGCCACTACTTTAAGTCTTGAAAAGGTCTATTCCTAACATTTATTTTATGTTTTGCCACATTGACATCAGACACCCGACATAAGTAAACATGACCATGGATTACATGTTGGATTACATTTAATGTTGATCATTCTTACTATGAATTGTTTTCTTTCATTTCATCAAAATGTCACCTCTGTTAATTTTTACATACTTTACTATTTATGATATCATTAACTGGGGCTAATTGGGGGAGTCCTAGCAATCAAAAAAAAATTTCATTTTAGTTTTTTAAAGGCTTTATACTATAACACAAAAAGGAAGTAAAGGATGACACAAAAAAGCGTAACAACTTTTTTACTTAAATGTGGTTCCTATAAAAAAAAAAGAGCAGCAGCTATAATTTAACACATAGGAGATACTAAATCATTATAAACTGCAAAATGCTAATTTGAAATCAGGAATAAATTTACATTATTAAAACGCACTAATCTCAAGTCCTGGACTTTCAGCAGTATTTCATAATGAGTAGACTCAAGCAGAGCACTTGGAGGAAAATTCAGAATACAGGGGGTCCTCGTGTTAGGACACAGATCCGACAGTGATGTAATCCGAATTTCGGTGTTAGTCGAAACACACCCTAGCCTCAGTCACTTACCAATCCTAACACAGCTGTAAAATGACCTGCGCTTTTAACAGTCCAAAATGGCGTAGGTGGGCGTCCTGGGGGGGACGCCAACTCTGTCACTCATACGTATTACTGCGTATTCTGCGTATTCTTCCGACGTTGGCAACCAAACTAGTTATGGGAGTGAGCACCGTAAACTCGAAACATCTCATGTCGAGACTGTCGTAGCCCGAGGACCCCATGTAACCGTGAAGCTTATTTTAACGCATTAACATAATGCTGAAGAGCTCCCACTGAAGTAACCTCTGTTTTCCTGTCCAGAATCTCTGAAATTTTGGCAACATAATCTGGCTTTATCTATCTTGACCCCTTCCTGCTATGTATCTGTCCGGCACACATGATAAACTGCTTTGCCGACTACATTAAAACCAAAGGATTAAAAACATTAACCAAATGTTTTCCCCAAATTAAATGAAAACGTGTTCTCAGACATCCAACCAAAAAGTTCTTCTCTCAACAACTTGGCGGTGTCACCTCCGTAAAAAAAAAAGATAAATGTAAAGATTTCTAACACAGACATATATTTTAATTTATAATCTATACATTTTTAATTTATACATTTTCCAACGCAGTTTATGAACAAGCATATAATTTATGTGATGAGGCTCTCGAATGAATAAAACTGAGTAAAACATAACATGTGACTTTAAGTAGAAAAACCTGCAGCTAAACTGACGGTTTTCACGTATTTTAGGGCCAGGTGAATTTCTAGTGCTTGAGTTTGACAGCGCGCGCGCGCCCTCTGGCGGGAAAATCCACTAACACTCACCTGCGTTAGGTAACCCTGTTTACTGTCTCTGAAAACAAACTTCGTATGGTTTTCATCTTTTATTGGCCTTAAATAAAATAAAATGTTTGTATATTACATGTATTAAAGCTGAAACTCTTGTTATGCATACAGAACTCACCTAAATGTCGTTTGCCACTCTAAATCGAGGAGTCTTATCTAAATTGATCAGGCTGCTACTGTGCTAATGACTAGCTCAACAGTTCAGCTCTGAGAAACCTGCAGTCTTTTTATTAGACATTGGGAATCTCATAGACGAGAGTAAGTGATCGACAGTTGCGATGTTCTGGCTTACCTTCTGACACTTTTAAAGTTTTTATTTCTTTTTTAAAGGTTTCATTTCTGTGTCCTTCATTTCTCTTAGTCTGTAAAAAAGTAAATACTGAACTCCAGACATTTTATTTAAGGATTGGCCTTAAGTGTCATTCCATTCGATGCACGTGGCATTCCATGGTGCGGGTGCCAAATGGACATGTTCATTTTTTATGTTAGAAAAAAACCTTTTTTGGTTATAATTTGAAATTATTTTTTATCTAAAGATTTCCCACCTCTGTAAACGTTTTAATGGCAGTATTAAGTCCAGCCCCATCGTAAGGAGGCGTTACGATCAGGGGCTGGATGACTGTACTGTAAAACTGAGGTCAGTTTTTTAGACAGTAAATTACATGACTTTTTTTGTGAATGTTCCAAAAGAGATGATAAGGAAAAGATGGTTTACTCTGTCTACGGGATTCGTAAGATAAGCTTGGCACAGAAACCTTGTAGCAGGATGCAGAAAAACAGTAAATTAAACGTTAACACATTTACCAGCATTTTTAGCTCCCCTGACGGGTTAAATGCTGACTCTTCCTATTTATCACGTCAGTTTAATTTGGCAGTATATTACATATGTATAATCAGCATGACAGGGTGGAAACAAAAAACTCAAGACAGACAAATGATTGTATTTCTATCAAATTCATTGTTCTTATATTCAGATAATATACTTTGTACGAATGTGAAAACAGACATAGCAAATGAACATGGCAAATGGCTGATGTCAGTTCAGCTTTCATTTAGTAATATTTGTGACAGGACTTCAATGGTAGTCTATATGGACATATAGAAATGACAACATTCTTAAGACAATGACAAATTAAAACATATCTTTTTCATGTTCAATAACAAATCTTCATCAAGCACCATGTTAATGAAAAACTTTAATGAATATAGTTAAGTCTGAAAAATATTTGGCAGCAGATTATTGTCCTTTATACACTGCGACTCAGATTGGCTCTCTTTTCATGAAGTAAGGACAGTAAAGTTCAGAATGCTTTAGTGGATAATTTCGGGTTAAGGTGGACATCTATCTAAAGTACACATCAGTTTTACAAGATAGCTTTCATGCCCTGATATCAAAGTCCAAACTCTTTAAGCTGTCATGGTGGAAGGCTTCTTGTAGAGGATTTCTTACAAGCTGACCATCACCCCCCCCACCCCACCCTGGAATAGATTCAGCCAGTCCCCCACCACTGAAAGCGATCAAAACCAACAACTGCAGTGTGTGTTTATGCTCGCGTGTCTGTTCCTTTTCTGCTCAGGTGCAAATGTGGAACTTGAATGATAAACAGGAACATTGCTGTGACCCTGTTATGAGAGGTGTGTGGGAATACACACACGCACATGCACGCACACTCACACACACACACGTATATGTATATGCTGACAAAGGTGTCTGACCTGTGTTTTTTTCTGCCCTTTCTTCTTTATTTAGTTTTATTTTGATGTATTTTTATTTAGGAGGAAATCCTTCTGTCTTTCCCAGAGAACTGGAAGCGCTGTGAATTTTAGAGAACTTGGTTTCCTGAGCAAATGAGGATGTTCCCAGCTAATCTTTCACAGGGTAAGTAGCCTAGACAGTCCCCTTGCTGAGGAAATGCAGACAGGTGCTCTTGGAAACTTCCACAAATGCTCCAATATTAAACACAATGAACCACGTTCTTCTTTTTGTTCTGAAATATTTCACCGACAGTCTGCAAAACAGAACCTATTTTTAAGATGTTCCAAAACTACTGTACTGCTGATGCAGTGAACTTTTATATGGGAATAAGAGGTTAGAATAATTGCGTCATTAAGACACCAATTTAAGTGGCTGATTACTATATATATATATATATATATATATATATATATATGTACACATATACATGTGTATATTATTTTCTACCTGTTACTTCCCAAATCTCAGATGTATGTGATTTACAAGTAAAACTGATATTATATTGTTATTTATACAATTTAGTAGAAACAACGTCCTAAGTACAGACTGAATTTCTTAAAAATGGTCATTTTAGCTCACATGGGTTACTTTTCTCACCTGGAAAAGCTTCTTATATAACATAATAACACCACCACATGTGTTTTATTTTGAGACATTTGGCAGGAAAGCCAGGGTAGCACGGACACCTGAAAAGCTAATTTAGGAACAGCTCCAGTAACATGTTGAGTGATGGCTCTCACTATATGCAACCGGTTTCTGAACCGTATGATGACTCGGGTTTATCTGTGGATAATATTGGTACATGAGTAATCTATAGCCATTAATTGAGTAAACACAGTCTTAAATAGGGCCAAACACTGGAAATTGACTAAACTGAATAACAAACTACACATACCTTTCAAAAATTCCAAAATTTGTATATGGAACTATAGTGTGGCAAACATGCATATAAAGGCGTTCATTAAAATCATGCAAACAAAAGCCTATTCAGACAACAGCCTTTGAAACAGAAAAGTTCTCACAAAACCCTTACCTCACTGGAACATTTTAAGACTGTGTGTGTAAGCAGGACTGATATATATATACTCGTAAGGGTCAAATCTGTGAAAATAGCTTATTGTGTCAGAGCTCGGAGCGCCGATCAAGTGTGAGTTTATATTTAGAAGCAGCACAACTGGACTGGGTTTGGGAAAGCCGTGCCTATGAAAGTGATAAGGCCAGGGAGGAGATTCATATTCCAAGGATTATAAAACCCAGTCACTCACACATACATTCAAATACACATGCACCCACACACACACACACACACATTCCGTTTCAGACAGGAGACGCCCTGTCCACTGCAGCTGCCTCTGATGGACACTGTGTCCTTCACTTACAGAACTTGAATGTAAAAGACTGTAAAAGACTTTACTGTCCTTTTTACCAGTGTTAGCTGTTATCATAGTCATAGTTGTCTATCAGGGCTGTAGACAGATACTTTAAATACTTACATTAGTAAACACGTGATCTAACTCATCCGTACTAGCATGTGAATCCATAGCAGCATACAATGGAAGGGAGTTGCCTAGAATTACCTACATTTACTGAAATGTTTCAAAAGACCCTGAGAAGCACGGCAAATATATTGTGCTTCAAAGTAAACAGTGTACAATGATTGGTGTAATAAAGTGTAATCGTGCACTTTTTGCGTTCATTTTGTTTGTCTGTGTGTTTTTAATTATTTGTTTTTTTGGTCTGTTTTATTCATACTGAATAGACTTTCTAAACTTTTTTCCTTTTCCACACTTGCTCTTAGAAAAGGATTCACATATTTGAAAGATTATATTATATATA
>JBBPCX010000011.1:5822061-5839154 GCA_037974365.1 Hydrocynus forskahlii | reverse complement strand
GCTCGGACCTGGACTTTGTAAAGCTGCTTTGTGACAACCTGGTTGTAAAAAGCGCTATAAAAATAAAATTGAATTGAGTTGTCTCTGTGTCTCGGTGCAGTCATAACAGAAGCAGTTTCCTCAAGGATCAATAAAACTTTCTGATTTTGATTCTAATGCTCTTGCAGCTGAAAGCAATCAGATCCTCACAACAATGTTCTAACATCTAACGCAATGTAAGGCATTCACAGAAGAGCAGATGCTGTAAATGTAATTAACGTGGGACAAAGTTCCTATTAACTGATTTTAGGGAAAAATGATTAAGCAGGTATACACAGTTTGATTGTTTAAGCATATATTGTTTTAAGATTTTGTTAAATTCATTGAAGGATAAGAAGCCCCATTTTGCAACACTATACATAAATAAAACCAGAAGCCAAAGGTTATGGCTGCAGTTCCATTCCGCACATATCAGAAGACAAAAACCTAAGTGCTTTGAGAGCTATTATTATTAATCTGCGCTTACTGTAGTAATACTCAAATAATATCAAATCACGGTATGTGTGGCAGTTTATTTAATATTAAAGCCATCGTTTTCAATTACTAATTTTCACTTGCACATTTCATGTTTTACTCTGATGAAACTACAATTGACATGACTTTTACAAGTATCCCTTCTGTACATACCACCACACAGCAACCAGTCACATGTAGCTGAAGAGCCAATAGCTTTTGCGGATCATTCAGTTAACCAATCAGAGTACACTTAAACTGAGGAGGCGGGATTGAGGGCGGGACTTCCTGTGTGATCAACGTTGTGGTGGGCGTTTTATTGGCCCCGAACGCTGATCCAGGATCAGAAAACTCCATTACGCAGTCGCGATGAACTGATAAGAGGTGAAACCATAGACTGGTTTGAGACCTGCTGGTTATGTCAGCACGGGGCATTAGCGTGAAGGGTCACGGTGCGTGTTTTAACTCTGTGCGCTGGGCTGCAGTAGACCTGGAGGGGGAGAGAGGTGTATCAGTCTGGCCGGTGTGTTTTTGGGGGGTTTATGTCCAGTGTCACTGCGCCACGGCTGTAGTTCCCCGTGTCTGTGCTGGCAGGGCGGGTCGTGGTGGTCCAGGTCCTTCTTTCTCTGGGTGAATGTGAAGCTCCAGTCCGTTGCATGTGCGGTAATAACATGTCAGCACCGCTGCCTGCGATAGTCCCAGCAGCCAGGAAAGCAACTGCGGCGGTAAGTGAGGGTGTGTATACACACCACTGCCTCATTGTGTGTATACACACCTTCTGCTCACAATTATTCTCTGTATTTAACACATTCATAACACACTCTATTTAACACAGTGGGCAGCCCCGGGGAGAAGTGTGTGGGGACGGTATCTTGCTCAAGGGTACCTCAGTGGTGCCACTAGTAGTCCTAGGATTCGAACCCACGGCCTTCTGCTCACAAGGGCAACACCCTAACCACCAGGCCACCAGCTGTGTGGATGATTGTGGGTGGCGGAAGTGGGTTTCCACTAAACAGCAGTTTCTTAACCCTGCCCTCCTGAGCCTTCACAGAATTTTACCCTCACCTGTCTCCCAGCACTCCTGCACCAGGTATATTTATTGTTTTTAATGTGTTGCTTTAGAGCAGGGCTGGGTTGACAACCAAAGACGTGCCTCCTGGTTAGGGAGTTGCCTCTGCAATTGGAAGGTTGTGGGTTCTAATCCCAGGACTGCCAATTGCACCGCTGAGGTACTGTGGAGCAAGGTACTGTCCCCACACACTCCTTCCTGGGTGCTGCCCACTGCTTCACTTGGTGAACGGGTTAAATGGGGAGAAATTTGTACTGTGTGGTGTGTTCACATATGACAAAAAGTCACTTTACACTCATTGTAGGTGCATTATTATAGGGAATAAATACAATGACAAATATGTATGTATGTATGTGTATTATGAGGGTGGGCAATATGGGAAAAATATGTTGTCACAGTCTTTAAAGGCATTTTGTCCATATGCTAATTTTGTAGGTGCGTTATTGTAGGGAATATGTTTATATCTTAACTACTCCTGTATCATTAATAATATACTATAATTGGTTATTGTTTGGTAGCTTTCAAAGTTTTGGATGAACTTACATTAATCATTTGTTTTTGTATGAATTTTATTTACAGTAATAGCTTTTTCAGTGTTGTAAGTGTGGACAATTGGGATTTTTAAAGTCATTTTCCCAGTACACTTATTTTGATAAAATGTACTAATCTCAAAATCACTGTCATACAGATTTTTACTAATAATTTTTATTAGTCATATCTGGCCTGTAAAAATTTTTTATTAAACATTTTTAAAATTAAATTTGTGGTAAGTTTTCTGCAAGTACTGACCTTCTCCACAATATGCTCAAACAAAAGTTTTTGATGATAAAATATCAACATATTGCCCACTTCAGTCATGTTTAATTAAACCAGACTGCAAAAGGTATTTTTAGATGTTTTATTTTTTTCACATATTTTCACTTATTATACTGTATACTGTATCCATTCTTTACTTTAATGATGTGTTAAGGGTCAATAATTTTGAATAGGAGACCTATTGGTAATATATTTGAACTTTATTCTTATTTTACAACTTTTTAGAACCATCATCTCTTTATCCTACCGCACACATCTATAAATTATTTTTATGTACAGCTTCCTACTAAATTTTTTAAAGCTATGACATGTATGTATGTATGTATGTATGTATGTATGTATGTATAATGCATTTATCTGAAACTACATTCAATTTATGCTTTTGGAAACATTGATTCAAAATGTGACGATGTACATACACTATAATAATGGTCTTATGTTACTCATACAATGTGACGCTACACAGACACAGTAGTTCTGTACATATACAGTGATGCTGAGATACCACATACACACTTACTAATTTTGTATCCATAAGAGTCACACGACATATCGAGAGTACTTTTTCACCTGGATTTGGCAACCAGCACTATGCACTCACTCATGGTGCCACAGTAATCAGTAGTGACATGACTGTTCTCTTCAATTTTCAGGTGATCTTCCTCCATGGCTTGGGAGACACAGGGTAAGCAACACATTCGACGTAAGTTTGTAGATGTGTGAAGTAGAGGAGCATGAAGCGAGTGAGTGAACTTTTTATGTCATTTCTTCTTAATGTATTTATCAGTGATTCTTGTTTCTGTCAGGCATGGCTGGGCCGAAGCTATGGCTGGGATCAGGACTCCTCATGTGAAGTACATTTGCCCCCATGCGTATGTACTAATCATAGCACAGCACACATTTGGAATCACATGCCGTGTTGGTCACTGTTGTTATTTTGTTTCTTGGTTTTTTATGTCATTATCTAAAGTATTCTGGGGGCAGTAAAAAGTTAAGTTAGATATAAATATACAACCTATAGTTTCTTGCAGACCCAGCAGTGTAATGCCCCACCAGACAATCATCTTGCTACACTAAACCCAATTAGCAAATCCAGTGAAACTAAACTGCATGAAATCAGTTTAATTTGAGTTGTGCTTTATGTTATGGAGAATAAATCAGCAAAGAGGATTCTAAAGGAGTAGATCTTTGGTGATTTGCTGTAAATGTCGCTCTTCTGTTGATTCCCTCCTGAATGTGTGGCTTTGAACAGATCTACCATAGATATTTTCCTTACATCCTCAGAAAACAAGCTACTAAACTACTGTCCCTAACAGCTATCAGTGGGAACATTCCTTTTGTACCTCTAGTTAGGGAACATAATTGTACCAAAGTTTGTTGCCGTTTTTATGTCTTTTTTTCTGCCATATGCATGGGATGGACAACTCCCCAAATCCCCCTGGGGGTTTTAGATGCCCTACCCATGATTTGGTTGTGGCGCCGGATCTGGGCTCTTGTTGCTTTGTGATTTGATCACCACTTTTGTAACAAGATGAATTCTGCCTATTGCATTTATTTTAACTTCATTGTCGATGTTGTACAATGTTCTCAGTCATTTTAGAATCACCTACAGCTCTGTAACAGTATCCCACTAATTATTTGGAACCTATGATGCTGCACAGGATCATTTGCATTGTTTTCTCCTGGGCCTGGGCACTTTTTGTTCACTCACATAGCTTCAACAAAATGCTCTTCTTCTTTAATCCAAGTTATCTTCATTTAGGGTCACATCTCCGCAGACTACACACAATAATGTGATTAGTCACCATTTGCCACAGCCATATTTTCCACATGTGTAGATGCCACTTTAAGTGTTCTTGTTCTCTGTTTCTCATTCGCTCTGCCAGACCGGTCATGCCAGTCAGCCTTAACATGAACATGGCGATGCCTTCATGGTGAGTCTTGCTCATGTTTATGCGTTTTCCTTTTATTTTATATCCTGAATGCTCCAAAACCAGTTGTTATCTTGCTTATTTAAATAACGGCATCAGACTGTGTCCTGACTCTCAGGTTTGACATCATCGGTTTGAGTCCAAACGCAGAGGAGGATGAGACGGGAATCAAAAAAGCTGCAGAGAGCAGTACGTCCAACTTTGGTGTAGAGTGAAAGGTTAAAATCACATTTATAAATGTGTTGAATGCCTAATGAATTTGTGTAACATCTGTTTACTGCTGCAGTCAAAGCTTTGATTGACCAGGAGGTAAAGAATGGAATTCCATCTCATCGGATCATACTGGGTGGCTTTTCTCAGGTAGGTAAAGAAGTGACAAGTAGAGAAATACACAATCTTTAGCATGTGGTTGATAAGGATGGGCAGTAGTTTCAGTATGTTTCTCTGTATTAAGAAAAACTTACAATAGAAGCTAAAGGGCAGATGAATTCTGCCAGTAAATGTTTATGCAAAACACATTTTTGGAGAACGTGTTAAAGTCTTCCATCAAAGTATTTCTAAATGTGTATAATGTCATAGATGGGACTCTTCCAGATGGAGGAAATGATCATATGAAGTGGCAGTATGTGACCAGGGTAGTAGTGTAGGTGGGGTTTTCACAGAGTCTGCCTCATCACCAAGGATACCAAAAATCTTTTTATTCTTTTCTCAGCTCGAGGATACCAAATGAAGTTATTGCCTGTGTGTTACCAACAGTAAAATATAGATGCAGCAGATAGAGGTCAATGAAAAATGCTGTAATGCTCTTTCTATTGCTGTGAACATTTTTAGAGAATTCTGTGACTGACTTGCATCCCTGTTGTAGCAGAGTATAAGTAATGAGTTCATTTGCTATATTAAAAGTTTAATTCACACTAGAGGGTACTTTTCATTATTAATGAAATGTGTATGTGTTCGTGTGTGTGTTTAGGGCGGTGCGCTTTCTCTTTATACAGCTTTAACTACTCATCAGAAACTTGCAGGTGTTGTTGCTCTGAGTTGCTGGCTTCCCCTCAGGAACTCCCTGTCGAAGGTATGATGTACATTTATAAGGTGTATATTTCTGTATGTCTACATTGTTTACATGTGACAAAAATATCCAGACTTTGTGGAAAAACTACCACTACTACTAGTCTACTTTTTTTGTCTTAAACTGAAATGACAAAAGCATTTTTTCTGCCACTGAGGTTAAGATGTGGCTTAGGTTTGGTGTTCAGAAAGTTGTAGTTAATTACATATATATAATAAACCACTCATACCTGTATTGGCGCTCATTTTCAATTTAATCATCTCCACTTAGCACATAGGTGCACTTTGTAGTTCACAGTTACAGACTATAGTCTGTTTCTCTGCAGTCAGTATGAATTGTAAAGACCCCCACAAGACCAGCAGTGAGCAGGTGTAATTTTGGTGGTGGATTATTGTCATCTTCTAGTTTTTTACTCTTCTGTGCTGAGATAATCCACCACCCAAATAATAACTGCTCACTGGTGTTCCCTCGGGGTCCTGACAATGGGGTAAAGGGGGCTAACAAATGATGCAGAGGAACAGATGGACTACTCCTACTTTGTAAACTACAGCATGCTCCTGTATGGTCAGTGGAGACGATTAAATGGACAATAAGGGAAGATACATGGCCGTTCCTGATTAAGTGGCTTTTTGATGTATATCACCCCCATTCTGGTACACTACAAAACACATTATGATTATTACATTTACATTTGCAGTGTTGAACATATTCTGTGTCTGTCTGTCTGTCTGTCTCTCTCTCTCTCTCTCTCTCTCTCTCTCTCTCTCTGCAGTCAGTGATTGGGAGTAATAAGGAAATAGCAGTATTACAGTGTCATGGGGAGGCAGACCCTCTGGTTCCTTTGATCTTCGGCTGTCTTACAGTGGAGAAGCTCAAGACCATGCTGAACCCCAACAACATCACCTTCAAAACGTATCCCAGGATGCCCCACAGCGCCTGCCAAGAGGTCTGCTGCCGCAAATCTTGCAGTCACACACTTACGTTGAGTTTCAAAATGATCAGTGATTATAGATGTAGAACTGAACTTTTCATTTTCTTTTCACTCAACAGGAAATGATGGATATAAAACAGTTCATTGAGAAGCAGCTTCCTCCAATCGACTAATCAGTAAACCTTGATGGATCACTTATAATGATCAATAATCCCAGACTTTCTCCAGCTGCTGCTGCTTCATCTGACTCAGTACAGCCAAACACTCCCACACCCAACTTGGACTAAATGTGATAGTAGTATCAAACCTTATTACTAAGCGCAGCTGGCAGTATCCTCAGAGTCAGCCACGAACATCATTGCCATAGTAACCTCTGACTGTAAGACACTTTAACCTCTCGGTCAGGCTAAGGTTTGGTCACCACAGACTTGTAACCTGTCAGAAACAGGCTGCTGTAGGGCTCATGTTAACACAGTAGTCCAGACTTTAGGGCATTAGCTAATGTTACTAAGCCATTTGATAATACAACAGTGGTTTGGGGGAAAAGGGCTCCTAATGTCAAGTTAATATAAATAAAAGAAATGAATGATCACCTGTGATAGCAGTTTTGTCTTTGTGCATGGAGTGTGTTCGATGTGTACAGTGTACTATTACATTATATTTTGTGTCTCAACTATTTATGTATTCAGAGTTGCCACCATTTGCCACACCTTGTAGCTAAAGTGGTTATCTATTTTATCCGTAAATAGCATATACCATGATGGGGGAAAATGATAAAATCTGAATAATTCAGTAAGGAAATATACCAAGTGCAAATGTTTCCAGACGGGTGTACTGCATGATATAATTAAGCAGTTACTATCCTAAGTGGAATGTATAAATTTGCTGGGGAGGCCCTGTTGACAGTAATTTTTGATCAAACTGGTAATGCCATGATGCATATGGTGTCCATCAGAGAGACACCCTCGTAGAAAATACTTGTGAAGTTCATTGGCAGTCGTAGAATGCAAAAAGAGATCTAAACGACAGCTGATAGCACTGTGAACAAATGAGGCAGTAGTCTGGGACAGCTTAGCAAAGCTGGAATGTCAGTCAGTACAACACACATTAAACGGAAACAGTCCAGAGGTGCTGATGCCGCACTGAACAGCTCAAAGGCAAGAAAACAGAATCAATAGCACCAGATATGGCGCCACAGCAGCTTCACATTAAACTCAGTGATAGTCATAACCGCTAAAGCAAAGCCTGTCATGATGGAGCGAGGAATGGCCCAGGAAGCACTAGAACCAGCTGTAAATTTTCTGCTGGGTCAGTGTAAAGGAAAGCCTGCCAAGCTTGCAGTCAGTGTGTTCAGTACTGAAGAGGAACTGCCAGGAGGACATGTTTTAGATCTGTGAGAATAACACAAAACACTACACACGCTGTGCAAGCTGAAGGCACAATGGTGAACAGATGCTAGATTCTGGCTCAGGCTGAATATATGTTGAGAGAAGACGTGCAGAGGGTCATCCTCAACTTCAAGGACCCGGGGCATGACAGGTGTGACCAGGAGAGAGAGCAGAGAGCTGTGAAAATCATCGATTAGATCTTGCCTTAAGATGTTTCAGGCTTGAGCCTGGAACTGTTTAACTGCTTGACCAATGGCAATGTGTGCCTCTTCCCACACACTTTCTGCAGTGTGGAACCACATATTCACCTGAAGGCAGAGTGAAAGTTCAAAGGGTGTCAGACTGGTCAGGGAGTGGTGCAAGGAGTTGTGGGCATACTCTGCCCAAACCAGAAACCCTGCCCAGTTGTGCTGCCAGCTGTGGCAATACACCCAGAGGAACCTGTAGAGCTCCTGAATGGTACATTCAGCCTGTCTGTGGACTGGATGAGGTCAGACCCCCAGCTCGAGGGCCTCATTTGGACAGGATGTCCTCCGGGATGCCATAGATATAGAACACGTGCTGGAAATGCTGCATGTTCCCGCAGACGGCTCATCCTGTCTTTGGGGCACTGTCTTTGATTCTGGTATTTTCGGCCACATGACTGGCGCAGCTATCGCGGTCCCAGGCAAAATGGGCTCAGGAACCTTTGAGGTAGTGTGTCCACCACATAATAGTAACAGAGGACATCTGCCTTGCCGTTTTTGGACCCAGGATGATACGTTTTTGAAAGCAATTAAAGTAAGTCGAACACCTGGCTTGCCTAGAGTTCACACGCTTAGAGTTCAGACAAAGCCCTGCTGAGCTTACAGTTTAGCACACGCCTAGGAGACACCGGCCCCAGCCACATAATTCAACCTGGTCAGTGTCTTCATAAGCTGCCAGGAGTACAGTTTACTTTAGATCTGTGGGAGGAATACACAGACAAAATAACACAATGGTGAACAGGCGCTAGATTCCGGCTCTGGCTGAGTATATGTAGAGAGGAAATAAATTCAGAACAGGTGTTACTGATCAGGTAAGTGGGAGAGAGCGAAGTGTCAGGG
Organism: Hydrocynus forskahlii; assembly: GCA_037974365.1. Taxonomy (NCBI): domain Eukaryota; kingdom Metazoa; phylum Chordata; class Actinopteri; order Characiformes; family Alestidae; genus Hydrocynus; species Hydrocynus forskahlii. The sequence goes on along the minus strand of JBBPCX010000011.1, from coordinate 5,830,373 downwards.
AGAGCAGGGTCAATGGGAAGTGCCAGGCTAAGGTCCTGGGTTACTCAGGCTGGAGGCGTGGCACCCGAGGCACGGCCATGACAGGTAATAGGAAAGTTCATTATTTGGCCATGTATGACGGAACTTTCAGTCACAAAGACTGCTTGACTAGCAACTGATTCAACAGGAACAGTTACTAAAGGCATGTCTATGAAGACCTCAGGAAATATGGGATGAAATGTGTGCCATACACAGAATGGTTCAGGCTTACTTACACCCTACGATGGGGTGATCTGTTGATTCTCTTGTGCTGTGGGGGGCATTTTGCTGACGGTTTGGATGTACTTCTCCCATTGGAAATAAAAATGATTTATCTGATTGAACGTTATTCTATGATAACACATTCCTTTCCAGATGAATTTTTGTCGTCAAGGTTGATAGAGCCCTACAGGGCCCAAAGGATGACTGGTTTGATGAATTTGAAAATGATGTAAATCATATTCTGTGGTTTTTACAGTCACCAGCCCATCTCCCACCTGAAGAATTGTTCTATTTTGGAACCTCATGTTGGACATTGTTCTCCATCACCATGTGTTTTTCACCGGTCTATAAATGCACTGTATTGGTTTACTGCTCCCCTTCGTCCCCATCCAGTGTATGCTGCACTTGTATAATTATATGATTGTAACATACCAGTGAAGTTCCACCTACCTGGTGTATAGAGATCAGCAGAGATCCTCTAGCCCTGCATTAGTGGTCAGTTTATGACCACAGAGCTGCTCCACTAGATATTTTTGAGTGGTGGGTCACTCTCAATCTAGCGCTGACATTAACGTGTTTCTGCGAGTTGTTTGCAAAGTTGATGAAGTATCTAGGCCAATTAAAGATTTTATCTTTGTAACACCACCATAACCACTTAAAGCACATTTCTTCTGTATGTAGAAACACTGAAGACATACTAAAACAAATGACTGAATGCAGTCACTGGCAAATATTTGTGCTTTATTATTGATTTCTCTCTGTTTAGACAGTTTATCCCGGTATACACGAGTGAGCACATTAAACGCATTCTCTGAATTCCAAAAACATGCATGCAGCCAGAAATGTAAGATCACAAAGCAGAGTTTTATTGGTCCACGGAGATCTATTCTAGTTCTGCTTTAACGTGTGTGTGTCTGTGTGTGCACAGAAAGGCGCATGTTTGTTTTAAATGTGCCGGTATCTTCTTGTCCAAATATAACTGATTCTGATTCTGAAAGCACCTTGATTTTTAGTGAAATATGTATATAGACTTTGTATTTAGAGCTATATATACCTAACCTAAATCCTCTATATGTATAGCAAGGCACAAGTATGCATCTGCCATCATCAGTACCTTTTGCACAATTCTGGCAGAAGGATAGTCAAATATGTCTTCGTTATTTGTGGAACCTTAATATCAAACCATGAAACTACTTTTTTCAACTTCCAGTCAACAACTAAGAGTTTAGTAGAATCAAAGTGTTAAAATGCCCAAGAACTGCATTTAAGCACATAGGGCCAATGTAAAGTGAGGGTAGTATATAAGGTGTAGTATACAAGGTAATGCAAGGTCTTTCAATGTCACAAAGTTTAAATTAGAGTAATCTTTTATGAAATATCACAATTAGATGTTTTATAAGGTTGTGTTTGTTGCATCCTGGGCATGTTAAACAGGGTGATATGAGTCACCTACCTGTTGATCATTTTTGGTGTGTGTGTGTGTGCGTATTACTGTTAATTAAGCTCACAGGGCAACCCCAGGCTCTTTAAAAGGTGTGTATGTATCATAGATTTTGTGTGTATGTGTGTGTGTCAGTGAGAATTAAGCCCTTAGGGCAGACTTGGACTCTTTCAAACTCTTTAAACTCTGTATGCGTGTGTGTGTGTGTGTGTGTGTGTTAGGACTCAGTGGGTGTTGGAGGTGATTCCAAGCTTTTGATAAGATCGGTGTACACGCTGGAGTTGATGTATCGTGGGTAGGAGTCTCGTTGCATGAGTGTGTATATTTGCTGCTGCGCATCATCAAAGGTCTGCGAGGTCGGCTCCTGCATGTTCTTGTTGATCACGTCCCGCACACGAGAGTCCAGACTCACCTACATGAACATAACACAAACACACAGCAAAACATGAAGGAAACCTGTGGATCTGTGCAGAGGTTTGAGACGATAGAGGCCTTTTCACGAGACCAAGTTTTACAGACCAAAAATTTGCAAAACATTTCAACAAAAGCTTTATTGACGCATACACATCAACACTAACTAATATCAGAGCCCCATGATTGCTCATGACTTGTTCACCTGGTTCACCTCGCCAGTTAACTGTCAGGTTTAGTGAATGTGTTTGAGTCACTTTGCTGGACACTGGCCCTCCAGGACCGGAGTTTGACACCCCTGATTAAGAGCCTCCTCAGAGTAGAGCGCCCGTCTCCTCCACTCCCAAACGCACACAAACAGAACTGCTACAGAGCGTCAGCTGAGACTCGTTTTAGCAGTGTCTCTCTGAGGTGGAAAAATAATCAGTTTGCTGGAAAGGTTTATTTTTCCTTCTTGACACCACTTATTCCATTTATCGATTTAATGGCCATTATGGATTATTATCAATCAATAGGTGATCCAATCTTATTGCCAGGATAAACATTTTTCATGGCTGCCGAAGACTTTATGGGCAGGACTGTATGCTGTGTATCCATTAAAATACTCTTTACTTTCACCGCTGATTTAGTTGTGCATGAGCAGCTCGTCATTATGGACAACCAGGTTCTGATTTTTCAGACTGTTTGCAAAAAATACAAAAAATATTGCATTCATGTTTAGGGATGGACCAGTTTTAAAATCGGCTGCTCAAAGTGATTGATTAATAATAATATTCAATACAGCATTCACTTTTATTTTCAAATGTAAAGAAAAGAGATACAACATTTTTACTGTCTATATTCCACTGCTGAACAGTCTAAATATTTCCTCCTATAGTTTGGTAGGAAAATTAATTCTGCATCATGCCAATATAGTACAATAGAAATGTTATGTGGTTTTATATGTGTATTTTTCTCACCATGCTTGGTGTACCCTGGATGCAGGAGACCTGGGGCTGAGAACAACCACAGTAAGGGTCTTTAGGCAAGATCTCAGCGCTAGTTTTAAGCCACCACGACTGCCAAATGCATAAATGTAATGGGACACCGACCTCATAGTAGCTCAGCCTCTGTATGGACGTGTGTATGGATATAAATGTACCTCTCTAGGAGACAGTATAGAGACGTAGTCCTCGTATATCTGCTTAACAGTCTGTTCCACCACAATACGGTTGGTCTCTTTCTTCAGCTCCTCACAGGCCAGCCAGAACAGCAAGTTCTCCTCACTGAACTCTGTCTTCAGAAACTGCCGGAAGCTCGCACGACCATGTGGGCTTTTAATCAAATGTTCAAACGACTGAGCCCATGTATGCGCATCCTCCAGCGTGGGACCATGTCTGTACAGCCAAATACAGGAAACAGCATTTGTCATGTTTTATATTGCATCTAACTTACCATTAGCAGACTCTTGTACTGGTTCTTACACAACAAAAGCACTCTTACTTTCACAAGAATGTTTAAATTATTTATAGCTTTAAATATGCAAAAAAGTTTTGGAATACCTTGCCATAATAATTTTCTCTACGCAAATTACAATATTATTATATAATGAAGATATACATATAACCTAAATAAAACAAGGTGTTTATTATAATAATAACAAATAATAATAATAATAATACTAACACTACTACTACTGCTACTACTACTACTAATAATAATAATTATAATAATAATAATAATTATTATTATGTACCTTTCCGCCAAATTGTCTCAGTGAAATAGTAGGCGTTCTACTCTTCTTTTATAACTATTCATGAAATTCTCATTCCTCATTATTTGAAACCCACGAGGTTGCAGAGAATTTATTAGAATAATTTTATGTTACCTGAACCCAGATTGCTTTTATATCACTGAAAACACTGATTTCAAACTTTTGAACATTAAATGTCAGGGTCGTTTAGTTTGGCATATGGAGGGTTTCTGCATAATTCCAGTGCCCAGCAGGGAAACTGGAACTGAATGGACCCAAATAACCCTGGCGGTTGTCTATATGGAGCATCAGAAACAGGTGGCAATGATGATGGCACTCACACTTCCTCGACCTCAGCCTCAGTTTGATTTTCACAGATCCTCTCCTGAATCCTTTCATCCTTGGAAGGGCGTACTGTAAGACTGTACACACATGCACATAATGCAACAACATGTTTTTATCTACACTACAAACACACGCTTAGGTGCAAGACTTGAGGGTAAGTAGTATTCCGCTGTGTACACAGGCCTGTACGTGTGTGCTTCCGCTGGGATTACACCGCGAACGTCCTGAAGCTTAATGAATGTTCCCAGCACACCTGCACCTAATCCACAACCCCCTCCCCAGCACACATAATAATAACACACGTACACAGTGTCAAACACTTCCTGTACACAGGCCAGCCACCCCCCCGGGTACCTCTGCCATCCCCCTTTCCCACAGGCCGTGGACAATTATCCTTTTATGATCTCACTTAGGATGTCTATGATCAGTATTTTATTTTAATCTATATTTGAGGTTTAAAACACCAAGCTGACCTGGTTCTGCTTGCAGGCTTCATGTAAAGCCTTGTGTCTTTAGTGGCGCAGAGCATGCGTGCACCAGCTTATGCAGAAATGTGCACTGTAGATTTGCACTGGTAATGTAGGAGAGCCATTGCACGCACTACTATGAAATCTTTACAGGCACGAAGTGGCAAAGCTTACACTAGTCATACACCAAGGTCTTGCCATTAACCCAAGCTGCAGGTGATCAGACAAGATATGTTCAGTGTTCAATTTTTGCTTCTTTAGTTCAGCACTGGAGCTACGAGTCTAATGTTGCTAACAAACTCTCCATGTCAGCAGTCACTCAAACCTTTTATGTAAATACACCTTTAAAACCACATTCAGTTCTTCATTAAAGCAGAGCAGACTTGTCATTGTGGTTTAGGTCACTTTCTGACTTGCTGTGAGCTATAAAACTGAAAAAAATGCCACAGGCAGAATTTTAAGATAACAGGGTCCGTTTTTATAAAAAACCTCAGGATCTGAAGTTCTGATCTAGAATCAGTTCATGTGACAACAACGGTCATAAAGAGGGAGGAATCTGATCCGAGATCAGTCCTCTGTTGTTTGAAACTGCTGCCTGTAGCAACAACGTTTTGTTATTTTTTATAGCTCACAGTGTCCTAAACCACACACATCCACGTCACCTTAATGAAGTTTTAATGTGGTTTAAGTCGGTTGAGAGAAGTTTCGGTGTATTTACAAAAAAGACAGTTCTCGTTTTAAACTAAAGAAGTACATTTGGATTCAAAACATGTTTGATCATCTACATTTTAGGGTGCTGGAAAAATAATAATAGAGTAATAACATCTACTTTCCTTTTTCTATCTCAATTTATTTTATAAAACTTGAACTGTCTTAGTGTATGAAATGTGCTATATAAACCAACTTGCCGTTCTAAATCTATTACCATATTAATAAAGCTTTATTACATTATTGAACTGACTATCTACCATCCAACATAATGTGTAACTTAGAAGAAAAGAATATATGTGAAATGTTGTAACCTGCAGTGTATTTTCTATGTTAACAGGAACAAGAAATTATGAAATGACAAATAATGCACTATAACGATCTATTTATAGTCATTTCTGGTCAAATGATTTGTATTTTCTCTCTTCTACGTATTTTGAATAATACATGTAATACTCATTGAACATTTTCGATATGATGTGTCCTTCCCAGTCATTCTAAAATCATCTGCAGCGACACTCATCATTTTAGACACATTTAACTTTATATTTGTTTTTTTACAGATTCCAAGAATATGAGCATCATATTATAAACAGTTTAGGCATCTATCAGAAATGAAATTACTACTAAAAATATTGATTCCACCTGTAGTGAATAAAATCCAAACCCAAAACAAAAACAGATGTATGGAAAAAGTATCACCATCAAAGCACAGTACTTTAGTTGGTTTGATTTGAGTGTGCTTGACAAGGTTCGGCTTTATTTACTTTCTGTATAAACTGATCTGAGTGGAGGCTTCGTGAGCTACTAGCTTTCAGAGAGCTGTACATGTTCTGCACTTTGTAGACGACTTTATGTGTGGACTATAGAGCGTGTGGCGTGCTGTCCAGGGTGGACAAAAGCATGTGAGTGTGTGTGTGAGTGTGTGAGTGTTTAAATGTGTGTTTTACCAGGAGCAGCTGCAGCAGCAGCACCAACAGAAGCAGCATGCGTTAGGGGGTGCATTCAGCCAACCCAGAGTGTGTGTGTTCACGCTGTCCAGCACGTGTGCATTGGAAGTTGTGATCCGTGTGTGGTTCCCGGTGTCTTGCTGCGGACGTTTCCCCATCTCCACCCGCTCTGACCCCATGAGCTGCAGCAGGAGAGGACCTTTTATCAACCATTATATTAACAAAGTCTCACTGTCTCAGTTAAACTTTGTTCAACACTACCTGCCCTTTAAATTGTGTGCACTTTTTAACAGACTATCTGGTATGGCCCAAAATGAGATGGTATAAAATCTTGTTCCATTTACATTAAGAGTACAGGTAAGTTTTGTTTCTCTTATAAAATGATAGAAGGTTACATTATGATAAAATGTAAAACTAAAAGAAGCATTTGAAGGGCATACTGTGGAAAACTGAATTTTCCTCATTTTTTTTTTAAAACAAAAGAGCACAAGTTTTGAACTGTATTGTTCCATACCGTCTATATATGGAAATACAGCAAAAACAGGCAGTTCTGAATGATCTGTTTTTGTGATGTCACAAAATCCAATGCATTTGCATGTAATCGCCTATTTAAGCCTACAGTGTTTTAGCCATGTTTCAGTCATGAATGTGAAAGACTCTGAATGTGGTACAATACAAATCTCCAACTCGATATAAAGTTAAAATAGGCATGGTCTTAAATACATATTAACAACAGCCTGCTTAAATCTGACAGATATAGAGAGGTCTGAAATGGCCTTGAAATATGAAATATGACAGTATTTGCTATGTAAGACCACGTCATAAGCTAAACATAAGACAAATGTAAACAGTGACCTTTCAAAGTGAAGGTTTGGTAAAAGAAATGTAATTTACAATCCAGTTCGTTTCTTATTCCAAATGCAGTCAGTCATCCGTGACATCTCTGGTGTCTGAAGTCTGCTTCTTTAGTTTTATACTGGAGCTGCAAGCATAACGGGGGCCTACACCTAATATATAAACTGCTAAAAGCAACAGTGGCCATTTCCAAGATCAGACAGTGTCAGGGTAACATGCATAAATTATAGTGTTGCCCTACACAGTCCATTGGTTCATGACATAAATTGGGACTAACATTGTACATTGCCCAGTCACACATGTGCATGTATTGCAATTAGTCCGGTAATGCAGTTTGTGAGCACTGAAAGCTGTAACATTCCTAATTAATTTAAGCTGCTGTCCACTGGGACTGGTCCAGGAGAAGGCCTGCATGCCACAATACACAGCAGGCATGTAGCAATGACTGAAATCCACTGAGATTAATTACACCCCAGCACCTGAGCACACCGCAACAGCATCACACTGAAGGTTTCTCTTCCATTCATTTCTAGATGTGATCATCTACTGCATTCTCAGCGTTATTTGTGCAAATCTCGATGAGACTAAATCGAGGAAATGAGCTTAGGCATGTCCACTCAAGCAAAAGTCACTGCATTAAAAAAAAACAGCACATAAACACGTCCAATAGGCCACAAAGCACAGCAGCGTATAACCCTATTGAGATGAGCCTCACATTAAACCACAGCTCTGATCTAAATACATATCAGCACTGCTCATTCCAGCACGAACCGCTGAGGAGGTGCTCCACTGCTCTCCTCAACGCACACAGCAGCTCTCTCTGTTTCTCAGCAGCCCCAGACGCTCCTCCACACGGCCGGGCTGGCGCTGCAGGATCCTTGCCGTGTGGAGGAGCGTCTGGGGCTGGGTCAGCCTCACTTACCGTCTCAGCATGAGTGCCCGGCGAGGACTGACTCCTGGCGTGCTGCTCACACACCCATCACCATCATCATCATCATCATCCTCGTCCTCACCCTCATCACCCTCATCATCAGCTCCCTGTTCTCCTCCAGTCCGAGGAACATCTCAGCACGCATGCGCACTGCCAGCTGTCCTCTGAGAGCAACGTAAAGTGTGAATATATATAATTGCATACACTCATGTACAGATATATATACGTAGAC
>JBBPCX010000011.1:5798694-5821961 GCA_037974365.1 Hydrocynus forskahlii | reverse complement strand
TCTGTGTGCGTGTGTGTGTGTGTGTGTGTGTGTGTGTGTGTGTGTGTGTGTGTGTGTGTGTTTGTGTGTGTTTGTGTGTGTTTGCAGTAGTGCCAAATTCTGTTGCTCTGGGTGTTAAGCTGCTGTGTTGAGGATATTGGATCTTTTTGGTCGGGTCCATCACTCATTGAAAAGAAGACATAAAGAATCCATCAGTCTGTTTCCTTCCATTCCTCTCCTTCTCTTAACCTCTGCAGCAGCTCAACAAATCATTCACTTCAACATAAATAATCACTATCCGATGATCCCATTATTCAAGTTGTTCCCCTCACATACTCTAAACGCCAGTGAACTTTAATTAGCCTGCAAAACTTTTTTTGTTTTACCACTACTGTTCTATCCACATGGGACAGGTTTTCCAGACGTACATGCATAAATAAATGTTGCCACAGGATGTCTGCCGTGTTTAGGATTGATTCACAGCGGACAGGGTTACACACGTCTCAGAACTGAGGTCCATTTTTTCAAAACTCTTCACACAGTTACCCCTCCAGCAATGTTTGTGGACTAAACTGTGGCTCAGTCATTTCTGTGTGTAACGAAGGGGGCTGAGAGGTAGGAGGTATGTACAATGTAGCTTTATGAGGAGCAATCCAATACTCATAGTCAGGCTGCAGGGATCAAAACACAAACACACAGGGCAGAAAATGGGAAAAGCAGAAAAGGAGTCAAAACCTGAAATTAGAAAATACAGAATCCAACTCAGAACTCAGCTCAGGTAAGAAGCACTGAGGCTCTGTTCACACAGTGAAGAGCTCTAAGTACAGGTGTAAACATACCCAAAATGCATTAAGGATACATTGAGGCGCAAATTAAATCTTAAATCATTAAATCTTTTACTTTCTGAAAGAAGAGGCATGGGAGACGCATTACTGCCACCCATCAGTTAAAAACAACTACGCATTTGGCCTTTGCAAACAGAAATGTTTGTACATCTTTATTTGCAAAAAGAAAGGCGAAGTGAGAGACGATCGCAGGCTGTGAAGATGTCGGGTGTGGACAGACAGACTTGAAGATGTTCGCTTGTGATCAGGTCACTTAAGACACAATGCCAGGCATGATGAGACTTCTCAATCACCGAAGGCCAAGGTGAGGTAATGAGTCCAGAATGAGCTGCAGGCATGTTTGGTTTGCCACAGGCAGAGCTGGAGTTGATGAACAGCAATCCCAGGAGCAGGAGGCTGGGCTGATACTCCCCAGAGGGCAGAACCATGTCACTGTGGCGTAAAATGCATCTGTTAACCTTAGTTTTGTTAGAATTCAAGAATTCATCCAGCAACAAAACTCTGTCTCTACAGCACAATGTACACATGTCTACAATCTCAGTTCAGTTTGAGTTTAATTTCTTACAGAAAACAAAATTCTACTATGCAGCAATTTGCTACAGTTATACTGTAGTGCCATTCAAATATATTCAAGATCTAAATGAATGAGCATATGAATGAATAAAAATAAATAATTATTTATTTTACCCGAAGGCCTTCTTTGGTTTCTATAGAACTACAATTTATGCCGAAGGAGTTTGGAATGATTACACACACTCCTGAGCAGACATGGGGAAGAGTGGCCAAGAGAGGCAGAGGAATACTTGAGCAGAAGACAATATAAAAATGCAGTTTACTGAAAATATATTCCTGTAGAATTTATGTACATAATTACAACTTCTGCAGTGGGCTGGCACCCTGCCTGTGGTGAGTCCCTGCCTCGTGTCCGTAGACCCCGGGATAGGCTCTGGGTACCATGACCCTAGTAAGGATTAAGCGGTTACAGAAAATGAATGAATGAATGAATGAATGAATTAATTAATTAATTAATTGCAGCATACTGCTGTGCATTTCTTTTTCCTCTGCAGTGAGAGAAGGAGTATCAGATTAAAGATGAGAAAGGTGAAATGATGAAACATTGATGAAACAATGAGACACTTGGACATTTCAGCACTTTCTTATTCTCACAGAGTGGTTCAGAGGGCATTTTCCCTCCCATCTTACAGACAATTCATGACTATACCAACATATATATATATATGTGTGAGTATGTATAAACCTCTTTTGGCAACACTAGCAATCTTACTTGACCTATATCTATATTTACATTTCTGTTTTAGGCTATTTTTGAAAATTCTTATATTCCTATATACTTCATATACTTTGGAATTATTCCTGCAATGCATCATGTAGTACATACTGTAGTTTTATGTTCTGAATGGTATAGAGAACACTCGAGACGCTCCACGGGGGAATCAGCAGCCAATCTACTTTCAAACCCGCCTCTGAGTATAGCGGATTTCCACCATCCCAAAATGCACTTCCTTTGTGTTTCTCTCTACAGCACCAAATTTATGTTAATATTTATATATTAAATATATATATATATATAATGTTGACGTCACAAAAGTAACAAAAATGCAGAGGATATCTGCAGTTTCCGCATTAGTATGGGGGTTTCAGTGAACAATTATTAGTTCGGTTCATAGAAAAAATCCCCGTTGGACTAAAACCGCGACTGCTGATCCGCGTTAAAGTGGGGTTTACTGTACTTAATAAAAGAAAGCTGTTGTTTTCATTCACTACTGAAGATGTCATTAATTACATAAAAAATCTATTTTATCTAGTTGATATCAGCTTACTTCCACTTCTAGATGTTTTAACGTATTTCAAGTCATTTTAGCTAGTACAACTGTCTTTCTTTTGGTTTGAATATACAGTGGAGATCATTTCTAACCTTTTTGCAGTGCATATCCTGACTAGGGATTAGGATCACAGTAGAAACCAAATACCAAAACTATTATGTAACTTCAAACTAGTGGAGGGGTTGTTTTAGCCTATTGTAGATTTGAATGCTGGTCATACACTTGAAGCAGGCCAATCCATATGATAGGTTTAAGGCTACCCTTCAAGACAAGTATGGAAAACTCACTTTCTAGACACTCTTCTAGATTTTTCCTATGTTTGGGTTTTAATGATTTAGATTATGCAAGGAGAAATATCAGCTCTTGAAAGGTTGGGAATTCAAACACATATCTCCTGATCTGTTTCCATGATAATACAAGAGGATTTTAGTAAAGCGTATTATGTATAAGGACAGATTTACTTATCAGAAGTGGGTTTAGATTGGAGCACACCCCACCAGCTGTGTCTTTGTGTGTGTGTGTGTGTGTGTGTGTGTGTGTGTGTGTGTGTGTGTGTGTGTGTGTGTGATCAGTGTGACCACATTCATGCAGTGGTCATTGATTTGACAGACAGCCTTAGAGAACTGTTTTAAACATCTTCATCTCTCCAGCTCTCACACACATTATAATTTCCCCTGGAGTGCCAGCCCACTGTGAGAAACGCATTTTCAATGAAACCTTACTACATGAACCTCAGTGTACTTCTTGCTGTTATGTGCCAATAAACATTACGATCATAAATCCACCTCCTGCAGTGCTTACATCAACATAAATCCCATCCCTTAAATTGACACAGATATATAGTAAGTGATACTATGATGTTGCTGGAGTAGCAACCACACTAATAATGAACTTGAGTTAAGGAATGAAATTTAAATCCAAACACAAAATCAAACAATCAGTCTGATACGCATCAATTAATCTGAAAGAATAGTTATAGTTGATATACAATTCATTCAGTTAGGAATCATTCTCTGTAAAATTATAATGGTGAGAAACAAATTGATAAACATTTTGATAAGAATAATTTCAATAAGAACTAATTTCTTAATAATTGTTATGGAAAGAGTATTTTTGATGAGGATAATTGTGATCATCTGGAATCACACAAATACAAACACAGGAGCAATACAGAGTGTAATGACTGCATGTAAGATCAACCGTATGCAATTGTGAGCATCTCTGTCATAGACAAAGAGAACAGTTGGGTTTTCTATGGAAATATGGTCCTTGTTGTTTAATATACAGCCAGACATGCATTCTCTCACTTGTATTCATTTTCTTAATCCCTGGCATTTTTCTTTCACACATGTTGGATTTGGAGACTGTAAGCAATTCCTGCATCGCCATGGCAACATCACAAGCTTGGACACTAATTCTCCAATTTGGATATTGTTTAGCACTGTTGGAGTCTTAGGAGCTAACATCAAAGGAGTCACATCCTGGGTTAAAATGAACTACCTCTGGTGTTTTGACTTCATAACATTCATAAAATACTGTTTAAATGTGGAAAATCACATCTTCTATTACAGTACCTTCTACAACAGCTTTGGATTTAACAAAGAACCTGGTAGCCAATAATCCTCCTTTGTTACAAGACACCACATCTTGAAGAAATGAATGACAGATCTGTCCAAAGGAGCATTAAATCCTTAAAATGCCTGTAGTTAAATGGGGTAAAATGCCAACACAACGTGTTACATGCAAAATTCCTGACTTAATGTATTTTTTAATAACATTTAAATCCTTTTTTGCCACTTGCCATTATAGAAGCACAAAATAATGGGTTTAGTGGACCATGATGACTGGTTGGCTGTTCACTGTCCCAGTAAATGAATCGAGCGGTGGTCGAATATTCCAACCATTGTCGACTCTTAAACTGCCTACAGCTGAGTACATGACCTGGAGAGCATACAAATCCATCCTTGCAATGTTAATGTTAATCCTCATAATCTCTTGTTGTGTGGGATGTACATTTCATTTGTAATAAATGTAAGCAATAACAAAAATGCATTTGGAAATATCATATAAAATAAATATATGGAGTCAGGACACTTCGTTATGATTGGTTCCTGTGACTTAGGAACGCCTGATTTCAAGTTTTCCTTTAGCTTTCCTTTAGTCAGTCAAAGAAAAGGCTAATGGTCTTGAAAAATACTGAAACTTTAGCCCAAATGTTGCTTTAACCCTTTAAAGTCCCAGAGAACAGAATATTCAAAATGTTTGTATGATACTAAAATGAAGGGTTATATTAACCAGTTATGTCTACGAAATATCCAGGTTTGATTCTAATATTCTTATAAGAAGTGATTATGTAAGAGTGATTACCCATCACTCAGTCTAACACTCTCATCTTGTAACACTACAATTAGAAATTAACACAACAGTGAGTTAAGTGAGTTAAACAGGCACTACCTAAACAGCCCATATTGCCAACCAATAGTCATCAGCCCTCTTCATGGGGATCTACTTCCCTGCTGTGTTTTGCTCCAACCTGCATTTAACCTTCTGTCCCGTCCACCTTCCTCAACGCTCCAGCCAAATCGGGGACTTCGGCCAGAGCAGGTCCTCTCCAGGATCAGGGTTGTAGACTATCCTGCCTGCCTCCATGACTCACTGAAAACATTCTCCGGAGTTGCCAGGCAATTCATCTGGTAGCTGGGTTGAAATGAAAGAAAAAAGTCAAACTACAGGTGGAAAACCACAGTAAAATTGCATTTAAATAACAATAAAAAGTTTACAGCTATTCTTACAAAAGTGAACAAGCTAATAGTCTCCTCAAATAATACTTGCAGCTAGGCTTTATGTTGAAGCATTTGCAAAAGGAATCACTTAAAAACAGCAATATAGAGAGTAAATATATGCATGCATGTTACATGCCTGCCTTCCAAGATAAAATTCAGTGTTTTAGTTGTATAACATAAAACTGAACACGGGAAAGTGTTCAGCAACACAGTTGCTGTTTACATGACACCGTAAATCAAAAATTAATTCCATGCTTAGCTCAAATTAGCATTATCAAAGTTTTGTTAAAGCTGTGTCGTACAACTCACATCAACTTTGACCCAAGCTTAAGACACTCAGAATAAAACAAAACAAAATTTCATGTCAGTAAAATAGATTAACTGTGAGAATAAAATGGAGATTATAATCAGCTCCACTCTGCTTCTAGAATACTTAAAAAAATGTGAATGTCCTTATGTTCAGTTTGCCATCTATATAAATCTGCTTATCCAACAGGACACACCATAGAATGATTCATTTACCCAGTTTATCACAAACACACATGGACAGTTCATTACACGTCCTCTGTCTCACTGACCTACGCACAAACATTAATGTGAGAACTAAGTAAGTGATGGATGCGTGTGTGATGGAAAGAGTGAGTGGGCTGAGTGTGATGGAGAGACTGTATGATAAAGAGTGAAGCAGGAGTGAGAAATTGTACTTCTACACAAAGCAGGGGTTGGTTCCATTAATCACACACATACACACATGCACAATAATAATAGTAGTAGTAGTAGTAGTAGTAGTAGTAATAATAATAATAATAATAATCTTTTTGTTATTATTATAAAATTATTATTGTTGTTATTGTTATTATTGTTATTGCGGTTATTATTATAATCATTATTAATGTTATTATTATTACTTTTTGTTGTTGTTGTTGTTGTTATTGTTATTATTTGACCTAATATCTCTGAAGAGTACACATTCTTTTCCTTGCGGTCTCTTTTTTATGTTTTTCTTTGACCCGGGAGACATTAAATATAGGGCAGACATGCATGTGAGAGAGAAAGCGTAACTTTTAAGCGGATTAACAGGATTAACTTGGGACAAAATAACAAACGGCCTGACAAACTTGGTGGAATACTTAGAACAGGGTGGGCCTAAATAAAGATGCTGGGTTGATGGCCAGCCCATGTCACCAGGCCAATAATATGGCCAATCACTTCTACACCTGGAACCAGTGTACTTCTCGACTGATGTGTGCGTCCTCCCAGACCCACAAGTCCACACTGGTTGTGGGGTCCCACAGTGGGGCCTGATGCCTGAGCACACACTCAAAGGGCATCTGACTAGTCCCAGGGTGGCACGACAAGTTCTGGGTGTGCTCTGCCCACACCAAAAAATCTGACCAGTCGTGTTACCTGCCATGGCAGTAAGCCAGGAGCAACTCGACAAGCTCTTAGAGCAGCATGACCGTTGGGCTGGTAACCTGAGATCAAGCAGACGGTGACACCCAGCTTGGCATGGAAGGCCTTCCACTCTGGAAACAAACTGGGGGCCACGGCAAAATAGTCTGTCCTCCGGGATGCCATAAACCCAGACATCTAGAGGAGAACTACAAACCACTGTAGAGCAGGGGGAAGACACTTCAAGGGGATAAACAGACAAAACATTCAAAACCACTCCACTACTACCAGAACTATCATGTAGCTTCTCGTCCACGGCTATGTTGGGTATTGGAAGAAGCAGAAGCTTGATGGCAGGCAAATCAAAAGGGCTCTTTGTGGTGGCACAAACTGAATAAGAGTGCACTTCATTGCAAATGTCACACAAAAGTGATGGCCACCAGTATATGCGTCTGATTACCCCAAGCATCCAGTAAATCATTGGCTGTCTGGAAGCAGATGTTGTGTGCGCCCGTTCCCTCACACGACCACAAAGGTGCTCTTGCATGGACAGCCACAGGGCACAGGGTGAACACTGGCCTCTCCTCAGACTCATGCCCAGCGGGGGCCACTGCCAAAGAATAGCACTGTGACAAGGCGTCTGCCTTGCTGTTCTTTGTGCTAAGGCGATAAGGTATCTTAAATATTCCTGATATCAGCTCATCTCGTCTGGTACCGTGAGTACTCCGGTCTTTTCTCTCGTCGAGCGTTCTCAGATGAAGGCGCGTGGTTTACTGACTCTTTCGTGTGTATCCACAATTGCATTCAAGAGAAACAGGTAGGGACAGTGATAAATCCAAGGCTTGGCTCACAAAATTGCCAGCCAACTCGGTGTCTGAAAGTGCATAAACAGAAACAGAATGGTCAGGCACAAACATTATAAGGGGAATTATAAACGGATTCGTCAAAAAAGTTTCAATACCCGGGTGTCATTGGGATTCTCTGGTGGGTTGCAGTCATCCGCTGCATAGAGGATCCTCCAAACGAGGGTAGCATGAGTGAGGCATAACTAGTAGGAACATTCAGGGCTGAAGAGAGAAAACAAGGGTGACACACCTGCAACAACCACACCAGGAAATACGATGATGAACAGACAACACCAGCCAGGTTGAGCAACAAATCGGGGTCACAGAGGAAAGCAAATGGGGAAATAATGACAGGGGAGCCCAGGCTCAGGACTCTGGCGACCAGGACGTGTGGGAGGCAAGGCCATGACAGAGTGATGTAGTACACAACTATGCACATATTTAAAAAAGCTAAACTATCAAAATCCCTCCCTGTACAGACATGGTGCACCACAGAGCATGGCAGGCATGTCGAAAATGCTGTTAGCTGTTTGTCTATATGCTGCATTCAGGTCATTATGTAGCGAACACTATGTAATGTACAGAATCATTAGATGCACACGAACTATGTTTGGTTTTCTAAAGAACCTTTCATTGGATGGTTCTTTGAAAGTAAAATGTTTTTGTACATGGTGTGACTAACCATTTAAATGTTTAAAGATCTCCCACATAATGTGAACATTCAGTACCATCCAAGCCAAGGAACCATTTAGGACACTTTATTTATGTAATACAAAAAGAACAAACTTTATTTCTAAATTATTTTCATGCAACTCAGTGAGTTAACAACGCACTTATTTGCACTCAGACTGTTCTCAGGCTCAGGGTGTAATGATGTGTGTCTTGTAAGCGCTGATGAGAAAGCAATGTGGACGTGATAATATTCTGTGCTTTCATTTCAACTCATTACCGCCTGTAAGCATCCCTGCGTGAGTCAATATCTATAAGGTCCATCTCCGTTGCAGCACCCCTGTATGACACTGATGAGTGCAAATGTGGAAACACACACAAACAAACATGCAGGGTGAAATGCATCTGTGAAATAAAATGAAATATTTTGGAACTTATTAGCTCTTTATATTCTTTATGCACAGCAAAAATGAGCTAATCATCAGCTGACAGAGTTTGTTGAATAATAAAAAAAACCCCAGAAAACATGAGCATTGATTCAGCAAAGACCTAATCTATTTTAATCTACATGGAATGATCTATAATATCGAGACCTTGAGAAAAAAGAACTCACTCGATCACAATTTAACACACCTTCATTTGCAGTGCCCCTTTGAGATAAATGGAGTCATTAAAATAATCAAGGTTGTCTAATGGGTTTAATGGCAAGCACTAGTTTGCTGTCAATCAAAAACACTCTGGAGGAACATTAACTCTGGAGGAAATTCAACATATCCTCTTTCCACAGACAGTAAGAAAATCCACACTAAAAAATCCAAAGCACCTTGAATCTAGAATGTTAACATTTCAAATATATCTTTCACTCCCCGATATCACACCCCTTTCATATATGAAAGCTAAGCCACATAAACAAACACATTTTAAACTCATTGTTTGGTAATGTCATGTAAAAAAACATTCACACATGACCACCTATAGAACCCACAGCATTTTAGCCCCACCCATTCACGCTGGTGTTATAAGGAGTGTTCAGGTTTGGACAGTTTTTTTTTAAAAATTCACAATGTGAGATGGCCAACCAGACCTGATTCGCTATTCCATAGCAAGGCGATAAAAATGTAAAAATTGACCCATAATAAATGTTATTCTTTTTCTCTTTCATACTGCTGTAATCTGTGTGTTGGGAGATCTGAGTGCTAAAAAAAAAAAAAACCTGAAGCAGCTTTTTCTCTATGGAGGATGAAAGAACCTGAAAGAAGCCGTTTTTGATCTTAGAGTGGTCAGTGATGATGATGCATGGCGGTCATTTGCAGTGCTCAGCAGAGACAGTCTGAGAGAGTTTGAAACGGCGTTGCCGTATTCTGAAACAATTCGGGCAATTTTCTATGTTCATTCCAAAAAAGTGGGTGTTTTGTTAAACCATATATTGTGTTGTTATCAAGCATTATGATAGTGCACTTACTGGTACAGAAGTCAGAATAGGTAGTGTCATGGCAACCCTTAAAAGGTGTGCAACTTTGTCTGCCACATTATATTACTACACAAAGACTAACCTCTGACGAATGTGTCTACATATAGAATGCTTTTGATTTGCATTTCATTCAAAAGTGTCCATTGAATCTACCACTAAGTCCCTTAAAATGACGACAAGGAGCACCCTGTTACTGCTATGGGTAATCAGCTCTGGCTTCGTAAACATCACTGAGACTCTGATGTTTCTGTCTCATCGCATTTGCCGTTCAGTGTCAATGTCAGAATAATGTGGAGCCAGTATTTGGTTTCAGATTGAAAAGAAGTAATTATTTTACAACAATGGAAGACTATCAGTGGCGTATTACTGCGAACTCCGTGACTGTATCTGTAAGGGCTCCCTCTTTGACAGTGAGTACAAAAAAAGACCCATGTGCTATGCAGGAGACAGAGCCAGTTCAGATTCAACCATAAGAGAAATATAGTAAATAATCATATTGCCACAATATACCCCTATTACTGTGCTATATTCATGCTTTCTTGCTCCTCCAGTGCTACTAGTTAGTCCAGCACTAACCACAACACTGGCAGTTTCTGTTTGCAGCATTTTTTTTGCCACACCTTTCCCTGTTTTCTGAGACGAAATGTCTCCTCAAATGCCTAAGCCTATGGTTTTGACATAATTGCTTATAAATTCTCTTGTGTATTCTCTAACCAGATTCCACATGACACCCCCCCCACACACACACACACATACATACACACTCTCACAAACATCTGTTTTTCTGTTTGTAGCTTTGATTTTGCAGGAAGATGCCATCTAAAGCAAACAAATACACTAAATATGTGAAAAACATATTTTAAAATATTCTGTAGTACCACAAGGCATCATATTCTAACAATATATTTCAAAGGTTGAACAATGTTGAACAATCAACAGCAGAATGCACACACATCAAAATATAGTCTCTGGAGAGTGTGTGTGTGTGTGTGTGTGTGTGTGAGGGAGAGAGAGAGAGAGAGAGAGAGAGAGAGAGAGAGAGAGAGTGAGAGAGAGAGAATTAACACGCGAGTGTCTAAAAATAGACTGTGTGTTAATTCACGAAAAAAAGCTTCACCAGAACGTGAATCATGGCCTGTCTTGATGAATCCACTCGCACCTACTATGTGTGTGTGTGTACAGAATCTCCTTCTTCTGCGCGAGGGCACTCCGGATCATTGGGGCCGAGTCTGAACGCTTGAACCGTTTTACTAAACTCTAAACTGTTTCAGACTTCAGCTCCAGCCATTTTTAAGCACTCAGAGAGTCATTGGTTCCCTGATCATGAGTAACCTGGAGTCCCTACAGGTTTGCTCTTCATGCAGTTCTCCAGAGCGTCCAGGCTGTCCTGCAGAAGTGAGGGAGTGAATGAACGAGGACCCCGTGTTTGTGTTTAGAGAACGCTGCGGTCGTGGCTCGAGGCCACACATTCGTGCAGTCATGATCTCTGATGTCATGTTCGGAATGAGAAGAGGAGGGGGTGAAGAGCAGGAGGAGGGTGGTGAAAAGGGGGAGGGGGTGTCTGCGCGTGCTGCAGGCTCCAGTCCCGCTCGCGCTCACACACCGCCGCAACAGAAGCGAAGTTTCCCGCGCGATTAACGGCTACGTGCGAGCAGCGTCTGTTGCCACAGCAACCAGGTAGGCTAAACATTACCTTTATCACATTTATAAGGGACTAATACACAAACAAGTAACGGTCGAGTGACAGAAATGTGATTTGTGAGAGGAAACGTAAGTAAGATATTGTTTTTAATGTAGTATTGAAAGAAACTGAAGTGACAGACTGCCTGACGAGCAATAATTCAGGAAGCCGTTAGGTGTGTATGAATTTTAATCACTAATCTTTAAGCTGCTGCCTCAGTGAAGTCCCTGTGTGTCTCTTATAAAGGTTTGGGTTCAGCTTTTAGGGTTTTAATTCAGTCTACCACAGTATAGAGGTAATAGATTCCTGTTTGGGGTTTACTTCAACACTGTAGGTACACTTTTAGTGTTCCAAATTCAACACTCAAATTAGTTAATCACTGTGTCACAGGTGTCAATACAGCATTCAACCCCAACAGGCTGCAGAGATCACTCCAATATAGGGTTTAAGTTAATATCTAACACATTGGGGTACATTTAAAATCATAGGATTAATTCAACACTGCCAGACCTGTCAGAGTAAAAGCAACACTAAGCTTTAATACAATACTGTATATGGAATTCATTTAACACTGTAAGGGTTTGTGTAGTTCTGGGGATTTTGAGACAGAACCTGTGTTAAATTAATTTATGTCCTTTGTTCATTGAATATCCTCAGGCACCACACTGGTTTCTTGAACCCAGTTTCTTGCATCCTTGTCAGAGTTTATCCTCCCATCTCTCACGGCACCTGGGTTTAAACATGGATTCAAACCTGGTGGAAATACTTAAAGGTGACAAATGCCTTTACACAAACGACTGTGAGTTTAATTCCTCTTTTTATGGAGACCCCGAGCCCCGAAACATGACTCCCAGCCAAGGCTGGACCCCTGAGCCTGAGCCCCTCTCCCCCCTCAGCCCAGCCATCACAGCAGTCTACTCAGTGGTGTTTGTGGTCGGACTGATTGGAAACTGCCTCGTCATGTACGTCATTATCAGGTATGACAAACCTACTGTGTATACTTCATAGACTGCTGTTTAGTGGACAGAAACATATGTGGCACCTCACACAAGGGCGGTTCTAGGCATAGACAACCTAGGGGTAGCCTAGGGTTGCATCCTTCACACACCTCCACCCTTCTGTTTTGACAGCAAGAATAATACTGTTGTTTATATTTCAGTTGTGCATCACTTCGCAATGCACGTGCCTGTAGTGATTTAGCTTGAACTGAAATGATACAGCCTAAACCTAAAAAGACTGGTGCTATATGTCTGTTATTGTGCTATTGTAATATTTCATTTGAATTTGTGTAGAAGTGTATTCAGTGTAAACTCACTGTATGTGACTACAGAGATGATTTCAATGATTTCATTCATTAATTCCTTTAACCAATCATTTGCATATTAGTGCGTCTATATCAGGGGTCTATATGTTTGTTTGCTGTTTCTGCATGTTGGTTATGTACCATAGTTTTCTTGAAATTGTTCTCTTTTTTATTTATTTTTTATTATATTTTTCATACTGTTTGGACAGAAACCACTTTGTGTGTGTGTGTATGTGTCTGTGTGTATCTGTGTGTGTGTGTGTGTGTGTACGCGTGTGTGGTATGTGTGTGTGTCTGTGTGCATGTGTGATTTAAAGCAATAGTTCCCTTCTCTAATTCACTGAATGCTGATGCAGGAGTTTTTAATAGCACTGCTGTAGAAGCCCCCAGCTAGAGCTCTATTTATGAGTCAGCCCTGAGATACATCAAAACTTAGATTTGGAGAGAGAGGGAGAGAGAGAGAAGCTCTGGCCTTCCTCTGAGACTGTTTCTCAGTGGTGATCCTTTATAGATCCTATCAATAAAAACCTGTCAATATGAAAGCTTCAAGTCATCTGCCAAGCCTTTATTGATTTGTCTCAGTGGAATAGTTTTTTTTTTTTTTGCCATGCCTCTTTTATCATTAAGACTTCACTTTTTCAGTGCAACTGGACAAAGACTGCATTGATGTTGGACCCCACACCTGCCTATGCACCTTTGAACTAAATCATGAAGTTCAATAAATCACAGTAGTGAAACTTTTTTTGTTTGTGGATGTGAACTCCAGAGTTTAGTTCCAGCATAATGTTACTCCAGTTGTTATAATTTGAATGAGTGCATTTGAAAAGTCTTCCATGAAATATGTTGCCTCAAACTGCTGGGAGGAATTTTTTCAGTTCTTTTCTGGCCTTCAGCTTTTTTCTGCATAAAAGCCACACAAGTCTCCAATGCTGTGACCCTCCAGTAACCTACCTGCATATCAATATTTAATTCATATTTCCAATGCACTTTGGCATAGATTCTATATATCTTTGTAATAGATTTTCCAAGGATGTATCTTATCTTATCTTTCTAAAGGTGACAAGTGAACCCAAACCATGCCAGTAAACACCATACATGCCATAACACTGACATCAGATCCCCTCGGTGTAATGGACAAGCATTTAAGGCTGTGCTGCTCTCTTGGTGTACTCCGCATCCACAGGTGTGAGAATAGGATGCAGGACAACTCATCTAAACATACAGAGTTTAACAGTGCCTGTGGTTTTTGCACCACTGAATTCTCAAATGTGTTATCATCAGAATCAAAATGCTTTTGCTGGATGTGCCTATTGATGTCTTTCCCATAGATCTAAATGCAGACGTGAGCAGTCTTTGTGACTGAAACACCTTCCATCCATAACCCAATAAAGAATCCTCTTTCAAAGTCTCTTAGATCTTTTCCTTTTGCCACATTCATCAAGGTCAAGTAGACCTACTTAGCATTTTCATAGAATAAACAAGCCATGCTTCTTGTTAATACCTAATGTTAGAGTTTTCTTTTTTATGGCCCAAGTAAGCTCAATACCGAAATAAACTTATCTATTCACAAACTTAGCCTCACATCTATGTGGCAGCTGGTGGAATAGTGGTTAGGGAGTTGCCCCTGTGATCAGAAAGTCATGGATTTGAATGCCAGGACTTCCAGTGGCACCACTCAGGTATCCTTGAGTGAGGTACCGTGCCCACACACTGCTCCCTGGGCACTGCTTCACTGGGGTTAAATGAAGAGAAGAATTTCACACTTTGTGTTATGCTGTGTTCACATGTTGAAAATTGTCAATTTACACTTTTTTATCTTAGATGTTTAGTTTTGGTATTTCAGTGCAATGTTTTTCATTTCCTTCTATATCCTTTTCTCAGTAATGGCTGCTTGACATCTACACCTCCTTTCAGATCCATGGAGTTGAGTTGCCTTCTCACAGTAGAAGGAGGGTGGTGGTCATTTTTGTACCACAGATGAGGATTGGTACAAAACTGGAGTTAGAACAATGGTGTTCACCTGTGAAGCAGTTTTGTTCGGCTGAGCAGGAAAGAGGAAAGAGGCGGGTTTTAGAAGATGCTATAAGCGTTTCTCAGTCTCGCATCTCTGACTTTATATATTCTACTAGCCGACAAGACAGGATGTAAATCACTTTGCCTTGCTTCCGCTGGCCACTCTGAGTCACAAGATTGATCACTAATAGCAGAGAAATTACACCTGAAGCTGAGTGATTTATGCTGACCTCACAGAGATCCCAAAACACTCAGTTCTCCTTTTATCATTCGACTGGATACACAGAGCTATAATCAAGAGCTTAAAGTTATCCATGTAGAACAGGTACATTAAAGGCACTTTCAGGGATTTCTCAAGCAAGAGTGGACCTTGATGTTGTCCTGTCTGAAAGTGCTGTTAATCTCATGACATCTGTTTTACAAATAATAATGATTCTGGTGGAGTCCAGTTTTTCTCTCTGTCTTTTAACAGTCAACAGCATTGGAAACTCCGCCTTTGTTTTTGTTTTTTTTGTTTTTTTACATAGTTTCCTTTGATATTCCCCTTCGTTATGCACATGGATTATCCTCAATTCGCAGAAAATCTCCTCTAAGCATTTTAGATGCACTTGAGAAAAATGTGCAAAGCAGCTTAACAGTGTCTGGTAGCTTGTTGTTAGTGTCTCCTTAAAGGGGAACCTAATGTCAGTGACACGTTTGGAAGGAGCTTTTGTTGGCAGGACACCTTTATAAAGGTTTGGTTTTAAGATTGGAAGCATGGGAGAATTGTAGTGGCAGTGCGGTGCACAAAAGAAAGGATAGATTAAATGGATATATTTGATATGCTTAGGGTTGGAAGCTTCTCTAACATCCAGTTGGTGTCAGGATATGTCTAGACATTCCTCTATATACCTGTTTTTTTCTGTATTCCTATTCTTGAGGGTGGTCATGTAGATTTAATAACGGCTTGGTTTTGTTTTCACTGTTGAATATGATTCAAATTTTAAATCCACTATTGTATATAAGAACAATGTAATGACGTTTATTAACATAATTGTGATTTTGGCAAAATACAAACACAATTTGCAAATGAAGTTCTTTTAAATAAATTCTCTATATATATTGCTGATATTTTTTATAAGAACACTATAACAAATCCAGCTGTGCTTCTAATTTTTTTTTCCATTATAACTAAATGTCACTCCTGGAGGGACACAGAAGTGGTTACTGACAGCTAATGGTTTCTCCTTCATACTTATTAGGCTCATTTTGTAATTGGTGTCATTTACTGGCCAGTTTTATAAATAGTTACAGTATATGAGCCTTTCCTTTTTCTGTGTAAATTTGAGTGTGTATCAGATCAAAGTGTAAAATATTCTATGAACTTATTTATTTTAGGATTACTTATAACCGAAAAGTATTAAAAGCAGAGAAATACTGGATATTAAAACATTTTGAATAAATCTTAGTTAAAGAAGTGAAAAGCATATATTTTTTGCTGAAAGCATTTAATGATGCAATCCTGTTTAGTCTGCTCATTGTAGAATACTCTTATAGTACTAACTATATAACTCCTGCCATATCATTACCTGTCCATCTATTACAGTCCATATTAAATATAAATCTTGTCTGTCTTTCTTTATACGTTAATTATACTTTTAGTTTCAATTCATTTCCCGCCTTTGGCTGAAATTGTGATTTGTCTTTCTTAGGCCTTTCTCCATATAAGTGACAAGAAAGTGAGTGAATGAGTGGGAGGGGGAAAAAACCCTCATGAACAGATGCATCTGTCGCTCTGACTTCACTCAAAAGATCTAATCAAGGCCTCTGTCTCTCTCTTTCTATCCTCTAATCGCAGTGATATAAATATATCACAGCGATTAGTCATGTATTGCCACTGGCTCCCTTTTTACAAGGACAACAGACTAAAGCATCTGTGTGTGAAGAAAATAATTAAACAATGGTGTAGGGGACTGTGAGGTTCAAAATATGTTTAAAGTCATAGTGAAAACACTTTGCATCTGAAAGATGTTATAATAATAACGAGTAAAGACTTTTACATTTAGTCTACACTAAGAAAGGAAATTTTAGAACAACAGGGACAGGGTTATTTTTGGCCAGATTTGTTTCATTTTATATTATTATATATTTTATGTGGATTGCATTTAATTTCCGAATACCAAAAAGTGTTTTGTTTAGCGCCCAGTCATGTTAGCGATAGGTCCTCTGTGTTCTTGTAAAGTTTTCTTTGTACACTGCACTTACTCACACCACAGAGTTTACGGCCACACTGAGTAATTGTCCTGAATATGAAAATTTCTCTCTCTTCCTTTTCCTCACTCAGATACACCAAAATGAAGACTGCGACCAACATCTATATCTTCAATCTGGCATTAGCTGATGCTTTGGTTACCACCACAATGCCATTTCAAAGCACAGACTACCTGTTGAATTCCTGGCCATTTGGTGAAATCGTATGCAAAGTTTTCATCTCCATCGACTATTACAACATGTTTACCAGTATTTTCACGCTGACCATGATGAGTGTGGATCGCTATGTGGCTGTGTGCCATCCTGTGAAGGCACTGGACTTCCGTACTCCACTCATGGCTAAATGCATCAATGTGGGCATCTGGGTGCTGTCTTCAGCTGTAGGAGTTCCAGCCATGGTGCTAGGGGGCACACAGACCAATAACGGTAAAGATCTGTTAGCATTAAAAGATCTCTGACAGTGTGTATTGTTTTATATTCTGTGACATGCTCAACTGAGGGCTCAGGGTCTAAGATGTTTTAATGGGGAAACATATGCCATTATGAAAATTGCACTCTTCCAAAGTCTTCAATATTCAACCAACATCATTTTTCGAGGTGGCTGGTGGCCTGGTGGTTAGGGAGTTGCCCCTGTGATCAGAAGGATGTGGGTTCTAGTCCCAAGACTGCCAGTGGCACCACTACTACCCTACTATCACTGAACTTGCCACTTAATTACACAAGATAATTTTAACCTTTGACTAACAAATTAGAAGCAAATAAGTTACATTGCAATGACAGAGCAGCTACAGCTCCACTCAGAAGTTAGTAATCAGTGTAATCAATAAAATATAACCAGCTTTTTTTGTATATAAACTGATAAAATCAATTATGTGATGCTAGTCCTGTGCAACTTCACAGGGTTCAAGTTAACCGGAAGAAAAATTACCATGTGTCCCAAAAGATGAACAGAACTGTAGATAATTCTAAAATGAGTGTAATTAATTAAATTAAAACTGATGTCTGTAATGCCTTGTATTTTGAAAAAGGCTATCAAATTGTGATTAATATTATTAATTACATTATTAGAGCATACTTCTTAAACTTCTTCATGTTTCCAGAAATACTCTAAAACCATTTTTATATCAAGTTCTCATATTTGAGATAACCAAAATATTAATGTGACAAGTGATTCCTACCATATTACTAATGGGGTCATAAATGCATCACAAAGACATACTAGTCAACTAAAGATGACCATTAGGTCACTAGATAGAGAAATGTGTCTGTTAATACTTTGGTCTAAGGACTTTGAACTGTTTGTCCTATGGTGGTGTGTGGGTGGTAGTTGACAAAGATTCGTCTTTAAAGTGGCTTAACATAATTTGGAGGAAATGTATTAATTCTGACCCTTCCGGATGGGTAGCTCAAAAGAGCAGACGTTGTGTTGACCCTGAGTGTTATGTTAGCCTGTCCTCTTTCATCTCATTCATCTCACAGTTTCTTTTTTCTGTCCAACTCCTACTCTTTCCACACTATGCCTCTTCCAACTATTCACTAATGTTCAAGTATCATGAGTAGGACATCAAAAAACATTTGGGGTGGGTTGGGGGTGTTGGGTGCAGGGCAGAACATCCATGTGAGAAGCAAGAGAAACATACAGCCTTATAAAATGCTTTTTCAAGGGTTCTTGAGTAATATTATAGATTTAGGACCATGATAACTCAAAGATCTAATAGAATATTTTAATGCTTCTTTGTCTGGTTCAATGGCTGTTTTGTATGATGAAATACATGGTACTTTCTAGAATTCTATATAGCACCCCAAAGAGTCTCACCATTGTTATGAGTCAAAGAAACCAGAGTACTGTAAAGAACATGGTATATAGTGCATGGTATATCTGTATGGTATCAATGCAAAGCCATGCATACAAACAAAATTAGATTTCTGATTTGACAGCTGAAAATTTGAATCATATCCATGCTGATCATGTTATCGGACACTCATCTGTGTTGCTCATCAGTGTTACCTTCCCCTGGTTTGCTAGCAGTAAGTATCTACTGAATCTTAGAACTGCTTTACTTGCTTTTTGGGTAACTATGGATATGGCATATAATTACTTAGTACACATATGAAAATGAAACAGAAGTATTCAAAAACACAAACAGCGTAGAATTCAGTCAGAAATGTTTATGATGATGAAGTTGGTGGTGGTGGGTTATTGCCACATGAAATGACCTGATTCCAGGCCGTCTAACATTTTAGTTCTTTTCTTTTCAGGAACCACAGAGTGCGCATTGCAGTTTCCTGACCCTTACGAGTACTGGGACACCTTGATGAAAATCTGTGTCTTCGTCTTTGCTTTTGTGATCCCTGTCCTCATCATCAGCGTCTGCTACTCCCTCATGCTACTGCGGCTCCGCAGTGTCCGTTTACTCTCTGGTTCTCGAGAGAAAGATCGCAACCTTCGCCGCATCACCCGCCTGGTCCTGGTGGTTGTGGCAGCTTTTATCATTTGCTGGACCCCCATTCATATCTTCATTTTGCTGAAAGCTATAGTGGCCATTCCTGAGACCACAGCAGTGATGGCTGCATACTTTCTGTGTGTTGCTCTTGGTTACACCAACAGCAGCCTAAATCCCATTCTCTATGCGTTTCTGGATGAGAATTTTAAGCGATGCTTCAAGGACTTCTGTCTGCCAGCAAAGGGCAGGGGAGACAGAGGGCTGGGAGGTAGCAGAGGTGGGAGAAGTGCAGGGAGGCAGCTCCCTCAGGCTGCTGAGAGCCCCCCGAGGACAGCAAAGCCAGCATGACTAGGCGTGGAACTGTCCTCCATCACGCAGACAGGTAAGGAGGACTCGAACACACTCGGCTTGTCTCAGGTATCATCCACTCTCTGAGCATGGTACAGCCTACCTTTAAAATAGGTGTGACGGCGATAATCCTACCATCTCTCACAAGCACTAAGAGCACTGTGACAGACATGCCATGACATTACCAACACTGGTGTGATGGTGTGAGAGCCAACTGGAGGCTGTTGTGGCTGTTGAAAAAATTGGTTTTGCTTTTTGAGGTGTCAGTTATATCAAAGCCTTGTAAATCCATTGTTTTATTTTTTACATTGTTTGAAAAATGCTTTGTCAGCATTTCATGATGAATAGATTAATTTAAATGGTGCAAAACTACCCGCAGAATTAAGTCTTTTTACATTAATGTACATTGAGGTAACAGGTTTTTTTTTCTGTAGAAAGTTACTGCATCAGAGAAACAAGGTGACAATGTGACAGTGCAAGTTTCTGACCTCACAGTCATTTGATTATGAATTTTATTAAGATATTCAGAGCATCATGAAATCCCAGATTTCACCACAAATCATTTCAGGTATTTTGATTCAGTTCAGAAATGACACACAGTGACTTTGGCACAAAGCACCATTTTTATGAATCACCTAAAGCTAATTAAGTGCCCCATTAGGGTGTGAAGGTACAGGTGAATGCTTTGCAAGCCAGATCTGTTGAGGTACTTGCATCTAAAAGTACACTGAATACACTGTAAAAATGGTTTGTCAATTCATCTACAAAATTGACCTTATGTAATAACAAACATTTTACTTGGTTTAATCAACTCAAATAAATTCAAAATGAAACAATGAAACAATGTTAATTTAGAACAAAAGCAATGTTTTATATCATTTCAAACCTCAAAAAAACCTTAAAAACCTTAAATCTGTCCTGATCCACCTTTTGCAGTGTACACAAATGTGACTGGAAGAACTATTTACTCAGAACGTATAGATAAAACAATACAGCCAGGCCTAGCCCAAATATTGTATTTTCAGATGAAAAAGGCTAAAATACATAATTGAATGTTTTTAGTAAGTTTTGATAGATTTAAACATTCCAAAATCAATGCAGTTGATTGGCCACCTTCAGACGCATTTTATAATCTATTGATCCTTAAACTGGACTCTTAAATAGCGTCACTCGTGAGTGATCTTAGAGAAAACGTCAGCCCAGCTTTTAACCCTCATTTATTTCCATTCAAAGACTCACTCAAGCATATCTCTCAAATTATTTATTGATGTTGCATTCTGAATACCTAAGGCGCACAAAACTGTATAACCTTCTCATAGATTGAATGTATTCTTGTAAATGCAGCCCATCACATTCACTGAAACAGATGGAAAAGGCTGATTGAAATGTACAACTGTTAAAATATTTCTCAGGGATTTGGGGTTGTATTTCTAGTCAGCATAGATGTGTTTCGGTTACATCTAGTGGCTGCTGTCACATCATTCTGTTTTTATGTTGTAATTATGTTCTTATTTGTTTTTTTTCTTAAATATATATACATTTATATGTCTAGACACCTGTGATCATTAGCAATGTGTGACCTTGTGGATGAATGGCAATGTCCCAGTCTTTCTGTATTAAACAGAGATACAAGTGCACTTTAAAGGCCAGGGTCCATGACCCTTCCAGCATAGATTTAAATATGAGAGCAAGCACAACATATACCACACATTTTTATTCCGGACTTTTATTTCAGATTGGGCATACCCATTCAATCAAATAACAGTGCATTTGCAAGCACAGAGCTCTTAAAAACATTATTTCTCAACATAGGATATTCTATGATTGTGCTGAATGGCTTTAGATTTTTGAGACAGAATGACAGTTTTTTGCTGACCCTGCAAGCTTTTTGAAAAAGGCCCATCAACGGATTAAAATGTAGCCTTGGGTCATTTTTTATGACCAAAATGCCCATGTCACGGAAAAACTAAAATCCAAGCTTTAAAAGAAAGGGGTTTAACGGCCTAAGGTTCTAAAACTACAGTCTACATATGAAAGCCAAGCTGCAAAAATAGCTCATTTTGAGTACAACAGTTTTGTGATGTTATAAAAACCAGTGTGTTTTCATATGACCACCTATTGAGCTTATCGCAGTTTAGCCCCACCCAATGACACTAAAGTTAAAGGGAGATGTAGCAGTCTTAAAGGCACGGTAAGCAAAACAGTAAGTTTGGTATGATTGGAAAATTATCCTTTAGAAATAAACTACTATGACTGTTTTAGTACATAAGACCACACAAACATTCTAAGTCAACCTCAGGGGAAACAAAAAAAGTACAAATGAAAGAAAATGTAGGGTATGGGCTCTTTTAATGCAAAATTGTTTTAACAGACAAAAAGACCTAAGATCAATACAATTCTCAGAACTGTCTCACATTTAGCTTAAAGCTGTCTTATGCCTTATGCTGGAGGGTCAAAAGGAGAAATGGAAAAAATAGTTTGTTTGTTTTTGTGTCTTCATGCACGTATGAGCACGGATGGGAGGGTCCACATAAGAAGGGGAAAAAAAAAACTGCGCTGTCTCTGATTGTTTTTGTAAATCCTGACCTGAATGTTTTCAAATTTGGCAGAGGGCTTAAACTCGACATGCTGGAAATCTCCAGGTCGAGGAACAAACATTACATAATGTCACTAAGAGTGTGACGTCTCTGAAGTGTATGATATGAATTTATGTAGATAGAAATCTAGAGTAAAGCTGTAAGTAACTGGGCACTGACATCATGTATGTTGTTTTCTGTCTCTGCAGCTGTTTGGATTTGCAAACAAAGACTAAGAGGTTAAAGGAGGGGATTTAGAATGTAGCTGAATCATAACTATAGCTGACAGTCTACACTTTAACCTCATATTAATCCAGTCTGTTGCAGTACAGACACAAAACAACAGAAATACAGAGGTGGGTCACTTGTGTCCCGAGAGTAAAAATCCTGCCCTGCCTAGATTCTCTAGTTTGCTTGAAACGAAAGCTGATCTATCCAGACAGGTGGAGCAAAATCCTGGGGAATATTTTTACTTTCTGGATCTAAACCACCTACCTCAAAAATGACGTAATGGCCCATTTATTTACATACTCTATTGTGTATTCTGAATGTGTTTGCATTCCTCTGAATAGCATCCTGAAAACAAATATTTATTATGCGCTCAGCATGTAAATACTAAAGTTTTAACAATATTTAGTTATTTAAGGATTCAGCATATCTGTAAGCTTTTCGTTTTGTGCATGGAAAGTATGCATTGTGAAACATTCGTATACTCATTGTGAGCTGCTTTGTATTAGAGATCCTGCTTGTGTATACTTTAACCTGAATGACTCCTTGTATATTATTAACAGGACTGTATTAGCAGCGGCTTATTTATGTAAGTA
>JBBPCX010000011.1:5766707-5778073 GCA_037974365.1 Hydrocynus forskahlii | reverse complement strand
ACCCACACACACACACACATACAAACACACACACACACACACACACACACACACAAACACACACACACACACACACACACACAGCCCTACTACACTATTTTAATGTTTA
Source organism: Hydrocynus forskahlii (assembly GCA_037974365.1). Classification (NCBI taxonomy): domain Eukaryota; kingdom Metazoa; phylum Chordata; class Actinopteri; order Characiformes; family Alestidae; genus Hydrocynus; species Hydrocynus forskahlii. Next base: position 5,777,964 of record JBBPCX010000011.1, on the reverse strand, counting down.
AATATTTATTACATGTTTATTACATAAGTAATTACATAGTTATTAACAAAGTACATTGCATTTAAGTTAGATCTGGACGGGTGCGAGGCTTGGGGCGAAACTGCCTCAATTAAGTCAGGAATAATTCACAATTTAAATATTTGTTACATATTTATTACATAAGTAATTACATATTTATTAACACAGTTCATCAGCTCTGCATTGTGAATGGGCAGGGTTGTGAGGTCTGGGGTTCAGAAATTCATGTAAATTAAATGATGAATGAAGTAATGCATGAATTAGTTCATTACTATAGTTAGATGTGAGCTCTGACTCCGCCCTCTTTCCCCTGCAGTCGTACATGGAGGACCACTTGCAGAACCGGGACCGGCTGGAGAAGGAGTGGGAGGCGCTGTGCGGGTACCAGGCGGAACCGGCCATCAGCTCTGCTGGAGAGGAGAAGCAGAACGCCAGGAAGAACCGCCCTGGCGGGGCGCCGGCCTGTGAGTCGCACACACACACCCAACACCACACGTGTGGGCGGGGCCTATTTTCTTCTTTTCAAAAGGAAACAAAAGGGAAAGTCTGTAGGAAACGGTCAAAAACCTGTTTAAGCCAGTAGAACTGCTTGTTGGTAGAATTTAACACTAAAGGAACACAGTCGGTTCTAAAGTTTTGGCACATTTTATACTTTATATATTTTATATACTTTCTGTCATTTTTTTCCAGTATGTCAAATCCAATATGGAGAGAGAGAGAGAGAAAGAGAAAAGAAAAGAAACCACTTAATCTTTTATAGGCGCTAGCGTTGAACTGAACAGCTTTGCCTTAGTTTTTAAGAACCGCTGACAATATTTCTCCTCATTCCTAAATACAAAAATGTTCTGTAAAGCATCATTTTAAAATAAATTACAAAACATCAGAATAAGAGAAATGATGCAGTGTTTACTGAACTCGAATAATTAAAAGAAAACAAATCCCTTGTTCACTTATAAAGAAAATGGCAATAATTACCTTTGAGGAACTTCTGGTAGTGTTTTACCATCCAACTGGTCTCACTGTGAGAGGAGAGTGTCGATTACAGCAGTGTTTTTATACTTTTCCTCATTAAATAAGATGTGATTCAGGTGATCAGTAATCAGTCCCTCATAAAGCAGAATGAGGAGCTTGTGTAGGAATTTAACAGAAACTGGCTTGGAATGGTTTCACACTCATAGAGATTCTGATTTAAAAATAAATTCCAGTGTTCTGTTTTTTTTCTGGAGTTGTCTATATAACCAGTCAAAAGTGTATGAACACCACCATCATTTGTTCTTGGAATAACTGGAAAGTTTTTTGAGTGAAAAATTATAAATGAAAATCTGTGAAATAAACCCAGTTTCCTTTCTAAGATTAGAGAATCTGTAACAAGTGCACTACATACTTACACAGGTCTGACTCCTGTGACCTGGTTGTTGGGTGATTAGACTGTCCTTTAACTTTAAATGCACTTGTTACTGTTTCAGCACTTAATAGGCAAGGCAAGGCAAGGCAAGTTTATTTATACAGCACATTATCATACATAGATGTCATTCAATGTGCTTAGCGAAACTAAAATAGCATAATAAATAGCATGAAAACATAAAAGGCAACATTTGAGTGCAGAATAAAAGGGGATAAAACAAATGAAAGATATAAAGAAATAAAATACAAATAAAATATAAAGAAATAAAATACAAATAAAAATAAATAAATAAATAAAAAAGCCTCTGTTTAGTTCAAATCTGTGGAAATTAAAGTTGTTTTTAGCCTCGTTTTAAAAGTAGCTACAGATGGAGCAGACCTGATCTCTATGGGGAGCCGGTTCCAGCAGTAGGCAGCATAATGGCTAAATGCCATTTCACCCTGCTTCGTTACAGCTCTGGGCTCTAGGAGCTGACCCACCCCTGCTGATCTAATAGCTCCTTCAGTCTCTAACACTCATCTGGTGATCCACATTATAATTATAATTATATTAGGGTTTTTTTTTTAGGTCAGTAGTGATGAATAAAAAAACGTTTTCTGGTTCATTTGTAAGCAAAGATTGCTGAGTGAATTTTTAGTAAATAATGTAGAATATATGTGTATATAGCCTTATTTTAATGAGCTAATAACGAATTACTCCACCCCGAACTGGCACTCCCAATAGTCTGGAGCTGTTCATCTGTTTAAATGTAATTAGTTAATCAATTATTTCATAATATACACTTACATCCAATTAACATTCAGCACCTGCCATGTCTCCCTTTACAGGTGTGTTTTCAGTTCACAGCTTTTCTTTTCTTCTCTAAACGCTGGCAAACACTTCAGATTGTTGCTTGTGTTAACAGAGCGCGAGCCACAGGTGTGACAGATGGAGATTTGTTTGAAAAATGTGGGAATTTTCCTTTGAAATCTAATGTTTATGATAATTTAGCTGTAAATAGAAAGCCTCTTTTAATTCAGGACATCTGGTTTTGGGAAAGGAGCCCATATTCAAGCAAACAATTGCAATGTGCTCATTTATTTACTTTTTTTGTTTTATAATAACAGTGAAGTCATTTGCATAAAACGAACAAGTGGACACTTAATTATACACTATATATGTTTACTTCTAAGTTTATTTATACTTCTAAAACAAAGTGCACATAACTTCAGAACAGTCTGAATAGTAGCAGGCCTCCCATTTTCACCTTTACACAAATGTTTGTTGGACAGCAAAGTTTACATTTTTATGTATAATAACTGTGTAATAAATATGCTATATACATGTAATAGATGTTAATAGAGTAATAGAGTGACATTTTCATTGCATGTGTTGCAGATGATCACTCCAGATTCACCCTAAAGGCTGAAAATAACCATGGAAACTCTGACTACATCAACGCCAGCCTCATCGTAAGTCTCTTCAGTTCAGATATTTAAATGACTGGTTAAAGGACTCATTACTTTTTCGTTGTCAGATTCAAATGCATTTGCAAGCGACCTGATCCAAGTCTGATCTTTGGACACGTGACTCAGTTTGACCCAACAGACAGGATTTCATGTGTTTATTTTGTTGACATTTCTGTCATTGGGGTAATCCTACCCTTCAACATACAGTGCTGTGCAAAAGTCTTGAGCCCCCCTCACTTCTTTCTATTCTGTATGATAATGAGTCAGCAGGTCGGTTCAGTGATTTACTGAAACATGTTCAAACACACAGTAAATCCAGAATAAACACAGAGAGGGTGTGTTTCATTCTACCCAGAATTATAGTCAGTGAGTGTTCAGAGTTCCGTTCACAGCCTCCATTCACAACCTGAAAGTTCTTCAGAACAAGTTCTCCAGGCTTCTTGAAGGACGTTCCAAAGCTCTTCTTTGGGCGTCGGCTATCTTTTGTTCTGTTCTGTGTCCAGATGGTCCCACACTGCTTCAGTAATGTGGGGCTTAAGGGGGCCATCTATCGAGGACCTTGAACATGTGTGCATTTAGCATATGTTTGGCATCATGTTTTTGAGGCTGATACATGAAGATGTTGTCAATCAGACAATTTCCATTCAAGCAGAACAAAGCAAATCTAACTGAAGATGATCAGGCGGTGATCAGTATACTGGTGGTGCTGAATGCTGAGTGGTTAGAACTCCTGTATCAAGGCTCCTTGTATCTTTAGGCTCTTTGCAGTCTGTCACAGTAAAAAAAAATGTTCCCAATTCTTCCATTTAATCTCCTCAACATGACAAAGATAAGACAGTCTGACAGGCAGAAAATAATATTTTTGCAGCAACAAGGTGATTCAAAGCAAAATATGAATAAAGGAGACGTCTGCACAGTACTGTAGTGTAGAGCGTATACAAAAGCAAGGAGTTTACATATGCACACGAACACACACACACACACACACACACACACACACACACACAGACACCCACATACATATTCATGTACTCCTGCACACACCCATTCCTTCCTGAGTGACACAAAGCCCTTTTTGAACAATGCCATGCGTCGCCTCCCTTGACACACACCAACACACACCCGGCCTTTCACTGACAGGCAGCCGCCCGCATTAGAAAGCCTTCATTAGCATAAGAGGAATCCCGCGCAGGTGCCGTTGCCATGGCAATGGCAAGGCGGAGCTGTGGGTGTGTGTGTGTAAGTGTGTGTATGTGTGTGTGTGTGTAAGTGTGTGTAAGTGTGTGTGTCAGTGTGTTTGCACGAACCCAAGAGAGAGCGGCTCGTTACTGTCACAGTTCAGGAAACAGAGAAAACCAACACACACACACACACACACACACACACACACACACACACACACACACACACACATGGTTTTTGTGCTGAAAGTGTGATGACTGTATGTTTATTGCTGTGATATATCATAGCGCTGTTCATCTCTAACTGTATCATAACAGTTATAGATAAATGACTGCGCCATCTAAAGATGCGCTCTGTGCTGCGGCGGCTTTAACCCAGAAATCTCCGCAGACATTACGACACAAATATCATTACACAATCTTGTACAGCTCAAGTTGGAGTTTTATTATTATCCGTATTATTGTGGCACCGCTTCTCCTCAGAGGCTTTTTGAGATATTGGCACCGTTCCATCACTGACGAGCGCATAATACCTCCCTCCATTGCTGTTGTGTGCAACCTCTCAATCATTTATCATTTAGAGTTTGGGATTTCGTCGGCGAGTCGTCTCAGGAATACAGAGAGAGAGTCTCTGCATGAGCTTTGTGGTGTCACCTCACTGTACCAGCTGAAAGGCAGCACCACAGAAACAAAATATGACCCTTATGCTGGGCTTGTTTAGGTAGCTGCTCATAAACAATCTTTCAGACATTAAAGCACAGGTCAGTTATGGAAAGTAAGATGTGTTAATGTGGGTGTTGCCCCCTCAACAACCTGCCTCCTGAGCTTTGGACATAATTTTGCCTAAACAAGGCAGATGTGTTTACCCTGTCAGTGGTCTGGTACTGTTCTATACTGGTATAAATAAGGGGTCCCCGAATCTGGTCCTGGAGGTATGAGTTGATTAACTGGTGAGTTGAACCAGGTGTATTAAAGGTGGGAAATCACCTGCTGGACAATGGCCCTCCAGGACTGGAGAGGGGACACCTGCCATTGTCGAAAATACCGTCTGGGTAGTCGTGCCACTTGATTTTATAACATGTGCAAATCATACCGAATTGAATTGCTGCATGCAGCATTCAGGATAACGAAAGACCTTTCGTATTAATTTGCATGCACATCAAATTGAATGGACCTGTATCGTATTTTATCAACTGGTATGACACCTTGTATCGCATCAGACCGTATCACAGCGTATCATGTTGTATCATCTGGTATCATATCAGAATGTATTGCAGTGTATCTTATCATATCGTATCACTGTGTATTATATCAAATTGTATCACAGCAAGTCATACATCGACCTGTATCCCAGCACATCACACTGTATTGAACTGAATGACAGTGAATCATGTATCAAACTGTATCACAGTGAATCATCTATCAAACTCTATCACAGCATGTCGTATCAAACTGTATCACAATGCACTGAAATGTATCAGACTGTTTCACAGTGTATCATATCTCATTGAACTGTATCACTGCGTGTCGTATTGTTTCCAACAGTATCACAGCGTATCACAATGAACAGTATCAAAATTACACAAAAGTGTACAATATTACATCAAACTGTTTCATATTGCATTGGTCTGTGTCACATACGTAGCAGATATAGAACTGTAACTGTATCACAGTTAATCATATCGTATCAAACTGTATCACAGAGTATTGTATCATATGGAACTGTATCAGAGTATTGTATCACATCGAACTGTATAACAGCATACTGTATTGTGTCCACAGCATATTATACTGAACTGTATCACACCATACCATAACAGACTGGATAACAGCATATTGCATCTTATATCGAACTGCATCATAGTATTTCAAATTGTATCACATTTTGGATCGTAGTGTACTGAACTTCATGACATATGTAAGTAATTCGTTCTGTTTGTTTCAATGAACTATGAGAGAGAAACTATTTTTGTACAATAATGTCCTGATTTTATCCTCTCTGGCCACTGCCGTGATGTCTAAGGGTTCATTAACGTGAAGAATATTGCAATAAAGGCTTTTGTATAGAAGAAGGAGGCGGGATTGCGAGGGGTTGCCGGAGCTGTAATTAGGAAATGAATAGAGTCTTACAAACGAGACGCCAAGACAGACAGATCCAGCCTGTCAACGTTGATGCTGATAGTCTGCCAGTCAACAGCAGATTGTGTTGCTTCATTGTGGATTGTCCTTGTCTGGAAGAGATGATCCCCCCAGTAACAAAAGAAGAATCTTCCTTATTTGTGTCAGTTCTCCGTCTGCGTTTTGTCTCGAGATTGTCTGGGAGTCTCCTGCAGTGGCCTGGAGTGCTTTATGGCACAGTTATTTTGGAGCTGCCACTTCACCGATGCACATCTCAGCTTAAAGTAATTAGATTTTAAGAGCCTGATCATGTCTGGGAGTTTTAGATGATATATCCACTTTAATAACTGCCTTTATATGGGAAAGGCGAGGGCACTCAAAAGGAGGCCCTGTATATGTCTGGTATTAGCTGTCTGGTGTATAATTGCTCTTGCCAACAATTAAGGTTGTGCTGAGCAATTATATCCATTTGCAGCCGGTGCTAATAGCGGTGTGTGTCATTCACGCTAACAATGGGCTTCCCGTCTGACTTTCTGTCATTTTGTTCTTTCACCACAAAGAATCATAGCAAAATTAGCCCAGCAGTACAACCTTTCAGCTGCAGGGATCATCTCAAGTTTTGTTCTCTACTGAATTCTCTCCTGTTTGGTGTTTTAGTCCCCGGCCACTTTATCGGAAATACCTCCCCAGAGGAGGATTTTGCTCACAATGGTCTTTTCTTAGTCTCGTCAAAAATAGATTGTCTTATTTGCAGAAAATTCAAGTCTGACTTGTTTCTCCTAAATCCCCCTTTAGGAAACATGAGCAAAAGATTTAAAAATCAGCTTAAGACAGAAGTTTTTCTGCTGTTCTCACCGGCTTCTCAGCTTTAACAACCTTATGGATCTCAAAACTGTCTGACTTTGGCTCTTTTGAGACTTGAATTTGATCACTGAGACACATTCCAGGCCAACCAAGAAGCCAAGCAAGTTTTCTTTTGGATCTTCTGAAGATCTGATGATCTGAGACAAATAAAGATCAGAGCAGTGAGAGAAAAGAAAGAGAATTTTAAGATCCTACACTGGGATCGGGCTGAGATAAACTGTGCTTAAAGAGATGGGCCGGAATCTGTGGCTGTACGCCTTAAAGTGGCCAGTGAGCCGCAGCACAAAGTGGGTGTTTCCAATAAAGTGGCCAGGGAGTGAAAGGACAAAGTAGGTGCATGTAGAAGCATAAAAATGCTACATCTGCACGAAACTCCATGGCCATCACTGCGCTACACGCCATTCTGGCCGCTCTCCGTGTTCTGTGTGTGGAGTGTGTGAGTGGGTGTGTGGCCCGCTAAGTGTTGAGCACTGTTCTTGTTGATAATGGGGCCGGGTTTGATCCTCTAACAGTGGAAGTGCGCTGACCTCCATCCAGCCGATCAGAGCTGCCGGCTATTGTGGTTCCTCAAACCGGCCGTGTTCCGGTCCACTGACGGCGGCGCTCCCCAGAGCCCGCTGTTCATTAACCACACTCCTTCAGCCCTCTCAGGTAGTGTGCATTATTCAGCGCACCTCTCTACAGGCTCTTTAATTGCTCCCAGGGTCTACGGAGGCTTTTTGGGTGGTTGATGAATGTATGTGTGTGTGTGTGTGTGTGTGTGTGTGAGTGTGTGAGTGTGTGAGAGAGATACTGGACAGAAAGGATGGAAAAAAGAGTCTGGGCTCAGAAAAAGCACGTACATTTTTGGTTTTAATTCATTACAATAATGGATTGTTCTTCAGAATTTCACCTTCTGTTCAGCTGCGCATAAGGTGTACAATAAAGTGGTCAGTGAGTGGAAGCACAAAGGAGGTGTTTCCAATAAAGTGGCCGGGAAGTGGAAGCACAAGGATCGTGTTTCTAATAAACTGTCGATATTTCCCAATATCTCTTTATCCCTGAAGGCTTTTTATTATTGTGTCTTTAAGAGTGACATATGTAAATGAGCTGTTTTCTAACTGGCTGCCTCTATTGTGCCTCATTCATAAAGCAGCCCAGGCTGAAACCATAGCTTTAAAATGATGACCGGACTGGTTCGTAAATGTGGAATTTATAGGCATTTTGAATTTATAGGCTGTTTACGAAATAAATTCAACTCCCATTTTAAAGCGCAGAATTGCAGAAAATGTTGTTTTGTTATGATACTGGCCCTTTAAGAGCATCTAAAAAGTTGTGTGTTGATCTAAACGTGGTTCCCTGTTCTTGTCGTTTTAATGAGGCTCATGCTGAGATTAATATCAGATTAATATTAGGACAGATCATTAGAGCCGGCTGTGTGTTTGTATTTGTGGACGCCGCCGAAGCCGCGCTCTCCTCTGACGGTGTGATTTAATGAGAACGCCGCCTTTACTGCACTGTAAAAGATACAAATTGAATAACTGAGTGAACCCGTCTGTCATCGTCTAGTCCGGACTGGTGCTTTATGGATGGCTCCCTACTTATCTGTGTGTGCTTTTTTCTTATTTGTTTATTTATTTATTTATCTCAAACACACACACACACACACACACTCACACACACGCACGCAAGGCTCCATCCTCTAGATGCCAAGTATCTCATCAATAAGTGTGTTTGATTTGAGCACTGCTGGGCCTTTATACAGTGTTTCAGCTTTAATCATCCATATTAAAGAGTGAACATGGGGGCGAGAGACATGGAGGGAAATACGAGGAGAGAGGAGAGGCAGAACCAGAGAGACATAGAGAAACAGAGAGTGTGTGTGAGAGAGAGACAGAGACAGAGAGACAGACAGACAGAGAAAGAGACAGAAAGAGAGAGAGAGAAAGACAGAGAGAGAGAGAGAGAGAGAGACAGAAAGAGAGAGAGACAGAGACAGAAAGAGAGTGAGGGAGAGCGAGACAGTGACAGAAAGAGAGAGAGAGACAGACAGACAGAAAGAGAATGAGGGAGAGAGAGAGGGAGAGAGGGACAGAGACAGAAAGAGAGAGAGAGAGACAGACAGACAGACAGAAGCAGAGAGAGAGATAGACAGAAAGAGAGGGAGACAGAGAGAGACAGACAGAAGGAGAGAGAGAGAGAGATTTAGAGTGATCGGTCCAAAGCTCTTCTCTTTGTTTGATTAGTTTCTCTTTCTTCTCTCCTCCTTGTCCTTTGCTGACCATCTGGTGTAAACACACAACTGAGCACATACACAACACACAACCGAACACACACATAACAACACAACACACAAAATACACACACGCAACACATGGCATGAAAGTGAACACATACAAAACACTCACAGAAATGCTGCTGAGCTCTGACCTCAGTATACACTACGAAACCAAACCCCTAAATTCTACCCCTAAAAATTACCTTCATTTTGACCTTAATTTCCAGGAAATTAAGGAAAATTAAAGGTAAAAGTGCACATATTAAGGTGATTAAGGGGTAAAACTACTGAATTTTCCCCCTTACTTTTTCAAATTTGCCCCTTAAGTAATTGAATCTCCCAAATTAACACTCATGCTTTTAATCCACATTTAAGGTAAAATTAAGGGAGCGGTTCACAAATTAATGGCCACTTAGTTAAAATGAAGGGGTTTGGTGTGTTTTCAGGGGTAAATTAAGGTAGAGTTAAGCACATTTAAGTACATTGTGTTTTGCAGTGATAACAATCCGTGTAAATTAGCAACACTCATCAGATTTGTTGTATGCGCGGTTTCATTTCTCTCTGTCTCTGTCTCTCTCTCTCTCTCTCTCTCTCTCTCTCTCTCTCTCTATCTCACTGTCTTTCTGTCTGTCTGTCTCTCTCTCTCTCTCTCTCTCTATATGTAGATGGATCACGACCCTCGTAATCCCGCCTACATCTCGGCTCAGGGTCCGCTTCCCACCACGGTGGCTGATTTCTGGCAGGTAAACTTTATTTATTTTGTTTACATGACATTAATAGTGTCTTAATTTTTTTGGGAAATTCTGATGGGAATATGGGGGTGATACTGATTCTTCTCAAAAACTTCCACTGACACAAGAGCCAGTGTTGTACCGTGAAAAAACGATTGTTCTGACTGGTGGTGGTCAGAAAACCTACCAAAGTCAGAACCTGACAGGGTCATGGGCACACAAGGCTAACTGAAGCGCGTGGAGATCAAAGCCTAACTCATCTGGTGCCACAAAAGAGCTGCTGCAGCACAAACTGCTAAAATAGTTCATGCTGGCTCTAATGGAAAGGTGTCTCTGGATGATACATGTGGACTTTACTTTGACACTTAAAGACTGCAGATCAAATTCAGCCCTCCATGGAGACGCGGCTCCTACTGGCAGTTCCTCTTTCCACACTGCAAACACTGTTCAGGAACTGTATGAGGAAGATCACAGAGTTTCAGGTGCCCCCAGACTCCCCGTATCCCCATATCTCCCCATATCAACCATCTGTGGGACGTGCTGGACAAACTAGTTTGATCCATGGAGGCCCCACCTCACAACTTACAGGAGTTAAAGGGTCTGCTGATGCAGAACCACAGACCTTCAGAGGTCTTGTGGAGTGCAGACCTCAACGCGTCAGAGCTGTTGTGGTTGAGGGGGACCTCCCCAGTATTAGGCAGATTGTTATGAATGATTGATGTATGCACTTTAAAACAGTGCTCTATTACAGCCAATCAAGGGGTGATTAAAAACTCACAGGAGGCTTGTGACTTATACCTACATCACAGTAGTTGAAAACAAAAACAGTCCTTAAGATAAATCTGGAAAAAATTTAGGCATATTGCTGTTAAAAGTAATGGGAATGCTATGGGAATATCTGAAGGTGACCAAATGTACGTTACACTACATAAAATACCAGTGGCGCCATTGTTTTTAACCCAGTATCCTCCAATTTATTTATTTATTTTTTGTTTGGTCATAGTCTAAATTTTTGTCTGAGATTCTTGGTCATGTGGTCCATAGCAACCCCAATGCTGGTCTTGTCAAGACATCACTTTTGCGGCTAGCCTTTTACACAGCCTCAACAAGCCACAAGAACCACAGCTAACCATTTATTTTCTTTAAACAAACACCTGGAAAGGACCTGCAAAGGAACTCAAAAAGCACCTGAAATTAATAGATGCGATGAACCAGGTGTGTTTGAGCAGGAGTCC
>JBBPCX010000011.1:5715794-5729123 GCA_037974365.1 Hydrocynus forskahlii | reverse complement strand
CGTAGGTCACTGTGTGTCTTAACCAACAGAAACATTCCTCTGAAACTGGTCAGGTTCAGGGACTGGACTGGAAATGAAAGACTTTGAAAGTCCTTCAGGAAGCCTGGAGAACAGTTCCTCAAGACCACATTAACATACAAGAATAACTGGAAGTAAAATATGAAGAAATGAGGTGGGTCAAGGCTTTTGCACAGTGCTGTATATGTTGTTACTTTACTCGTAAAGGTCTCTCGTTCCTTCTTATTCTCTCTCTCTCGTCTATCCTCTCCCCTCATTCTCTCAGTTCTCTCCCACCCTTCCTTCATCCCGCCATTCATCACTGGCTAATCTTGAAGGCCGCTGGGGGTCAAGCAGGGTCAAGGGGTCAAATCCCTGGTGCTTCTCCTAAACAAATAACAGATAGTGACCTTTGACCCCGGCCTTAGCATTACAATCAACATCAGTATTCTGCAGCTGGTCAAGCATCCGTCCTCCGTCTCTTTCTCTTCCTTCTTCTCATCCTCCCTCACTCTCCATCCCATTCTCTTACTTTCTCCCTCCCTTTCAGCATTTCTCTCTCTCTTTACATCTCTTTCTCATCTGCAACCCAGATCAGGCCTCTCTCTCTCTCTCTCTCTCTCGCTCTCTCTTGCTCTCTCGCTGTCTCTCTCTGTCTCTCTCTGTCTCTCTCTGTCTCTCTCTCTGTCTCTGTCTCTCTCTCTCTCTGTCTCTCTCTCTCTCTCTCTCTCTCTCTCTCTCTCTCCCTCTCTCTCTCTCCCTGTTTCTCTGTGTCTCTCCCTCTGTCTCTGTCTCTCTCTCTTTTTCTCTTTCTCTCTCTCTCTCTATCTCTCTCTCTCTGTCTCTGTGTCTCTCTCTCTTTTTCTCTTTCTCTCTCTCTCTCCCTGTTTCTCTGTGTCTCTCCCTCTGTCTCTGTCTCTCTCTCTTTTTCTCTTTCTCTCTCTCTCTCTCTATATATCTCTCTCTCTGTCTCCGTGTCTCTCTCTCTTTTTCTCTTTCTCTCTCTCTCCCTGTTTCTCTGTGTCTCTCCCTCTGTCTCTGTCTTTCTCTCTTTTTCTGTCTCTCTCTCTCTGTCTCTCTGTCTCTCTGTCTCTCTCTCTCTCTCTCTCTCTTTTACTGGTGAAAAATCATCCATCCATAATTCATCACGTTTCCCACCGACGACCACCCCCCCACCCCACCCCCCACCTCCACGCCAACTCATCCTAGCAACAGGAACCTAGCAACAGCAACAACTCTCCGGTCCGCTCTCAGCCTATGGGGAACATTAATGTCTCGTCAAATCCGGCCAATCGGTGCAGAGCGGAGAGCGGCGCGATGCCTTTCCTGCCGCCAGCCGGCGAGACAGCTGTGGAACGAATGGAGAGAAGGACAGGCCTGAGAGAGCAAGAGAGGTGTGAAAAGAAGAGAGAGGGAAGGAACGCAGGGGCACAGGAGGAGTAGGAAGGGAAGGAGGGGCGGCATAAGAGAGAATAAGAGAGAAAGGAAGAAGGAGAGAATGAGAGAGGAAGAGCATATGTAGTTTATGTACTATATAAATCACAACAGTGTTATTTTTGATGTTCCTAAGGGATTTATATGCCATATGAACTGTTACTACTAGAGCCGGACCTTCTGTCACTTTACTTTAATTTACTCTCCATCCATCCATCCATCCATCCATTATCCAAGCAGTTTATCCCAATCAGGAACATGGGGGTTCTAGAGCCCAAAACCTGCGTCGCCCCTCAGTTCAGCCATAGATGTAAAACTTGGTCAGAAAACAAGGAAAACACTTTTATGTTAATGCTAATTTATTGTCAAGATTCAAGATTCAAAATTCTTTATTTGTCGCATGCATAGTTATACAAGAACAACACGCAGTGAGATGTATCCTGAACCGCTCCCTTGTATGACTGTGCAAACATTATAAAAAGAACAATTTTAAATTAAACATAAATCTGAAAATTTCTAAAACACAAACAAAAATGAAAAACTAAGTACAAGTAAAGTAAAAGTAAGTATAAAAGTAAGTATAATTTTACATTTAAAATCTCTGCTAGCACCCCTATGGGATTCTAACAGTATATCCCCTACGGGGTAGGCTAAGCTATACTATAGGCTAAGCTAACAGTGATCCAAGCTAACAGTGATCCACATGAATATTTTTGGCTGTTCTAGATCAAACACAGACATTCGAAGCTTGTAACAGACTTTGCGTAAAGCAGTTTTACAGCACCTCCTTCAGTAACGAGTCCTGATATAGAGTTGCTGAAACCTCTGTTCTCCATTTATTAGAACTGACCACAACTTGGTTACCCTTTGGCTACACAGTCAATAATGTATCTACAACTTACTAACACCTGCTCACACTATGGCTCTACAGTCAGTGATGTATCTAGAACTGACTAAAACCTGGTTACACTACGGCTCTACACTCAGTGATGTATCTAGGACATATCTAGATTTCCTGATAACAGTGTATGGCCACTGGGTGTTTCTAGTAAAGTGGCCCTACACAGTTATTATCGATATTTGTAATCATTCGAATTATCCACAATCGGTTACAGAAAATGTGAATTCAGGGAGTTAACAACAGTCATTTTAGTAATTGTAATGTGATTATCTGAGGTATCATAATTCGATTGCATAATCCATATTACATATAGTCTATCACAGATTTCCAGGAGGTCTTTGAGAACCACGGTGTTCTAAATTAAGCCCACTGGTGCCAGTCGCTCTGAAATGCTTACAGAAATGATGGATGTTTTTAACAAAATTCTCTGAACACTTTCATTCTTTACATTTGGCTGGTTGGGTGTAAAATGTTTTTCGGATGTTAATGTTGCTTTCTGTAGTCATAAACATTTTCAGACACATAAAAAAGTGCCATATGAATAAATCTGAATGGAATTTCAGTGAACCTTGACTGGGATTGGCCAGTGTTGCTCTGGTTAATTGTATGGCATGCCGTACAGAAGGTACTGTATAGTTAATTACACAGAAGGCTGTAGACGCGAGGAGAAGCAGCCCCTGAACCGCTGCCCAGCTGGAGCTCTATTTCAGATGTGAAGAAGCCTGTGGGCGGTGCTTTTCTGCCTGAAGCCCTCTATGAAATTACACCATCCACTTAAAAACGATCAAGATCGGCTGAAAACCCTGCGCAGGAGTCGGTGAGATAATGGAATGGCCATTTACTCCAGTGTTTCTTTTCTTTTTTTTTCCAGGTCGAAGCCAAAAGCCCTTCAGCAGGAGTTCTTTTGGGAACTCAAATAAACAAGCCAGGACCCGTACATAATAATGATATGCTAATGATATGGTAATAATAATATGGTAATGATGTTTTTCCAGCCCACCTGACCCACAGACAAGCAGTGATCCATATGATGAGGAGATCAGAACAACGCACAGCAATAATTATCTTCTCCACTGATGGCAAATTAGAAAGACACATCTTTGAACCATACTAACCGAGCAGCAAGAGCCAAGACGATCCAGAGAACGGAAGAAAACAGCACACCGGCATCCACTCTGTTTAGCTGTTGCTTTGGCGGCTCAGAGCTTTAAAAAGCTTTTTCAGATCTGAACCATTTAGAATTTAAATGCCTGCTCACGTTTAGCACATCAAGATCATTAACTGAACTTCCAGACACTGAGTGCAGTGACACCAAGGAGTTACTTGTTGTTTAGAATGCCTTGACTATCGTTTGGGTATTTTAAACATCTTTTGATTTTTTTCTGAAGGACCCAATATTTTGCTTCACTGTGAAACCACATGGAATTAAAATATGATACACATGATTATTATTGTATTTGTTATTTTAATCGCCATGCTATTGTTATCCAATGGTATGTTGTTCGTCTTTGTCTTATTTTTCTCCCAGATATTCGACTGCTAACTCATCCCCCAGTTTTCAAGCAGCACCCTAGTAACCACCTGGAACACCATAAATCAATCACATGGAAACACCACCAGAAATACCATGGCAATCAGATAGAAACCATCTAGCATCATTTCAGAAACTGCCATGGGTGTATAATTGCTTCACATTGTCTTCAGAAATAATAAGAGTAATAATCATCACAGTAATAATGTATCTAAATGTAATATAACATAATATATCTAGTCCATCAGTATTTAATGAACGGAGTATAATATAATCACTGTCAGTAACTACACAGAAGTAAAAGTGTGACTGACAGAGCAGGGTGAGTGAACCAGCAGGACACATTTCCCCTGAGTGCCCATATTAAACCTGCATGAAGGTCAGATGTGATGTAATATCAGTCTGTTTTTATTTTTGGAACTTCTAATCAAATCTGGTGGAACTCCGCAGACTTCGCATCCGTGCACTGGAAAAGTTCAATCCTACAAATCTGCTGAAGATTCACATTTGTCTCCAGTGAATGAAATATGCTGCATTAAAACATTTCAAATACAATTATTCTGTGATGTAAGGCTTAAAAAACTTTATCACAAGTAGCCAATCCAATCCAATCCAACTTCATTTGTTTAGCACGAAGGACCAATGTGCTGTCCAAGATAAAAGAGTATAATAATAAAGGAAGCAAGAAAAATAAAAAGGCACATAATAGAAATAGCATAAACAAAACCAGAACATAAGAACTAACATAAAAGATACCAGCCACACAATACAACAGTAAAATCAAATGAACCAATAATAAAATAAAATCAGTGTCTTACATAGTATCCAAAGAGCAAGGAGCACTGGCCTTTGGGCCTCCTCATTTTGTAGTAATCCATTAGCCTCCAGGTCAACTATTCCTATGGGAATAGAGTTTTTGTAAAATCCGCTATGTTGTTCTTTGGCATTAACTGACAAAACCTGGCCAGATTTCCTAGTCTTTCACTGAACGTCAGTCAAGATGTTGCCAACTGCCAAAAATTAGAGGGTAAAAATGAAAATCCACCTATGTGGTCAACAACAAAAGTGAAGAATGGTTTCCATGCATATCTTACAAACTTCACAGATAGTGTTTAATCTGTAAATAGAATCTAATCCAGCGTAGAAAGAGGCCTGTTAGCTTAGCACTAACATAATAGAAAAATGCAGTCAAAATATACTGCTCAAAAAATTAAAGGTAACACTTAAACAACAGCATGACTGTTCCCTTTAATTTTTTGAGCAGTATATATTAGCTATAAAAAATAAGTGAATTATATACTATGATGAAATATAAACTATTATATACTATGATGACCACAGACATGACAGCACCAGGGCTAACAGTCAGCTAATGTTTTGAGTCTCCACATTTTTTATATTTATTCATCAGTTTTAATAGGTAGGTTTGCTACTAAGGTTCCCAACATTACGACAGACCTCTTTTCATGTAACTTAATTAAACGCAACATGCTTGTTAGCCTGCCATTCACTCTCCTGATGCAGTTGGAACCCCTCAGCCCTGGATGTGATCAAAGCCTTGGCGGCATATCATGGACACTTTACTCAACTGAATCCAATCGCAGTTGTAATTCTCACTGGTGCTCTTTAAAGACAGCCTCTGATAGGCCTGTAACATCAGCCATTTGGTTCTGTTGGTTAATCTGAATTATGTCTGATAATTAGGTTTACATTGCTTCTTTATTCAGTATGCACATGACTATTATTGATTTTGTTGCACTATTGTTTTACCATCTGGAGGAGGATGGAGGCGGATGGGTTCTCATTCTGAGTCTTGATTCCTGTCAGTGGTTCTTCATAATGCTTTTAAGGGGTTTCTCCTTTCTACTCTTGGTTCCTCTCGTACCCCTCTGACACCACCAGGGAACAGGTTGCAACCTGGTTTGGCACCAAATTTTGAATTATTCAGAACCGTTTCCACACACCCAGCACAATGGAGAACACAGATGGTAACTGGTCCATGCTAATTATTTTTTACCTTGATTACAATGGTTCTGCTCAAAATTTGCAGAAACTCTGACAAAAAGGTTAAAGGAATCCTGAACAGTGTTTTTCTTAGGCTTATAAGGACTTCCTTTGTTTCTCTGTGTCCTCAGACCTGCTGACCCATATCCTGCACAGTACAAACCACACCAAGGTCGCTCAAGACATGACCATGGTGGGTTTTATCAGTGAAAACAATGAGGTGGCATACAGAGATGACTTCAGGAGAGCGATCACTCTTCACTGAAAATCAATGGATCCTATTTGGAGATTGTTTAGAGCACCAATATCCTTGGTGTTCATATCATGGAGAATCTCAACACCAGCTCCAACACCAAGAAAGCCCAGCAGCATCTCTACTTTCTATGGAGACTCAGGAGAGTGCGTCCCCATCACCCCATTCTACAGAGGCTCTATAGAGAGCAATCTCTGTAGCTGCATCATGCCTTGGTTTGGAAATTGTACCACTTCAGATCACAAAAGCCTACTGATAATAGTAAAGACAACTGAGATGTTCATTGGTGTCTCTCTCCCCTCTGTCACAGATATTTACAGCACACACTGCATCTACCAACATTGTGGATGAACCCACTAACCTTTCTCACAACCTGTTCACCCTCCTACCATCTGGCGGAACCATCTGGTTCTGTAGCATACAGGCTTGTGCACACACAATAACTGTACACGCACAAACACCCTTTCTCCACCTAACACAACACACACACTGAACCGTTCTGCCAAAACTTACACCCCTATAAAGCACCACCGTAAACACCCTATATTTACTATATCCTGCATATTTCTGCCCCACGTATTTACTGCTACTTTCCGCAACATCTGCATTTTTGTACACTTGATGACTGCTATTAGAATATAGTGTCTGTCATCATACTGTGTTCCGCAGCTACTTTGATCAGTTGCATGGTATGTTGTCTTTTCCTGTGATTATTGTATTGTTAGTCTTGTATTTTTCTTCCACTATCTCTCACTTTTTGGCAGTCTGTTTTTTAGTCCACAGTAATAGTCCACAGAAGCTCATATTACTTCAATAGTCCACAGAAGGGCACTTTATTAGGCCATATTAGTGTCCACTTCATTTATACAGGCGAAAAGTGACATCTACTATGCAGATAACCCAGACATAATTAAACGGGAAGTGAAGACTCCTGTCAAAACCTTTGCACAGGCCACTGGCTGGGATTCCCCTTGCAGTTCAGAATAATAATCAATGATAATATGTTTTATTGATGCGGCACCTCTGTCAAGCTCAAGGCTGGTAATGAAATCAATCAGGGAGAAAGAGAGTGTTGAAATGAAACAAACGACACAACTGAAGTCACAATACATATTGGTTTAACAGAGGTGAACAAACTGACATTCAGCAGAAGAGAAGAGCAGCATATAAGACAGACCACCAGCCTTAGGGAAACTAAACAGCAGAACCTAATACACATATCAAAGATAGAGAGTAAAATGAGAATTGGACAGAGGGAATAATTGTACTGGGCGTTGAGAGAGGGGCCATTATGGGGCTATACAACAGTTTATTCCATTCCATTACACTGATTGACCTGCCAGGCATAAAGGAGAATCATAACTTAATAACAAGTAAACTTTAACTAGAAGGTCTAAAATCATACTTTGGGGTGCAGCTTAGCAAGTAGCATTAAAAACATCAACACTGAAATGAGCATGTATAATTTTGTTATTTGAATTTGTTTCTTTATTTTAATTTTTGTTCAGTTTAATCCCTAATTCTGCCGATTTAAATTCTGCCCCTTAGGTAGGTCTCCCCGGTTCACATGATGCCACCAAGCTGGAAAGGTGAAAGCTGACAAGGAAACATGTAAACACCCACCATGTTCTCTTTAATAGTATATATACCCTTGAATAAATATAATTGTGATGTTTTATTTTGCCATTGATTAGGCATTAATTACTAATTACAGTGTTTCTTCTTTTTCATTATTGGATAGAAAATAATATAATTTGGCCAGAAAGTGTCCAGAAATGGCCTGGCCAATACTTATACCTTGATGTCAACACCAGTTTTTAATGTTGTGGAAAACACAAGCAGTTTCCTCCGGGATCAATGAAGTTCTGATTCTGATTTACAATGAAAAGCTTTGATCTCTTTAAGAACATCCAATGGTACAAAACAAATATTATAACTGTTTTTGTTATTTCAAAGTTTGGAGTGTTCAGAGACACTGATTGGATCTG
Organism: Hydrocynus forskahlii; assembly: GCA_037974365.1. Lineage (NCBI taxonomy): Eukaryota > Metazoa > Chordata > Actinopteri > Characiformes > Alestidae > Hydrocynus > Hydrocynus forskahlii. The sequence continues at coordinate 5,721,015 of JBBPCX010000011.1, read as the reverse complement.
ATTTGATAATGTTTATACAGGTATTTGTTCAACAGGATACCATTGTTGTGTGCTTATCCCACACAGAGCAACTTCATGGTGGTCTTCTACAAGAAGACCTGTGAACTGTGATTTTGATTGGAAAATGTTTAATGGGTACAGGATTTACACATTATATGAAATTTACAAAAATTAGCTATTTAAAGATTAATTCAGTGAAAATGGTTTAGCCAGGTAATTGAGTAGAGTGTAGACAATGTAAACTAGTGTTAGTTATTGAATATGGCATTTGTCTACTTATTTATTTGACTGTACAGTTAGAAATGTGGCAGTGTTCTCCTCCAAGCATGTTGAGTTGTCCAGTATTGTTGGTAGCAGCCTCTTCAGTGTCTCAGAGGAACCACATGTTTCTACAATTTTGAACTTCACATTTGATAGACAAAGCAGCGGGATCAGCTTTCACTGAATTTTACTACCAACAAGCAGTCTTTCAGACTTTGTATCCTTCACTTAGATCTAACACACACCTGGTGAGTCTTGATCTTCAGAGAGAAATGGAAATGCATAGCTGCGTATCACCAACATAGCTATGAAAACTGATCTCATGTTTCTTAATGATGTTACCTAGAGATAACATGTACAAAGAAAAAAACAAGGGTCCTATAGCTGAACCCTGTGGGACTTCACAAGTAAAATTGTGAAATTTCTTCCAGGCAGAATGTTTGTCAGTACATACCTGCATTACTGGGATCACCAGCCATCCTCCTGAAGATCTGCTTTCCTGAACGGTTTAGTTCCAGCTTGCATCTGGGGTGGGTGAGGCCTAGTGGGTAGGATACCTGCCTCTGGACCAAGAGTTCATGGGTTCGAATCCTACCTTCAGCATACCACCACTGGGTTACTGAGGAAGACCCTTAACCCCAAGTTGCCCCAGGGAGACTGCCCCCTGTAGGTAGGGAATGGAAAGTCGCTTTGGATAAAAGCGTCTGCTAAATGCCGTAAATGTAAATGTAAATCTGAACTGCTGCCCTACCTTACAAAAACAAAAATGTCATTGAGCTACTCAGTCACTTCAGCCGAAGGTGGTGTGGCAGACTGTGGTTGGAGCTAGACGTTACAAGGTATGGTATGGTAAGGTAAGATAATATAAGACAAACCTTTATTAATCCCGCAAGTGGGAAATTTGCATTGTTGCAGCAACAAAGTGGACAGAACAAAGGTAAGAGCAGTAAAACAATAGAGTACAAGCTATACAACACCAAACAAAAAATATTACATACATAAAAATGTATTCGTTTATGTTTCCATATGATATGTGGATATATATGTATGTAGACAGTGGAGAGTACAGAGGGAAACACATAAACTAGGAAACCAACAACTGTAAAGGAGGGTTTATTTCTGTATCCTGTATCATGGACGACTGTAATTACTGCTCTCAAGAATATTTTGAAAAACCAAACCTTGCAGTACAGGTCTGGGGGTGGAGAACAGCAGCGTGGGTGATATGTGTGCCTTACCCAATGACAAAACCTGCTATGCTGGATGGATGGGGACTTGAGGAGATCTTCTGTCCTGTTCTCAGACTTGTGTAGGTGAAGCAGCAGCTGCTGTCCAATTCTCCTGGGGATCTGAGCTTTAAGGTGTATGGTCACACTGTCTGAACCAAATGTCAATGCCATGCTGTCAAACCAGGTGTCAAAGTCAGAGTGTTTCTTCCAGTGGACCTATGGTTCATGCAGCCTCAGTCCATGGAGCGCATGAAGAAGAACATACACTTTCCCCAATTAGTGACGTTAAAATAAACATGTTCGTTGTTATAAACAAATAATATATTTATAACAAATATGAATTGTCACAAGTACTTTTCAGATATAGTTACACTGCAAATATCAATGCCATACTGTCAAACAAGGTGTCAAAGTGAGAGTGTTTCTTACAGGAAACCTGTAGAATGATGTTCTATGGTCCATGCAGCCTCAGTCCATGGCATGAAGAAGAACATACACTTTCCTATTTAGGGATGTTAAAATGGCCACATTTGTAGAAATGAACACATAATTATATATATTTATGACAAATATTAATTGTCACTGGGGCCCCATGCTTTTGCAATGGGTAGCAGTGTTGCCTCACACCTCCAGGGTTGGGGGTTTGAATCCGGGTCCTGGTCTTGTGTGTGTGTGTGTGTGTGTGTATGTGTGTGTGTATTTGAATGAATGAATGGTCACTGTTGTGAAAAAATACTTTTCCTACCTTTAAAACTTTAAAGTTGTTACACCAACTGCCCTGCTAACCAAACCTAAACCCAGCCCAGTTAATAAAACACTTTCAGAGCGAGCATCCATCTACGGTCCCGATCCAGACGCAGACACCAATCCAGATATTCTGATGCAGATATAGTTACACCGCAGATGGCAGATTTCCATTAAACCCGTTCCCCCCCGGACGAGTTCCAGCCTAAACTACGGTGGAAGTGAGCTCACGTGATCAGGCTTGTTTATCTTCCCGATCAACGCCACAGAACTTAATGACACCAATTACAGCAGCCACCGTATCAATCTGACCGCCTCTCGCTCCGTGGAAGACGACGGCGGGCCGTGATTTAGAGCTGGCGCCTCACTCCCAGAGTTCTGCTTCCCCGCGGACGCCGACAAACAGCAAACTAATTACAGTATTAAGTCCATTCATAAATCACCTCGCCTCCTATCGAGCCAGCCGTACGTGAGGTGCCGGGCCGCGGTTCGCTTTCCGCGCGAGCGCCTTAACCAGCAGCCACTCAAGGCAAACAAACAGGACTCGTTCCATTACGGGCTGACGGGAGGACCAGTGATGCTGCTATGGAACCAGAGCACGAGGGCTCGTTCCTTCTAGAGAGCCGCTTTAAATAATGCCTAATGAAGGCATGTGGCGAGGCGGGCACTTAAAACGCCGGGCGAGGTGCCGCGGAAAAGCCCGCAAAGGAATTTTTTTGATGAAATTGCTTTTAGCTCCGGTGAAGCGGAATGTGGCTGTAATGCATCCTGATCTGCGGGTCATTCTGCACGATGTCACAGGTTGTTCCGCCATTATCGGTGCCTCTGGCTCGACCCGGTCCATCGGCGGGACGTGTTACGAGACCCTTAACTCTGTCATCAGAGGGGTGTCATTGAGGCTGCATGTTAAGTGCAGTACTGTGAAAAGTCTTGATCCACCATCATTTCTATGTATTTTACTTTGAATCGCCTTGTCGGGCCAAAAATAAAAACTATGCTGATGAACGCTATCGTCCCACAATGCTGTGTTTGTATCGGGGGGGGGGGGGGGGGATACTCCCTTAAAGCAGTGCAGTGAGTGTTAAAAACCATTTTAGTTTATTTGTTTCAAAAAGACTTTCCTCTAAAGTATTCCTCTATATTATTAGTGTACAGAAAGAAAGAAAGAAAGAAAGAAAATGAAGAGAGAAAAAGAGAAGACGGACGGACAAGAGAGAGAAGGGAAAGGAGAAGACAGAACAAAAACAGAGTGAATGAGGAGGAGGAAAGAAAGAAAGAAAGAAAGAAAGAAAGGAAGATAGATCACCCCATCACATCCTATTGGTATAAATCAGTGCAGATTACTATTGTACTCACACTATTAAGATCAGTACTGACTATTTACATTAATTTTTGTGTACTAACTCATCAAACTCACACTATTAAGATCAGTACAGAGTAAACACTTTTAGGATCAGGGTACAGTATGTACAGGACACACCACTGGCTCACTCTGCTGACTGTAAATAAATAAATAAAATAAACCTATTGAAAGCTACACCAGAGCTCCCATTTAAACCTGAGCCGCCCTCCAGTAGCCAGTATCAGTGGTGTGTTCTGGACCTGACCCCATCTCATTCATCAAATAACGAACTGAAGAGAAAGAGAGGAAAGAATGACTAAGAAAATTGGATCCAAGAGTTAATTTGCATCAAGGAAATTGTTTTGCACAAATTATCAGCTGAACTGCGACACAAATAGAGAAAAACAGCAGCAAATGTCACGTTCAGAACGTGGTTCAAATGAGCAGATGACTTAATCACACCTCGCTTGTGGATTTTTTTTTTAGTCTGCTAATGGAAGTAATTAAAAAGCCTAATTCAAACACTCAGTGACGAAGGGAGCTGTTTGTTTAAATCCATGCAGGGTCGAGTGGATAAAACAGTCTACTGTAGCAAAAAAGGGACACACAGAAGAGTTTAAACACATAACAGGACGTTATAAACACTGGCCACACTGGAAACACCAACACTGTGCTTTCACTCACTGGCCACTTTATCGGAAACACCTACCTTGGTGAGGGGAGAGGCAAGGGAGGTCTACAGGTCTGTTGCTGTGTGTGTGTGTGTGTGTGTGTGTGTGTGTGTGTGTGTGTGAGAGAGAGAGCGAGAGAGAGCGAGAGAGAGAGAGAGAGAGAGAGAGAGAGAGAAAGGGAGAGAAAGAAAAAGAGAGAGAGAGAGAGAGAAAAGAGAGGAATGTCTGAGAGAAAGATGAGAGATAAAGGGATTGAAAAGCTCGGGGAGCTCGGGAACAAGAAGACAGAGTGTGTGAGGAAGAGAGGAAGAAGGGAAGAAAGAAAGAGCAGATGGAGAAAGAATAAGGGAAGAGGAAGACGATAGAGAGAGAGAGAGAGAGAGGGAAAAGGGAGGAGAGAGAAAAGAGGAGAAGAAGAATATAAATAGAGAGTGAGGAGAAGGAGTGTGGGGGAGAGGTGAAAAGTGGAAGGAAAGAAAGAGAGGAAGAGGAGGCCTGACAAGAATAACAAGAAAAGAAAGGGAGAGAGAAAAGAGGAGAAAGAACAGAGAAAGGATGAATGTGAAGATAAAAGAGGAGAAAGAGAAAAGACAGATGGAGAAGAGAGGAAAACCGAGGGAATAGAGAGGGAAGAAAAAGGAAGAAAGAGAAAATAAAGAAAGAGAAGAGGAAAGGAATAAAATGAGAAAGAATAAGGAGGAGGGAGGGAAGAAAGACAGAAAGACAGAGGAGAGAAAGAGAGAAGACAGGAGGAAAACAGAGAGAGAGAGAGAGAGACAGACAGGCAGACAGAGAGAGAGAGAGAATGTTAGAGCACTGTTTACCTGAGACAGGTTGATTTGTGGGCAGAGAGTGAGCAGACTGTTCATTCTCTCTCTCTCTCTCTCTCTCTCTCTGTCTCTCTCTCTCTCTCTGTCTCTCTCTGTCTCTCTCTGTCTCTCTCTGTCTCTCTCTCTCTCTCTCTCTCTCTCTCT
>JBBPCX010000011.1:5667696-5685247 GCA_037974365.1 Hydrocynus forskahlii | reverse complement strand
GCAGGCAGGCAGGCAGGCAGGCAGGCAGGCAGGCGGGGCTCCGGGGCTGGAACTGGGGAATGGTATGTTAGATTAGGAAACTAAACTCGGCAGGGTGGCACATCTCCAGGAGTAGGGTTAGACAGCCAAGAAGTGGGCTAATCCGATTAGCGTCAATCCCACTGGGACGTTAAAAAGCAGGTCTTAGCACTACATGTAACTAACAGTCAATTATAGACACAATTACAAAATTACAACAAATAATGTTCATGAGACATCCACCCGCACACCCTTGCTAATGGACACCTTTGCACTGGCCTTTGCGCTTACTGACTGTGATAAAGGGACTTCATTCTTGCAGGCAAGTGTAAGGCCTGAGATCAGAAACCAGGACATTTCCAAGATATTGCATGAGGTATAAAAGTGACACAACTATAAAGATTTGCACTTTGTTTAGCAGATTACCACCTGAAAGGCAGGGAACTGTGGTGATCAAACAAAGATTTGAGTGGATTGGAACAAGTTAATCCTGCTTGGTTAAGTGTAAAAGTGGTTCGAGTTGAGGTGTCAGTACTCAGCACAGACAAGCACAGTTGATATAATTGGACAGGGCTATAATTTTGTATGGCACATTTATAGGAAATGGACATTTGGACATTTCCATTAAAAGTTAACATCTTGTAAAGTTAGAAGTCTTGGACCATCTTTCAACTCCCCATGACAAATCTAAATCAGAGAACCGGAGACATTCTCAAAAGTCACTCATGTTTCATACTTAACCACAATGTTCTATACTTTTTAATGAATTTTCTAACTCGACAGTTACACACATGTACACATACCTTTTCACAAAAGATGCAAAGAAAAATATGTTATGCGGTGAGTTAATGTTCAGATAAGGAGACATAAGTCTGACTGGTTTTCAGTTTACCTCAACAGCAGGAAGACTTAAGTACAATTAAGACAGAAATCGTATAAAATCTTTGCTTAGAGATACATTTTCACTGTTAGGTTTGTAGCTTTACTGACAAGAGCAAAGCTGTCTCATCACTAACGTAGTGCTTCAAGTACAAAACCCTCGTCTTGCTGGAATTAGCAACAATAATTTTGAAAATTCCTTCATAATTCAGTGTCTGACATGTAAACACAGCAGTTCAGAGTGGGTTTGGTGTGAAACGTTTCACTGTTGGGACTCTAATTTCTTTACAGTGGCGTTCGAATGGAACCAGACACCTCCAACCCAAATCCAGCTGTTTTATTCACTATCAACTCCCAGCAAAGCTCCACGTTTCTCTTAAGTGTTTATATGGAATGTTGATGGTGAAACAGTGGTAAACCTAAACTACTTCCCAAATCAGTTTTTGGGAACCATTTTGTTTCTCCAGAACAGAGCATTTCACACCAAACCTGTTTTACGGTGCAGAAACGTTTTAAATAGGTGGGATCCTCTTTTCAGCGGATTATAAATGTTACTATCTCACATTTGATGAGACATCATTAGATTAAACATCTTATAACTGTGCTGTCACATAACAGAGTTTTAACACAAAGAAAAAATTTGCACAGTAACACTAACTTACCTCATGCAAATCTTGAACATCATCATATAACTTTTCAAAGTCCAGGATCTGGGTTGTCCCGACACACCTGCAGGCCTGTCTCTCTACGCAGGACTCCTCTTTCTGAAGCGGTTCCGCAGGCACCTCCACATGGGAGCTCGCCTCTGACACTGCTCCTGATGCTCCTGCAATCTCACAGTCTGAGCAAGTCTCCTGCTCTGCAGTTGGCAGGGACGCACCGCCACCACCTTCCTGTGAATCCAGCGAAGTCTGGGCACTCTTCTCCATGCCAGACTTCTTTAATCTGGGTAAGAATTTACCAGATTCCAGTTCAGACTTCCCATAGTATGGGCCCTCACACTCTGCGTCATCCTCCAGGGGTTTAAGGTCTGCCTGCGGATCATCGAAGAGGTCCGTCTGACCAGGAACGGGAAGACTCGTTTCCTCTTTTTCAGACTCTGCATCTGATACGCTGCACCAACCCGGAGAGAGTTCAGAGGCAGATATTGGCCGAAAGTGAGTTCTCGGGGATATGCGGATGGCCCGGTACTGAGTGCGGTTGATGCCGTACAACCGTGAACAGAAGGGCTCATTATCCGACTCCGAGCACAATATAGACTTCGGCTTGAACCCTGGACTGAACGAGGCCATGTCTTCAGGTTCAAAGGAGCATTCCACATGCAGGACTTGGGAAAAAGGGTTATTCAGATCCAAGGACGAAAACGGGTAATCCAGGCCTTGCTCCTCTCCACAGTAACCTCCACAGGATCCAAGTAAATCTTCATGGAAGATAACAGAAAATCCCTTATTTAGTCCATCCCCTGCCCCTTTGTTTGCCTGATCATTCTGTCCAAAGGAAACCAAAGGTCTCCACAGAGGCTTATGGCCAGGAGCAAAGCAACTACCCGTGTTCATGAACACATCAGTCCCTGCAATGGTTACCACATCAGAGGAGGAAGCTGCTGCACACTGCAACAAGCTGCCACAAGTGTCTCCGGGTGGAACCACAGTCCATTCTTTGTCATTGCTTAGGGTCTTCAGCTCTCCATACACTCCCCCAAGAATAAATGATGTGTTGTCCTTCTCCGAATGAACATCCCAAGGCCTGGCAGGTGTTGTATAATCCCCTCCATCTATCTTGGACGCATTATTTTTGGCCAGGCCTTGATCCTCCTTTTGACCCTCCCACAGGTGGTACTCCGAACGCTGCACAGCTTTCTTCTGGATGGATTCGCCCTTCACCTCAACATCGAGACAGCAGCACTGGTAGCTGGGTGCCTCTTCTGAAAACAAGTCATCATCTGCTTTCTCCACTCCAAGGGCTAATACACAATCTCGGTCTCCAATAGCCATCCAGATGTCTTTTATTATTCCTGAGCTGTAATCATCGTTTTGTTGATTTGTGTCGTCCGAAAACAAAACAGTGTTGTACTGTTTGCAGTCATCCTGCTCCAATGCTATTCCACAAACAGACTCCAGTTTAGACACCTTGTTGAAGGTCTGGTTGGACGCTGTGCCTACACTCATTTTGTCTTGCTGGTGACTAGGGTTCTCCTGCAAAAAATCCAGCAGCTCTTCCTCCAGGTACGAAGCTGGGATAGGAGGAATTACGCAGCTGACCTCCTCACTGCCAAATTGAGCCGACTCGTCCACCTGAGCACCGATCTGCTCGCTGTCAGAGCGTGTCTCCTCCGAGTGGGACCACGGACTGCAGGTCCTTGTCGACAGGTTAGAGCAGTGTTCAGTTTCATCAAAGGCACTGTTTTTGGTCCAAATTAGCAAACGGGACTGTTTGTTTCCGAGGGGATCTAGACAGCTACTTGAATCTACGTTGTTGCAACTCGGTGTAAGCGAGTCACAGGGAAAGGGGAAAGCAGAGCTATCGCATTGCAGCTCGAAGAGTGAGAAGCAGGAGTTTAGGGCAGACGTGCTTCCGCAGGCTTCTTGGAGGTGAGGCTCCCCGAGAGCCCCAGGCAGCCTGCTAATATTAAACGGCGCACTGCCTAGCATTGGGGAAAGCCTAACGGGAGAATCACCTGCACAACTTTCTCCATCCAAATCCTCTGAAGTAGATGATGAGCAGCACTCCCACACATGCGCTATGTTTTCCATGTCCTGTGTGAGGGTCACCTCAGCTCCTGAAGCTCCCAGAGAATCCACCATTATTGCACTTTCCCCTTGCAGCTCAAGGCCATCTAAAACTATGCGACACCCTGCCTCAATGTCTCTCGGCTCACTGCTCTTTTGCCGAATCATGCTTAAGATTCGACTCTCTTGTACTGCATCTGAGGCACTAGGATCCAATATGGATTGATATATATCGACTTCATAGAAGTGAGTGAATTCAGACAGATGCTCATCATCTAAATCTTGACCATCCTCAGGAGGAGGGCAGCTTGAGGTCCCACTCAATTCAGTGGCCTCCTCGTTTCCTTCACCAGACACTTCGACAAAGTGCCCATCCACGAAAGTACCTGCTGCAAGGTACGCCCTTTGAAAAAAATTATTGGCGATGCAGATTCCTTGTACCCTCTCCGACAGACAGTCCATGTCAAAGGATGTAGCCGGGTCATTGGGGGAGTCTGGTTTGCTTCGGTACTTTGTCTCCAGTTTACTCTGGCTGAATGGGACAAAATACTCAGAGATGGGCTCTGTGTACCAAAGGGGCTCTTCCATATATTCCTTATTGTTACTAGCCTCACCTCCAGACTCCTTCACCTCAGCCCAGCTAGCATCTTTCCGGATCTCCCTCAACGGCCTTTTGCTTTTTTTCACGTAGTGCTGCTGTTGCTTTGAAGGGCCTTCAGGGGCACTGCAACAGCTACCTGTGTTTCTGCGCTCTTCTTTGTCTATGGCCTTCAGAGCCAGTTTGACTTGCCCACTGTTGCGCCCCTTTTTGCTTCTGCCACTGACCTCACGAGACTTGTGTCTGATTCGGATTCCCTTGCTATTAGAGGTTTTTGTGTCACCTTGGTTACCACTGGAGCTTGAGCCACCCTCACTGGAGCCAGAGGACCAGGATCGGGGACGGTGGCCCAAATCAGATCGGTTTCTAGCTTGCCTCTTGTTGTGGGGTGCGGCCTGGTCATCGGATACCCCGGTCGCACCCCCGTGGTATCGGTTCTCTTTTTCTTTCTTGCTGCGCCGCTGCTGGGCCTTCTCGTTAGTTGCGGTGGTGCTTGGTGCATCAGGGTTTTTTTCCTTGGAGACTTCGCCTTCACTGGTGCAGTCTTTCGGGGAAGAGGTGTCCGTGCTTGTCTGAGGGGCAGCAGATGAGGATGAGCTGGAATATGTGCATGCTTTAGCCTTGTTCCACACAGTCATTATTTCTTGCAGACAAACAGGTTTCTCTGATAGAGGTGGAAAGGCTTCATAATACCTTTGGGGGGAGGACAAGAAACAAGGAATTTAAACAGAATCACTAATAATGCATTTTCTATATGTTAAAGATCAAAGAAAACTCTTACATTTCCACCTGGTCTTTAGAGGAAGGTGATTCAGCTAATTCAGGAGACCGAGATCCATCAGACTTCTTAGTTGTTTGCTTTTCTTTTTCTGTGAAACAATGAATCATAGTAGCGTGTGACTTAACTGAGGCATATGTAACAAGTTAAACTTCAAGTAAAAGTGAAACTGCAACAAACCTTTTTGTTTATTCTGAATGTCTTTGAGTTTGGAGCATAACTCTTCTACCAAGCTTTCAATTCCAGAGTTCTGAGGAAAAAACAGAACACTAAAATCAGAATTTAATGTACATTTTGAGTGTAAAAGAGTCATTGGCTGTTTCTAAAAGCAAAATTCTTGGTTCATTTTAGGTACAGAAGGGCCAAATAAAAAATAGACTTGATCAATAAACACAGAAAATGCTGCAATATCTATATCTTATATGAAACGAGTCAGTTGTGTCACACAACCCCAATAAAGTGCTCCGTTTGCTGTAAACAAGTGTTGAGTCTCTATGGGACAAAAAGTCAAACAGCCACAAACTGTTACCAACCAAGGTTCCAGAGGTTTCTTACCATGCCAGTAAAAAAAAAAAAAAAAAAAAAAGTCTTTTGTGGCCAATTGCTGGTTCATTAATCACTGTGAATAAAACTGAGCCAAAAACAAGCAGTACACTTGGCTAAGAACTGAAATAAAGCAGTAAAAAGAGCAAAACCCAAGTGGACTTCTTCACATTCTCCTTCTCTAGTCTCTTAGGTTCTCCCTTAATTTTAGTGTTGCCATCCCAGCTGTTTCAAACTCTCTTCAATGGCACATCACAATATACTCAGCATTTGACATCACTAAGCATAAGAATGATAGTCATTTCTGAGATAAATATATCATATATACACACATTTTTTAGTAATACATATGCTGGACAGTACGGAAATTTTTCATTATTGACAAATTACAGTGGCATTTGCATTTTGAGCATATTGTGGATTTAGATCAGTACTGAAACAACACTGACTAACTTTATGCTTTGTTACAAGGACAGCCTGTTTAACTGGATTAGGTGATATGTACGCGTTATGAAATGTCTTACTACCATGCAAATTTCTATCAGGTTGCTTAATCTGTATGACTAACAAAGAAGATCTGGTGCCTCTAGGTATTTCAAATCATCTGTGGTTTGATCTCACAGGAAGGCTAAATGAAAACACAACTCCACTCACAAAAGCTTTCTGTCAAAATACACTGTCAGATGACACTGTGTATGTTCACTGTTCCTCTCTAATAATCACCCTAGGTCTAAGACATCTATTATTGTCATTTTAATTGTATTTGTCCTATAGCTAGAAGACAAAATGAAGCTTTTGGTAATTCGCTATAGGATTTAATGCAATGTGTACAACAAAGTAGACATGGAAGACCTGAAACCCAGGACATAGCTGAGAACAGGAAAACTTCAAGCATGCCAAGAGTCGCTATAAAGTCAACAGCATAACACCATTTGTGCAATCTTCTGGCATCTGGTGAAGGGACAGGAGCTCTTACTTCATCAGAGGCAGAGCGCAGACATTGGACAGCGGCTTGCTTCTTCATCTCCTCCAGACTAAGGTCCGTCCCTCCCTTCCTCCTGCTCTTCCCCCATTTCTTCCCTGCTCCCTTCTCCCACCCCAGGAAGATGTCATTCTCCTGTGGATACAAACAGAAAACTCACAATAAATGCCAATGCTGACCTTGTTATTTTTCGTAACCTAAAACTATGGTTACAGTGTCAGTAGTGCTGAGTGAATAAGGAGAAGATAAATTCTGAATAAAGACGGTTTGTAACGGCTGGAACCAGAACAGCAGCTCTGCAGGGGCAACTGGAGTCACTCTGACACTGTCAGGAGGTTCAGAAGTGTAACATGTAAAGATTTGTTTTACAGCATCGACAGCGAGTGTGTGTTTGTTGGTTGTGTGTGCTTTTCTTGGTTGTGTGTGTTTCTCCGACCATCAGTTGGTGCTTCAGCTGTTGGGTCGCATCCAGAGTTTAGAGTCGTTTAGCTCCTGATGGACTGTTGGATTTATAAAAGTATAAATTTAAACTGAACGTGTGTGTTTGTGTGTGTAACAGTATAAATATAAACTCGAGTGTAAAGGTAAGTGTAGCAGGTAACGTTGCTGCCCTCCGAGCAGAAGAGCGGGGTTTGACTCCTACGCTGGGTTACACACCACACTACCCCTCGTCCTTGGACAAGACTCCTAACACTACATTCACAAAAAGCTGTTACACAAAAAATTTAAGTCGCTTTGGATAGAAGCGTCTGCCAAATGACATAAATGGGTGGGGGTTCACATTATATATTTTCCTGGAAAACCTGGGGTGTCCTGCACCTCCTTTTTTTCTTCTTAAATTCACACTTCTTAAATTCACACTTAGTCAGTCTGAACACGTGATTTAATGTTAAACAGCGAGTGTGGTGCTGCTCGCAAACAATCTAAACAAAAAATCTGCTTTAAGTTTATACCATGCTGATTTGAAGCTGTGAAACCGTACCGCTCAGGAAACTCTGACTGCAGCCGTTAAAATCCTGCTCCACTGTAAAACCCGGCCGTCTTTAAACCGACTGTTCAGCACAGAAACACACATGACTTGGGCTACTTGGCTTGGAACAATACGACACTGTTCTATTTAACTTCTTTTATACTTTCTCGAGGAAGCAATGCAGCAGCTAGATCATCCATTTCCGTGTTTTTGGGAGGGACTAGTGTGGCCTTCCTGTAAGCGGCTGTTCTTTATGCGGCAGCCACTGTTAATCTGACACCATCTTCAAAAGAGCGAATACACCAGCATCGCTGCGGCACAAAAATACAGAACTGTGCAAGCCTTGATCCCTCATTTCTTCATGTTTTGGCTGCAGAGATCCAGACTTTCTTGTATTTTAATGTGTTCTTGAGGAACAGTTCTCCAGGCTTCCTGAAGGACTTTCAGAGACTCTCATTTCCAGTCCAGTCCCTGAACCTGACCAGTTTTAGAGGAATGTTTCTGTTGGTTAAGACACACAGTGACCTACGTATGAATCATTCGCAAGTTACAAACTTGCAGGCGATGATCGTTTCAGTGGTGAACACTGAGGACTGCTGCTGATTCAGCCTGGTTTCAGGTTTCACACTGTTTCAGTGAGACCCGACAACATAACGAATAAACTTAACTGAATTAATTATATGTGACCTTATAACACTCCAGAACACCATCGCTTGCAAAATAACGTTTTTATTTGGAGCTGTGACAGTAGAGCGTCAGGCGTCACAGGCAACCTTGTTTCGTGATTGTACATCTTGTAAAATCAGAGCAAAAAGTTTTTTAAAACTTTAAAAATGGTGTGCAGGAAGCGTTTGTGAGAGGGTGGTCTGAGAGGAAGGGGTGTGTGTGTATGTGTGTGTGAGGGAGTGTGTGCAGGATGGGGGTGCGTGTGTGAGGGGTGTGAGGGAGTGTGTGCGGGGGGGAGGGTGGGGCTTTGAGTGCGAGGGTGGGGCTGCACGTGAGCGGCGCTTTTGACTGTTCAGAAGCAGTGTTGGACTGTAAATACAAACTTAACTTTTTTCCCTACAAATCTTATTATAATAAGGTGTGTGTGAGCTGAATATTTCCAAGATGTTTAATATGTGTGTTTGTGAACTTTAACAGTAAAAAATTTTTTTTTTTAAATAAAAAATAAAGATTTTCAGAATATTTTGGGTCAGTTGTGTCCAAACAGTGGGTAAATTACAAAAATATTTTTTTTAATACTGGCTGGTTTGCGCTGAAAAATATGCGATACTTGAATTGGAAAAGACCACCTGAGGCAGAAACAGGAAAAACACCCTCAGGGCTCTAACGGCTAGTTTCAGATGATTTAAGTTTTAAAGTTTAAATATGTATTCATGATTCACAGAACCCAGTTAAGTGAATGAGAATTGGCTTCAAAAGTCTGGAAAAGTCTGTAGGAGTAAAGTAAAGTGAAGTGAAGTGGCACCTTATGGTCTTGTGTGAACACACCACAGCACACAGTGTGAAATTCTTTCTCTGCATTTAACCCATTCACCAAGTGGAGCAGGGGGCTGCCACCAGTGAGCAAGCAGTGTGTGGGGATGGTACCTTACTCAAGGGAACCTCAGTGGTGACACACAGTGCTGGGATTCGAACCCACAGCCTTTTGATTGCAGGGGCAACTCCCTAACCACTAGGCCACCAGCTGCACCAGGACTTAACATTAAACCAATAAATAATGAAATAAAATGTCCGCACCTGTTCCTGCAGGTCGTAGTCGTAGCTGTCGTGCAGCAGGAGGCTGAGGACGTATCGGGTGTAGATCATTGCATCTATGCCACATTTCTCCAGCTCCTGGCCCAGCCAGCTCTGCACCGGGCCCAGGGACTGCAGCAGGGACATCTCCGAGGGGGGCAGCGAGCCCAGCACGGGGAAGGGCCGCGATACGCTCTCAGGGGGGGCAGGACCGGACGACTCTCCGCTGACTGGACGCATGGAACTCTAGGTGGGAGCCATTCTCAGGTGCAAGGGCATTCTCTCGGGTTGGTTCGAGAGGGTGACGGGGGGCGGCTGGACGGGGGCAGCACTTGGCCTGGGGAGTCGGCTCACTCCAGTGGGACGGACGAGGGGAGGCCTACATGAAGGTGCATGTAGAATTATTTTTTATGCTGTTAGCAAGGAGGGGTGCTCTAATCTTCAGGCATGGTTGAGACGGCTGGCAGCTTACAGAACACAGAACGTGCTCGGTTTCAATCGCAGACCCTCATACTGGAGGAGAGCTGGCTCCAGGAATCACCTGAAAGAGAAAAAAAGAACAGAAAAAACAAATTTATTGACCATGAAGAGCTAATTTTAACACAGCACACAACCCGAGCTTTCAGATCAAATCCACATATTCCTACTTCACACTCAGGCACAAACTCAGAAAATAGTTCATTTTATTTATACTATTTTATATACATGTGAAATAAAATACTGCAAAAGTCTTAGACATCTGAGAAAACAACATTAGAACCTGTTTAGCTGAGCAAAATGTTTTTTAAAAGCAATTACCAGAATGTATAAATATGTAAAAATATTTTCTGTTTGTGTTTGCTTGATAATCTCCAGAGCTGCTCATGGAAGCCCAGTATTACACTGTGGTTCTCATCAAACACCTCAAACACCTGCGCCAGCTCTAACAAGCAGGAGGAATCGATGTGGAATCTGGAACCGAACCAGTGTTCTTCTGACCAGCTCACAATCTTCAAGTACTTTTTACTATATTATTTAATGATTTCCTGTTTGTTTGGATTTGTGTATTTGCTGACAGAAACTCACTGCTCAGATAAATAGTTTTGAAAAGTCTTCACAACGCGCAGCATCGGACTGTTTCGATTAGTCTTTGGCTAATAACTGAAATTGTATGAGAACGTAAGTAAGCACCAACATCAAATTATCGTTTTATCTATTTTTTCCACCTCCTTCATGATTTTTAAAAAAGCTTCCCCTCTCCCCCACCAACCCAACAAAAGCCCAGATTAGAACTGTGAACTCTGATGTCTGCACATGTGCTACTTTGCACTTGAATAATCTGCACAGGAAACAATACTGATAACTGAGTATACATGTGGCATCTTTTTGCTTTAGTAACTATATACCCAACTCTATTCTATTTCTTACTATCTTTTTGCTTTATTTCTTATTTCTATTCTGTATTTGCCCTATGCTTTGCTGTTTACCCAACCACTTCCTCTATATATTTATATTATAAATCTAGCCTGTGTGTACTACACCTACAGCACTGTGCAAAAGTCTTGATCCCCCTAATTTCTCTATATTTTGTTTGAATCTCTTTATTGGTGTAAAAATCCTATTTTCTGTCAGACTGTCTGATCTTTGTCACACTGAGGAGATTAAATGAGAGAAATGTGAACAAATGTTTTACTGACAGGCTGCAAAGTGTCTAAAAACACAAGGAGCCTAGATAAAGGAGTTCCAACCACTCAGCATTCAGCACCACCAGTATACTGATCACCGCCTGATCAATAACTGCTGAATCTTCCCACAGCTCATCATGTGCCGTCTATTTTCTGCACCAGATTATGGAGAGTGGGATCAATACGAGTATTGGTAAGTACTATAATTGATAAGCAGTATCAGAATCAGTACTGATATCAGTACTGTCCTAATTAGGGGTGGGAATCAAAACCTGGTTCAGACTTAGAACTGGTTCTAATTTTGCAAAGCACCGGAATAGTTTACTCTAACGATTCTTTTGGATTTTTTCCTGCGTCGTGCGCGATGACGTCACACTCCGCGACTCGAATTATCATGGAGCGGAGAAAGTGGTCCGCGGCGTGGTCGCATTTGACCAAAATAACGACAGTTGTGTTTGTAACCAGTGTAGTGCCGTTTTAATGTGCAAGGGTGGAAACACTACCAACATGTTAAAACATTTAGGGTCGGTCTCTCGGACAAGGATTAAGTTTAGTCTTGGATTATGTAGTGCTGTGAACAGAGATTTTACATTGAAAAGGAAAGGGTAGTCCGAGACTAGGCTTAATCCCTGTCTGGGAAACCAACCCTTAACACAGCATTAAAATTCAAGAATACCATGTGTTTGATTCCAAAAATGAGACAGTTACGGGAGCAGGGTCTGTTCTTTCCTCCCTCGGAACGGGAGCATTTATTTACTGTCTCCAAAAAGAACATTAGAGTGGCGAGAATCACTCACAAACAGAGCAGCCATGTAAAAATCCAAACACTCCCTGAAAGACTACATCTCCCAGCCTCCCTAGAGGCTCAATTACCCAGAATGCAAAGTTTCTTAAGGCAACAGGCTCATGCTGTAACGCTGTTTAGGAATCGATAATGGAATCGATAAGGAATCCGATCGACAGGAAGAATCGATAATGGCACTGACGTTAATAACTTCTGATCGATTCCCATCCCTAGTCCTAATGAAGCCCATAAATACTACATTGTAACGCATTTTTGATCATTTATCACAATCATTCTGCAGAAAACACCTACCAGTCTAAATGTATGATAATGTCTGAGCACCAGCGGGGCAGTCTTAGTCACAAAACCAGTTCAAAATACTTCAGTTAGCATGTTGTCAAGCTAAGCACTCCTGCAGAGTGGAGCTTGATCAGCACCAAAAAGTGAAGAAGCCAGCACAATCAGAAATGCTTGACGTTCTAATGAGCAGAGCAGGTCTGTTCGCTGTCCAGGCCGCTCAGAGTCCAAATTGGAGCTGCACAGTACGGACAAAATATCAGAATAGTGATTTAACTGCAACATATTGTGATTGAGATTCCTCTCAGGATGTTAAAGCTGGTGTAGTCCATATATGGAAATAGCCCGTTTTCAAATCACAGTTTTTGTGATGTCACCAAACCAACAGATTTAAATATGTCTCCTTATTCTGACTACAGCCGTTTAGCCTCGCCCACTTATGCACTGATGCCCCGACACCTTTAATGGTTACAAATGAGACTTTTGTTGGATTACAAGAAGACCTTGATTCATCAAAACACCCAGTGACTCACCTGGAGCTGTAATTGGTCACCCTGTCAGAAACACTGTGATTTGTCAGAGGCTCATTTGCATATTGCAGTCTTCTGCGATATCAGCAATTAAGAGACAATATATTGTGCATCCTTAGTTTGAATTTAAGAAACAGAATTTTCAAAACAGAAATTAAAACCGATGAAAACAGCTTTTACGCTTAAACGGCATTTTTAAAGAGTGCACATTTCAAATCACAACGGCTGCCATTTATATAACACAACTAATCCCGACTGTGTGAAGGCTTATGCGTTAGTGTGGCACACTTACAAGTGGTCCTTTAACTGAATTTGGATTACAATAATATTGTTTCATAATAACTCTGCACACAACAAAAACTGTCTAAATTTGATGCCTGAGAATGCTCAAGCCTCGAACCAAAATATGGATGTGCTGGTGGCTTTAATTTAGGAAAAAAATCTAATCAAAACACCTGTGAGAAAACTTTTTTCAGTTTCTCATGGCTAAGTCCATTTGATTTGCATCATGCTTGATCCAACACAAAATACACACACGTATACATATTTATGTGCTGTCATGTATAAAGATATGCAAAATATAGCATCCAGTAAGGAAGTTTCAAGTCTGTTTGGTATTGAAATGTCAATGTTGTTTAAGTTCTGTCATTATCTTCTTTTAAATAAATGAATAAATAAAAAACACTGTAACCAATCACGACGGAAAGTACCGTCGCGCGGCAGACTTTTCAGTGCAGAAGTTCAGTTCCCCATTCCGAAATACCTGCTTCCTCTAGTGTTCCTAGCCTGAAGCTCCGAGCAAAAGAGCCTGTTTGTCCCTGGTGGGCGTGTCTGCGGCTCTGTTCCGGCGAAGCTCTGACAGACACCAGGAAAGCCTGATAAGGCACTTTATCCACCCCCTCGCTTCCAGCATACACATTTTATACATTTCCACTTTCAGCGTCACTGGTCAAACCCTGCCCAAATATCACATTAATGGTCAACCCTGTGAAATCCAGAGCAAATGGGCTGACACATCAGTTGAGTAAATAAACAAACATGCAGAATCACAGTCAGGCTCTGTGCCCACGTGTGTGTTTGTGTGTGTTCAGCCAGGTTACCACATAGTGACAGTAACAGCTGTCATTACATCACATACCAATACAATATAAAACAATATGAAATAGTTCACTACTAGAAAATAATCAGGGCTCCAAAAATGAAGCTCCTGTTTAACCATCAAACAACAACTTTCCAACAATATCCTGGATAAACCCTCCACCGTGCACCGTTCTCACATCTGCTTCACAGCTTTCATCCCAAAACTTGATTTCTTTACACAACTTTTTTCTTTACGCCTGACTGTTTTTCATTTTGGTCCAGACCTCTTCCCCCCCCATTAAACCGAACAGTCATTTTTTATGCCCATGTTGGCGTGTGATTTTTCATGTTGGGATGAAGTCCTATTGGTGTGTGTGTGTCCTTTCGTGCTGTCGATTGTGCGAACACACGACAACCCCAAAGCCGGTGGTGGCCATTATGGTACAGAGTTATTTATAGGTGAACTAATGTTAGCTCAGCTCCTGACACTTTTCAAGCAGCTCATCGGGGTCATCTCGATCAGCCGGCCTGCACTGCTCTGGTAAAACAGCAAAAATAATCACTTTTACTTCACTGTTTACTCCAAAAGACCCTCCACATCTGGGGCCAGGAGGGAGTAGACTCTGGAGAGGACTTGTGTAGCCAGACTGAACACAAAACAAAACAAGAGATTTACACCTTCCACTGTGTCCTGATAGTGTTAAACTGGACTAGTAAAGCAGGTTAAAGACACAGAGACACACACCAACACTGTCAGGTGCTCAAACAAGACAGATTAGAGACCAGGGAGCACAACTAAGGTCTTAAAATGGCCCTACAGATGCTGCTTTAGTCCAAACAGTACTAGTAAACAAACAAAACACCACATTTGTGACCAGCAGTGAGTGTGGAGAGGACTGGAGAGGCTTAGAACAGAACTAGACTGAGCACAAAACACAAAAACACTGAACCTGAACTACAGTTACACTGTCACTGTCTCCTGAGAGTATTAAACTGGACCAGTTAAAGGCACACATACACACACCAACAATGTCAGGTGCTCAAATAGGACAGATTAGAGACCAGGGAGCACAACCAAGGTCTTAAAATCCCGCTGAAGTTGCTGTTTTAGTCCAAACAGGACCAGTAAACAAACAAAACACTACAATTTCTCCAGAACAGCCCCGACCTCAGCCTCTGAGTGCCGGCTACCGGCTAAACCCGGGCCCCCGGGCCTTGTTTTAAGTAAAATTAAAGAAATAAGAGCCTAATTGTGCCGTAAATTAACCGGTTTTGTCCTATGTGTTCTAGAGAAGCAGCTGTCACCGCCACCAGGCGTTTGTTAGTTTTTATTTTTCTGTGTTTTGATCCTCTAATCCGGCTGACGCAGCTAAAACCGAGCGGGACGGGTTTAATGACCCCTTTCACGAACACGGAAATCTCACTGCGTTACATTAATCTGACAACCACTATAAACCTGAACAAAACTATTCTGCACCGTAGAAAACCCGTTTAAACCGGGACGTTCCTGTTTTCGTTAATATTTATTAGCTTTAGCATTAACATTGGCTAGGTCACGGCCTGCTAATCCCCTCCTCTGCACCGCAGACTCTCTCTACCGGCGTACATTCGGCAGAGCTAAAATAACGGCTTACAAAATGTAAAAACGAGACAGAATGAATATAAAATACGTTTTAGTGAAGATTTTCAGGCAAGTCGCCGCTTGCTAACATCCGGGTCCTTCAGCCGTTAGCTTAGCCGACCAGTTAGCGACGTCGCGCTGAAAAATCCGCTAAAACTGCGGACAGACTGCGGCACAAGGCGCCGCGCGAGCTCCCAGCCAACACGAGACACCGGTAAAACCAGTTTAAGAGAGTAAAGCCAGTTGATATGAGGATAATTGAGAGAAAAGTTTACCTGTAGTAACGCAGCGGAGGGAACTCCTCTCCCGCTGCGCGCTCACTCCGCCGTCTCCACGGCAACGGGCCGCAGCACGCCCGCCCTGCCGCCGCGGTGCCGACTCCCTCCGCCACGATTGCATCAGAGCGTTAAAGTAGTCCCCGTGCTGTCAACACTGTCATTAAAAAATAAAAACAAATAAAATAAAATGAACAAAATACAATGAATAAAGTAAAACCAACAAAGTAAACAAAAAAGAGACTGAGGTGGGAAATACATTCACTACCAAACCAACCCCCTTATTTTTACCCCCTAAAATGACCTTAATTTCGACCTTAATTTCCCATTCATGAAATGAAGGAAAATTAAGAGAAGTAGTGCACAGATTAAGGCGGATTATGGGGTAAAACTACTGAATTTGCCCCTTACTTTTTCAAATTTGCCCCTTAAATAATTGAATCTCCTGAATTAATGCCTTAAATTTAAGATTAAGGGGTTTCACACTCAGGCCTTAAATCTAACATTAAGGTAAAATTAAGGGGTCGGTTTCACAAATTAATGGCCACTTAATTCAAATGAAGGGGACTGGTGTATTTTCAGGGGTAAATTAAGGGTTAAGCACATTTTAAGTACATTGTGGTTCATAGTGAGAGACACGAACAGTGAGGGAAAAAAGACAAAACGAGAATCAGAGAGCAAAACGCAGAGAAGGCCACAACGCCTGGTGAAATGGTGTTTATCCACTATGCTGTCGCTGCTGGAACAAACTGCCCATCAGAATCAAATCTGCACCGACTGGAGCTTTAAAAAGATGACAAAACTGCACTATTCTCTCCACCTTCTTTAAATATCCACACTTCCACTACACCTTCAGCTTTCTTTTACTGGTTTTCCAGGTATTCTTTTATCTCTTTTAATATTTTATTTTGTTTTACTTTGCTTTCTGTTCCTGTTAAGCACACTGAATGAAGTGACCACAGCACACAGTGTGAACTGGGTGAAATTCTCCCTCTGTGTTTAACCCATTTAACTCATTTAACCCATTTAATTAATTTAACTCATTTAACCCATTTTACCCATTTAACCCATTTAACCCATTTAACCCATTTAACACATTTAAATAATTTAACCCATTTAACCCATTTAATTAATTTAACCCATTTAACACATTTAACACATTTCAATAATTTAACCCATTTAACCCATTTAATTAATTTAACTCATTTAACACATTTAACCAATTTAATCCATTTAACACATTTAACTCATTTAACCCATTTAACACACTCCTCTGCGGCCCATTGGTTCTTTTCTTTACTGACAGGGGGCTGGCCCAATCAGATCTTTAACTCCGCCCCCTGTTGGCTCCGTGTAAATGGATGAGCTGGAGAGAGGAAACGTAAAGGTGGCGCAGAGAAACTGCGAGAGAAAAAGAAAATTGCCACTTCAGGCAGACGCTGCCAAATGCGGCAAAAATACTAGGGGTGTTGAATTAACGCGTTAATTTCGATTAACAGTTAATCACAGAAAAAATAAGGAGTTAAAAAATTAACGCTGATTAACCGCACCACGTGACTTTAAAAACACACACACACACACACACACACACAACACCAGTCTCCCCCCTCCCCTCCCCTCCCTCCCCCTTGGACAACTTGGACTTTAACAACCAGTTAAAATACTCTTTTCTTAATACTGCACATTCTGTATAAAACACGACATTCTCTGTCATGGTTTTTAATCCGCCACAAACTGCACGATTATATTTATTGCCGTTCTAATTGCACATATTTATTGATGCCCTGCATTTTTTTGCACATATAAACTCTGCTCTGCATCCTTTGCACATCTCTGCTGCTTGAATACAGTATTACTGTATCTATACTGTATCTACCCTGAATGTAGATTGTCTTGTCTTGTTAAGTTGTATTGTTGCTCCGTGTTCTGTTTGCACTTGTGTTCTGTTTCTGTTCTGTTCTGTTCTGCTCTTGTGTTGCACCATGGTTCTGGAGGAACGTTGTTTCGTTTTTACTGTGTACTGTGTATATGGTAGAAATGACTATAAAAACCTACTTGACTTG
>JBBPCX010000011.1:5608798-5623412 GCA_037974365.1 Hydrocynus forskahlii | reverse complement strand
AGAGAGAGAGAGAGAGAGATAGTATATATAGTATATATAAGTTTCTGTTCCTAAATGGTTTTTGCCTTAGACAAGAACAAGATTCTAGGAAAAGGTTCTTCTCATCACACATTAACTCTTTAAAGAACCACTGAAAGGTTCTTTTACAGAAGTAGATGTTGAGATGAGTTCATGAGTTCATAAATCAAGGTTCTGACCAAGGGTTCCATACCGTTCTCAGGGGACAGTTTGTCGTAGGCGTCCTCATAAATGTAGTTTCTCCGGATGGTGATGTTGATACCGTCCAAGAAAGGGCCGTCTCCCTGTACGTCGCGTTTATCGGCATAGATCAGTCTCTGGAAGATCTACAAGAGTAAAAGAAAGACATTAAGACACTGAGGGAGGATAAAAGAGGAATGTCTCATGAAAGCATTTCTATATTCCAGACTTATACCTCTTGTGCTTACACACTTAGTTCAATTAACATTTCTGTAGCACTTGTTACTTAAAATTGTTTTTTTGTCACTAAACTATTTCTTTAAATAATATTTAGTGCTTTAGGGCTGAGTTGGATGTTCGTCTGATGTTCATTATACTACAAGAAAAAACACTAAAAGTGCAGGAATTTCATAGATACAGATACATACGAGGGACATTCAAAAAGTTTTCGCACTTTTCTACATAGTCTACATATTTTCTACATATATCACTTTTCTACATAGTGACCTTCCTTTGTGATGCAAATTTCCCATTATCGTACCAACTTTAAAAAATGTTTTTGGTTGAGTGAGTAGTCACTGATGCACCGCTGCTTTCACATCATCATCACATGAAAATCTTCTCACCCTTATAGCTTCTTTAAGCTCCAAAAATACGGAAATCAGAGCCAAACCCTCAGACACTGCCAATTACTGCTCTTCCAGCCTTCACCATTTCAAACCAAAATATAAAGTGCGGAAACTTTTTGAACGTCCCTCGTTTCAATCGATTCGTTGATTTAACTAGATATATGGGTCAGATCCCATCTATGATCGGAACATACTGAGATGAGAGATTGCTGTACCTTGACTCTCTCCTCAAAAGGTACAACAAAAGGCAGCTCTGTGAGGATAGCCAGGTGTCTCTCCTCTGATACAGACAGTGGTGGGGGTTCCAGCCCAACTGTGGAAGATAACAAGCTTCAATTTATCATAGTCCCTCAAAATAATCTATCCCTCCATCCCTGCTATTAATTCATGCCTACATACTGAAAAAATACACTGATATGGATCTTATAACATTGAGTTGCAAGGAATTAGTTGTTCTATAACAAGGTCGTCCTGGAGATCCAGCATTCTGCAACAATTAGACCATTAAACCCCAACCTTAACATCAAAATAAAAACTAAATTTAAACCCAACCTTTCTGCTGTTTCACCAATAGTTTAACTATTAAAGCACCCATAGATAACCTACAGGGAAAACAGAAACCCGTGGTATCAACCCCCATTATTTGTTAGCAACTAGTAGTGTCTTGGCTATCCTCTACATTTAAGCAAAGTGAAAAATCTTTTTAATCTGTACATACACTAAGACAGAAAAGTAGTTCAATCCTTGGCTTCAACTATAAGAATGACTATAGAACAACACCGATACCACTGAAGGGGCTTGTATAGCTTATCGAGTGCAGTTATCAGGGGCAATTAGCCCCCAAAATGTACATTATGGTCCATTTGATGGAGCTGTGAAAGAACCAAAAAGGATCATTTGGATGTGTACACTGACGCGCTCTCGCGGTTTGTGGGGATCCGGTATTTACAGAGCGTCCCCATTAAAGATCGCTCAAGCCCCCATGTCTCTCGCAGCCGCCAAACCATTTTAATTAACTCCACAGCCCTCCGTCCGTCCACCTGTCGGCCCTGGCCATTACGAGGACGTTTGTTTTGGATTAAAACTCCGTCCTCGGAGCAGAAGGGGATAGAAAGTGCCGGAACAGCAGCGAAGAAGCATCATTTGTCCGCCATGCTGCTAGTACGGCGCAATTATTCTGCTCAATTAGTCAATCCTGCCTCTCCCCCTCTCTGATGCAGCCATCAACACGCCATCTCAGGGAGAGAATTATGGTGTGGCGTGGTCAATACGAGGGCCATTCGTCACCAATGCAAACGTCCATTTAGGGAAATGAAAGGGGTCCAGACAAACAGGGGGCCAGATGTGACTTGCCTTAGGCTAATTGAATTTTTAAGCGCTTATGCCCCAGAGAACCGCACCAGACACTGTTATTGGTTGGTTTTCACACCATGAATGCTGAGCCATTGAACTGAATGGGCCAGTGTGCCAACACGAATGAGCTATTACACCTTATATGGCGCTACCGAGCCTCCTACCTGCTTAATGCTTTTCCCTCATCGAATCTTTTCAAACTGAATGTGACCACTTATGCATGGAACAAAGAATTACAGGATACACTTCCCTACTAATAAATAGGATCTCAAATGAGATCATTACTCACAGAAAGAACACAGTATAGCTAATATTAATTAACTAATTAGCTAACTGATCGATGCTGGAAAAATGTCAATAAGTAGTGGAGTGTACATTGATCAATAAATCGTTACGTCTGGATCAATAGTACTCCAGATAACTGGTAGTAAAGGCAGCACAGTTTGGTTAACAAATCTCACCATCTAACGTTGACTGCAGAGGTCCGATGCGACCCATTCGCCTGGTCCTCCATACATGTCTGGCGGAGGGGACATAGAGCTGGGTTACCTGAAGAACACACACACACACACACACACACACACACACACAATAAAATATTAGTAACAGCCTTGATTAAAAACAAGTTTCTGTATGAAAGTAAGAAATTTCACTTATTTGTTACTTTCAGATTCTGCCGAGATAAAAACTCAAGCACTACATTTACTAGCAGTCGCCAGCTTGTTAAATCAAGTCTGAAGTTTAAGTGATTTGGTTTCAATATTTTTGCCCTGCAGTAATGCCCAAAAGCAGCACAACTTACTTCATTTTCCATGTCTACCACAAACCTACTAAACTAAACAACATCCAGCTAAATTCAGGTCAATTCAATCTAATCTAGAACAGACTCATTTGCTTGAAAGCTCATTTGCTTGAATACTCAGGAAGAAAAAACATGAGAACAGATGGAAGCGACAGGTTTTTGTGGCAGCAGTAGCACCTTATCAGCCCTGATGTTGACCTCTTCAGACAGCCAGTGACCCTTGGGGCAGAATGGCCTCCTGATGTCTCGCGCCTTCAGCATCTTCACCAGGTTTGTGATAACCTGAAACATGAGAAAAAGTCCAAGATGATTTAAAACAGACTCTGCTCTCTCGAATAAGAAAACAAATCTCATATTTTACAACCGTTCACCTTATGTTCAAGTTCAGAAATATAAACAGTTCTATATATAGCATAAATATAAATCAGAAGACTTTATACACACACACACACACACACACACACACGTAAGCAAAAACAATAGTGACGGAGATGTAGCAACACACAGTACATCACAGCTTTCCACTTAGGGGCTAAGTAGTTACAGACCCGTCAGAGTACCCATGCTAACCCCTGTCCACCCCTGAAAACACCTACAATGGCCATGTGAGCAACACAACTGGACCATGGAGCAATGGAGTGGTATTTTGTGTATGTGTGTGTGTGTGTGTGTGTGTGTGTGTCTTGTACTTGGGGAATAGATCAAGATGTGAAGACGGCAAGGTGTTGGAGGCAGTGTGATGCTCTGGGTGGTGTTCAGCTACAATGCAAATATTGTTCAGGAACAGTTTAGGAACATCACAGAGTTTAAGGTGGCCTCCACAATCCCCAGATCTCAAAAAGATCATTCATCAAGCATCAAATCAAAGAGACGCTCTCAACTTCGTGAAAATAAATTACGAGACCATAAAGCAACAAACGAAAGGAATGAATTACAAACAAATTCCTCAGACCAAGTCGTAGACATAGAGATTCTCAGGTTCTTAGGTTCTCGGGTTCTCTCTTGTTTCTACTGGCATTTTGTCCAGAAATCTACCAACTAGGTTCACATTTTGAACAAAACAGCAATAAGTATACAGTATATTTTATATTTTCATGTCAGAAGCTGGACAGTGTACTCCAAGCTCTCTCTGGCTGAGAAGGATGATTCCCCTCTCCTCACTCTGTGTGATGTTAGCCAGCATGGGCATCTGTTAAATGATGCAACAGAATAAGTCCAAGCATTTTAGTCTGGTGCAAAACTGAGCACATATATTCTACTGTATGTTGTTGTTACTGATTCTCGCAAATCAATGCAGTTTAACCAATGATCGATGTACAAGAGTGAATTTTTCGATCCCTACTCAGCAGAACCTGATCCAAATTCGCTTAACCACAACTGTCCATCATATCTAGATGCAACGTTTGCCCACACGAACGTTTGTCCAAGACAAACGAAGTGTAGGCCGTTTCTAGAGGACGGCCATCAATCTCGCCACAGCAACGACTACACGTCGGCAATAATGGCAAGTGCAAAACGCTGTTGCTGGTCAACTAGCAGAGGGGAAGGGGGCTCATCTGAGCCCCCGGTGGGGTTGGGTGGGGTGGTGGGGATGAATGAGCACTGGTTAATTAGCCCATCAGGTTAAGTGCAGGCCGTAATGGGCCTTTCCCCAAACTCCAGCCGTGTCACCGTTCTCCAAACACAGCCAAGAGGAAACCTTCCATTAGCAATATTAATACAAGCTTAGTTGATCATTTTCATTCAATTAACTTCTTTCAATTAAATGGATAGCCGGACAATAGGGGTGATAAAACATGGAGGAGGGACGGGCGAGAGCCCGAGGCAAACATTAGCGTGGGCGGGGTCAGCAGTGGTCCAACCGACTGTAAATCCCGCCTTCAATTTGGAAAATGCGTTTGTGCTGCTCACTGCTTTAACAGCTCGTTTCAGCTGACAGGAGGCTGCCCGTGCCATCTTTTATAAAAATCACCCACCGCCTCCTCCACCCTCCACCACTGCACCGGTCAGAGGAGACAGAGGATCTCTCTTTACAGGGAGCTTAAAAACACTGCACGTTTAACAAGGGAGAGAGAGAGGGAGAGAAAATAGAGGGAGCAAAAGAAACAAATGAAGAATGAAGATTTAATGAGGGAGAGAAAACAGGCAGTGAGAGAGAGAGTGGAAGACAGAAAGAGAGAAATAGAGAGATAAAAAAGTGGCAGAGAAAACAAAGAAAGAAAGAGAGAGAGACTGAGAGAGCGCAAAAGAAAAATTTACCAAGGGAGAGAGAACAGAGGCAGAGAGAGAGACGAGAGAAAGAGAGAGACAGAAAGAGTGGGAGAGAGAGAGAGCAGAGAAAAAGAGAGAGAGCAGAGAGAGAGAGAGAGAGGAAGTGTGAGGAAGCGAGGAGAGACAGAGGAGGGAAACAAGGAGGGAAACAAAAAATAAGAGAGAAACAGAAATAAAGAGAAAGAAATAAAGAAAGGGGTAGACAGAAAGATTTTAACTTTCACCATCAATATACTCAATCAGCCAAGACATGTTTGCTGTGAGGCTAAACTAGCTTACAGTAATGGAAACTTGGACCCCACCGATTAGTCTGATGTAAACCTGAATCATCACACACTCGCTTCAAACGGAGAGGGGTGATTTAGTCTGTGTTTATAGACAACAGTGTTAAACACTGTTAGAAATGACTCAGGCCTGCAGTGGTCCCACATTATTTGAGTAACCCTCTAGAGAAGAACTACATACATTCAAATTGTTAAATAATCTTAACTGTCACTGTGTCATTCCTTCTCACCACAGATATCCCATATAGTCTATTAAAACTGACCGTCTTCTATACAAGGCAATACAAACTTATTCTAAAATGTATTCTGCACAATATGCAACAACTATACAACCAGGGCTCAAATAATCAACCAACATTATCAATAATGTCAACACAAATCAGCAGTCAGTTTTTCATTTACATTTTCACAGCGGCTAAAGAGAGTTCACAGCCTGAAGAGGGCAGCAGTTCACCTACAGGGTGGTGGTAACTTTGTGATCAGCTGAAATCTCAAACAGAAGTAAAGTCTAAAAATTAAAGAAAAAGATAAAGTAGATCACACACACAATGTATACAAGTCTGACTTGGTTTTCCTTGGAGGCCCAACCTTCCCTTCAACCAACTGAAAAGCAAAGCATCCTGATGTTGATTCTGGAAACGTCAATTTTCCTTTAGAATGTTATGGTCAACTGTACGACAGACGCATGAAACAAAGACATGCTTCTTTCTCTCTTCTCTTTATCAGAGCACTTCAGGACATTTATAAGTTTTTCTACCTTAAAATCAGTGCGAAGCTCAGAGCCGTAACACGATGTTATTCCATAATAATTTTAAATTAGAGATGGGCCCGATCTGATATGATATCGGTATCGGGTCTGATATAGCCGTAAATCCGATATCGGTCGGACAGCCCCGATCTCTATATTCAGGCAACTACAGTCTGAGCGAGCCTGTTTTGAACAAAATGTCACTCATTTGGAGAAACTACAGTTTGGAAACGCCGAAAAGCAAGACGGCTACTTGCAACGTGTGCAAAGCCAGCATGCCAAGGGGTGGAAGTACGGTTGCGTCATACGATCCAACAAATTTAATCAAGCACCCGCAGAGATTTCACGACAAAGAGTACCAGGAGATGCTAGCAGACAGGAAAGGCACCAGGCAGCAGATGCTCGTTGACCATTTCCAAAAACGCAACAAATTTACAGCAGACAACCCAAAAGCGAAAGGAATATCAGAGAAGACTCTTAGCTCTCCCTCAAGACCTCTTTGGGGTTCTTGCAGGGGCTATTTTGCACTTTATTTTTTATTTGCACTTTATGTTGCTGCTAAAATTGACATAACACTTGAACTATTTAGATGATTCAGCCAAGATTGTTGTGTTTTTGATATTTACAAAATTTTACAGCTGTTGCTGCTACCTTTTTGTGAAGTGTGACATAAATAAATTCCTTTGGAATGCCTTTAAATTCAATGTAGTTTTGCATTTTTTGCTCTTCTAATAAGTGCTTAGTAGTTTATTTATTCTGTGATGTAACCTTACTAACAAACAGAACAATTTCAACAAAAACAATGCTAATATTAAAGTAAAGATGTATTATATTGGTATCGGCAGTCGTGTATCGGAATAGGATCGGGACAGGAAAAACTTGGCTCAGCCCATCACTATTTTAAATACGAAAAAAAATTCCTTCTTCTTTTGAGACAAACCATCAATTGTCTATTAATTCACATGAAAAATTGACTTCCAAGACACTATTATTTTGCTGCCATATACGCAATCATTGAGCACAAGACTGACAGAACGGGGTTGAAATAACCATTCAATATTATCAATAATATCAACACTAATTCTATAACAATATTTCTGCTTTTCCACCTCCACGGGCATTGACGTTGACACTGACAGGGAAACAAAACCCGTAACTTTACTCCAGCCACATCGCAATCACTAACAACTTTGATACATTAACATCAAAGTACATGAATATAATACATATGTGGGGAACCTACAGGCTGGAACTACATCCACATCATAAATAGGGGTATCGTGGTACTTTTTGAGTATCAGTTTACTGCACAACACTAGTCTCTTACTAAATCAAATGTGATGTGTTCTGTATTTTCAGAGCATTGTTGGTATAAACTTGCCCTCTTTCTCTCCCACATCCACACAAATATTGCGCTGAGTAGAGCAGGAATCTGAGGGATGTGTTGGTGATCAGAAAAACTGATCAAGGATACCACCAGGGTATTTAGCCTTAAATGAAGTAAATGGTAAAGGCTAGAACCCAGCTGCACGACGATTACCTTAGCGAAGTGGAGCTTGCAGCACTTGATGGTTTGAAGGTGCAAAACTAAAATATCAAACTGTCAAATGCCTTGGCTGTTTGGCTACATTGATGGTAAAAGGGGATTATAGAGGTATAAGAAAATGCTTCAGTCGCTGTTACCAAGACAAAAGACAGAAATGACCATCTGTTCTGTGCGCTGTGTGTGGAGAGACGGTAACAGACACACAGATCAACACTGACCACTACTCTGCTCCCTCAGACACAGTAAACAGTTCCTCATTTCCTTAGCCGGTGCCTGAGCGAGCAGCGCTGATCCCTCGACTCGCATGAACAGACACACCACCTCATTAACCTCCAACTCAGCTAATTACATCCTCAAAGACATCATCAGCGCTCGTCGTGCTAGCAGTCGTCTCAGCTCCGTCGAGCGGAATGAGGACGATGCTGAAGACGCAAGAAGCACTTGGCAATGTTTTACACGGTGATGTTTTATCACACTAGTGTGCTGATAATTAAGCTAATGGCACTATTAAGGAGAAAATGGACTTAAATGATAAAAAAAACCCTCCATTCTTTAGAAGAAAAAGCACAGTAACAGTAGAAAAAGTCTAGGCCCCACATGGAAGAGATTTACTTAAATACAAAACTATTCACTTTGTAAGATTAACAAACAAATTGATAACAGAAACTCTTGTACATATCTTATTAAAGGGAGTGTTTAGAGACACCTGTCCAAACTATTTCATTGCTCTTCACGGAGCAATCATTTTATTTAAAAAACAAAACAAAACAAAAAACAGGTTAACTTGATTTGGTAAGTGATATCAAATATCATGATCATTTAAATGAGTGCATGTTTTCTGCCACTAGCTGTTTTTGTTCCTTTGTGTTATACAATCACTCCAGTTGATAGTTACTTTAAAAATGGATGACCACCACTACTTAGAGGACAAGCAAACAGAATGCGGTCATCAAATAACTACGTTTACTACATTGACAATCAGATATTTTACCTGCTCCCTAAGAGGCACCTTGTGTTTAAAATGTTTTTGTCCGATCATCCCATACGATGGCAACTCATGAATATCTGTGTAATCAATTTTGCAGTCAACTAATTCAAATGATTCACATATTTATGTGACAAGTGATTTGTTTCCAGAGTATTTTCTGGAGAGTTTTATTTTGTCTTTATACTATATTCTATATTGCTCTTATCTTTGAGTCTTTGTTTGCATGTAAGCAGTTTCTTCAGGGATCAAAACATTTTTCTGATTCATTCTTCTACTGTGAAAGAGAACAGCAGAAAAAGAAAGCATATGCCACCCTTTACCTCCTCTAGTGTACTGCACTCTGTCAGATCTATCAAATTAACAAAAATCAGAACATGTTAAATTATCTTATTTCTACGAGCTGGACCCAGTGTTTATCCTGGAACTGTAAAGATACTTCTACTGGTACTGTCAAGCTTACAGGGCTCCTGGATTGCAGTCTTACCTTAAAGAGCTGGACCCAGTCTCTCTCCTGAAACTGTAAAGGTACTTCTACTGGTACTGTAAAGTTTACAGGACACCTGGATTAAGGTCTTACCTTAAAGAGCTGGACCCAGCGTTTCTGCTGGGCCTGGATGCGCTGCTGGACCTGGCTGTTGGTTTTGACCCCGACACTGCGGAAGGCAGCTGCGTATTCCTCTCTGTGCTCACTCTTGGTCTCAGGGTAGGCCAGTTTGATAATGCCCAGACACGCGTCACGCAGACACCGAGACAGCGTCACCAGCTCCGTCAGAGAGAAGGGCATCATCGACGGCTGCTCCTGACCTGCGGACAGATGTGCATGTCTGAACAGCTGACACAGAGTGATGCCAAACTTTACAAAATGTCACAGAGATGTTTAGTGTAGAACAGGTTTCATGACTGTGGTTTTACCGTCCATGGAGTCTCCGAAGAACTCTGTGTCGTGAATGGAAATAAGGGAGTGGCTGAAAAGGGAGCTGAACAGGTAGAAGAGAGGGATGATCCTGCTGGAGTCCTCAGAAGACATGGGTGAACCGCGGGACATCACCTGGAGCAAAGGTACCAGAGACCTGCCGAACATACAGAGGAAACAGTTCAGCAAATACAAAAAATGTCCCCAGTTCACTGTTTCCACCTCCAAGGGCATTGATTTTCACATTGACGGGGAAACAAAACCCATAACTTTACTCCAGCCATAGTGTAATCACTAACAACTTTCGTACATAAACATCAATTTACATGAACATAATACATTTGTGGGGAACCTACAGGCTAGAACTGTTAACTACAGCCACATCATAAATAGGGCTATTGTGGTACTTTTTAAGTATCGGTTTCCTGCACTACTCTAGTCTCCTACTGAATCAAACATTATGTGTTTTCAGAGAATTGTTAGTACAAACTCGTCCTCTTTCTCTCCTACATCCACATAAATACTGCACTGGATCTTCTGGATCTTCTTAAAGCAGATTCAGCTTCAGCCAATCATATGTCAGCAAGAAACGGCACAGCCAATCAGATAACGATACTGGGTTAGGAAGGCGGGACGCGCAATACAGAAACAGAACTGATAACTGTTTGTGTTCCAAACACTGACAGAAAACAGCAGTTTTATTTGAATGTTTTGGTTAAAAGTTATTGTTAGGGACAATTCAGCAAGTCACTGGCTATTAGTTGGGACATGTCTCTACCAGCCCCACTCAATTATACACCCAAGGCCACGTCTCACTCAGATTTAGTGAATCAAGACATAGCTGTTGACTAAAGTTATCTTCTATAGTTTTGCACTGGAGCTAAGAAGCTAATGTAGTTAAAAGCTAATGAAAGCTTAATGTCATACAGTGTCAGAAACCAGGCCATAATTTCTACTCACCCTGTGATCATTTTGGTCCTCATGGATGTTATCAAGTGCCACAGGTGCCTCAGGAAGCGTGCATTAAACGCCAAACTATACAGGAGCCTGGAGTGGAAAAAAAGTAGAAACATACAGTAAACAGGTCAACAAAGTGAGATGAGAAAACAACAAACATAAAATAGTAAAGAATCCTTTAAACCAAAGCACTGAGGAAATCCACCATTGCATTTAAACAGAAACAAGTCTGTACTGCACCAATGAGTGTAATAATTATGTATAATGATAATGAACTGCAATAATTTGGACAAGACCGGTGAATGGCAACTAACTTACAGCTTCTGTAACTGCATGTACATCAATACTTAGAAGTATCTGAGATTTTTTGGGGTGTTATTTTTAATATCCTCCGACACTGCCGTTTTTTAAAAAACATTTTCAACCAAACCTTTTTGATGGCTGAGTATTTTTAGTGTGTTTGTAACTACATTTGCAGGCAAAAGTGACTTTTATCCATGATTATATGTATATATGTAACCATCTGTCTGTCTGCCTACCTAGCGGACAGTCTCTTTATCTGTCAGTCTTTAATGAGCTTCTACTTCTATAACTGCGTGTATATTGATACTTTTGTTTTGTTTGTTTTCTTTCCCCTAAAATTTATATTTTCTCCCACACCGCCCTTTTTCGGCCATTTTTAGCCAAACATTTTTGGTGGCTGAATTATTTTGAGCATTTCTAACGTGTTTGTATATTTATTTGCATTTGTATGAGCACGTGTGTCCATCTGTCTGTCTATCTAATTATTTGAATGTCTCTTTATCAGTCCATCTGAACTTTTTCTGCCCGTAATGACCTTCTGAAAGGACACCGTTCACCCCGGAGCCCTAAATGAAATGGAGGACTGGAGGAGAGGTGGAAAAACAAACAAATCAGTGAGTGCTGCTCTCAGCTCTTCCTAGCGCTCCACCGCGGGATGAATTAAAGGAGCTGTTAAGCTTTATTTAGGCGAGCCGCCGTCCATTAGCAAAGCGGTGACCTGCTGCAGGGTCATAAACAGGCTGTGGTTTCCTGCGAGGGTCCTATTTAAGTTAATGAGCAGCAGAGGGACAATGCAGCGCCACCGGGACGGGACTGAGCGCCACAGCCGCAGGAGCTGAAGTCAGGGAACAGTCCCGCACCAGCTCAAACCCTTGGGCACCAAGACATCGCACCTAGGTGTGAGGAAACACAGCACTGACTCACGCGTGGTTTTGTGTGAGGGAATGAAAGGGAGGAAAAGAGGGCGAGCATGAGCGATTAAGTGGAGAGAATGGAGGGAAATGTGTGTGTGTACACACTCTAAACCACACACTCAAACACCACCGTTTACACCTTTTACAGAGCTTGCCAACACCAAGTAGCACCAGTGCGGTAAATGAAGACAAAACAGAATAAAATGCAGTAAAGGTCAGAATAGGTCCTCAAACAAAAGAGACACACAAAGACTTCCATTAGCAGAGCAGGACCACATTCCAGCTGCTGGCTTAGAGAATAAGCTAAAAAAAAAAGTCTAAAAATACTCCAGTCAAAGGCTAAATTTAAATGACCTGTGTCTTCAGTAGTAGATTTTCACTCAACTGTTACTTATATACAGCCATGGAGAAAAATAAGAGAGCGCATATTTGATTTTTTCTGGTCAGTGCTTTTGTAGTGTGTGGGAGTGTGTCTGTGTAAAATGTGCATGTCACTATTGTTTTATACACTATTGATCACACTTGATAAATAATTTATTATACCTTGGAAATGTTAAACTACACAACACTCTTACATTATTTTACACTTTATTTTTATTTAACAATTAACAGTGACGTTAAGAGCAGAGTGTGTGCATGTGTGACTCTGTTTCACCCCTCAGAAACTGAATCAGGAGTGAAGCTGCTGGAATACAGCACATAGAGAAGCTGCTCTACAAACACTACTGCACTCACAACACACATGGAGGCGTTTCTTATTTTTACACACACACACACACACACACACACAAAATGGAACAGAAAAAGGAGAAAAGTGGTCTCTTATTTTTTCCCATGGTTGTATAGTATTTATACCCAGCATTTCTGCAGTGAATTTTCATATTTTTTTCTTTTCTACAGATTTTTTTAGACTTTACATTTTATATTGTTTTGGTCTTTGTAGTCACTGCATAAGCAATTTCCTCCGGGATCAATAAAATTTTCTGATTCCGATGTTTTTATGCTCAATATAATCTTCAGAAATCAGCTGAACAATATGAGAACATTTTTTATAATTCTTATAAACTGCATCACAATATTCACAATTTACTTTTGAGTACACTTTTTTACTTAAAGAACATGGACTAAGTAACTGTAGAGAGAAAATAATCAAGAAAAATCAGATGTATCATGAAATTTACTTTAAATATCATAAAATTACATATTTGCCATAATTTTGATATATTTTAAAATATTTAATAAATAATGACACATTTAACTATTACAAACTATTCACCAAGAGGTATTTTTATGTATATTTAGGTAATAAGTTTAAAAAAATGAATATATATTTATCAGAATGTCATTCTGAGTCTTTTTAAATCCTCTCCATGTCTATTCATCAGTCTGGACACATCTAACATTTCTTCATTTTTATTTACAACCTCGTGGTGACTTCGGTGGGCAAAAAGAAATTTTCTCACAGACCTCAGACGCAGTCGAACAGCAAAGTAGTGTCTGGAGTCCAGACTTGGTTTCTTTAGTTTAGAACTGGAGGCTAAAACTAAACAATAGTCACTCAAATCTTTTCTGTAAATACAGCAGCGATAGTCCTGTAGCTCGAGTTCTAAACTAAAGAAGCAGAGTCTGGACTCCACTGGAGGCCAGGCATATGTTTTATTGTAATTTTTAATTGTGCGACTGTCGGACTGTAACTGTGTTGAAAAGAGATCTGTGATCTCACTGGGACAAACCTGGTTAAATAAAGGTTAATATTTTTAAAAAGAAATTGGTTGATCGACTCCAACTGGGATCAATGGAGAATTTTGTACATTTGATTAATGGAGGTTTAATGTCGCTCACAATACGAACTTGTGTGTGTGTGTGTGTGTGTGTGTGTGTGTGTGTAATTTAAGCTATTATCTCTCTGAGACCCCTAGGTTTGAATGTGTGTGTGTAATTTATTTGTGAATATGAAGTGAAATGAGAAGTTACTGTCTTCACAGTCTTGTTTTGCAGAAAGAAAACCTTCATTCACATTTGTCTTTTTTGAGGTAAAAAAAAAGAAAGAACTGAAACACTGACTGTCGATATAAAATATTAATTAAATGCAAATGTATTTCATTATGTAATTAACATAATAACTATTTAACACTAACTGTGTAACTACATGCAGTATAAGTAGGTGTACTGAATGTAGTTACACAGTTACAGTTAGTAATAATAATAATAATAATAATAATAACAGTAATAATAATAAAATGTTTTTAAAAAATAATAAAATAATAAAACGCTTATTGGCGTCTCCACATAAGCCAATATGGGCAGGCCCTGTGTTTAGTAGAGCATCCCAGCTGGTGTAAGAGGGCGTGAGAGGCCCTTTATGGAACACTTGTGTTTGATTGAAATGAGACACAAAGCTCTAAAGAGCTGACTGACACCACTGATTTACAGCCGGCCAGGACAAAAACTCCATTTCAATTACCAAACCAAGAGCTGATAAATACACACACACACACATATGCGCACACAAACACGTGCACGCACACACACAAAGCACCGATAATAAGGGGAAGGGTGAAAATGACCTTCATGACGGAACACTGACAACACTGCTCTTCTGTTACAAGAGAATTATTCAAAAAGACTACAAATCAGAGAGAGAGAGAGAGAGAGAGAGAGAGAGAGAGAGAGAGAGAGAGAGAGAGAGAGAGAGAGAGAGAGAGAGA
>JBBPCX010000011.1:5583509-5599301 GCA_037974365.1 Hydrocynus forskahlii | reverse complement strand
GTATATATATACATACACATATATATTGAGTAAAATTTCTGCTAAGGCTTGTCTGCAGCAACAACACTCCTCACGACTTCAAAGGAAGCTAAACCCCCTGCAAACTTAATAGCCAGTCATGTAAGGCCATCACAACCCCCATATTATCTCAAGACTACACAGGTTAAGTGAGAATTTCACGAGAGCTTTGCTTTCTTACCTGCAGCAGTGTCCCATCAGCCTCTTGATCTGGAACACACACGTGGCTCTTTCTGGTCCAGCCAGCAGCTTCACAAACTGAGCATGGTGCTTCACCACACTCTGACACAGCCAGATCTGCAACAGCAAACAGCTCCAGCTGAGTATCAACCTCTCACGGATCATGGAGATCCAACAGGTCCATCTGTATCACCACCTCAGTGCGATTTTAAAACCACCCCAAGATTTAATTTTCACTAATTTTTGGGATACTTTTACCAGAAAAGTTTGGGCTTTGCATCATACATTCATTTACCCCTTAAAGGTTTTTTATAGAGCCATGAATATCGTGGTGAGGTCAAAATTCAACTGGAAAGCTTAACTGACAAATCGTCACAGAAACTTTCAGCTTTTTTGGCTGCTATATTATATATTCATTGCTTTATTTCCCTATAATGTACCGTTTTCTGCTCACACATAAGCCTACTGATTTAAACCTTTAAATTCAATTACTGAATGTGTGAAAGAGGACTGGAGATAAAGGGGTGTACTGGCCATTCAGTTATTCAATGCTTCATGTTCATTTACATGATACTCTTCTCCAGAATGAACAAGTGCTTTGTAGCCCATAAGAAAACACTTCGCTTATGCTAGTAAACTTAGACTTAAAATTAAGAGCGGAACCTACAATTCAACCAGAGATGCCGTTAGTACACCAGGGACCTACAAGATCACACTCACGGTTTAAGTTATTTGTGAAGATTTTTGTTAAGTTTATAACATGAACATGTAGCTGTTCTCCTCAATGCTCAGTGAAGAGGAGGGTCTTCAGTCTTTGTTTGAAGACAGTGAGGGTCTCAGCAGTTCTGACTGTCAGGGGAAGTTCATTCCACCACGTTCATGCCAAAACTGAGTAAAGTCTTGATGTACGTCAATGGGTGGGTCAAGTCAGGTTGTGTTTGATGGTCTAAGAGTGCGAGCTGAGACCCATGGAATGATCAGGGCTCTTAGGTAATCATCAGAGTGTTCATGAAAGTGTCTGCCTTGGGATGAACAGCAGCTTTTAAGTAGGAAAGTGTCTCACCAGTCTTTGTGCGTCTTCACTGTGGTGGTAGAAGAAGAGAAGCTGTCGCACCAGCAGGCTGAGGGCGGCGCCGTCCGCGAGCACCGGGCCGGGGGCAGACTGGGCCTGACTCACACAGCGGTCAAAGAGGCCCCTCTGGACGGCGTGCTGCAGGTCCCAGAAAACAGACAGCAGAGCAGAAAGAGATTAAATGGAAAAGTGGGTCATTTAAAAGACACCGGAGAGATATTTCAGCTGTGTACAGTGTTCTTTCCCATGCTTCACTTTCTGCCTTTGATAGACTGCATTGTCACAATAAAGGACTCACTATTTTCCTTTGAGGTCTATTTTTATGGACAACAGTGCACCAAACCTGCAACAATATCTTATTGTTTTAAGCAATAGTCTTAACATCTGCAATACCACTACTTATGTCAAGATTACTTATCCTGCCCAATCTACTACTGATCTCTATTATTACGCAATAGCAGACTTGGTAGAAAAAAACAAATCCAAACTACTATTTGTGTTACTAAATTAAATATAAGTAACTAATTTATTTAACATAGGCAATTTCCTCCAGGATCAAAACAGTTTTCTGATACAAAAATTTTGCATTTACTCCCATTGCCAAAATAGGGAACCCGTAACAACTGAAATCGATAAGTAGAACCAGAACTGGAATCAAAACTGATAAAATTCAAATACCCAACGCTGATGGTTAAACTGGGTTGATTTAATTGCTGGTCAGTATACTGTGTACATATTATTAGTTCAGTGTCACACTGATACACCATCCATCTTCTTGCCCTACTCCCTACATAAAGATTTTAGCACTTAGAACTCTCCTCTGGTTCTCACACTGTCCTGAAACGTCACTGTTTCCTCAAATTGTGAGTCGCTTTGGATAAAAGCATCTGCCAAATAAAAGTAATGTAACATAATGTAGTGTAGTGTAATGATTTCGGTGACCCTAGGGGGCGCTGTTTCAGTTTTGCTATTGAACGAACGTAGACATTGGGATCGAACCTCTAACTAATGGTTATAAGTTACTCTGGATAAGCATTTACCTTTATTGCCATAAATGTTAACGCTTAAACTATATTCCATGCAAAGCGGCTTAATTTTATATTCATGATGCTTTTAAACACTAATAAAGTGGGAAATAACATTAAAGTATTAGAGTAACAACTATATTATTTAATATATTTTCAGTAGGATGTGTTTGCAATACAGCCATTTGGATGTCAAATGCGAGCTTGGAATGGGGAACCAATTAGAACCGGACTAGATAAGCAGAACCAGAAATGGAATCAGAAATTCATGATACATTTCTACAAAACAGCATTCCGTGTAAAGCTGTGCAAGTGTTGTCCAACAGACTGCAATAAAAGAGTGAAATACCAATAATAGAGACAATGTCCCCTAGGGTCACAGAATTCAATGGTCACAAATCCCAATCCTGGATTGGGAGAAAAGGTGACTGACACATAAATATCATTAGACAGGGATTGTGCTGCCAAAGACAAATGATCTGTATTGCACTATAGGAGAACTCAGTTTGCACCGGTGCTTTAAGCATTAATCATGAGGGCTGTAAAACAGAATAACAGGTTTCTACATTGGAGTGGCCGGAGCTTAGAGGAGAAGCCTCACTGACAGGCTCCTGTCATCAACAGAAACACACATACGTCATCCTCCAAAAGCAAGGGGGGTATAGTTTTGCTATATTTGAGTACAAACATGACTGAACACTAAGTGAGCACATCGGGTTTGAACTCTAGGCACATACCTGTCGTTTTCTTTCATGGAACCCTCTTATGTAAGACTGGATGATTATTGCATTTTTCAGCCTTTTCCTCTCATCCTGAAAAGGGGAAATCATTATAAGCAACAAACTATGCACAGAGATAGAGGTTTGTTTTGCAAAAAAAAACCACACCATAATTAATGCAAACCTCTCGCTTTCTTCGTTCCTCTTGTGTCCGGTGAAGGAGAGATGCTTTTTCCTCCTAAAAGACAGAAACACACAGATGGTCATGATCTTCTAAAGGCAAGAAAACATTCCTCAGTGCAAAAAAAGGTTCATCAAAAGCAGCAAGAAGTCCCTACCTTTCTACTGGCACCCCCCAGGGACACTTTGGGGGTCCTCTTGAAATCTCCCTCAAAGCTGAACATGGTTACACTTTGCCCATTGAGCTGCAGACTATTAAATTGCCTGGGTGAGGGAGAGAAGAGCTGCATCAATAAGATGTTTGGGTGAACCTCGATGCAAGGAAAGAAGAGAACAAATCACATCACTGTGCAACCATAGTTTCTTAATAGCCCTGAATCTGGTTACTTCCCCAGACCCCAGGTACCATCCCCACACACTGCTCTTTGGGCGCTGTGTTCCTGGCTACCCAGTGCTTCACTTGGTGAATGAGTTAAATACAGAGAAAGAATTTCACACTGTGTGCTGTGATGTGTTCATGTATGACAAAATGTTAACTTTATTACAGATGCCTTTTTATCAATAACATGCAGTTAACCATCACTGACTGCAAAGCCAAAGCCAAAGACTGTAAAAACAGCAGATCCAGGACCATGTTTTTGCCTCTACTGAAGGGATAAGTCTTAGTCGATTGCCCAGTCAACCCTGTTACTTTCAAGATGCTTCGAGAACAAACGGCCCTTCGAGAACAGACTCACGCCTGAATCCAACGCAGACACAACACAGTCACTGTAAAAATAGGTTATGCATGACTGACTGGAGGTTATGAGGGGCAAAAAAAATGACCTGAGGAGGGGAAGCTCAAGAAGCTTCTCTGCATCAAGGACAATCCCTCCCACAGCTCCTTAACAGACCATCAGAGTGACACAGGAAAAGACTCCTCGCCTCTAATGCAGGACTGAACGCCTTTCTACCTGTGGCCATAAGACTGTATAATTCCTCTCCGCTCTGTAGGTGATCTTTTAAAGTTTTTATGTCATTCTATTCCGATTTGGATTAGTGCAATATATAACTCAACAGTTTAATCTGTGAACTGACTGAATGTTATTGAATGTTAATCTCATTCTCATATAACCTGCAGCTATTTTCCACTTATTTTCATTGCATTAACACTAAGTCACTTTGATTTTGCACTACTGATCTGCTGGTACAGCACACTAAATCTTACATTGTTACAGTTATTCTGTCACCCTAATGTTCCTGTCATTGTGTTGCACTATTGTTTATTGTCTATCTATTATTTCTCTTGTCTGATCTTTTCTGTTGCACTAAGAATGTTAGACAAACAAGCATTTCCCTTAGAATAAATAATGTTCTTTCTTATCCCGTCTTAAATAGGATCTATCCATAGTAATAATACATTAAAAGGTTCCATTGCAAACATCCATGTGTTTACATTCAGTCTCCTAGCTTCAGCACTGCAGAGTCAAGAGTCAAAACACGCCTGTTTTTACAAAAACTCTTCACATAAATGTACAATAACAAAAATAATATTAAACAATATGAATATAAACAATATGATCTGTTATTATTTTACAGAGTCATTTCTCCAGCCTCTGAGTTAGCTAGCCAGAAAGCTAATATGCTATTGCTACACACACATACAGATAAAACAGAAACCAAGTGAGGTGAGAAACCAACCAGGTGTCTGGTTCGTATAAATGAGATGAGAGTGGAAATTTAGAGGAAAAATTAAAGTAAAAGACACTCTTTGATATCTCCAGTTGGTTAGCCTGGGTGCTAACTTTAGCCAGCTATTGTTTTGATGGTCGTGTCAGGGCTAGCTAAATGACTCAGCGAGATAACACCGGGGCCACACGGCTAAATGGACAATACTAAAGACAGTTTTTAAAACTCTTTCTTAAAATGTACACCTTTGAAATAGATATTTGAACAATTTCGTCCCAAAAATGACTTAGCCAACAGAGGCTAACTCTCCACTTACTCCGGCTCCATCAACTCCTCTCGACACCTAACTCGGTTCTCCATCTGACATTCATTTTTAACACGTTTCACAGCTTTGTTAAGCCAGGACTGATTTCGTTTTGGTTTTTACCTGTTTTACTCAACACTTCTGACGGCCCGAAAGCGTTTAAAAAGGAGAGAAATCGAAACAAAAACTCCCTCCTGCTTCTTCTTGCCTCCACACAAATACAACACACGGATAGTCCCGCCCACCAAGCTCAAACTTCTCACGCGATTGGATGACATCACAGGAGCCGAAAGATGATTGGCTTACACAAGTGAGTATAAAGACTCACTTTATACACATCAGAAATTACTTAATTTTAACTTTAAAAATATCCTAATAACGTTACAATAATGTATTATTATTATACCACTCTTTATATTATTTAAACCATCAAGAAGTCAATAACGCTGATTAGTGAGTTTAAGAATGACTTCTGTCATTCAATGGCTTTGAGGAAATTAACGGGGAATTCAAACATATTTAAAAATTACCCCAGATTGAAAGTGTTTAAGATGTGTAGTAAGTCTCTCGTAGTGGGTTTGGGGTGAAATGTTTCGTTCCAGAGAAAATGACAGAGAAAGAATTATTCACAGTGGTGGAGAATGGAACCAGAAGCCCATTAGGGCTCATAAACATAGTCGTGCATATGCTTTTGCAATGTCTGAGATATTGTTTTACCAGAGTTTTGGGTTTTATGTACCCGAATTTTTGGTTTATATTTTTGTTTTGTTTTAGCAGTTTTATTTTTCAACCAATTCATGGTTTAGGTGTAGTTGAATGATGAATATAGTCCTCAGTTATAGCCCCATTCAGACTTGTGACTATATTGCCATCATCAGTATTCCATACAAACATTTAGAAGACACAATTAGCTTCACTGGTTGGTTTGGAATGTAAATACAATGACTTTGCATCCTCTGTTTCCAGTCAGCGCCACTGAAATCTCTTAGAATGAAAAACCTACTCTGGATGATTTTATTTAGATCTCAATTGCTGTATGGAATTCCCTTTTAACCCTCCTTTTATGTTTGGGGTCACTTTGAACCCATTCAACATTCAATGTCTCTAAGTAAATAACCAACATAATTTTCTGCTTCATATTAAATAACTTTTACTAATACAGCAGGGACAAGCTGGGCAAACAAAAAATGAACATGATAGTGTGTTTTCAGTGTCCTGTACACATATTGTACACATGTTTTAGATAACAAATGAGAAATATCAACATTTGACACACATGTGTTTTGGTTGTTTTAGGTTATATTGAGGTTAGTATGCTGTAAAATGTAATTTTATAATCTTTAAAAACCTCAATCTGCTTTAGGGCCTTAAACAGAATCAGATCTGTAGGAGAGAGAGAACCACTGATAGATCACCTGACAAGTGGGAAGGAAACATATTTTCCACCAGAACTTTATTACCTGAGTGTTTTATTTAAAGCACTGTTTAGGTAAAACAGGAATATAAAGTACCAACACATGAACTTAGGTAGTAATTTTAATTTCAGCCATT
The DNA here is from genome assembly GCA_037974365.1 of Hydrocynus forskahlii. NCBI lineage: Eukaryota > Metazoa > Chordata > Actinopteri > Characiformes > Alestidae > Hydrocynus > Hydrocynus forskahlii. Next base: position 5,592,584 of record JBBPCX010000011.1, on the reverse strand, counting down.
TTCTGGAGGTTTAAATTGCTTAAGTCATACTGACCCCAAACATAAAGAATATAAGTAAATTTGAATAGAACATGAATGTTAATATAAGTACAGTAAAGTGGCCACATATTAACACGCCACAGTGTGAAATTTACATTTATGGCATTTAGCAGATGCTTTTATCCAAAGCGACTTCCATTCCCTACCTACAGGGGGCAGTCTCCCTGGAGCAACTTGAGGTTAAGGGTCTTGCTCAGGAACCCAGTGGTGGTGTGCTGAAGGTAGGATTCAAACCCATGACCTCTTGGTCCAGAGGCAAGTATTCTGCCCACTGAGCTACCACCACCCCAAATTCTTTCACTGCATTTAACACGTGTAACCTATTTAACCCATTCACCAAGTGACGCAGGGAGCTGCCACCAATGAGGCACATCAAGTTTATTTACCTCCACATCTCCTTGGCAAAGGCCTACGTCTCCTTTGGGAATACAGAATACAGCAGGTTTGGAGGATGAAGAAACTGTTAGACGTGATTTCTCTGATGCTGAAAACTGGTGAGGAGAACATCTCCGTATTTTGAACCCCCTCGTCCCTCTCGGTGTGCTTAACCCTCCTGTTATCTTCAAATGTCTTTAAACAATGAGGTCCATTAGACCACAGTAATTTTAAACCTCCAGAAAACATGTAGTTAACATTGTTAGACAAGTTTATGGGTCAGATACTTTACTTTATTGACCCCAGGAAAAACTGACAATTTTGAGTATTTGGTCAGAGCTCTAAAGCAGAAGCTTTTTTGAGTGTACTCAAGATGATAAAATGTCGTGGTGCATGTTATAGTGACCCCAGTGACAATTACGGTAGTAATTCTGCTACTCGTTGCAAACAGTCTTGTTTTCATCCAGAAAGACAGAAATCTACATTTTATCTATATTCTTTTACACTGTTTACATTTCTTTGACTTATTCTAAGGTATCTTCATTCCTCTTATTATTTTTCATTGATTTTATGTTTACCTTTATTGCTACTGTGACGGCCACCTCGTCCCCGCCTCGTAGAACCCATTCCCAGTCTCCTGAGTATTAGTTTTCTTTTCCTTTCGTCCCTATATTTGTTTCCAGTTTACGTTAGGTTCCCTTGTCCCCCACCTAGTGTTCATGCCCCGTTTGTATCGCGTCCCTGCATTAGTTTCACCTGTCCCTTGTTTCCCATTGAGTTCACCTGTGTCTTGTTTACTCCCCTTATTTAAGCCCCAGCCAATCCCAGTGTTCCTTGAGTCTGTATTTGTCTTTTGGTCTTACTTGTCTTACGTAGTCTCGCTTTGTCCTATGGTGTCTGTGGTTAACGTTCATGTTTTCAGTATTCTTGCCTTGTCCCTCCTGTTCTGTTTTGCAGGCCCGTGTTCCTCAGCGTTAACCGAGGTGGTGCACGGTCTGCACCTTCAGCCTGTCTCCACGTTGTCCGGTCGTGAATGCTTTGTGGAAAGCTATATCCCGGAGTCCTGAGTTTAGTTTTTTCTTTGTTCTATTGAGGAGCACGGGTCTCGTGTTTCGTGTGTTCGCCCTGTCCTTATTTATCTTTTGTTCTTGTGTTTCTAGTTCTGTTTAGAGCCGGGGTTTTTGTATTGGGTTTTCTGTTTTGTGTTTTATATTATTAAACCTGTATATATTCGTAACTATACTGTTGCGTCCTACCCTTCCCTCTCTAACGCAGACGTGACAGCTTACTTTCCTTTTTAGGCTTTATGTCCTTATTTTAGCACACTGAATGGCCTCTGTTTAAAAATGCAATTTAAAAAAAAAAGGCCAATATCATCCAAAAAACCCAGAAGAAATGATATGATATTTCTAATATGTTTTATAAAACTTAAAGAACCCCAAAGAACACAGACAAGTGTAAAATCAGCCTATGACATTGAAAATGCATCTTTTTGTTAATTTTATGTTTATTCAGCTAGCATGAAATTAGGAAAAGTCATTAAATATAAAGCAAAAATAATGTTTAATGAACCCAAACACTGAACTGAGTTACAATGATCCCAAAACTCACAAGATAAGGTGAGGATTAAACCCTGAACCTCCTCTTCTCTCATTCTAATTAATAACATCTGACTTGATACTGACAAAACTGTGAAAGCTTCAGGTTATTCATTTCCAGTCCATAAAGTTAGTCATCATCACAGTCTTGTTTAATGACATAAATTCAAGCAGAAAAGAGGAGTAAAAAAATAATAATACAGAACAAAATTGGACGTGGTTGAGATGTCATGAATGATGGTGCACTATTATGAACAGATAATTATATAATGTGAACTAAATAATTCCTGTAGATTGAAAGGGTTATCTCAGAAATAAACTGAAAGATGAAAGAAACACCTTCTCAAGCCACACTTCTTAATAACAGGCCTTCATACAAGAACAAAAATCTGTACAAAACACAAAACTGTCACAGAAATATTACTGCAATACATTTTAATCAAAATTATCTTTCCTAAAATATGTCCTAATATATTTCTTTACCATTTAAATATGACCTACCATCAGTTAAGCTTCACAATAGACTAATAAACAATTTATGGTAATGATAGTGATAATAAACAGTTTTCGGTAATAGTGGACTAATAAAAATGTTCCAAAATAAATTGATTCTTTCATCATTAAGAAGGATCTTCTTCAGTAAATTCACTATTTCAGACACATATATACATACACACACACGCACATATATATATATATATATATATATATATATTTTTTTTTTTTTTCAGTTTTTATCGCTTCAGTTTAGCGGTGAGCGTACTAGAAATAGATATAGAAACTATAGAATATAGAAATGCTGCATTTTAAGTGAACAATAGTTCAGTAACTGTCTTGGAGATGCTTCAGGCAGTTTGTCACCTTTATGTCTATTAAATGTTAACATTTAAAGAGGGTGTTCCAACACATTTCATCCCTTTCTTTCATTCCTTCATTTCTTTCTGAAGTAATCAGGCTAATTAAATGCTATGGGATGAGACTTCAGGCCCTGTTGACAGGCCCATAATGAATTCACTTGAACCTCTGACAGCTGGTCACGTCGTCCATCACTGAGCCAAGACGGGAACTGCTGTTCTGTCTTAGAGGCAGAGTGAGGCTAAAATAGAGCAAGAGGCTCAAGGTTAATGTCCCCCAAAGGACCTGAACCTTAAAGCGATGGTTTGGTGAATTGGTGCATTTTTTTGGGTGAACCACTGGTTTAATTTTGTTTTATTTATTGTTGTTTTTTGAGGCAGATTGTTCGCCAATGCTTGACAGTATGATGCTTAACTAAACTGCAGACCCATTTGTAAACCATGATGAACAAAACCCAAACAATTTCTCTTTTCTCCACAAAACACCAAATTTGACTGGCCACCTCATTATCATGCCAATCACAAGATTCTACATGGGGATGCTTGAGCAGAACACAAAATAAAGGATCTCCACGCAATTCAGTTCAATTTAATTTATGTAGAGCTTCCTTACAACAAATGTTGTAACAAAACAGCCTTTCAAAATCCAGGTCCACTCCCCTAGTGAACCAAAGGTGACAGGAACTAGGGAAAACTCCTTAAACCTGGAGGAAGAAACCTTGGGAGGAACCAAGACCCAAAAGGGGAACCCATCCTCCTCTGGTCAACCCAGAGAAAGGGAAAGAGATAACTAACAATAGAAGGCCTTAGAGTACCGACTTAACCACTGCTGAACAGATTGGGACTCTACAGCTAACAACGTAGTGACAGTAAAGAGTCAGTGGTGGTAGTTTTTACTGGAGTCAGTGTGAGGAAGAACAGTTAGAGTCAGTAGAGTTAGAGTCTGTGTGAGAAATAGTTTGAGAGTTTCTAGTCCACAGCAACAGAAACAACCATCTCCGCTGGGGCTTTCAGCAGCAGTTGCCCTTGAACGGGGAGGAGCACACGGGGCATCCCAAACAGCCAAACCAGTCGAAAACGACTAGAAAGCAGAGTTAGTTCAATTTGATGGTGGACAAGCTGTAAAGAGTACAAGGTGTAGCAATACACAGTGTCATCATATCCACCCCTGGAGGTCTGGTGTCCAGCACAGTTTGGTAGTTCTAATCCTCAAACTCATTCTGTCTAGTATTGAACAAGTGAGTTGAAGCAGGTGTGTTTGAGCAGCAAAGAAAACTGTTGGTTGAAGAGACATATCAGGTCTGTTTTTAGCACTCTGACATTCACTTTATGTTGATGATGAAACAAGCAAAAATATCATAAACAGCACACAGTTTCTAATGGTTGATTAGCATTGAACAAAACTGAATTCTTCAACAGGGTAACAGTCCCAAGTGTTCCTCAGAACTGTACCAAAATTCTATCCAGTCCAAGAAAAAACAGGAAGTTTAGAGAGTGATGTCTTGTTCTCCCCATTCTCCAGATCTTTCTCTAATTGAGCTGCAGGGACGAGCTGCACCAATAAGTTCCAAATGAGCTCCAACAAATGAGACAGAACCGTTCGCTTCTTGAAAAGGTGCTGGGAGAGTTTGGGCACAAGTTATTTCCGAAAATGGCTAGAAAGGATGTGGTGAATCTGTGCTGCTGTGATTGGGGGAGGGGGGTATTTTGATGAAACTCGTACAGAAACTTTCCCATTCATTAAACTGCACTTACGGTAAATATTGTTACACTTCAGAACCAATCACTTACATTTGTTTGCCGTATTTCTAATGTAATAACATCATTACAAAAGCGCAGTGAATCATATCTATTTTTTAATCCAAGCATGGGCCCAAACTTCTGGCCTGGAGAGTGTGTGTGTCTTACCTCATCAAAAAACAACTCAAATGTGTTCTGTTGGTGTTCTCTAAAGGTTGTTGCTATACTTACTACAATCACTTTACTGCAGGGTTCCCTAAATCTGGTCCTGGTGGGTTGGCGTCTGGCAATTTGGTGATCTCCCTGCTCACACTCACCTGTTCATTGCCCTATTAATCGTGTTTGAGGAGTGGAACTGCCACACTGTGCTGGACACCGGACCAACAGGACTGGTTAGGAGTGTGTGTTGGGACAGAAAAAAGCCTGAGACGAAGAAAGAAGGACATGGATCAGGACACATTACTGTGAGTGCTGGAATCAGTACCAAACCCACCTCTGACAAATTACCTCTCACCTCCTGAGAGGGACCTGGTGGCATATGGCTCGCGTTTCAGAGAAATTAGCTCAGTGCTCGTCCAAAAACAAGAGCCGGCGAGCAGGGGCTCTAAATAACGTCTCGCCGTGTCTCAAAGTGGCCTGCACCTCACGAGGAGCCATCCTACACCAATTAAAGAGATAAAATGGTTATGAGTCAGAGTCGGAACTGTCCTATTCGCCAGGAGACAGCGCCCACTTTGTGCCAGTGTAATGAAATGTATTTATTGCAATAAAAGAGACAGCATGGGTCCCGTGAAATTGTCTTTTCATAATGAACACATTTACCAAGGCTAATTAATATATAAACTATTTCGATTTGTCACTTTGATTTGTGCTCCGGCTAATTGGGGGAGTAATTACCGCCCGGGGGGAGCAGCTTTGAGGAAAGCCCTGGGCTTTGGGGGGCAGCCACCATCTTCAGGGTGCAATATTAATTCTACCCTCTCCTGATGTGATGAAAAAGAGCCATAAATCTCCTCCCCCCTCCGCCCTCCATGGGCGCGGGCCAGTGTTAAACGGCTTCATATTTCATGGCCCCTTTAATAGAAATATTCATGCAGTCCCTTAATGAAATTAAACCAAGGAAGGGGACAAAAGCAGTGGGCTGTTGCCTCAGAGCTTAAGGGCACAGTGTGTTGTAAAGAAAATGGCCTCAACTTTTAGTCAGCATCACTTTTCCTGTCCTGTCCAGTCAGTTTAGATCTAATAATGTGATTCAGATTCAGTGTGGTTCACTTTTTATTGGAGTTTCAATAACATCCACATCATAAGACAACCAGCGTATTATTTTGATATTAATATTCGGAAAAGACTCCATTTTCAAACAGCAGGTCCACCACGGTTTCTAAACTTCTGTCAATGAAGTCTTTGAATGTGTTTAATGGTGGGTTTGTTGTGAAATGGTTCATTCTAGAGAAACTTAGAGACTTACAGTTTTTTTTACAGTGGAGGTGAGTGTAACCAGATTTCTCCAACACAAATCCAGCAGTTTTATTCTCTGTCGCCCCCCAATGAAGCTCCACGTGTCTCTGAGTGTTTATATGGATGTCCATGATGGTAAAATTGGGAATCTTTTTGGGGATTATTTTACCTCATGACGCTCTGTATATATCCCTCCAGTTTTAGGACCAAAAGCTTCTCAAAACTCTGGAAGAACAACATCTCAGGTATCAGGAGGTGCAACCATAACCACTTCATGGAATAATAAGATTTTAGAGACAGATGTTTGAACAATTCCTCTTGGTCCATTAATTCTGAAATGTTCACACAGTCTTATTTTATCTTATCTTATCTTATCTTATCTTATCTTATCTTATCTTATCTTGTCCTGTCTTACATTATCTTATGTTATCTTGTTTTGTCTTGTGTTATTTGATCTTATCTTAACTTGTCTTGTCTTCTTTTATCTTATCTTGTCATATCTTGTCTTATTTTATTTTGTCTTGTCTTGCCTTATCTTATATTAACTTGTCTTTTGTTGTTTGGTATTTTCTAATCTTATCTGAACTTGTCCTATCCAATAATGTGAGAGGAATTTGGCCAAGGAGAAAAAGTGATGAGAACAGAGAGTCTTTTTACGGTGCTCTGGTCTGCATCCTCCTCCGTGAATGAGCCGCTGCACTCAGCTATTACTCCTTTAATCGCTCATGATATCATCTCTGCTGCTCAATTAAATCCTGATCCTTTAAGCCCGAGGCTCTGGGGGACTTGTTGATTTCCCCTGAGCAAATACGCGTCCCACGAGGGCGCTCAGCTGATGGATAGAGGCAAAACTAATCCGCTTTATTGGCTGGACAGGTTAAGGGCAGCAGGGTGTCAGTAATTCAGGCTCTGCCCTCTTCCTCCATTAGCTTAAAGAGGCTGATTACAGGGAAACAGGCAGCACACACTAACACACACATAATAACACACACCCACACACACACACACACACACACACACACACACTCACACACACACTAACACACAAACACAATAACACACACACGCACTCACTCACACACAATAACACACACACATTCACATCATCATCACCATCATAACCACCACCATCATCAGCATCACCATCATCATCATCACCATCATCACCATCACCATAATCACCATCATCATCATCACCATCACCATTATCATCATCATCATCACCATCATCACCATCACCACCATCACCACCATCATCATCATCATGGTCATCACCATCATCATCATCATCATCATCTTCACCATCATCACCATCACCACCATCATCATCATCATGGTCATCACCATCATCATCATCATCATCTTCACCATCATCACCATCACCACCATCATCATCATCGTCATCACCACCATCATCATTACCACCATCACCAACATCATCATCATCATCATCATCATCATCACCGCCACCATCATCATGATCATCATCATCATCACCATCATCATCATCACCACCATCACCACCATCACCACCATCCACACCATCATCATCACCATCATCTTCTTCTTCTTCTTCATCATCTTCATCATCATCATCACCATCACCATCACCCCCATCATCCTCACCATCACCATCTTCATCACCATCTTCGTCATCATCATTATCACCAGCATCATCACTACCACCACCATCATCATCACCATCATCATCATCATCAACATTATCATCATCATCAAGGTAATATTACATTAAATTATTATTATTATCATGTGACGAAAGGGCTGCAACACACACCTGTTTTTAATGGCCTAAATTAAATAAAATAAATAAGCAAATGTGTGAAAGAAATTGTCGTGTTAAGTTTTTATCTCAAAACTGCATTTATTTCCTTTGAAAATCGCAAACGTGGTGTGTTAGTGTAATTCTTTATTCATTAATTGAAATTAATAAAAAACGAAAACAAATAAACATTGGGAAAAAAATGTGTGACCATAAACTGCTTTAAGGAGAATTTGTTTATACAGTTATTGATGTAAAGATGTAAAACTGCATCACATGTAAACTTTGTTAACCTGGCTTAAATAGACTTAAACTGTATTGAAAAAAGAAAACGGTTTTATTTAGTTTAATACAATACTGTTTAATTAAGGTAAATTCAGTTCAGTTCAGTTCTATTAATTTAATACCGTTTAATTCTGTTCGGTTTAAAACGGCCTGTACTGCAAATTAATTTACCGTTTAATTCAGTTTTCCTGTCTGAAGTAAACCGTTAAAAATCGTATGAAACTGAATTAAATTGGATTTAAGTGAATTAAACGGAATTAAAATGTATTAAACTAGATTAAACTATTACGCTGTGATAATCTGCGTTAAAATGTATTAAACTGAATTCACCTGGATAAAAGTGACTTTAACTGTATTAAATGTAATTAAACTATTAAATTGAACTGAATTAATGTATTAAATGATAGGAAACGGAATTAAACTGTATTCAACTGACCTAATTAAACCATTAAGCTATATCACTATATAAACTATATACTTAAATTGTATTAAACTGTATTAAATTGACTTAAACTCTATTAAACTAACTTAAACTGTATTAAACTGAATTAAACTGACTTAAACTGTATTAAGTCCTGTCAGTTTGTGTCTCGCGCCTCCTGACCCCTATGGGTAAAACGCTCACCACACACACATACATACATACACACGCACGCGCGCGCGGATCTCCTCCAATCATTGGTCGAGCGTCTGGGACACAAACCTGAGCGCGAGCGGCTGGGAAAGACAGAGCGGAGCGCGCGCTGCCTACGCACTCACACTTTCTCGCACATACACTCTTTCATTCACACACTCACACGCTTTCTCTCACACACACCGCCTCTCTGGGAGCTGGTTCTGATGGAGAAGTCTAAAAGTTTCCGGACCGACGCGCTGCTCGCGCCCCGGGCCGCAGGAGACCCACAGTCCCCGCCCGTGCGCGCGCACCCCGGCGCCTACCTGGACC
>JBBPCX010000011.1:5507534-5532650 GCA_037974365.1 Hydrocynus forskahlii | reverse complement strand
ACTGTAAGACTGTCTCTGTAACTAATGACTGTAAGTCTGTCTCTGTAACTAATGACTGTAAGACTGTCCCTGTAACTGATGACTGTAAGTTGCTCTGAATAAGGGCGTCTGCCAAATGCCCAATTCAAATAAGTAGCAACACATTCATAGAACTTTCATTTTATCCACATTTGTCATCGCTGTTTCCTCTTCGAGCAAAGTCAAACATCATGACATGCGAGGTGCACTAAAAGCAAACACGATTTTAGATCTTATCGTGCAGTTTAAAGGGTAGACCGGCCCACCAGCCCTGCTGTGGTGAACACAAGGGGAGCCCGAAGGAGAGAACGGGGCTTAAATAAAGGTTAAGTGCTGCTGTTGTTCATCGCTCCTGTGAGGGTTCTCACAGCACAATGACTCCACACTTGCTCTGGCACATGCATCACTTGCCCCCCCAAGGTTTCGTCCCATGAGGACGGGCGACCGTCCTCGTGGAGAGCTGTTTGGAGGTGCTGAAGGGGCACGGGCGAGCTGTTAATCTGTGTGGAGCAGCATTTTTGGATCGGGCGGGTTTCCACGCAGCATAAACCATCGTCCTCTTCTGGTGGACGAAACATTTTTGTCTTCTCACTGTTTGCAGATGTTTCTAGATGTAATTGTTGAAGTGGGTGACTGAATTCCAACTCTACTGGACCTTCTAGATCATGTTGTCGAATTTCTTAAAAAAATGAATGCGAAAATGTCTATCAAAGTTTAAAAACTTTTTATGATTTTTGAAGAATTTTTAACTAGAACATGTTAAAAATCCTGAGGATAAACTGTAACATGTATTCATGTAAACAGAATGTTCTACAGTCATTTTTTACTTAAACGAAGAAACTTTTCTTGCAACCAAATTTTGATTCAGTGTATTGATCACTTCCAGTAATTATTTCGTCCCACACATGAACCCGCTTTTTAAAAAATATTCTAACCGTACATTTCCCCCAAGATGGATTATTTTGATTTCTTTTTTATGGTGTTACGTTTCATGTAGATGCACACTTGAAAGATGTTAAAACACTCCATTATTTAATGGGGCAGCTGGTGGCCTAGTGGTTAGGGTGTTTCTCCTGCAATCAGAAGGTTGTGGGTACAAGTTCCAGCACTGCTAGTGTAATCACTGAGGTTCCCTTGAGTAAGGTACCGTCCCCACACACTGCTCCCCTGTGTCCCTTGTTGGTGGCGGCCCCCTGCTTCACTTGGTGAATGGGTTAAATACAAAGAAAGAATTTCACTGTGAGAAAGAATTTCACTGTGTGCTGTGTTCAAGTGTGACTGTAAAGGGTTACTGACTGTATTTCTGTTTTGTCCACAAACTGAAACTGTGTATTTTCAGCCAAAGATTTTTGTTGGTCAATTTTCTGGTCCCTCTTTTGTTTACAGTCTACATCATCCTAAAACTCTCCGTTATCACCAGTGCGAGTTGGGGCCTGAGCGAGTCTTTGCTGGGCTGCTCTCGGAGGTGTTTAGCAGCTTGACTAGCTGCTGCGGGGCTGATTTGCTCATCATTAGCTCTCTGGGATGGAGGAGCGTTCCGAGACTGCTGCTGTTGCCAGCGCTGGTTTAATCAGTCTTCTGTGACCTGAAAGAGACTGACTGCATTGTGTGGAGCCGTAATTACCTCCACAAACGAGCTTTTCTCCTGGACGCTTTTCTTTTGTGTGGGGGCCGATAAAGGTGTCGCTCATCAAATGAAAGGGGGACATGAAGACTCATGGACTCATGTGAATCTTTTTAGATTCTCCTGAGAACTCTGGATATTTTCAGTGTAAATAAAAGATGGTCACAGTTCTGCTTTCTCCTGTAGTTTTAAGTGACTGGTTTTGTTACAAAGATACAGCAACCCTTCATCTGACCTTGACCCTGAATCTGGGACTGGGTAGGACAGTTTGTCCACTACAATGTGTCCACTGTAGTGTGTCAACAACATTGTGTTTATTACAGTGTGTCCACTATAGTGTATATGTTACAGTGTGACCACTAGTGTGTATACTACAATGTATACACTATGTTGTGTTTGCTGCAGTGTGTACGTTACAGGGTGTCCACTAAAGTGTGTCCACCATAATGTGTACGCTACAGTGTGACAACTACAGTGTGACCACTACAGTGTGACAACTACAGTGTGACAACTACAGTGTGTCTACTACAGTGTGACCACTACAGTGTGTCTACTACAGTGTGACCACTACAGTGTGACTACTACAGTGTGACCACTACAGTGTGTCTACTACAGTGTGTCTACTACAGTGTGACCACTACAGTGTGACCACTACAGTGTGTCTACTACAGTGTGACCACTACAGTGTGATAACTACAGTGTGACACTACAGTGTGATAACTACAGTGTGACAACTACAGTGTGACCACTACAGTGTGACCACTACAGTGTGATAACTACAGTGTGACACTACAGTGTGATAACTACAGTGTGACCACTAGAGTGTGACACTACAGTGTGTCTACTACAGTGTGACCACTACAGTGTGACCACTACAGTGTGTCTACTACAGTGTGACCACTACAGTTTTAACTCTACAGTGTGATAACTACAGTGTGTCTACTACAGTGTGACCACTACAGTGTGACCACTACAGTGTGATAACTACAGTGTGACCACTACAGTGTGACACTACAGTGTGTCTACAACAGTGTGACCACCACAGTCTGACCACCACAGTGTGTCCATTACAATGTGACCACCTTAGTGTGTCCATTACAGTGTGTCCACTATAGTGTGTATGTTACAGCGTGTCCACCACAGTGTGTCCATTACAGTGTGTCTACTATAGAGTATATGTTACAGTGTGTCCACCACAGTGTGTATGCTACAATGTATACGCTATGGTGTGTTTGCTGCAATGTGTACTTTACAGAGTGTCCATTACAGGGTGTTTACTAAAGTGTCTCCACTACAGTATGCCCATTACAGTGTGTCCACCACAGTGTGTTCAGTAGTGTGTCAAAATGATATATCAAAATGAGTACAGTGAGGGACTTTTGTTATTTATTGTACTTCCAGTGCTTATAACCACTTCAGAATAACCCACATATTGTTGGTTGACTTTGTATTTTTAAATATGATCAGAAAAAAGTGTGCATTCAGACTTTTCCAATGACGCTGTAGCATGTAATTAGTTTTTTTAAGGTTCTGTTTTGGCCCTTTCCTCATAAACTGTCTACAAAGGCTGTGAGGGTGTCACTGATGAACTCACAATTTTAAATTCTTCATTAATTTTGGAATGGGACTCAGGAGTCAGGGGATCTGTAAGGAAACCAGTCTTGAGTTATTTTGGTTGTGTTTGGGATTGTTGTCTTGTTGAAAGGTCAGTCTTCACCTCAGATTCAGTATCTTTGTCACAGAGATGAGAGAAGCTAACCAAATAACCCGGGTAGCGTGGAGGATAAACCCAACCGCGAGAGAGTAGGTCATCCACACGCTTTGATCTGAGCGCGCTCACCAGAGAGAAGATTCCCACCGGAATCCACATTCTCAAACACACACACAGAAACGTAAGAAACGTGAGTACTCACGGTCTGGTAGAGATGATCTGGCAGGATGGAGTGATGACTGAGCAATGGCTACCTCCGTACCTTGGCCTTTTGTACCATACTGTGACACGCTTCACTTCTACTGCCTCTTGTGCATCACGTGACCCGTGTGTGTGACAGTCTTGGCTGATGAGATAAATTCTCCGCCAATAACTGTCGTTCCTTTTGCCTCAGATCATGATGCTACCACCTTCGTACTTCAATCTGTGTATGTGGTCATACAGGCAACCCACACATAGTCTTTTGAATGAACGTTGACAAAACAAAACCTCCCCCATGGAAAAATTAAACCTCTTAACTCTCTTAACATAAAGAAAAAACAACCTCATAGAACTCCTGTAAACATCTTGGTTTGGTCTCGCTCCGACTATTGTGTGCATGTAAATCTACACTACCAGGCAAAAGTTTTTTTACACCACTGGTTTTTACCACTTATACATTTATTTCATAAACTGCAGGTTTGTATTCTGGTTAAACACTGGAAAGTTGTTGAGTGAACAACTTAAAAAAATATGTCAAATAAGCCCAGTTTCTAAGATGAGAGAATCTGTAACAGTGCAGGTCTGACTCCTATTAACTGGTTGTTGGTGCTGCAGAGTGAAATTCTAGACTGTCCTTCAACTTTAAATGCACTCGTTACTGTTTCAGCACTTAATAGCTCCTTAAATATCTAACTCTCGTCTGGAGATCCACATTATTATTATCATTATAATAATGTTAGGCGGCTTTTTGTTGGTCAATAGTGATGAATACAAATAAATGCCATTTTCTGGCTAGTAAAGACTCATACTGTAAATGTATTCGTTAGCAAAAAATATTGACATGCAAATGTAGAAAATCTCAGTCTAGTTAGACATGAACAATGGAAAGCAAGGCTGGTAATTCAGTTTGCCAGCTGTGTCCATTGACCCTAAAGCAATGAAGCCCATTCTGGACAATCTGTTCTGTGGAATGTTCTCCAGCACCTGCCTACCCCCACCCACCACCACCATCACTACCTTCCCCGCCCCAGTGGGCCACTCTCATTTCATAGCGCTTATGGATTCCTTTAATGTGTCCTTTATTTCACCTCATGTTATCTTTAATTAGGGAACATGTAGCTTGCTGTAGTTCCTGCAGGCACTGAGGGCGCTCTGTACATTCCTCAGGAGACGTTTGGGTCTCGGCGCCATCGTTTCGTTTCATATTTTATTTAAATATCCTCGCTCACCTCCTTCTCTCATGCGTTGTTTCAGCAGCCTCTGGGAACATCAGAGGAGAACCCCAGAATCTGCTCTAATATGCATGTAAGAGTCAAAGAGCAAAAAGCACGGCTGCTGTCTCCCTAAAGTGCGACCTTTTTGGCAGGGTGTGATGTGTGCAGAGGCAGGTATCCTCTTGCTCTGGGCAGTGACACAGAAAACCCAGGGTATTTTAGGAAGCTGTGTCTGTCTCTGTTGTCCTTTCTGGTGATTTTGTCACAAAGCTGGCCACTGCTGCTGAGCCTTTACCCCTCAGGACACACCAGGCCTGGCCTGAGCCACACGATCGTGGACTTGATCCTTTTGTACAAGTGTGAGTTTTTTGTTTGAATCCGTAGAAGTCTTTAGACAGATGGGCCAAAACACAGCCAAAGGTAATTCAGTGTTTACGCTGGATCAAGAGGTTTGGCATGGGGTTATGTGACTGAGGTGGGGGATGGAGGTGTATGGGGTGGGGGTTAGGGGGACATTTTGATGAGATACATTCTCCACCAATATCTCTTAATCCATTTGCAGAGATGCAGCCTCAAATCATGATGTTCCCACCTTCGTACTTCACTGTTGTATGTGGTGCTCCTGGGATCTCACAGGCAACCCACACATACTCTTGTGAATTAATTTTGACAAAACAAAAGCTCCCCTTATCAACAACTCAAAACCTCCCCCGTGGAAAAATTAAACCTCTTAACCCCCTCAACAAAAGGAAAAAACATCTTTCCAAAGCCCCTCCACAAAAAACTAAAATCTTCCTAGTGTGGGCAGCGCCCCAGGGTCTGGATCAGTCAAAGTGTGGACTTCGGCAAACAAACCGGGTATGAAAACAACCTTATACAACTTACTGTAAACGTCTTGGTTCAGTTCAGTCCTTAAACTGTTGTGTATATGTAAATGTACACTACCAGTCAAAAGTTGTTTCACACCACAGACTTTTACCACTTATCCATTTATTTCATAAACTGCTGATTTTTATTCTTGTTAAACTGGAAAGTTGCCGAGTGTTGGGGTGTTAGGGTTTTATTACCACATCAGTAAAGATTTTGTTGTGGTGTGCTGGTACAGAGAAATGTAATCAGCAGGTACACTGTAATTCTCAGGTGCCTTACACCCTTATACAGTACTGTATGTTCATGTATGACTTGATTAAGCGTGTAGACCTGCTGTGCCATATGGACTTTGGGAGCTCAGGAGTCTCACATCAATATTCACCTGTATCCATGTCATACTGAGAGATGGATGGTCAGGGGTGAGTAGGAGAAAATGTGCTAAGGGTGAGTGATATGGCAAAAATATAATATCAAATTATTTTCATATACTATAACAACTTTCACTTTAAGATATGTCACAACATGTGTTTTATTCTGTTGTCTGCTAAGTTAGAACAGACAGAAAAGAGCCACTTTTAAAATTTACAGTGAAAACATGAGCACAGTTGACTTCTTCTCCTCATCAACTGTCCCTGGCACTACAACACATTACTTTCATTCTGTAAAAAAATATCTTGATATCTCAATGCAAAAACTGTGTCATTACACATGAACATTTTTCCTCAACCAACAGACCTCAACTGAACTGTAACTACTTTGATTTAGGCATATTGTCCAGTTATTAATCTTAAGACTTTTCATTATGCACCCATTCTAAATTATTCAGTGGCCACTTCAGTAATATCTGAGTTATGTAATTGAAGTGGGTGCTGAAGTGGGTGCAGGGCAGGAGAAGCACTAGACCATGCAGGCCAGAGCAGCTCCAGCTTCATTTTACAGCACTTCCACTGTTAAAAACACAGCCAAACACTTAAAATCAAAGGTTCCTAAAAAGATGATCTAGAGCAGGGTTGCAGTAGAATCATGGTTTGTTCAGGTAAGATAATGATTTTTAAATGATCAGAGAAGTCCAAAAAATATCTTGAACTGGCATTTGATGATGCCTTCATTGTTCTCTTGAAGAACAGAGCATTAAGGCAATGTTAAAATGTTATTGAAATTATATGCTATATTACATGAAACAAATGTTATATAGGTCTCATTGTTGCACTCCTAACTAGTTCCCTGAAAAACCTCGTAGTTAGGGATGTAACGATACTCATACTTTCAGATTCAGTACAATTTTGGATTTTGAGACCCAGATTTCATTTTTTATATTTTATGTGTTAAAAATGTCTTAGTTGTGTAGATTATGATTGGTTTGGCTCAGAAAAGTCAAAGTTATGGACTTTTCAGTGACTGCTGCACCAGAACCTCCGGCAAAATAAACCCCTCAAATTATTCCATCCTCGCCACTTTATGCTGGAAGAATTCTCCCAGATGCTTGTATGTGATTGCTGACAGTGGCTTCCACACATGACAATAAGTGAGAGACCCTTATAAGAGAGTGAGAGGCGTACCAGCGATTTCAATACACTGTTTTGAACTTCAGTTTTGGTGTTTTTTTGCTATACTGTATTGAATTAATTTCACTTTTTCAAATTCTCTTCACTTCTGTAAATGATGTGTATGAGTGTGAAGAACCTTTAGTTTTAAGAAAGCATGTCAGGCCATCACAATACTTTTATATACTGCGCCCGGCCCAGATAACATTTTACAAACTTCAGATACTCCATATTTACAGCCATAATTTTAAGTACTTCAATCATTCTTTTTTCCTTATATTCCAATTGCTTGATTTTAGTTGGACACATTTATATACCCCTGTTTACAGCGGGACATCCTAAAGATGGCAAGAGACAGATAAGGAGATGTTTCCTGATGAACTAGATGGCATCGATGAGTTGATGGTTTGCTGAATGAAGAGCCAGACTCACGTTCCATCACTTAGCCTTCCGAGTTCAGTCCCATCATAAGAGAATCACTTCAGTGGACAGACGTAAATCTCATTCAGGATCGAAGATTCTGTTACATACTGTAATGTTTAATAATACATTTGTGTGGATTTACCGTCATTCAAATCTTACAGCAATCAGAGTGACTCACTGATAAGATGCCAGCTGTGACAGACATGTACAGACAAACTCTTTAACCAAAAACTGGCCAAAGTGGTGCTTTTAGGCTCATCTGAATAAAGCCTGTCGTGAATTCAATCCTTGAAGGACAGCGATTGCTAATCCCTCCATCACAGACGGAAGGCCACCTTACCTTTGATTGGCTACAGAAAAGGCAAAAAATCACTAAAAAATTATGTATCCATTAAAATGTTCACCAAAAATGATTAGGAATCCATGTTAGAATTCTGATGGGTTCTCAAGGGCTAATGAAAGACTAAGGTTCTGAATAGCAAACAGTGAAACAAATACCAACAAATAGTCCCTGTCAGAAAGAAACCGTACATTTTTTCATGCATCATTTGTAAATATCAGCTGCTGTTTACATTGTCTCAGATTTTTCATAACATATAGTCTATAAGAGACTGGCAGCCAGTCCAGGGTGTTTCTCTGTCTTTCGCCCTGCGGGTGCTGGGTTAGGATCCAGTGAGGATAACCAGTTCAGAACATGGATGGATGGATGGATGGATTGATGGATGAATGGATGAATGGATGAATAGACAATTAGAAATGGCTCAGAATTACTCAAAATCATATATTTTCACATTAACGTCCACTGTAGGATGCAAATGACAACACAATTCCTGAATAAATTGCCCCTTTTAATTGGCCTGCACAGAAAATGCTCATGACCTCTAGTACTGACCACTTCGAGCTGAACTTTTTCAACTTATTAGTACATAAAATGCACCTCTAGCTTTGAAAACAAGAAAAAAATGGGTTTTAAAGGCTAAATAAAAGACTAACAGCAAGCAGTGAAACAAATACCCGCATAAGCATGGAATTGGTGGAGCAATACCTTGAGTTTTTACATTCTTGTGCATAATTTGACAGCATCAGCTGCTGCTGTGTCACTGTTTTTCTGTTTATCTGCCCTGTGATGGACTGGAAACCCAGTCAGGGTGTTTCTCTATATATTGCCCTATGAGTGCTGGGATATCTTCCAGAACCCTCCATGACCCTGGTTAGGACACATGGTTCAGAAAATGATAGATAGATGGATTACAAGAAATGGCCCCAAATGAAGCCCATATTTCCACTTTAACTTCCACTGAATGTTAGAAATGTTTTTCCTTCTCCTGTAAAGTTACTTTTTTGGAGGACACGAATGACAACAACATTCCTGAGTATATCTTTCAAATGTCAGGAAAACCGGAAAACCACCCAAAACCCATTCGTTGAATCCCATTTCATTTTTCCATTTTCAAAAGTACAGCCCTTGATGATTTATTTTGTTTTCAGGTTCGAGATCTGTCTTGAAAAGAGTGCAAATTCTCAGAGGACTCTGTCCTACAGAACAAAGTGACGTTGATTTGTCTCGTTAAAGAGTGATCCGGATCGTGGCGCGTGAGCTAACACAGATTTCGCCTGACAGAACGTAAAAAACCCACCTCCCATGGGTTCTCTCTCTTGAGCCATGCAAACTAGGCCACTGCCTCCCCCTTCTTTTCGCTGCCTCTCCCGCACACAAAGCGAAGCAGCTGTCATTATGCTATCGTGCTCGGCTCACGATGCTAATTTGACTGACAGTTTGGATGGGATGTGCGCTTCAAGTGCAAGCGAGTCCCTCCGGAGAAAATTTTGGCACCCCACCTTGGCGAAATCACGACTACCTTGACTCTAGCCCCCTTAATAAGTCGGGGAAGGCCGCATGTGATTGAGTAAACAAGGATCGCTTTTGTTCGAGGGTCTTTGACAGGCAGCTCAAAAGCTGATGCTGTTAACAAAAAGAACGGGGCTCGCAGAAGAGAGCGGCAAGGCGCTCGTTAGCTCTGACCCAAATCAGCGGAAACACTGGAGCTGTTAAAACACGGAGCAGATTGGGCGCCATGCTGACCTAGTTAGCACCGGTTTGAAGAGCGTCGTACATTAAATCATTCTTCCGCAGAACACGGGGAGCCTCCGCACTAATGAAAATTACATTACAGCAGCGCCACGGCAGCAGCAACGAAAAACCTCTGCGTTGATTTCTTGAACGTCTCCTTGGTGGTCTGGAGATGGACACCTCGAGTTCACACAAAAAACAGAGCGGCTCTTCGCCATGCATCCCTCTTTCACCTTGGAAACCAAACACATAAAGGTGTTACTAGTTCACACTGCTGCCCTGGAGGGTCGACTCACACCCAACGCATCTGGTGCAGCGCTGAACGCTGCGAGACCAGCAGACTCTGGGCCTGAAGACCTGACACCTTAGTCCCTGACCTGATTAACCAGGTCAGGTGCGTTCAGGCTTGGTTCTACACGGTGCAAAAGGATGAATTACGCTTTCAGCTGATATTCTTTCACCCTCAGTCAGAATTTTTGCTCTTTCTGTTGAATTTTTTTGGTTCCTCGGTTTGAATTTTTTCTCCTTCAGTTTGATTTTTTTGCGCCACCACTGGCCAGGACCAAGTTTTTCACCCAATCCTCAGGACCTCAAGCCAGCCCCCTTTTTGTTCCAGTTACCATCATAAGTGTGAATCATTACAAAGTTTTTAACTCCAGTTTCCAGTCTTGCCGGAAACACAGGAACGTTATTAAAGTCAGGAGTGCTGAAATTATAAGCAGCGTGTGTGTGATGATGACAAATGTAATTGATACATACTCTCTGTTCTAAACAAATTTGATGCAAATGAGTTGAGTGCGATCAATCAGACTGTGGATATGTGGCACCGTAATCAATTACACAGTTGTCAGAAGCTGAACATCTAACACTCAACTGAACACTGATCAAGAAGTCATCCATTCCTACTTTAGATGATCTTAGAAGTTCTTCTGCTGTTCTGATGGGCTTCTCAGTTTTCTTCTCTTTAACAATCACATGGATCAAAACTGTCTGACTTTGGAAGATCTTATTTTGAGTCCTCTCTTCTTCTGGGTCCACACACTTTCTCAAATTTCAACCCTGCTGCTGCTTGACCAGCACTGGACAAGAGAAGGGATTCAGCTCTCCAAATCAAATGTATAACAATAAACAATCTGCACCCTAAAACAACCAAATTATGCTGTAATGACTTTACAGTACAGTTATGATTATGATTTTTTTTGCAGTTGTGGTTCTAACATTCAGTCAATGCAGAGTACTTTACCATTGAATGTTTAATATTAGGTGATGATCACATTTTTCAGTGAAATCATTAGATTTTTGACCTGTGCATCTCCTTAGAACTGCTCATGTTTGGGACTAGTGCTGTGAAATAACCATTTCATAGTATTTTGAACACACAGGATTTCATGTTGCTGAACACACAGTTTCTGTAAACACTGGTTTAAAGTCATAATTCTGTTTCAGCTTGTGACTGCAAATCATGATGAGTGGCAAAACATAAATAAATGAAGCATGATAGTGTATAATATACATACATAATGCTTATATTCATTATAATGTTATGTAAGTGATTGTTCTGCTGTAGCTCCAAACTGCAGATATTTCGATTTAGGTTTAGATTAGTCGTGGATGAAGTTTACATCACTCCTAAGACAGAGGATCAGAAGCGTATCAGACCGATAGCTAATAGCTGAAAGCTGATCCATTCAAATGTGCCTGGATCTGGTCTAATGTCTGATCCATTGGATTGGAACCAAATTTCTTATATGAGGGTTATAAAAAATAACCACAACCTTCCACAACCTCATGAGCCGTAGGAAGCCTGAGGGTAGTAAAGAGGACGGTCAGCTTTAAGGTCATTTCCAACATCGAAAGAAAAGAAAAACAAGAAAAACAAAATCTGTCCACAGTGACAGTGTGTTAAAGCATCAGGGATGTGAACTTCTGGAGAGAACATGCAGGCCAGCTGTGTAGGTCGTGCTTAAGGGTGCATGTGTCAGATTTTTGGATCAGCTGCCTTATAACATTCAAAAATGTCAAATTTATTTTAGGAGTTTTAGAGTGTTAGGTTAATTCACATCCTCTCACGTCATCCCTGTCAGATTTAGCTCCACCCACACTTGACTAGGGTAGGGTACTGTTTGGTAGTATTGTTTATATTATTTATCATTTCCGATTCTTCTTGATTCCATTCCATAAAGGCAGAAAGGAAGACAAATGTCTACATTAAATGAATCACTATTCTGATCATTCAGCAGTAATGGGAGTAAAACGGTTACCTGAAACTTTACATTTTAATACACTGATTCATGACATATTCACCTAACAGGTCCAGGCCGATAGCTACACCTATCCTTGCAGAAATATAGTGTTTAGAAACCAATAAGGAGAACCGAGATTCAGATTGGTACCCAGTACTGGATATTTTCTTATCAGTTCTAATTTGGAGCCCACGTTCAGTTTCCAACACTTTGACATACTCGTTTAGTGTCATATTATCACAGGAAAGCTTGTTTTCTGTAGGATTTTACTGACAGAACTCATAAATGAGCATATTCTTTGAGATCTCACTGGGCCGGTTCTGAGTTCTGAGGCCCGCTCTTAAAGCAGATCAACCGCACTCAGAAGCAAAAATCTCAGCTTCTAGAACACCTGCGTTCATCAGAATTATGTCATAGCTGGATTTATATCAAATAAAAAATGACCTGAAAAACATTTTGTAATAGCCATGTATTGTGTTTTTATCCGTTAAAGAGTAAAGCAGAGAGATGACAATAATCCGTGTAAAATCCCCTCTCTGTAGTGTGTCTTGACAGTGAAATAAGCATTTTAATTGTGTCATCCAATGGCTAGGCCTTTGTTATTTAAAAATATGTAAATCTACGCATCTGGGTAATTCTCTGTCATACCTTGTCAGCTTTGAACATGAAGGCAACATAGAAGGACCTTGTCACACTTTAAACATAGTTCATGCAGTTTTTCATGCTTTTTCTATTGAGAAACCTCACAGTCCAGGCAAATCAAAATCTCATGCCTTACGGTAATTATCTTCAAATCTATTGGCTTTTCAGACCAGGTTTCAATACAAACTCAGTATAACACAGTGGTTGAAGCTTATACTAGGGCTCTCATTTTCAGTTATATTACTAATCAAGTAATCTAACAATAATTGTATAAATGCAATTTATAAGAGTGTTTACTTAATTTAAGAGTATTTACTCACTTTATTTCATTTTATTTGTAACCAAATGCCAATAAGTGTATTTTTGAGATCATGCTGGTTTCCTCCCTTTCAGTGACACTCAACTGAACATGGACCTGCAGATTGTCTGTTTATCTTTCATATTGAGCTAACATATAGAGAATATATATAAAGTAATTAAACAAAACCCTATGATGAAGCGGATGTCTGTGATTAATAGGACCAAATACCAGCCCTAGCTAGCTAAAGATAAGTCTGAGTCACACTGGAGCTTCAGGTTCAGTCTGACCACTCCAGCAAAAGTTGCCGTGATTCATAACAGCGTTTCCTTTGCCTTCTTTCTGCTTGTTCGCAGTGCCGAAATGAAGGTGTTGAGATGCCGGATGAGTCAGCGCTCAGGTTCCTCTCCGTGACAAGGTGGGAGCTGCTGGACCTGAACTAAAGGCCATCAGGGGAGTCCAGTCAGACCGGTGTGAAGAGCGAAACAGCAGCAGTGAAGTGCGCAATCCACAGGCCACTTTACAGAACTGCTCTACAGTTGGACACCGCCACCATAACTGCACTTGGATACGTTCGTTTTTCATCTGCTGAACCTCAGGCTGAGAACAGTGGAGCAGCAGCACGGCATGTAGGAGTGACCATCGAGCTCCGGGGGATTAATCCATGAAGGACGAGCTCCATGCACTTGAGAGGAACCAGGACTCAGGAGGATGTCGACAGAGGCAGAACCACAAGCAAGCATCAAGGCCAACGTGAAACGGGAGTCCAGGAGAAAAGGTTCGAGCTGTTTGTTCTCATGCACTCACACACATGCGCGTTCATGACATCATAGTGCGTCTGACTCATGTTGTTTGTGTTGATCTGGAGGATGTATGATGGATTTTCTGTCTCTAAGCTTCAGAGACATTCTTGAATAAAGGGACTTTGTGTCTCATGATGTCAGGACAACTAAAGGTCTGATTGGTGCTATCATCCTGGGATTGCAAGTTTGATCCCTGACCATTCATAAGAATGATTTTAAAAGGGCATAATTGGGATAACAGCTCTTCACTTTGTTTACAGATTTGGCAGTTAGTATTCTCCTTCAATTGTGTTAAACTGTCCAGTGTTGCATTAACAGCAGTTTAACACAAGTGACACAAATCCATGTCAGAAGCACAACAAATGGTAAATCGCCCTCATACGCAAATCAGCTCCTTCTATGGAAGTTCCCCCGGTTTGTGTTGATACTCGAGGTGACAGACATCATCCTGAGCTTTGTTTGGTGTTCCTGTGTCACGTAGAACCAAAGTTACTGTAACTGTAAAAACTTGTAATATTAAAAAACACTACTGGGGTTTAAAAATGGCGTCACACGCAAATGAACATAAAGACCTAAAAGAAACATTTATTTTATTTTAGGTCTTAAAAACAAACAGAGAAAACAGAAGATCTCTGAACCCGGAGAACTTTCAGGATAGTCTTCGCCCATAGGTAGGTGTAGAAAATCCTCAGAGAGGGGCTCCGGAGAGCGGCCGAGCGGCGGCGCGCCGAGGGAAAGAGCAGCAAACGGAGAGAGTGTAGGAGAACAAACACTGGTTCTAGACTGTTTTACACCGGTTATATTTACTGAAATCAGAGTTTACTGATACACTCTGAGTTCTAAGGGCTAATAAAATAATATGGCACTTCATGTGACCAGAGGGAGCCTTTACAGAGTCCTCGTCCTAGTGGGTGGAACTGGACATGACTAAATTGTCCCCAGTTTGGGATAATTGGGAAAGATCCAAAAATATCAAATATAGTCATAAGGCTAGTAATCACATCTTCATTAAGGTGGATCAGACTTGTGAATGTGGTTTCGGACACAGTATGACTCACTGTAAACTCTAAAAATGAATGAAGAGGTCTACGAGCAGTGGTCTACGTTGGCTTTTAAATATGGATTTTAAACCTGATAAATGATTGTATTGGTGTCCTCTGCTGTTGTTAGATATTTTCTGTGTTAAGGAGAAATACAGGCCGACCGACTTTTCCAGAACGTATAGATTGCCAGTCCGCCCCTGCCTCCAAGGCTTCTGATTGGTCGCCAATGCTATACGGTTTAAGGTTGCATCACCACCTGCCGCCTTGGAATGCTTTTGACAGCATTTTTGCGATTGCGTGTGGAGGGAGTTTGAAAACGTGCTTGTGTGGACTCGTTTTTTTTTAATAATGAAAATGGACAATCTCCGTTTTCTGAAATACCTGTGTACATATGGACATGGCCTAAGAATGTTGAGCAGGTTTTCATGGTCTTTGCAACATTAGCCTTGTAGCTCCAGCACTAAACCAGTGAAACCACATTTGGACTCCAGACATGTCCTGGCTGATCCGCTTCATCTGGGGTCAGTGGAGAACTGTGTAAATTAGATTTTCTGTTGAACTATCTGCTGGCATGAAGACAAAGAGTTATTAGAATGTCCAGCGTGTCGCCAAACAAACAGAGGCGCTCTGAGAAAGTGCTCTGAGGCTCCATGCTGGGGTCGCTGGTGTGTATCAGCCCCCCTGGAGGCCAGGAGATTCAGGTGTGCCCCCCTCAACACATCCCACCTAACCACTAGTGACATGCTGTCTTGGGTCAAAACGGGCAACGGGTCATATCGAGATTGAAATGGAATTGAATTGACTGTGAGAGAGGAAGAAGATGGGGGGATGAAAGTCTCACTTCAATTCCTCTCTCTCTCCCCTCCCTCTCTCGTTCTTGCCGGTATTCTGTAATGAATAACAGCACTTTAGCGAGCAGTAAATCTGCCCGGAGCCGTTTCTCAGAGTCCTGGCTCCGCCGGGGCTGTTTTACGGCTG
Source organism: Hydrocynus forskahlii (assembly GCA_037974365.1). NCBI lineage: Eukaryota > Metazoa > Chordata > Actinopteri > Characiformes > Alestidae > Hydrocynus > Hydrocynus forskahlii. Next base: position 5,516,967 of record JBBPCX010000011.1, on the reverse strand, counting down.
CTGTCTTGGTCCCTGCAATGAATTGCTTGGCTGTAAGGAAGCCCATCGATTCAAGTGAAGCGCGGGAGCTATTACTCGTGCGGGTACTTGGCTTTGCACTGCGGAGCAGCGGCAGTCAGGATAGAGAGCATGGAGAGCATGGTAATCAGCTCTGCCGCAGAGACTCGCACGCACAAAAACCTAGCACTATGTATTACTGTCTTACTTCAGAGATGTCCTTCAGGGGTGATGAATAGGAAATGTTCCAGCCCCTCCCCCTCTCCCGCCCCCCATCAGCGGTGCGGCACTGCATGTGCAGAGAAGAGGCATACTGACATGCAGTGAGGGTTTGATGGCAAGTTTTGGTCCAGACCTTTGAGGAAAAGTGCACTAGGCTCTGTGGAGTCGGGCACAAATGGCCAACAATATACTGGTTGGCCAGTAATGTCACTGATGCAGATGTTGTTGATAACTGGCCAGTTGGTTTTGGCCCGTCGTATCGCTGGGTTTTGAACACATTCTCCCAACAGCAGAGCAGTTCTTCAGATGGTTGTTCCACTCAGAAACCCAGCGTGCACTTAAATATTGAGTAGCAGTTACATGGACTGAACTAGTGATGTACCGAAATGAAATATTCTTGGTTGAAGCTCATATCCAGGGCCTAAAACTGGCAGTAAATAAAATGTTTACATGTACAAAAAGCTGCAACTTGTACCACGAAATCTACGGCAATCAATATAAGTCATCGAAGGCAATACATTTTACAGTTTTTCAGGTATTCTGTGCCCTGTGAGTCTGTTAATTTTTCATAGCTTTGACCTTCAGTACAGCACTTGCTGATTGGGCTCATGTCTTATAGCTACTGCATACTGATCAGATTTCATGTCTCTAGAACTTGGTGTTTGTCATATAAACTGCATAAATTGTAATCTGATTATTTTTTTGGTTCTTCTCACTGTTATGCATTAAAACATGCATCATTGCTAAAAACAGTAGAGGCAGCCATCTTGAAGCCTGCATGTCATGTTTGTTTTAGTTATGTCAATGTGTGTGATGCAGTGTCTGAAACCACATAAGCTAGTCTGTTTATACTTTCTTAACAACTTAGCATGTTTTTACCAAGAGGCTGAGGGCTTAAGCCTTTTTTCAAAGTGCTGATTGGTGTGGATTAGCTTCCATTACTTGTTGGAATCAGAGCTCCAGTACAAAACTCAGACACTTAAGATCCACATCATTAACATCTGGGGAAAACTGGATAAAGCTAATTTTACATTAACCCTTAGAACTTGTAAAACAGTCTAGTACTGGTGTTTGTTCTCCTACACTCTCTCCGTTTGCTGCTCTTTCTCTCGGCGCGATGCCACTGGGCCGCTCTCCGGAGCCCCTCCCTCTGCGGGTTTTCCCCACCCACTTGTGGGCGGAGACTATCCTGAAAGTTCTCCGGATTCTGAGATCTTGTGTTTTTTCTGTTTGTTTCTAAAACCTAAAATAAAAGAAATTTGTTCATTTTTGTTCTTTGTGTTCATTTGTGTGTGACGTCATTTAAAAAAACCCAGTAGCAGTTCTTATTACTATTACATGTCCCTTACATTACAATATCTTCGGTTCTGCGTGACACAGGAACACCAAACAAAGCTCAGCATGACGTCTGACACCTCGAGTCTCAACAGTCACAGTGACTGGAGCAGAAGAGTGATTGTCCCAATCAAAACCTTAGAAGGTGGTCCACCCTGCTTTTTAGCATTTGAAATACTTTGGGAGAAATCTTTTAATGAACCAGATAGAGAAAGGGTTCAGTTATTATCAGCGAGAGAAAACGACCTTGTGAGTACAAACACATCAGAGGAAAACCCTCCTAAATAAAACCCAGGGGAGCCGCCAGACACTAACACGCTTTGATATAGGTTAGTTTGCGCATGGTTTGATATCTCCCTGCACACATCTGAGAGGGAGACCCAGGTACATGTGCGCTAGTTTCTCTGCCCATAAATGGAACTGCCTTTCATCCTTGAATTTCCCCCCATCTCCATAGCAACTGTTGCTCTCTGCCAGTAATCCGCACGAAAGATGACTCAGGCACGTGGCCATGCGATAACTCCACCTAACATCAAAAATGTGACTTCAGAATTCTCCTCATATGTTGGACTGTACTGAGTGTGCCTGAAATAACTGACACAAAAAGGCCTTTCGTTTTATTCCTCATTTGGTTTGGGATTTATTTCCCGGTGGGCACGTCTCTGACACTAAGAGTGGGTGTTCTTCGTGTCTAAATGTTGGTAAAAATCACAAAATACGTGCGCTCACTCACACAGAGGCCAGATGGCCGACACAGATGTACTCCTTTCGTGCCTCTTGATCTTAATACTTTAGTATTTCTCATCTCCAGACTGCTGCTCCACATACTTAAACAAACACAGTGTGTTTCCTCTTATAGCCAGACAGGACCCTGAATATTAAATTGCACTAATTAGAAAAGGATGTAAAGGGAATGTTTACTTGTTCTCATTAGTTACATAGCTAAGCCAAGGGCGTGTGCTTGAGTCATTTATTTAGATATTTGAGTCTGAGTCCTTATTTTGGAACCCCTTCTCCAACCTGCCTGCTGCTCTTTTGTTAAAAAACATGCTGGTATTTGGGAATAGTCATCAACAAAATCACCCCTTAAAGGATATTTACATTGGATAATTAACCCTGACCTTTCTCTGCCTTTTTGGCCTATGAGTGCTGGTATACCCTCCAGCATTCTCTGCAATTCTGGTTGCTATAATTGATGTAGATATTAAAGAAATGAAAGGATAATTAGCCATAATTGTATGTATTTTTACCACTAAAGTTCAAAATACATCCAGCAGGGGTATTAATGGTCAGCTGCTTGCGCGCTGTATGTTGTAGAAGCTGCAGTTGTAGCCTCTTGTTTGAATGAACCTTTAGTGAGCCATTTAGTAATGCCTGCTCTTGACTGCAGAGAAAATATACCGACTAGAACTGCAGTCCAATGTCTCACCCCACGCTGTTACTATACCTTTATATCAGGCTTTCCCAACCCTGATCCTGGAGCACTTCTGCACAATTCGGTGTTTTCTCTGCTCTTGCACTGCAACACAAGAGGAGCTTGACAAAAACTCAATTTTACTCAATTTTCCACAGGCATTGGTACAATGGCATAAGGGGAGCAATCATATTTCGGGGGACAAAAGGTTTGCAACCCCCCCTGAACTGTTCCCCTAGGCCATTGACTAGTTCACCTAAAAGAACATGCCGGCCCTGTTTTGGTGTGTTTCAGAGATGAGTCACAACTGGAGAGCTGCCCATTTATCAGTCATATTACATGCTGTTACTGGACACTTGGGAAGTCCAGCTATCCATTGTGCCTCACCAAGCCCTTCACAAAATTCCACTTTTGTTTCTTCATTGTTACTGAAAGGGCATCGATCTGGAATTTCATACCTTGACTTGAACACATTGAAACTTGATTGGACTCCCATGCTTTGAGCACATTTAAACAGCAATCAGAATATAGGAGGATATGGATACATAGCTTAATGCCTGTGTAGCCCACGTTACTGAACAGGGATAAGCAAACTATCTCACTGACAGTATACACAATCTGCAGTCCACATCCCATGCACTATAAACAGATCCATAGACTGCAGATCCGTTGTGCTACTTACAACTCTTTCAGTTTCTGTACACTGGTTGTCGTGGATTTGGTAATTGGTAATCAAACCCAGTTCATACTTAGAAAAGCTCACAGTTAACATAATGACAATAACTTATCTTCATATCATCCCTGAGGACAAAGCCAGCAGTGTCTACACTTTGGTTGCACTTTAATTTAAGGGGTATTTTGGGGAGAGCTATGCCGGAGGGCAGGTGGCAGATTGCAAGCCAAACTTCCACTTCTAATGCAGACTGTTTGGAAATAGAAGAATCAGGGTTTGGGGGAGGAGGGTGTCACTAATTAGTGTGAGAAGGTAATGCTGATTCACCCCATTTTGCGTAGAATAATGAGGAGCTACAGGACAGGAGTGCCTCCTTCTCTTCACACAGCCAGTCCTGGTTCTCATTGGCATAAGAAAAGAGCCCCTTGTTAATTCTGGCCAAAAGAGAAAAGAAAGAGTGTTTTGTTTTTGTCAGTCTGAGGATCTCTTTGATGTTCCTACAGAAAGGGAGGAGTTCTCAGCACACATATGCAGGTAGAAAACCTTCTTTCATGTATCCAAAAAGCCCCTCAGTGGGGTCAGAGTCCGTTCGTGTCCTCTCTGGTCCCCGCTGGTCCTGATTCATGATGACAAGCACCAACTATTTCTGTGTAGTCCTGAATTTCTAGTGATTCATCTAAAGTGGGAGAGGAGGGAGAGGTCAAACAGCTCCAGTGCCAGCGCCAGGCCCTCCGAACTAAACCGACTCTTGCCAAGCGCGTCTGTCCGGAGGGCTCCTCATTCCCGCCCATCTGCCGCCATCTGTCCCCTTCTCCTGGCCATCATGAGGACGCAGTGCTGCTGTCTCATCTGAAGTTGGCTGGCACTCTTCTTGTAATAGAGTGACAGGGCCCTCGCAGCCGGGAGCTGGTTCAGCCCGACGGAAGCAGGACAGCTTGCTCTTTTTCTTTTAGCGACAGTTTAATAAAATGCATCAGAAACGCTGCAGTGAACACGAGGGCTTGGGGTTTGTGTAGATTTGTGTAGATTTATTCATTACAAGGTTTGTTAAAGAAATGATCTGGTGAAGAATGAAATTTACCCCAGATGTAGCTGACCAGCCAGGGCACATCTGGAGCTACGAGGCTAACATTGCTAACAAACACCAGAACTTCCAGCTCTTCATTGAGACGGATCAGACTTGAGAATGTGCTGTAGGACACCGTGTAGCCGTGAGGAAAATTGACTTCAGATGAGATTCGTCTGTATTTATGACCATGATTTGGGTCCAGTTGTCTCCTTAGAGGGGTCACTACAAATCAGAACAAAGTCTCCTTTCATGTTATGATGAAACATTTCTCTCTTTGAGGAAGACAGTGGCCCCATCCACAGTTCACGAGTGGCCACTGAATGTTTTATAGGTGAAAATGACGTAACTCATATGCTATGACCTTCACGCCACATTTTAACGCAGCTGAACACCTGTTGGAGATTTTGAATGCGTTAGACAGTGCGCTCATCATCACAACACCAACTGAGGGAATATCTTTTAGAAGAACGGTATTCTATCTGCCCAGTTCATGTCCAGAAACCGAAGAATGTGTAATAATGCATCTGGAAGCTGCCCTGGCATCTCTAGGTTGTTTTTGCTTTTAATTTACCACCCAGATGTAGATGGCAGGTTTCCTGTGCAGGCGCACATATGGCGTGCAGTAATAATATGATTCTTGTTTACGGTAGATTGAGGCCAGTAACTGACCTGCCCCAGGAGCAAGACTGACCTACAACTTGTCCCAGCTGAAGTAGGTCTCTTGCTCTGAGCAACACCCCCCCCCCACACACACACACACACACGCACACACCCCGCAGATGTTCTGAAAAGCCAGGAGTGCACTCTGCTCGGATCTGAACTCTCTGTTCCAACCCAGTCTCACGGCAGGAGTTTGGTACGGAGGTTATCTTACAACTTAATTTGTCCTGTTGTGATTCCTATACATTTATAGAAAGTTGATGGTATTTATGTGCCTGTGTTTGTCTGCTGTGGCCTTTAGTTTCTGTTGTCAATAAAGTGTGTATATACAGTCGTCCCAGATAATCACAATGTATTAATCTCCTAAAAACACAAATCATCATAGTCTGTTTATGCATTTGTTAAGTGGATGTCCTGTAGATGCTTCCACATCAGTCAGTGCATTTGTAAGTTTACTACAACACTAGGGCTTGAAATAATAATTATAATATGTAGCCATTTTCCAATATTTCAGTATTCATTTCCTTGTTTAGTTTTTAGAAACGTTTCATTTTGTTAACCCTTTAGAACCCACCAGAATTTCAGAACAGTCCTGTGAGTTCTGGGCAGAGTTAATTGCCAGTCAAACTCAAACATTTTATTATAAAATCAGGATAAAATGGCTAAACGGTTATTTAATAATGGACATGATATTAAAATGGTCCAATACCATCCATTTGTTTGGCTCTAGTTTTCACTGCGGACGGACATCCAGGTGAAGACGCTGATCCTCAGCCACTCATTTAGCCATGCAGCTGAGAGCCGGTGCCAGACAGAGACAGCAGGCTGGCTAATTTCACTGGCTACTTTCAGTGAAATCCTGAACAATCCAATTATTTCACCTGTGGTGGAACTGTTAGTAATGGAATAGGAACTTGGCTCTTCATTCAGTAAAGCAGCTAAACTAAGGAAACGTGTCACTAAGCACTGTTTCTAAATGATTTCAATCATGAACATGAACTTCAGTGTTATTACTGTTGTCTAGGTAAGTAAAAATTCAGGCAAACTCATCTGTCGCTTTATCTGACAGACCACTGCGGCACATCTGTCTCTCAACACCTTTGAGACATCTGTAAACAGGAGTGTGGAAATGTGTCAAACTGTTTGTTGCAAATAAAAAAAATGAATATATTGAATAACAAATTATTTATTATTATAAGGTGATTTTTGAAGAGTATTTAAATGACTTAACACTGCACCTTTAAGGAACAGCTAATCTACATCTTTAAAACTTAATATCACGGAATGTGATGAGCAGGAGCCTCAGATGAACACGATGTCTGGTGGGCTGCGTGACTGGGTTCCCCGGACCGCTCTTCGTGTGTGTGCACGCTAAGATAGTCATCCTCTGTGAAGTATTGTGTGAAAAGTGGTGTGAATCTTCATCTACTGCAGGCCTTTGGATCTTGGCTTCCTCTTCAGAATTAGGCCACAGTTTAACCAAGCATAGAGTCATAAACTGTAATGGCCCCAGAGAACATCCGATTTAATTAACTTCGGGTTATCTGCTAACAGAATCAAATTAAAGAGGACATCAACAGGCTAATATCCTGTGGCGAGTGTGAGAAGGAAGATGTTCCAGGATAAGATGCTGCAGATAAGGCAGTTGCTGAGGGTGCGGTGCAGAACGTCTTACTCTTTTGATCATAGTGGTGCTTCCACATAAAGCTCCCGAGTGGTGCATCATCAGAAGAATAGGAATTAGATCCCTAGTGGTGCTGCAGCCGTCCAGTCGCTCGGCAAAATGACCTCACCCATCGCTTATGTGTCTGTTGGGTGACCCAACAGAATTGGTGGTCAAGCGTGTTATGCTGTAAATTGATGTGTTAGTGGCAGTTCAATAAGATGTGGTGGAGTTTCACCCGACCTTCAGCCTCCCACTGTTAACTGGGGGAATCACAGCTAGGGTTTGTGGAACTGGAGACAACTAAATTGAGAAGAAAATCTGGGGGAAAAGGCAGGAATATTTGAAATAATGCAGTGGTGGAGCGGAGTCGCATTTGTGAAATGCTTTTCTAGAGATCCAGATGCTTTTTCTTTGAAGCCCACAATCAGTATAGTACCCACCTGCCTACGGATATTTACAGAAGTAGTCGATTATCACACATGATAATTAGAAATAATTTAGTGGAAAATCTGTTTTTCACCTAACCCAGATGTGTTTGAACAGCTTAGGCATGTTTTGTTTCTTTAGTTTTGGAAATACATCCCCTAAACTTCTCTCAACCCACTAAAACCACATCCAGCTCTTCTTTACGGTGGAGCAGACTTGTGGAGGTGGTTTAGGACACAGTATGACTTACTGTGACCTAACAAGGGAACTTCACCCCTACAGGCAGCCGTTTCAGACAACACCAGGGCTACTATCCACAAAGCAGTTGGAAGGAGGACTTATCCCGGATTGATTCATCCATATTAATGGTGGTTGTTGCCACAAAAAATTATACTAGATCATCACTTCTGTTCCTGAGGCGGTTTGTGAAATTTAGCTCATTTTGTAACTCACAGTAAGTCATATTGCGTCCTGAACCACATAATTAACAGGTTTCCCATGATCACCTGTGCAGCCCTGTTGCTCAGTGTTTGTGTGAAGCCCGCCTGATCCCATTGAGAAGGACGGAGCGATGCTAAGCCAGACTGAGCCAGGAGAGAGCAGAGAGGTCACTGTGGTAGCTGCTCAGGTTTTGGAAGTTTGCATTTGTCAGTGAAGTCAAATTAAACCTGCGCAGCTCAAGTTATCCAAACTCCCAGTAAAACTACAGCTGTTGTAGTGGCTGGACCAGGCTGGGCCTTATCTGCTAGAAAGGTTAGGTCTCAACATTTGTAAAGTAAAGTGGCCCCCTACAGTCACACGTGAACACACCACAGCACACAGTGTGAAATTCTTTCTCTGCATTTAACCCATTCACCGACTGAAGCAGGGGGCTGCCATCAATGAGGGGCGCCGGGGAGCAGTGTGTTGGGACGGTACCTTGCTCAAGGGAACCTCAGTGGTGGCACTTCTGATCTCAGGGGCAACTCCCTAATCGCTAGGCCACCAGCTGCGCCAAAATATTTGCTTTGGTCGAGAAAAATATTGTACTTTTGTTACTGTTAATTAATAAATATATAATATTGCGTAACGTGCACGTATTCAGTCTACATTTATGCCCATACTGTCACTTGACTTTGTTATTTTAAATTTGAACAAAAAGTATGTATTCATAAGCATAAACAAAACTATGTTAGAGCAAAATATTGTCAAACTGATATATAACATTTCTGCTTTGTTCCAAATCCAACAATTGTTGGCAATTTCAGCTCTGAGACATCCAGTGAGCAGTTCTGAGTTTTTTACACCAGTGGGGTTCAGTTTCGGCCCGATCCTCTTGGCAGATGGTCTTCGGTTCCTAAGGCCGTGATAGTCTCTTTGATTGAGGGTGGGTTTTTCAGTCAGATTTGATCATTTCAGATTTGATGTTTGAAAGGTTACCACACACCAGCTGCATGGTGTGAATGACATTAGTGACTCAAAATCTCACTTTTACTGTACTACACAGTACCCAGACCATAGTAATAATGTGGCTTAATTTGAAAGAGAAAGGTGTCAAGCTGACAAGCCGTCCAATTTGCGCGCGCGTGTGTGTGTATGCTCGTGTTTGTGTGTGTGTACACGTTTTCTTCCAGTAATTTTGTGACACATCTAAACTTCAGCAAATGCCTAAGCAAATGCAGCGATAATGTTTTAAATAAAAGGGCCAGCCCACTGCAGATGCTTTGTAGATGATCAAACAAGATTATATTCTGTATGAATCTATCAGATTTTAATAAATGTATGTACAGAGAGACCCCTGCAAAAATGTTCAGATTCTCAGGTTTTAACTGACCAGCTTTGCCTTAGTTTTTAAGAACTGCTGAAAATATCTCTCCTACTTTCCAAATAAAAATATTGTTCTTTAAAGCATCACTTTAAAGGAAATGACAAAATATCAAAATAAGAGAAATGATGCAGCGTTTACAGAACTTGAATAATTCAAAGAAAACA